>JAVMKO010000014.1:15358181-15992954 GCA_032164245.1 Sternotherus odoratus
TATTTGTGTCATCTCATGGATCTTCAGTATTTCACAATACAGTAAACCCTCGATTTAACGGACCTCGATTTAACGGACTTCTGATTTAACGGACAAAATTTCCAGTCCATATGTCATATGTGAAAATTAACACCCTGTTAATTTTAAAATGCTTTTAACCAAGATTTGCTTATAATTAAATTAACAGGTTATTTTTTGTTATTAATTCACTGTTACAGTAGACTCCCGATTATCTGGGTGCTGGTTTAACTGGGCTGCGGATTAACCGGGATGTCTAAACGGGTCGGTAGGGGAAGCCCCAAAGCAGCAGCGGGCTCAGCCTTAGCCTGCTGCTGCTTTGGGGCTTCTCCCACTGGCCCCTTACAAGCTGGGGTCTCAGCCTGCTTCCAGCCTGGGTGTAGGAAACGCAGGCTGGCAGCGGGCTGAGACCCCGGCTGGCAGGAGCTTGGGGGGAAAGCCCAAAGCGGCAGCAGGCTCAGTGCTGAGCCCACTGCCGCTTTGGGATCTCGCCCCAGGCTTCTGCCACCTGCCCCAGTCAGCTCCCGCTGCCAGCCTGGGTGTAGGGAATCCAGGCTGGCAGAGGGAGCTCAGACCCTGGCTGGCAGGAGCCTGGGGGGAAAACCCCAAGGCAGCGGCAGACTGAGCACTCAACCTGCCACCGCTTTGGGATTTCCCCCCAGGCTCCTGCCAGCCTGGGCTTCCTACACCCAGGCTAGCAGGGGAGCTGACTGGGGCAGGTGGTGGGATCACCACCATCCACCCCCAGCCCCAGGGCGGCTGGCGAAACACCCCACCCCCACCCCAGTAGACGCGTGATTAACCGGGATTTTATTGACCGGGATTAAGGTTTTCCTGATCATCCTGGATAATCGAGAGTCTACTGTATAGGAAACTTTTCTGTGAAATTTAAACTTTTCATATATACAGTAAACCCTTGATTTAACAGACCTCGATTTAACGGACTTCGGATGCAACGGACAAAATTTCTGAGCAAGTCTGATGCATTCCTGATCCATTTCTGGTGGGCTGGCTGCCGGCTCCCAGCTGCTGCCCGGATCACGGAAGTGGGAGGGTTGGCTGGCGGGTCCCGGGAGCCGGGACCCGTGCGGGCTGGCTGCCGGCTGCCGCCCGGGTCACGGCAGCAGGAGGGTTGGCTGCCAGCTCCCGGCTGTCGCCCGAGTCCCACCAGCGGGCGGGCTGGCTGCGGGGTCCCGCCCGGGTCCCGCCTGCGGGTGGGCTGGCTGCCGGGTCCCGGCTCCCGCCCGAGTCCCGCCAGCAGGCGGGCTGGCTGCCGGTTCCCATCTGCCGCCCGGGTCCCAGCAGCGGGCGGGCTGCGGAGCTGCCGCCCTGACCCTGTGGTGGGCGGGCTGCTGCTCCGACAGCTCGTTTTTTTTGTTTTGTTAAATAACGGACTTTTGGATTTAACGGACACCCCCTCGCCCGAATTAGTCCGTTAAATGGAGGTTTTACTGTACATGTTCCTTCCCTGGGTCTAGAAGCTGACGGCCTAAATCTTACTGTGAATTTTCCAAGACTGAGGCTTGCTTCAGAGGTTTCTGTAATACACAGTAGACTGAGGGATTGAACAAAGACTGTCAAATACATTTTGTTGTGAGAACTCAGACTGGAGTTGAACCAAGATCTTAGCATTTAAAAAAATGCTGTCCTCTGTCAAGGCAAACCCTTTTGTTACAGAAAAGCATGTGTTGTTAAATAATTTACTAGTTCAGTTAATCATGTTTTAGTTTTTAGGGCTTATGAAACAAAAAATAATATAAATCACAAAGGTTCATGAAAGCATGCTCACTTGCAGATAATAAATGAGTAATAAGACGCAAGGTCTTTTAGATGATTTTGAAGGTGTCTCAAGGTCTTCTTTACATGTGCATATAACTCATTAATAGTAGTTGAGATATGTAAGCATAAAAAGAAAGAACTTATCAATTCAGAATACCTTAATTTTTAATATCTTATACATGCCTAAAAAGAGCTTGCACTGAAGAGCGATAAAGAGGATCAGACCACCTATAGCCTGAGTAGATGTGATTGATAAAGTACTTAAGTGGTAAACTGAAGTTTCACATAAAAATGTAAAAATTCCACTTGATCAAAACTTTTTAATTCAAGCCCTGGTATAATGTTTCCTTGCATTGATCATCCAGAGCTCTATGGCTTTATGGTAATTTTTATTTCTAATTAGTAACAAATTTGTTGTTTGTTTTGGTTGGAATTTTCTAAAGCACTGATAAGAATTAGATGACCAATTCCTATTGACTTTCAATAGGGACTTGAGTGCATCTGATTCTAGGCCCATATGAAAATCTTTACTTTGATTTATATAACTATGTATTTGAAACTATTTTTTCATAGTATAGATACAGAAGTGAACTGCTTACAAAAAATTTTTAAATGAGAAAATAAGTGTAGGGCTTTAAATAGATTTTTATTTCAAATTTTACATATTTTTATGTACTGTGTAAATAAGAATAACTCAAACTGTTTTTTAACTGTGAAAATGTGTGGTTGTCCATTGTAACAAAGTGAACCATTGTATAGGAAAATAAAAAATAATTTTTACTTTTCAAAGACAAAATACTACAGTATTATTGAGTATCTTTAAACATGATTTTTACCCAAACTCTTACATGGTAAAACTTGCTTATTCTTTAAAATAAATTATTTCGATTCCTGTTTGCTTATTCTGAGCAGATTATGTAGAATAGCAGTTTACTGGTAGTTGTAAACATATTTATTGCCATTAATTATATTTTAGCCAGCTATGAACAATGGTTTACAGTGTTAGAATCTTCAATTTTTTCATAAGTAAATGTTGAAAGAAAGTTAACATTCATCTTTATTTTTTAAATTGTTCTCTCTTGTTCAGTAATGGAACCTTTAAAAATAACAAACTTGCTTTTGTTTGCAATTTAGAGACAGTTAAATTTAGTTCCTGGACAGAAGGTTCTTTGATGTAAATTGTCTAAGACAGCTCATAATAACATTGCTTGGTGTTTTTCAGGCACAGTAGGGAAGGCACCAACAATACAAGCCAGCCAAAGTCCTGGGGGCTTTGGTGTTCAGGTCTCTGCAAATCAGAAAAACAAGCTGAATGACCCTGGAGGTGGATCTTTCAGGTAAAAACAAAAAACAACCAGCCACCCCCTTCCTCTACACACACACACACTCTCTCTCTCTCTCTCTCTCTCTCTCTCTCTCTCTCTCTCTCTCTCTCTCTCTCTCTAGAATGGGCTTAACACCAGAGGGCAGTATTTTACAATAATTGCTAGATTTTCCCTGCACTTTGATTGGATGGCAATCTGCTTATTTAGTTCAACTTTTTTTTTAAAAAAAAGAAAGATGCCAGATTCCCCCCATGCAGATTTTTAAAATATTTAATAAACCTTACAAATCACTTTTGTGAATATGAATTATTTTTTTAGTAAAGGAAGCTATCTATGTAGATGAGATTTTCATAAGTTTGCAGCTATTTTTATTAATCAGATTTTAACACTCATATGAGATGTACCTCGCTGAGATGATCCTAGCTGTGACAGCAGGGCATACTGTATATAGATAGGCTTGTGCAGGTCAGCTGCAGGTATGACGCCTAGGGAAAACTCTGTAATCTTTAGAACTGAAGAGAGAAACTTCATTGCCTTATTTTCTGTTGATGTAATTGTTTGTGTGGCACAACTTGGGGCATTCTTTGAGTTCCTGTAGTGGGCAGGAGCTGCAGAAATTCAGCCCAGCAGCATGGGTTTATTGAGCTGATGTGCCTGTTATTTTGAATACCATTCAAACTTTTATAAATATTAATGTACATTATATGTTTTGAATATTTTTAATGTTATATTTACTGCTTTTATCTCCTCCCACCTTCATTTTAATTTTGTTTCATTGATGAAAGTGCATTTTAATTCCTTTTAAAACATTGCCCTTCTTTCCTATTTCTTTGCTAAAATGGGAAAGTATTCCTAGACTGTCACATTCTTACTTACATATACTTACTTTGATCTGACCTCATCAAACAAATAATTAATTGACAAGCTTAGACTTTTACAGGTAGAGTTAAAGAGAATTTGTAGGACGTTGTGAAATATCTCTGCTCTGAGGCATGTCAGCATTGCAACTAATAGTGGTAGTACTTAGTATTAATCTAGAAGCAAAATCATTCAATTTTTTATTTTCCAATGCACTTGCCTCCCACTGAGTATTTAAATGATTTAAAATGTATGTTGGGTTCAGTTGTACTGTTTTAATAAATATTTTTTGTATTAGTAAGCAACATAGGCATTTATTCTTCGTTAGCATGGCTTTCCATTTTGCATACACCAAAAGGGACAGCATTTTTTTTTTTAACTGGATGTTGTAAATTGTGCCAGGATTGATTCTTTCATTCACTTAGTTTATACATAGAATATATTAGGATAGCTGGAATTGTTAATTTTCCCTAGGGGAGAAGCAAATGCTCACGGCACTGATTGATAAATCAATAAATCTTTAGTGAGTTTGGTAAATAAGCTGTCAAGGGTGTATGTCATTTTTCCTCTGGAGAACAAATTTTAGTCAGAATGAATGTGTTTGTTTTCTTGCATTGTTTTCTTGTTCAAAATAGTAAGACACAATGCTACATTTAAATAAATCCATTAAATTGCAAGGATTTATTAAACAGTAGTATAGATTGAGGTTTTTTTCTTGATATCTTAACAAAGAATTCTGTTGTTTGCATATTTGCATTTCAACCCCTAACCTCTCCTGAGGACAAATAGATGTCTGACTATTAACCCTAAAGGCATAGAGCTGGAAATCTGTATTAATCCTCTGAATGCTGACTAGTTTTCCTCAACATTCCCAGCGTGTGTGAAGAATATGTTTGTAGCCAGAAGGCAAACTGGCATCTAAGCAGAGCAAAAATTTTGAAAAATAGTTGTGTTATGTATAAATGCATTTTACCCTTTGTGCTTTATTATTGCATATTTGTTTCATTATTTCATACCCTTTCTTTAAAATAACTTATTTTTGTTTTTCACTCTTATGGGCGAAGGGTTGCTCGCTAGTAAAAGAAATGTGAACTTAATTTTTCTAGACATTTTCTTTTAATCATGTAAACACTAAGTCTGTCATACCTTGCTGAACTATTTTTTCCAATATAAGATGTTGTTTACTGAAGTGAGTGTGAGGAATTTATACATATGAAGCACATATGAACTGAGGGTTTCACAAAAGGTAGCTTAGCCTTCAATATTGACAATAATTACTATTGTGAAAGTTAGCTTCACGGTGCATTGTGGAGTGATGGTGAGCGCTCTATATTTAAGATTGAGGCTAGTTTCCCTTTGTAAACCCAGTTGTCAGTCCCCTAACTTCTCCAAAATAAAACCCACATAACTTCATATGTTTTATCTTGGGGAAAAAACTTATCCTGGCTAAAATTTGTCAGGGAAAAATGTGAAGTACCCCATTCCTGTGTATGGTGTTGTTACCTGTGATGATACCTAAAGATGAACATTATTGCCATAAGCGGGCTCCAGTCTTGTTTGAGCGCCTCTGGGCACTACAATAATACCAAAAATATAATAGTATTTCCCAAGTAGTGCTTTCTACAATCAGGGAGGAGAGACAAACAGGAGGCTCCTTGTAATCCATGAGCAACCTCACCATTGTGATCCAATCTGCTACCAGGGGTTCTCAGACTGGGGTTTGGGACCCCTCAAGGGGGCATGAGGTTATTACATAGGGAATCGCGTGCAGTCAGCTTCTACCTCAAACTCCACTTTGCCTCTAGCATTTATAATCATTTTAAATGTATTAAAAAGTATTTTTAATTTGTAAGGGGGGATCGCACCCAAGAGGCTTGCTATGTAAAAAGGGTCACCAATAAAAAAGTTTGAGAACTATGCTAATCTGCCAATACTACAATAATAGGAAGCATATATGAAATCCTTTGATAGTTGGATTTATAAATTGAGATGCTAAATGACTAACTGTAATGACAAGTGTTTGGAGATGCAATAGTGACTCTATAGTTGAGATTGCATTTACATTTGAACATTAAGCATGGTTTACATTTTTTTGTTTTCATAATCATAGTGAATAATATAGTGTATCCTCTCCAAATTTACAGCACTTACTCTTTGAGTACAGAGTTAATTTTCTGAAAATCTGATTTTTTCACTTTTGTGTACGTTGGAAGGGATAATATTGTTGAATTGAAAATTAGCGTGTTAGACAGGGTTTTAATCTTCTTGGATGGTTGAGTATCATAATGGCCGGGTGAGTGTGAATGTATGCCTTAACTTTGTTTTACTGGCTCTTATATGTTTGTGGTGTGAAGAAATATTCCTGAGCAATATCAAACCTAAGTTAACGAAGTGTTAGATATGGGAATAAATATATTAAGACCCTACTTAACCTGATTTCTCTAATCCTCGCCCCATCAATTTGACAGGTGTCTTTATTCATTGACTATGGTTCCTCCTCCAGTTTTCAAATCAGATGAATTGGTTGTCCATGTCAAAGCTATCATTAATTATATTGTAAATAATTATTTGAGGGACAGGTCTGAGTGGAAAGAGTAACGCTTGATTGTATAGATCTATTGTAATTAAATGAGTTAATTGCAGCTAACTCACATGTTTAACTCAAAAAATTAATTGCGATTTAAAAAACTAATCACGATTAATTGCAGTTGTAATTGCACTGTTAAGCAATAGAATACCAATTGAAATTTATTAAATATTTTTGGATGTTTTTCTACATTTTCAAATATATTGATTTCAATTACAACACACTGTACAGTGCTCACTTTATATTATTTTTGATTACAAACATTTGCACTGTAAAAATGACAAAAGAAATAGTATTTTTCAGTTTTCATCCATACAAGTACTGTAGTGCAATTTCTTTATCATGAAAGGGCAACTTACAAATGAAGATTTTTTTTTTGTTACATAACTGGACTTTATAACAAAACAATGTAAAACTTTAACAAGTCCACACAGTCCTACTTCTTGTTCAACCAATCGCGAAGAGAAACAAGTTTGTTTACATTTATGGGAGATAATGCTGTCTGCTTCTTATTTACAATGTCACCTGATAGCAAGAACAGGTTTTTGCATGACACTATTGTAGCTGGTGTTGCAAGATATTTACATGCCGCTGTGCTAAACATTGATGTGCCTCTTCATGATTCAACCATATTCCAGAGGACATGCTTCCATGCTGATGATGCTTGTTAAAAAATGTGTTAATTAAATTTGTGACTGAACTCCTTGGAGAAAAATTGTATGTCTCATTCTCCTTGGTTTTACCCTCATTCTGCCATATATTTTTGCGTTATGGTAGTTTCGGATGACGACCCAGCATATGTTGTTTGATTTAAGGATACTTCCACTGCAGATTTGACAAAATGAAGGTTCCAGTATCAGATTTCTACAGATAGCTACAGCACTCAACCCAAGATTTAAAAATCGGAAGTGGGTCAAGGTGTGGAGCATGCTTTTAGAAGTCTTAAAAGAGCAACACTCTGATGCAGAAACTACAGAACCCAAACCACCAAAAAAGAAATCAGCCCTCTGTTGGTGGCATCTGACTCAGGTGATGAAAATGAACATGCGTAGGTCCGCACTGCTTTGGATAGTTATCAAGCAGAATCTGTCATCAGCATGGACTCACGTCCTCTGGAATGATGTTTGAAGCACGACCAGACAAATGAATCTTTAGTGCATCTGGCATGTTCAGTGCATCCTGTTTCTCTGTAAACTAAATATTTAAACTTGAATCTTGAAAACCTAAAATCATTCTGGTTGCTGTGCAGATTACAAAGGAATTTATTCTTGATGAAGTAGAATGAGTTTATTTCAGCTAGTATTCAGCTTTGCACTAATATAATAATTTTAATCTAGGGCAACGATTAAAAAACCGTATTTGCTTATGTTGATTGTGGTCTCTCTTTTAGGAGAATTTTAACTTCCTGTTTTTTCACAGACCATATAAACTAGTTATTTTACAATCTTATGAACTGCCCAAAAGTAGGTGGTGGTAGATTTTTTTATTTTTTAGTTCTCCATTCTGTTTTCAGATTTACTCCTTTTCCCATCCACCTCACAAACATTTAATAATTAAAAAAGGAATGCTAAGGGACTGGGACTGTTATAGGGTGATCAGTGATCCAGCCCCAAGTGAAGTGTGACTAAGAGCCATCATCTGGCTGATCTCATTCATTATAGAAGACAGACCTGTGAGATTTAAAACAAAGAAGCTGCTGTGACTGGCTATAGGGAACACTGCCAATATAGATTTGTTTTGTTTGAGATGGGATAGATAGGTATAGTGGTTATCTAGGTTCACCTTCCTTTTGCAAAGGCCCCATATTGTTCTGAGCTGTATTTCAGGGCTGGCTGTATGTAACCTCTAAACCTCATCAACACCACTCCTGGTGTTGTCAGAGTAACGGGAGGGGGTGCTTGTGGAGCCTATGCCTATAAAGTGAGAATAAGATTCCCCTGAAACTCTGAGCTCACTTTTAATGTTAGAGGCCTACACTTGTGGTGTACTGCCGTTGGTCCAGGAATCTTTAAAGTAAAAAGGTCAGTGGTAATAGTTGCACGATCACAAGTGGATTTTATCAAAAGCTAGTTTCGGCTTATGTTGGAAGGGCCAAAGTCAGAACATCTGACTCTTTCCCCAACTAAAGGCATTGGCTTCTAACATTGTCACAAAGCCTTTAATATTTAAAATAATATGGAGGGAAAATATTTGTAAAAACAAAGCTCTATTTACTCTCTGTAATTTCATAATTTAGAAATAAAAGGTGAATTTTATAATTAAAATAAGATACTCCAAATTGGGTGGCATATTGGCATAATCAAGTGATTGAATCAGTCTGCTAGGACCTTTCAATATCCCGCTATGCTGTCCTGTTCAGATAGTTAAAACGGACACTGTCAATGATTTAGACTCAAAATTGTACATTACTTAAAACTTTTGATGTAGGGTTTCCAGATTACCTGCTTTTCCAAAGAGATCTTTCAAGCTAGATAAATGTACAATTTACTTCACATTCCAAGCTAGATAAATGTACAATTTACTTCACATTCCAAAAGTTGTAAATATGTGTGATAACTCCAGTTCTAATACCAATATTTTAGTACTGCCTCCAAAATAGATGTATAACCCACTGACAAAGTATGTGGCATGTCCACATACTCCAAATTAGTCCACATGGAGAGTAACACTATAGCCTACTCCCACCATCACATACTCCACACAGTTAAAGTGAAATATGCGTGTGCTGTGCATCTGAAGGTTTTGGGTTCAAATCGTGCCGACGGGTATGAGAGAAAAAGTGTATGAGATCATGTATTTAAAGACTATATCATAATGCACAAAGAGGCTGGCTACATAACACTGTTTCTCCTCTCTGTTTCTACATAATCATT
Source organism: Sternotherus odoratus (assembly GCA_032164245.1). NCBI lineage: Eukaryota > Metazoa > Chordata > Testudines > Kinosternidae > Sternotherus > Sternotherus odoratus. The sequence goes on from JAVMKO010000014.1 coordinate 15,367,622, forward strand.
AACATTATATTAAGACAACTACATATATATTACTTTCCTTCTTAATTTAGTTTTTTCATGTAAGCAATGCTATAAGTGCCTTGTTCCATATATGAATGGAGGAAAGGTGGTTTGTGTGATTGTATATGGGAGGAAAAATGATCCATTAAACCATCTCTCTATTAAGATGTAGACAACATTATGAGCTCGATGAGAAAAAAAAAGAACAGTCCTACACTAATAAACAACACACAAAAAAAATTGTGAGACTGCTTCCAATACCCTAAGAACTGTACAATGAACAAAAATGGGAATTATCAGCTATTATGCTTTGTTGTACCTTTAGAGCACAATGTGATGTGCAAAGGAACCTAACGGGGAATAGACAGTAACTACCAATCTAACCTACCACTGGATGGCATCTTTGTTCCACAGAATTACTACTGAAAACCCATTGATCTGGAGTGAAAAGTTGACTTTTATGGGAAACATTTGAGAAATAATGTTTGCAAGTTTTTGTCATGTTTCTCCTTGCTGTATCCAAAAACCACTCTACCCTCCATTCTATAATTCTTCCAAATTAAAAAAAAGGGAGAATGACAGACTGCCATTAGAAGATTCAAATCACCAATTACTATTACAATTTGCTTTTTCTACCTTTCCTATATTTTATTCTGTGCACAACTATTGATAAATAATTAGCAAGTGAGATGCAAGAAAATTATTCTGTCTAGCGGTTCTCCTGATGAACTAAACTATTAGTGCTGTTGAAATGCTCTTGATAATATCATTGGAACCCCTCCAGAAAAAAAAGTTTATTACCGCTATTTTATTTTATTTATAATGCACACTCTAATCTTGTATTCAGAATTTGTATACTTTAAAAAAAATACTAGGTGGCAAAAGTATTATGCAGAAGGGGAAAGAGTTGAGTGCATCTGTCCCAGATACATATAAATATAAAGGATAAACTTCTTTATGTAAACTTAGCATTCTGTTTTTTGTGATGTTTATACATCATCCCTGCAACTTGGCAGAAAGGGTTTAAGGCAGTGAATGTTTTCAGCAGTACAGTGACTCCTGGTGGCATTAGAAAGAGCAATAAGAATTTATTTTTAAATTGGTGTGATAGGACCACATTGTTTTCATAAACAGAAAATAATGAGTCTTCCCTCCTTTTTTGTAGCTTTAGAAATATAGAAATATCAAACTATATCAAAGGAGTTTTTTGAGGGGCCAGGGGGGATGGATCACCATGAAAATTAGTAGAGAGAGAAAACAGTTGGCATTGAAATAGTGAGAAGTAATACTGTACTTTTTAAGGTCTGTGATGTGGCTGTAAAATCAGTCACATGTTCATGATTCAAATTGACTTTGATACAACTGTTTTGTCCAGATCTATGCACGAGTTCCCTTTATGCTTATTTATATAATTGTTGAATGTTAGTGCAAGAAGTAATCAGTTATGCTAATGATCCCTTTGTGTAATATATATAGTTGTACTTTTAAATTTTTTTACAGCAAATAGGGTTATCTTTTTTCCCAACTATTTATATTGATGATTTGGGTTAATAATTTTCTCATGTATCACAGGCATAGGCAATAATGTTGGCACTGTACATAAATTTCCAGTTACATTGCCATTTTAAAGCCACTGTTACTATTAGACTGTGGTTTAGGGGTATAAACCAGTCTCATTAAGTGAATAAAGTTCTCTACCCTTTACTCAAATAGTGTATGGAGATTTCTTTTTGTGCTATTGCACTTGACTCACCTTCAAATCCTGATCAGCTCCATCTCACAAAAAGATTCCACATCCACAGTCTTGTCCCTCCCAAGGACAAAAAATATCTTGTCCTTTGCCTACACTATTTTCACCGTCGGCAATAGATTAATAAGGATTATAAGATATGGAATGCTCCAGTGGGCTTCATTTTAGCAGCAGAGATCATAGCCTTCCTTCAGGGCCATGGATGGTTTTGCTGTATGGCCAGCAGGGTGGTGGATCCCCTTGATCTATGTGCTCTGGTGTCAGCCCCCATCCATGCACATCTTACTTCATTATCCACCTGCTTGTGCACAAGGGCATCAAGCCAAATGGAGTCACATACACTCAGAAGGCAATTCAGTTGTATGTGTTGCCGTCATATGACCTGCCGTTATATGCAGTTCAGTGAGACAAGTGTAGTCTGATGGTGGATGCCTTGCCAAAGACTGAACTGCAGTCCAGTAGCAAAGAAATAAACTGCTAGCTTCAGTTCATTTCTCAGTGGGAACGTGTGCACATCAGTCCTCTTACCCCTCCCCCCCTTATATTTGACTGTTTCAGAAGAGAAGGCAAAGATCAACTGTGAATGGTAAGGTGTGTCCACCAGAGCAGGGTTAAAGAACACTGATAGAGTTTGTTGGAACGTTACTCTGCTGTTACCCAGGCCATATCTATTTTGAGGGTAAATGGGATTTTTTCAGTCTTTAGGGTATCTTGTACCTTTCATGAGCAGTAAATTCAATAGAAAAACATGGAAGTAAAAGATTGTTTTTTAAATGAATTACTTTGTGAGGTTTACTTGACTATTATTGAGACTGGTATCTTTAGACTTCTTCACATGCAATATTTACATGCAGATTTTACTTTTTTCATGTAAATTTTAAACTTTAAATTCTTACTTTTCAGTTTTGCTGTTACAGTGTTTTCAAGAACTACCATACAGAAATAATGTTAATGAGGGGCTCTACATTAGGACTCAAATTATGTAAAAAGTTTGATTTTTACTTATTATTAAAGCACAGTAAGGTAAACAGTTCAGTTCCTGCTTATGATTGTGAGGCAGGTGGCAAGGAGGAACATGGATAGAACACTAACGAAAGAGTATATGAGCATTCCCAAAAGTTAATTGGAAAGAGATGTTTCTTACAATTATGTTTTGTCTTGAAAATTGTACCAGTTTATTTAGTGATAAATGTTAAATCTATGGTAATCAGACAAAATAGCATTTGTAGGGCACTATTAAAACAATTCATTGAACAATTTACTTTGGTGTTAATGTTCAGTTAAATTTCAGTGCATGACTAATCAAGAGGCACAAAAAACATTTCAGTTATACGTAGTAACATTTCTAACTTACTTTTTATATAAATGTAATCTAAATCCTTATCTACTTATACATATATTTTTTCAAACCTTGCAGTTGTTTTCACTATCCTGTTTAAAAATTCCAGTTGTCTGAATGGAGAGAGTCAATCTCAGGGTTTTTCAATTATCACCAATAATATTTTTTGGGGGGTTCTTAGGGTTCAAGAACAAAATTTGTTGTTCTACATATCATATTATGAACTTTGTGGGAAATGGGGAATACTTTCTCTATTTTTCTGCTCGAATGAATGTTTGATGGAGGTGAATCTGTCTCTCAGAGACCAAATGCTGGAATCACTGGTTGAAAATGTGAACATGCTAAAGGTACTTGTATCTCTCCACATTTTTCTGCACAGATGTATATACCAGGGGTCCTGGTTGAACTGAATGTGATGACATTGGCTGTATATCTGTGTAGAAGTTGCCATAATATAAATTTAGCTATCAGGATGCTTGCAAAATTCTATGTTTATCACAATCATTTGGGAACATCCTGATAATGGTGTCAGCATTTATTGTGTTTGTGTTTTGCTTGTTAGAGACTCGGTGGGCTTGTTCTACATGTAAATGCAATAGTTCAGAGCCATTTCTGTAAGAATGACCCTAGTTCTTTTTGTTCCTCACTGCATTCTGGATTCTTATTAGGTATTCATGTATGGCATCTTTGTAAGTTAGTATTTTGTTTTCATTAACTACACAACCAAGTAAGCTTAAGCAGCTTTGTAGTGTGGTCAGCACCTGTGTTTTAGCTCTAATCAGAGATTTGGGCCTCCAGCCTATTTGTTCTTGCTTTGCTTACTCTCCATATCAATTTATTTAACTATGTGGTCATGTTTGTGATTATCTTCACGTGGTCCAATATTCAGCTAAGCTCATATGTCTTTGCCAGAAATGGATCTTCAGCCCCATGTGATCTTATTTAACTTCTCTGAAGTGGTGCCAGTTCCATCACAGGCATTAAGGTTTTTAGGCTAAAAATATTTGTGTGTGTGGTTTGTTTCCTTTTTTTCCCCTTCAGCATTTTTGTGAGATTTCTTGTTCTCAGTTTTAGTTTTAATAAGGGTATCTCTTGAACCTTGAGAAATTTGAAATAATATGGTGTTTTGGTTTTAATCTCTGTGGGGTTTTTGTTTTTTTTATTACTGTTGTTGATTGACCCCTACTTCCAAGCCATAAGAATACAGGGGGGAAAAGTGAGTGTGTTGCGGTCTGCAGTCACTACTAACCTTTGTCAGCTGGCCACTTAGCTGTCATTGCTATCACGCTTCTCATCTACTTTGGGTCAAAGGAAAGGTGCCCATATAGAATTGTGGGTGTTTCTGTCCTTGCTGGACACAAATCACACCACTTTTGCAGAGTACCTGATGTTGAATGGTCAAAGATGTTCCTTAAGCTTTTTCTGAGTCTTAGGTATTCCATGATAAAGTAGAGTCTGGTGGCTGGCCCATAAACTGGCCCCAATTCCTTCTTCTGATCAGGAACCTTGCATGATTATTCCCTCTAAGGGAGGCAGTTAATTTGTAAAAGTTACTGTATCGCATGCAAAATTATCTTTTGTTTATGCTTTTGTTGTAGAGATGACGATGACATCAATGATGTTGCCTCTATGGCTGGAGTTAACCTTAATGAAGAGAGTGCCCGAATTATGGCAACCAACTCCGACTTGGTTGGAACCCAGATACAGTCTTGTAAAGATGAACCCTTTCTTGCTGCTATCCCTTTACATAAACGAATACTAGAAATGGGTGAGAAGCATGTCATTTGCTTTCAGTAGTATTGCCTTTGGAGCTGTTCCATTTTAGTCAGTATCACAATAGGCTGTAGCATCCGGCATTGATATAATTAAGGGTTCTATGAGCATTTTTCATTACAAAAGTATCATGGCTGTGTCAAACTGTATCAAGATGACACTTTGGCATTATAATCTACTTGAGAATCTCCAACTCTTTGCAAGCATTAAGGAAATTAACTTTCCATTGTCCATTTCAGGTGGGGAAGTATTATTATTCAGATGTTGCACAGTGCCAAGATGAGACAGAGGTAAAATGACTTTCCCAAGATCACAACAGATGTGATCTTAGGCAAGTCAAGAATAGAATCAAGATCTCCTGCTTTCCCACTCCCTATGATTTAGCAAAGACAAGTTGTTTGCCTGGATGAATTTTTTTCCATACAAAAAAAGATTTAAAATATATTAATCCAATTTTTAACTTCTATAACTATTTTAAAATGTTATGGTGGTTTTATTTGCTATGGTATCTGCAGCAGGGCGGCGACTCACCCCTGCGGTGCCTCCTGCTGGTCCATCTGGAAATTAGCTCGCCAGTGTCCGGAGCGCCCTCTGCAGGCCGATGTCCCGCTAGCTACCGGACCCCGGTGCCCTCTTACCGAGGGTGCTGCACCCCTGCAGTACCTCCCAGTCTCAGGGTCTCCCCTTCCCAGGGAACCCTCCTCCCACTATCCCCACCTTGCCTTAGTCTAGGCAACTGCCAGTCACCACTTGCCCCTGTTCCCTGGGGCAGACTGCAGTATCATTGCCTCTCATCACTGGCAAGGGGGATTGGCCTGCTGCTCTGCCTCTGTAGCCCTGGGCTGCCCCCAGCAACCCCAGTACCCTTTTTGGGGCCTTCTCCTAGGCCCTGCAGCCTAGGGGTTTCCAGGCTAGAGCTTCCCCAGCTGCTCCTGCCTTGCCCCAGCCCTGCTTTCCTCTAGGTACCTCCTCAAGCTCCCAGCAGCCAGGCCTGTCTGCCTCTGCAAACAGAGGAGACTCTCTTTTGAGCAAACTGAGCCCTTTTTATCAGGGCCAGCTGGGCCCTAATTGACCCAGCCACAGCTGTGGCTGCTCTGCCCAATTAGCCTGGGAGCTGCTTGCCTCCAGCCACAGCCTTTTGCAGGGCTATTTTAAACCCTTTTTTGTTGGAGTGGGGCAGCCACCCCACTACAGTATCAATAAAAATAGATTATCTTTTTACTGACAGTTGGGCCTGAGTGTTAACAGTTCTTTTGAGAATTAAAAAAATATATATTAAAAAGTAAACACTGAATTAGTGACATTTAAAAAATGGCAAGTAATTATGCTCAGTATTTATTTTATGTTACTCTGAACGAAGTGAACTAGGCTAAACGTGGTGGCCACATAAGATTTAAAAATGTCAGGAAAATGAAATTATATTTTGATTTAGGGTAAAATTTTAAAAGCCACTCAAGTCCCATTTTAAAATGTGATTTAGGATCTTAAATACCATTGACTTTCAATGAGACTTGGGTTCTTCAATGCCCAAGTCACCTTTAAAAGTGGGATTTAGGCTCTTATGTTACTTACATGGTTTTGGAAATTTTACCTTCGTAAATTCAGCTTAAATGTATAGAAATCGTTTTACACTGACGGGCCCTTATCTTACAAAGACATATTCATGTGCTTTGCTTTATGTACTGTAAGTAGTCCCTTTGTAGTACTGTGGCTGTAGCTAGGAAATAAGTGCCATATAAGTCCATAAGAATTATGTTATGATGATGTCATCATATGAAGTTTCTATAAGAAAATAGTAGTCCAAATTTTTGGGAATCTGGTGGTTGCTGTCTGAGATTATGAAGTTCACAAGCTTTTAGTGTAAATCTTTGGAAGCACCATTGTGAGACCTGCTGTAATTGTACTGTATATTTGTGCAACAAAACAAAAAGCAAAGAAAATTAGACCTAAAAACTGTATGAAAATAATGGGAAAGTCACTCATAAAGTTGCCATGCAAGCCTTAATTAATTCTTCGGGGTATAACAATTGCAGCCCAACATGGAGTTGTAATTTGAAGTGTCGGGCTTAGAACATTCTGTACATACTTTAAGAGCCACAGAACACAGCACACTGTTCACCATTTGCCTTTTGGGGTTTGCTCCTCAGAGAAGCAAATCCCTGTGGCTGTTTTTTGAAACTTTATTGGCTTTGATAATTGAAAATGAAACTTTCAAAGCTTTTAAAAGCAGCTGCGGGGATTTGCTTCTCAAAAGCAGTGAATCCAAGAGAGTGGTAGCTTCTAGTGAGCTCTTGCTGCTGTTTCTAGAGCTTTATTTTGACTTTATATAAAGTCTTTTGTAGTTTTGAAAGTGGCTTTGGGGTTCACTAGTGGCTACTATTTAGTATCCATGGCTCTTGAGAAGAGAATTCCTGCAGCTGAGTTTGAAGCTTTAAAAGCTTTGTTTTCACTGTGTGTGGCCAGATTTTGTTGCTCTCACAAGACCACACAAAATTCAGTAGTTTGTGCTACGGGGCACTTAAAATAATGGGATTGTATGAGTATCACAAAATCAAGCTGACCATGTGTTGGTATGCCTAGACACAAGGACTAAACAAAGGAGACTGATGCGTTCTTAGACACACTAGGAAAAGGAAAGTCTCACATAATTTGGACTCACACTTATCTTATGGTTTTGTATTATGCCTATTGACAAACAAGGTAAAATACACTTTTTTCTTGCATTAATTTATCTGAATATGGCTTAAAATTGGGACGCGTTTTTCATCTTGAAAGCTTTTCATATTTAATAATCACTTTAGTATTTAGGGCACCTTTCTAATGTTCTAGTAAAAGAAAGAACTGTGGTATGTACAGTATCAGGACACTGCTATTCACTCCTGTCGCAGAAGCTGGTTCTTTCAAGTTTTCTGTAATATTAATCCCCCGCTCTCTCATCTCTGAGCAAGAGCTCTGTAGAGAAACTCAGTAGTGTTCCCCAAAGGCTGTTTCAGAGATTATGCTTCCATTCACTAGAGTAAGAATATAAACTGCTAAAGTGAGAGCAGATGCTATGCAGTCTTTGGCAGTTACCACCAGCCAAATGCCTCAAAGTTATAGTAAAAGAGGTTTCTTCTTAAAATATTGTACATTCTTATCTCTACAGTAACTTGGCAGTATTATAGTCCATTGTTTATTTTAAATATAAATATTATTGATCTTTCTAAATATAAGAAATAGCTGAAGGGTATATTAATGCAAAGACGCTAAATAGTTCATTGCCTAAATTACTTCCTTCTCTGTGTGCCTTTGTGTCTTGTCATCTTTGGCTACCAATTGTTGCCATTTGTTCATCTGTGAAGGCAAAGATTTTGATTGATTCAATCTCTGTCTTGATTCAAAATCAAGAATGAATGTTTTTGCACCAGGCAATATATTTTGTTGCCGCCCTACCCAGGATCATAAAGCTTAAAACCTGATTCTTCTGCATGAAGCACAACACAATGGCACACACAATACTCTGCCTATTCTTTTTTGAAAGACTACCATTTCTCTTGTGCTTGCTGGTGCTGTATGTTTTACCTGACAGACCCATATGCTTGCTCCATTAGCACACCTGGGTAGTGTTTCCTTGATGAGCTGAGAAACATTGATTAGCCCCATGCCATGGCTGCACTCACCCAATAAATAATAGTGATAATTCCTAGTTTCCATTTGGGAGATGCCTTGCCGATGCAGGATCATTCTCAGTTGTTCATTTTGTAGTGTTTCATCTGGCCTAATGATAAATATTGTTAGTAATTGGTTCCCATCCCTATTGTTTTTTGGGGGAACCTATTCTGCAGTGTAATACATATCATTTTCTGTGGAAATCCTGATAGTCATCCTAAATTTTCCCATTAAATGGGACAGTGGCATAAAATCTAGTCCCCTCCTTTACTCATACATTTTCTTTCTTGAAAAACTATTTAGGAGAATATCACCTGTACTTGGTCTCTGTAGAAATGATGAGCCCTAGAACTTTATTTGGCCTTCAAAAAGCCCTCTTTTGGGGTTCCTGGTCACCGAAAAGCAGTCTCTCTGTAATCTTAGGATTTGTAGGAAAACACAAATTCCTACAGTTCAGTCTTGACTTCCCTTTGCATTACAATCCAACCAAATGACACAACAGTCTATATCAGGGGTCAGCAACCTTTCAGGAGTGGCATGCCGAGTCTTCGTTTATTCACTCTAATTTAAAGTTTCGTGTGGCAGTAATACATGTTAATGTTTTTAGAAGGTCTCTTTCTATAATCTATAACTAAACTGGAGCACTGGAATGGGTTACTAAACTGGAGCACTGGAATGGGTTACCTAGGGAGGTGGTGGAATCTCCTTTCTTAGAGGTTTTTAATGTCAGGCTAGACAAAGCCCTGGCTGGGATGATTTAGTTGGGGATTGGTCCCGCTTTGAGCAGGGGGTTGGACTAGATGACCTCCTGAGGTCCCTTCCAACCCAGATATTCTATGATTCTATTATTCTATGACTGGCATGCAAAACTTTAAATAGAGTGAATAGATGAAGACTCGGTGCACCACTTCTGAAAGGTTGTCTACCCCTAGGTTAGAATGACATGGCCATGTAATAACTCAGTTACAGCAAGAATAATGAAACATAAGCCAGAAATACTGTGCTTTGGCTTATGCTATTCCTTGCTCTCTTTCTCTCTCGGTATAGGGCAGTTGGCTAACCAGAACCATTCAAAGTGTGAAGTGCTTAAAAATATGTGTCTATTTTGTTATAGGTGGAGATGGAAGTAAAATCTACTATCAGCCATATCTAACTCAGAGTAACTATCCATCTTATTTAAGTATTATTAAAGAATCATGATAGCTTTTCATTCACGAAGAGTCATTAATAATTGTTTTCATCCCCCATTCATCCAAAGTTGTTAATTTTGAGTTTTGAAATAAATTTTTCTTAAAGATTTGTCTGTTGATCAATGATCAAATATTTACACCTCCTTGTTGTCAGAGACTGTTTTATGCAAAGAAAACTCTTACTTGACAAGACAATATGTGTCTAATTTTTCCTGTTAATATGAGTATTGTAGCACCTTGCTTCTAAATAAATCTCTTGGCAGGGAAACATAGCTTGCAAGAAATCTGAAAATGCATCTTTTTAATGTCCCCAAGTTCTAATGGCCAAGATAGTAGGAGGCCGAAGGTTATTCTTAAACATAGTGTCTGCAGAACAGCTGTGTGATACTTTGAAACCATTGTCAACCTTAAAATTGCCAGGATTAAGTTCAACAGATGTACCCTGTTCTTACTTTCCTTGTATGGTGTAGCAGAGGAGAGTTAGGCAGGGAGCGGGTCCCCTACATGCCTCCCCTATTATTTGCTGTAGGCGGCCCACCCCGTGCCCCTCTGCCCCAGTTCACCCCAGCTCCACCGCCTCCCCTGAGCATGTTTTTGGGTGCCCCCAACCACTTGGCGCCCTAGGCAGCTGCCTTGTTCACCTAGTGGTTGCACAGGCCCTGTCTGGAGGTACATAGTAATGACATCACAGAGTAAAATAGGTGTGTGTGTATGTGTGTGTATTTTAAAAAATAATCTGAATGCTCTAGAGGGCATTTGATATTGTGATAAAACTGCCTAGAAAATCTGATTGGCCTTATTCCATGAAGAGCATTCCAGTAGGGTTTTAGAGCCTTCTGTCTAATTTTCTCTGAGCATTTGTTATTAGTTTAATAAATAATAAATATAGGCATTCTGTCATCGCTGTTTTGTCTGCCTGTTTATCAACAGTTACATTTGTGTTTGAATAAGATGATACTTGAACTACTGATGATGTTCTTTTAGATATGGAACCGTGCTAATGTAAAAGTATACTTATGTCTGTGTTTGGTTTACTGTTAATGGCTTTTATATCTGGTTAGATTAGAGTTGTTGGTGTTCTCATGTTTTGAGCCATGTGATTGCCCATGAGATAACTATGTGTATTACTTTTAGCTTCTGCTTTCCTCTATTACACTGAAAAGATTTTGTTGTTTTCACTATTGGACTTTAACTTTTTATTCTTGAACTGATTTGCCTTCAAACTGAAATGTTCCTTTCCATGTCGGTTTATCTACCAGCATCTTTCTGTCATGACCCTCTTCCCTCCACCCCCCGCATATCTGTGCAAATTACCCTTGACTCTTTTGGAGGTAGTTTTAACATTTGCATAATGTGCCTATGAAATGTTAGTCCTCCTCAAGCGTAGCCTTTTGGAGTCATTTATTGTTCCAACAATATGGGCAGTCCTTATCCCGTGAGTGAAATTCCCTGATCCCAGCTGCCTCTTTTAAGTAAGAGGTTCTGTTTAGGTATTGTATCCTTTAATTTGAAAGATTGTTTGCATGCCAAGTCAGTGAACCTTTTCCAGCTCCCATAAAGGATCCTTAATATATTATTTGTAGAGACATGACATAGATTGTGTGGTAGATGTAATATGAATTTAGCCTTTGAAATATCTGTAGTTTCATATCACTGTTAGGGAATACGCAGATCTGTCAGTGAAAGTAAAAGGGTAATTATCTCATTGAGTTAATTTGCTTAAAATTTTTTCAGATTAGAATTTTTGCCATACTTCTACGTATTTAACATGCATGCCCAGATCTCAAAGCTAGTGTGTTGAGAGAGGAAAGGAAAATGTGTTTGTTGTGCCTGGTTTTTTTTTTTTTTTTTTTGCATCTGATAATGTCAAACAAATTTTATTAAATGGTGACCTTTAACTATTTCCTTGAAAAGAAGAAAAGAACTATTTTCTTGAACCTTATTTAGCAATGCTGCTGATACTAAGCATAATTAGTAGGCATTTCAACAAACTGTTACATTGTAGTGTTGTTCTATTTTCTTTAATAGATCCACAATTAGACTTCCTGTTCTACAAGACATCCCAATTTGCCTGGGACTGGTAACATCAGTACCACTAGAGAGCCTGGAGTTTGCCTTTCTGTAAAAGTAAGACAGCTTTTGTTCAATATTTTTTGTGTATTTCTAAGGTTTTCTTTTTATTGTTATCGGTTCTTCTGTGCAACACCACAGCATAGCTTCTGTTATGCTTTCAGCAGTGCTACTTGCACATTATATGGCAAACTTCCATACCAGTATTGATGATCTTCCACCAAAACGTAGTCCCTCAAAAATAAACTGAAATTATTAGATTTGTTCAGAACATCAGTATTTATAAATAAAATGCAGCTGGTCTCTACAGTCATAAAATTACTATTTTGGGGTGGGATTTTAATGTAATGGAACTGAGAACATGGCCATAATACTTGGTCTCCAAAACACATAGAGAATTAAAGTACTGTCTTCAGCATAGTACCATGCTTTTGTTTTATGAATCCCATGTAATGGTGTTCCTTAAAGATACTGCTATCTCTGAAGGATGATTCTAGCCTTCATGGCTTTCCACAACCCACCTGCTGCCTCAAAATAAGGGTTTGCCTGTGAATGGCTTGAAGTTATTAATATTTGCAAAGGAAGGTCGAGCTGTGAGCATTATTCCCCAAAGATTCATCCTGTAGTAGAGCCTGGTAGTACTCTCAGCCTCATGTATAGCTTGTCAGTATAGAGAGAGGATGTAAAATAAGAGACAATAAAAAGAAAACCTCAGAGAACCATTCAATATTGCAATAAAGCTGACTTGCATTATCCCCATAGGCAGACTCCATGCTCTAGTGGTGGTACTAACGTCACCAACTCTCAAAACATGCTGGGACGTCTTTGTGGAGGGGGAAGTCATTGATCAATGAGCAGCAACATCAAGGATCTTTAAAGGAAAAAAGGGAAAAGTAATACAGTTTCTAAAATGTGTTAAGTGATTGCTAGTGTTTATCTAGCGATTCTGCTGATCATACTAACATTGCAATGTTTTCCCAGAAAACATTGTAGTTCATCTTAAAGGCTTCTCCACAGTCTTTCTCTCCGTCTCAGTATTGGATCATCTGACTTGAGGTTTTCATGCTGCACTCGTGGGAATGTAAAATTGTGATTTGTTTTAACAATACAGTTACACTTGTTGGACCACTATATATAGTGCTTCTGCTGCTTTCAGAAACCAGATTAAACTGGGATTCAGTGATAAATTTTTCAGTGGTCATAATGAACCGTTTATTGGCTTGCCAAGTTTTTCTCCAATATGAAACATGCACAGTAGATGACTGTAATAAACTGGTTAGTCTCTAAGGTGCCACAAATATTCCTCATCTTATTTATGGATACAAACTAACACAGCTGCTAATTTTAACCTGAGTAGATGACTGTAGTTTTAGAAGTTAACATCATTGTCCCTGGGTAGGCTGCCCCTTTCAAGATCATTTTGCAGTCCTCCCAGTGCACCCATTCTTTGGGTTGGGATCCTGTGATCCAGCCACTCTCTGACTGGGGCTTTGGGATGTTCTCTGTTGCCAGTCTTGGTACCTTCTAGGCCTAATGGGCTTAGCACCTGGAAGAGTTTCCCTTTGGGAGCCTTTAATAGTAGACAGTGACACATGCAGTTTCTTCAAAACAAAGTATGATTTTTTTGCTAAAAGGTGCGCAGCAGTCAGAAATCGATGTAAAATGAGCCCTACGTACACACAAAAGAATCTTTTCTGTTTGGTGACATCTACCTGAAATTACTTAACAGAAATCTTAATAAAAACAAGATATATTAAAAAGAGAGAAAATGAATTTAAGAGAATAACTATCTGTTTATCACACCTAGATTTACACTTCTCTTTAAGCTACTTGAGACAAGGTTTTATCAGCTTAGTTACAGAGGAGGGGGAAAAAGCAATCTCTTCTATTACCCATCTGGTCAGACTGGAAGCCTCTTTTTCTGTCCAGATACCAGGTCTTTTTTTGTCCTCCATAGACATGCTTATTATTCCTCATCTCAATCAGCTTACTTATCTAGAGGAGCCTCTCCAGTTCCTTGCAATATTGTTGTAACCATGTTGGTTCCAGGATATGAGTGAGGTAAGGGAGATGATATAATATCTTTCATTGGGCCAACTTCTGTTTGTGTAATTGACAAGCTTTTGAGCTTTGCTGAGCTTTTCCTCAGATCTGGAGATGGTAACCAGAGCATCTGAGCTAATTACAAGGTGGGACAGAATGTTAAGAACCCCTTGTGTTAACTAGCAATCTGGCCTTTCCCTAATTCATGCCATAGTCTCTGCTCTCTAACCTGGTTGTCTCTACTTATCTATGTACACAGTAGTGTTTGGGAACTGGCTTTATTCTGTAGGAGATAGACCATTGATCTTAATATAGTACATTTTGAGCTTTCTCTGTTTCTAATACTGTAAAGTCTAGGAGAGCAAGAGGAAGATTGAGGAGTGTCGAAGAGGGAATAGAAGAAGAGGGATGTGTAAGTTTGGGAAGAAAGAAGGGCCAAAAGAAGGAATATTCAATTGAAAAGCAGGAAAACAAAGAGTAAAAAATCCAGTTAGTTGGATAATATTAGCAGACTGCAAGGCTGTGAATGTCTGGGGAAAGCTTCCCTACACCCCCAGTTCCTTCTGTGCCCTGCTGTTGGTGGTGGGGAAGGCTCAGGGGCTAAGGCCTTTTCATAGGCCACCTTACACTCCTCCAAAGTGGAACTCAGCACATCATATGGATCTGATGTCCAAGGATGATCCACACTGACTGAGTCAGGATCATTTGAGGAAGCTAGGATGATCAGACAGCAAGTGTGAAAAATCAGGATGAGGTGAGGGATAATAGGCACCTATATAAGAAAAAGCTCCAAATATCGGGACTGTCCCTATAAAATCAGAAATCTGGTCACCCAGAGGGGGCAGGCACACTGTGCTGTATTCTTCCCATATTCTGCTGGAGGTGCTGAAGGATTTATTTAAATATACAGAGGCTTGAGATCAAAGTAAAGAAGGCCTCAGATCCAAACATGTTCACATGTTTTAAAGCAATATGGACATGGTTTTGTATTCAGATACAGATCAGAACTTTGCAGCGGAAACCATCTTACCATCCTGGTAACAGCCAATAACCAGCTGGGAAAGACTGGGTCCAGCATTGGTTCCAAATCTTGTGGTTTGGGCCCCTCTGTAGTGCAGAGAGAGAGAGGTAAAGAATATCTAATACTTAGTCCTGCCTTGAGTGCAGGGGACTGGACTAGAGGACCTCTCGAGGTCTCTTCCAGTTCTGTGATTCTATGAAAGAAGGAATTAAACCTTGAAGGACTACTAGTACATTTTGAATGGTTAGCACTACAGTGGTGCTAACCATTCAGCTGGCAGAGTGCTCTCTGGAATTGTGTCTGACCTTTGTGTAGGGTCAAATAGAGGAAGGGTAATTGTGCTTTTCCCGAGAGCACCTATGCCAGGTCCAGACAGGGCCTAGTCCTAAATGCATTTTGATGTTCTAAATTGTTTTTAACTTGTTCTTTTAAGATTGTCTGTTTGTAATTTAAATATGCAAAGACACTACAGATTTTCAATAATTTATCACATCAGTAACTAAGGTCAAACCTGATGTTTTGCAAATAAAAACAGTTTTTCTCTTGCATCTCAGTCCTGTCAATCCTCTTAAAATATAAATTGTTAAAATAGCTTTTGATTCTTTGAAACCTTATCTGAAAAGATCTCTTTTCTGCATTTTTAAATAGTAGAAAATATACGTTTTTGTGGCGCTTTCAGTTTATAGTTGGTCAACAAAATAGTGAAAATTTTGTCATAACAAAACTGTTAAACCATATGGCTTCCAGTATAACTAAGCAGACAGTGGTAACCTTTAAAATTCTCATTTCTCATGACCTGAAATTTGTCAGGAAAAGTTTTGAGGAACTTACATTAGTAAAAACAGTACATTTCAGGTTTTAGTGACTTATATGCCATACTACTGTATGTTGATTCCTGAGGTTGTTGAGGCCTATCATACATAACTAACATGAATATAAACTTTTATATAAAAAGTGTGAGGTTACATTATATTTTATTTTTTACAAGATCTATTCTAATTTTTGTACTTGCTGTGCATGTCTTCAGTTCCTACATCTTACAGTTTTGAGTGAATGTTGGTTGAACCATAGTTTGATCTTAACACATTTGAATACATAACCATATACTAGGGTAGTTTTACCCAGTGCTGCAAGTAGAAATAATTTCTTGCCAGTATGCTGCATTCATGAGAGGGACACAAAGGGGGGGGGCATATGACCTCCCCATGTCATTTCCCACGTGACTCTTTCCCACCCCCAGCCTGGGACCCCCCATGCTCTCCCAGTCCCCTTTCTATGATCCATATCCATCCCATGTTATCTTGCGGAGGAACTCTGTTCTCCTCCCGCTGCTCTGAAGACTTCCGCTGTACAGATCCCGGGCAGGAGGACTCGAGACGCAGCTGCATGGAATGGCTGGGGGAGGGCTCCTCCTGTATCTTTCCGGTATGCCGCACCAGCTATCTTACTGGTGCGGTGTACCGGACTGTACCACCGTACTTGCACCACTAGTTTTACCTCATTGTACAGAATATATACCTGAAAAGAGTGAAAATCTTCTCACTCTTTTGTATATGAGTGTGGCACCCCTTGGAGCTAAGAGTTAGCATTTATTACTTGCTCTGAGAGCAAGGAGAATGTGTTTCTTGTTATACAAAATAACAATTTTGTGGCAGTTGGTCACCAGTTATTTAATGCCACGTGTACAGATCTGGTGCAGTGGAGGTTTGGCTAACCAGACATGGATGAGGAACATGATTTTGACTAACAGACTTTGTAACAAAAATATAAGAAACTCAAATTAAAGTGGGATGTCTTCCAAGGTTGTAACTTGGAGTATTATTTTGCTTCAGCTCAGTCTCCACTGATATCCTTGATGCTCTCCCATTCTACATCCTCACAGGAGGTCAAGGGAAATTGCAGGATTGCACTGGTAAAGTTATTGTAAATACCTAGAAATATGTTCGCTTTTAAACAAACCATATATTTTAGCAAATGTAAAAACAAAGCAGCTTGTAACAAAATACTTGTTTAAATTACAGCTCAATCATTTAAAGTTGTTAGAATTTTTAATTTTGTGTATTCTGCATCCACCACTACCATATGTGAAGTCTTTTGGTCACAAAGCTACAAGCTGTATGTAAGAAGTTCCAAAATATTAGGGCTACCAATCCTTAGGGGAAGTAACTCTGTTCCCAAACTTTTTTTTAATCTATAAGGCTGGATATTCCATTCTGAATAAAAGAAAAAAATAGCTTTTTCAACAAAGAGAAGAGAAAATCCATTGGTAAACAAAAGGATTAACTCTTTTTCTAATATTAATTTCCTCTCTCTTTGCACACATGCAGCTTAAGATGAGTACTTTTAAATATTTACATTGCAGTAGTGACCAGGTGCCGTAGTCAAGGTTGGTCTCTAAACATATGTAGAAATGTCTTCAGAGTCCAAAAGAGCTTACATTCTAAGAAAGATGAGACATATCTGAAGGATGGTGCCAGGAGAGAGATACATACAGTCAAATACATGCAATGTTTACATATATATACATTTGCATTTTCAAAAATTATAAATAAAATGAGTCCGTTACCTGCATCTGCCTTGGTTGATTTCTGTAGAGGCATTACAGCAGAAGTGAATCTTGAGAAGGGATTGGTAGGGGCTGTATGCATGACTATTATATGAAGTTCATAATTATCAGGGCATTCTTTACCTAGTGTTGTGTTAAATTGTACCATTTATTGAAAAGTGTATTTGCAATCATGCAGTTCTTCCATTTTTACTGAAGGAGCCAGGGTCTTTATGTAGTCTCCCAGCACTGGTATACTCACTGCTTTTGGTTTATAATCCCAACAGGACTTCAACCATCCTGCTCCATTTCGTGTTTCTTTGCTAAAAGGACCTAGAGTGGGAAGAGAGATTTTGTCACATCAAAGTAGTTATGTGGTGACAAGTTGAGTTGTAGTTATTTTTAAATGACCTTTTTTCTGGACTTTTTCTAGCTCTTTGTTTGGTGCTACTGAATTCAGTTTATGGACAGTCTATGCTGCATTTCTATATTTTTGTTATAATGAAAAACTTAACCAAGAGCTATATGGGTAGAAAAAAGTGCCTAATTTTTTATTTTGCTAGAATGAAAATGTTCAAAATTGGGAAATGCCATTGTGATCAGAGCAAGATAGTCATATTTCTGGAATTAGAGCTCTGGAAAATGGGAACAGTGATTTTACTAATCCTGAAATTCAAGGACTTATTGCTATGACATTGTTTCTCAAAAAAATAAAAAACACTTAAGTTGTCCAACGATTTTTTTCCCCTCATGGAATCCTTCTACTAGATCCTTTTAGTTGTGACTAGGTTTAATTTTTTATTGACTGGCAGTTCAACTTAGATATGTTTGCATAAGGTATATGCTCAATAAGGGTTTGACCTGTCAAATCTTCCTCACCCAGATAGTTACATATATGGGTACTCCCATTGGCTTCAAGGACAAAGGCCATGTCTACACTATCACTTATGTCGGTAAAACTTATGTTGCTCAGGGGTGTGAAAAAACACACCCTGAGCAACATAAGTTTCACCAGCATGAGTGGTAGCATTCACAGCACTATGTTGGCGGGAGAGTTTCTCCTGCTGACATAGCTACCGTTGCTCATTGGGGATGATTTAATTATGTTGACGGGAGAGCTCTCTCCCATTGGTTTCTAATGCTGCTGCAAGGTCTCTAATGTAGACATAGCCTTTATTTGCATGAGTAAAGTTTGCATCAACAGAGTCAAATGACCCAGTTCTGCCTTCAGTTACATGTACAGCTCTCAGTAATTTTAGTTCCACATGTTTAACAGAGAACACATGAATGGCCAAGAGAATTGTTTTAAATTTAGTGCCACAGCAAAGATTAATTAAAAAACATACAAACATATTGCTAACTTCCTTATGGTTACGCCTACAGTGTGAAACCATTGTCAGCCTAAACTAATCCTGAGAGGACTTTAAAAAAATGAATATCAGAAATGTGTTGACATAGTGAATTCAGCTCTGGGAAGTGTGAGAATGATGTACTGTAGTGATGTAATAAAATATAGATTTAAAGAGACACCGCAGTACAAAAACTTGAAGAAAAGATGGGGAAAGAAAAGGCTGCAGGAAACAATCTTTTTCATATGGCTTAGTATAAATGTAGTTACAATAGCTGTATCTAGGAACAGAATTCATAAACAATTTTCACTTTGGGCTGTATTACCTCAGCATTTTCAATATCTGAATAATTTTGTGTAGCAGAGAATGCTATATAGTGGTGCATATGGAAAAAAAGGCCAAACTACTTTGTTAGAAGATGGTGGTTGTAAGTCTTATATCATGACAGATTTGTTTGAAATATGCATTTTTAATCAACCGACTTTCTATTGTGCTATAGCCTAAAGAAAGAAATCACTGTAGTGCCCCCTGCTGGTGAGTGGCAGCTCACTGTTTCAGTAATGTCAGTGATTGACTGAACCAAACCCATTGCTGACATAAAGCCAAGGGTGATGCTGAAGACTGCCAGTTCATTTTAAATCACATCGTTAAAATAACAGAAGTAGATATCAATATAAAACTACTGTTCACTGATTCCTCTTTATTTTTTAGACATGTGATGGTTTACTGCTGTTGAGTTTGGCTGAAAAAATATGAACACTTCACAAAAAAATGTTTGTTTTTAAACCTCTCCTGTTTTTATTCGCTTGTACCCTCCTTTACAAATAAAAACTATCTAATGAGCAATTCAGGAAATGCTTTCAGTCTGTGAACTTTTCCATGTAAGATCTTGTATATAAGGACACATTCACATTCTCAATTAAAAAAAAAGTTGTTCAGTTTATTATTATAAAAATACTAGCACTGTGTATAAGCCTCATGTAATTTTTAGAGCTTTGTATATTAATAGTGGGGCAAAGCCACCAATCCATGCACAAAACGCCCATTGATTTTCCTGGCAATCTTTTTCCTGATTCTACAAAGGGAGTCCCATTGAGCGGAATAGGATGTAAGGCCCCAGTCCTATGAACACTTACTCATATAAGTCCCATTGAGACTAATTGTCCATAAATGTTTGTAGGATCAGAATTTAGGCTTGCAATATGTGCCTAGAAATGCATTTCCACCATTTTTAATTATTTTAATAAATTGAAGAATTCTTAAGTGCCATAAATGTTGCTGCTTTTATTGTGCCATAATTGTTGCTCTGTGTATCTGCAAATTCAGGAGATTTCATCTATCATCTGCCTTGTCTTTGCTTTCTCAAGACAAATTTCCTTAATCCATTATATTTAATCTATAAAATTACAATGAAGAAAATATGAAGTTTAGGTACACTTTCAAATTCAATAATGACACTATCTGCATTACTTCAGATAAAACTTATCACTATTTTCACTATAAGTCCCCCTATTTTCATAAGCTCATGGGCCAGGAAAAGGATTAGCCAAAACATGCAAATACCACAAATTGACAAGAACCAAACAGATCTTTTTTTATGGGTCCATCAACCACTCAGCCAAAGGCTAGCCATGGATTTTTAGTAACTTGACTGTAAAATATTTTCTCTTAATATAATCTTGGCATAAAACATCAAATGCTAAAATAACTTCAAAACATTAGTTAGTTAGTTTATAATTTTAGTTTTTAGATAGTCCAACTCCAGTTGAATTTTCATGTTCTGTTATTGGACAAATACATTGTAAGGATTTTTTTTACAGGTAGCATGTGTAGTAAATATGCAGTTATAATATATAATGTGCATTGGGTCATATTCTGATCACATTTAACTGAGGTTAATCCAAATGGACTCAATTAAAAATAAATAAGTTACTTCTTATTTATCCAGCAGAACTGAGAGTTGAAATTGGGTCAGTGTGTGTGTATTATAGGAAGTTACTCAGATAAACTGCAGTGCACTTCATAAATACTTTCCAGCCTTTTAAAAGAAAAACCTGTTTAAAACTGTCATTTACATAATAAACAAGCATTTAAAAATGCAATCACAAATCATTTCAAGAGATCACGAATGTGTGAAGAAAGATGGATGATTAACTTTAAGAATTGTGTTATTTGACAAAATGAAACCAACGTTTAAAAATTATGATTAAATGTCACTGTGGTACAAATGGACAAAAGGCAGATATGTTTAAAACAGTGGCACAGCTCTTTCTCTGGGGTTCAATAGGCACAATTGTGAACTTGTAATCAGGCAGATATTTAAAGACCGTCAGCCCCAACACTGAATTTCCTAATTTTTATTGGTTTATCTTAGAAATGGTTAAGCACAACTTTTTTTTCCCATTTCATTGCATGTCTGAAATAGCCATTATGATTCAGTCATTTAAAACAGAACCCATTGTATCTTTGTGTAGGACCCAGCCCTGCAAAGAAACGCAGTTCATTTGATAAGAGCTTCTCTAGTGCAGGTCAAAAGATACAATTCTAAAAATCCACCTGCACCCTCTAATTGCAGTGTTGTTGTGGGGTTCATGAGGAGGAACTGTTTGGGCCCAGCTGGCCTATGGTGTCTGCCTGTCGTAGTGGCCTGTGACTGACTAATTCCCTCAGGCTGAAGAAGCAGAGTTGATGGTAGAAGTGTTGATACAATTTACAGATTGCGTGCACAAAAATAGTGTAATATTTTTGAAAGCACTGAATCCACTAGGAACTTAAGGTCCAAGACTCCCAAGTCACTTAGGTACTTGTGAAAATGTTATACTTACAGCTGATTCTTATTTACCCTAGTCCCACATCACACTACTCTGGTCCTGTAAAGCAGCCTTAATATGTGCATTAATATAATTTACTCCCATTTAAGCCCCTCTATATTGCTAGAGTTGTGTAAAATTGCACTTGTAGGGGTTTTTAATACTAAGCTCCTTATGTTCACATTTTTGTATAACCGTGTTTAAGTTTATGACTAAGCATAATTAACCATCCATTAGACACAACTTTTGTCTTGAAAGAGAAAAAGCAAAAAAGATTATTGATATCTTCAGAATTTGCTCTTAACCAGTTATTTATTAGCAAAAAATGTTTTCAATCAACCTTTTTTTCCCAAATGATCACCTAATAAGTTGATGAATAACTGAAAGTGAAACATACATGCCATGGTGTTATAGCTGTGTTGGTCACAGGATATTAGAGAGACCAAATGGATGATGTAATGTCTTTTATTGAACCAACTTCTGTTGGTGACAGAGCCAGTTTTGAAGAAGAGCTCTGTGTATCTTGAAAGCTTGTTTTTCTCACCAACAGAAGTGGGTCTAATAAAAGCTTGTGTCCCTAGTGAAAGATATGTATACTTAGCCATTTATTATGTGTGTATAATGCTATCCAATGTACCGTTACTTATAGTCTATTCCAGCATATTCTATAATTTCTTTTCAGGACTATTGTACCTCATTTTTTCACTACCTTAAGACTGTATACAGTCCATTCCCTTCTGTA
This sequence comes from Sternotherus odoratus, assembly GCA_032164245.1. Classification (NCBI taxonomy): domain Eukaryota; kingdom Metazoa; phylum Chordata; order Testudines; family Kinosternidae; genus Sternotherus; species Sternotherus odoratus. The sequence continues at coordinate 15,389,902 of JAVMKO010000014.1, forward strand.
ATGAGAATAGCAATTGCTTCTGGGAACTTTACTAAAGAGAGACATTTCTGAGATATTTCAAGTACTGTGTTTGTAATTGCTGTTGTGTCATGGTGCTGAGAAATGTTAGGGGGTGTTTTTGGGAGGCTAATTTCATTTTTTTTTCTGCTTCAGCTAAAAAATTAGGAATTACAGATGTGCCCGCTGAGGTGGTTACCTTTATTTCCCATGCAACACAAAACCGATTGAGAACAGTGATAGAAAAAGTAACGATTGTAACACAGCACCGAATGGAATCGCACAAAGTAAGTATGTAGAGACATGGTTTTGAATGTTGTCCAACAATATGGTTTGAGGTATTTCAGTAATAAATCCATTCTTTCCTTTCTGAGCAGACTATTGGTGGAATAGCTGTACTGTTCGTGGCATGGTTTGGCCAGAATCTATCCATGCTTAATTAATGAGAGTTGTGAGGTGCCTTTCACTATGATAGAACCTGTCCATGGAATGTTGCCTTCAAATCTCTGTTGTCTATGATTATGTCTAACAATACTAACAAAACTAAAATCTCTTGTGGGACAGCAGTGAAACTGTTCCCAACTGTGGGTCATGGTGGAAATTGCTTTTTCTCTATGCCTCTTATCTCTGAACCATAGTAATCACATCTTAGATTGAAATTGCTTTCCTTATGTGTAAACCTTCTTTTAAAAGAGCTTATCATTCTACTTACTTTTTGGCTGTGAGAAAAATGAACGCATACTGTTACAAATGGAATTTGCTGAAAGGAACTTTGGTCCAAACAATGAATACGTCAGAGACTACAAAGATGAGAGCTGGCATATTGGGCTGAAACTTGAAATGAAAAATGATAATTTAAAATCAGCATTAACAGTTTTATAGTGTATCTTCATTAATAATGGAGGGAAATGGCACATATTTTTCTTAGACCAGCAGCCTGAAAATTCAGAGGTTCAACATTTTGAATAATCAATGACATTTTCTTTGAAAATAACATTTCAAGTTAAAATTGTCCTTTGAGTCTATTGCTGGTGATTGTAATTTTACAGAAAAGCAACATAATTTGCGTATCTGACACTGTGGGAGCTCTGGTAAGAGACTGCAAGCTAGTTTACGACCACTGGTAATAAATAGAATATCTTTAACAAGCAAACCAAGTTTTTATTCTTTAACCTTAAATAGTAAAGATATTTTTATGCCTGTTAAACTACGGTAGTATCAAAGCAGAATGAAGAAGTCATGATCACAGGCCAAGTGGCAATTTGGACCCCTCTTGGTCCCTGTTAGGTGGACCCTTCAGGCTTGTCTTCCTTCACTTCCAAGATGCAGCCCCACCGTCCAGTCTCACTTGGACTGGCTCTCAGGGAAACAGAGGGACTGTATCCCAATAGTGTAAACATGACAGGTCCAATTGTACTTTAACTAGCATCTGCAAGATATCTTCTTTTCAGGAGTCTGTGACAGCTGGCTGAATAAAGTGACTGAAAATAAACATATTGTTTATTCATCCAAAGGTGCATAGCAGCCCAGACATTCTGCCACATCCTCTGTATGAGTCTCTCAGAGACTTATTTTTAGCTGATGCTGCTCAGTTATCCCCATCTTTTCCTTTTCCCTAGGCCAAGAACATTAGTAGTTTAGTATCCACTTTGATCCCAGGTTTAAGTCTAGTAAGAATAAACCCTGATAGTGTAGGCAAGTGGGTATTCCCAAATTAATAGCTTCCCAATAGTTTCTTTTTCTGACAGAACCTTATGCATGCCATTGTTTAGTTTTCCTATTTGTTTCCTCCCATCAACTTCCTTTGCTTTAACTCCCTGCAGTAAAGCAGGATAAATAGAGGTGCAATGTGATGTTCATAAAAACCAATAGATAACTCCCTCATTCTCCATAAAAATGTCTGACGTGCTCCTGTGCAGCCAGTCTCATAAATAATTGTTTGTTGAGTGCTAACGTTGTGTTCGTAGTCTTTTTGTCTTACTTTCGTCCATTTTATTTTTAATATAGATCTGTTTTAACTTGTGTTTTAAGCTGTAAATGTTTTTTGAAGTTCTACATAGTTTGACAATTTCTATAACTGTATTCCAGTTAATTGTAAATATAGACCTGCAGTTTATATTTAGGTTTAATTGTCCACTGTTTAATCATAAAATTAAATGCCACAGTTTTTCAGTCAGTTAATTCATTGTTTTGATTTATTTAAGTGTGTGGTACCTCTGACATTGATTAATCAGTCCATATATTTGGTATTTTAAAATGTTACATTAATTAAATAATTTTATCAATTACTTGTGTAGCTACAGTATAACAAATAGGTCTGTGGCTTCATTCTCTTTTTGTAATAAATTGGTGCACCATTTTTCATCTTGTTTGTTAACACTTAGGGAAAATTCTAAGGCATAGTAGTTTAAAAGTCTGCATGGATTTATAGCTTTATTAAGATGGCTTGTTTCTTATTTCTCAGGACGATGAGTGGTACGAACAGGCTACAGATGTTCGATCGCAGCTGAAGTTTTTTGAACAGTTGGAGCGTTTAGAAAAGCAAAGGAAAGAAGAACAAGAGAGGGAAATTTTGTTAAAGGCAGCCAAGGTACCTGTTTGTATTTCCTTTTAAAAAAACAAATATTTACATAAATAGTAACATTTATGTATCAAAAGGTAGCATAACAAAAAAAGTATATATATACTGGTCAAGTTCATCAAGGCTGATATAGGAGAGTTTGAATAAGTGACTTCTAGATGTACCCAGTGTTAGCAGAGCCCATTGGGGGCCAAGGGAAGGAGAATCACAACTGCCTCCAACCTTGCCCTAGGCTGTATTTACACCAGTGGAGAGGCAAAGCTATAACTTTTACACCAGACTTTCCGGGTAACTGCCGGTGTGACCCTCTTCACAAAGCCACTGTGCGTAATCAAGCTGAGCTGCTCTGACCATTCTCCTTTTAGTGACATCCCTTTTCAGTACTCTGACCCATGTAACGTCCCCCCGTGCAAGTGCACATGCAGTAGCTTTTCCTCAGTGCACTTTAATCCACATGCTCAGGTTAGATCCTCAAGAACCCTTGACGCCATTTGTGCTGTCATAAGCCCTATGTAATACATTCTGCTGGAAAATTTTCCCCCTTAGATTTAAATTGGCTGAGCTGTACTTGAAACTTGAGACCAGCTAGTATTATATAAAGACATTTTCCATTTAAACAATTTTTCACATAGGGTTTTGTAAACTGGTAGTAAAAGTACATTGTATGTCATTCACATAAACAAGTTATGTTCAAGCAGGTATCTAGTTTAAAAAAAAAAGGAAAGGAAAGTCAGGTGATTATTTCACTCTCAATACACTGGGTTATCTTCATTTATTATAGTTATTCTAATCTGTAAAATCACTCATGCCCTGATCTGGAGCAGTGCCAAGCAAACTCCCTTTGGTATGAGTGGGAGTTGTGGGTATTCAACTTTTCCCAAGCTCAAGCTTCTATTGTAATGAGACCTCTGGATCTAGATGACTATGAGTAAGATTTTCCAAGGAGTGTAAAGGAATTAGGTGCCCGACTCCCACTGAATTTCAACAGATGCCTATTTCCATTATGTTCTTTTAAAATCCCAGCCTGTACCTGCAGTACTTAAACACAGTGCAGTGAGCCAGTTGTGGATTTTTATCTTTAATTCTCAATTTTCAAGATACAGTACCTTGATTCATTCATTGGCTCAATTCTGCTTGTCTGAATCAGTGTAATTCTCGAGTAATACCACATGGGTGTAGAATCTGTCCCAACATATCTAGAAATGTTGGTGCAGTAATTTCTAAATACCTGCATTTGTCTGATTTGAATTCTGATCATTATGATTTCACAGTTCTTCTGGGATTCAGGTGGGAGAGGGAGGGATGCAAGGCCATAACCTATGTGTGCCTTGCCTCTATTTGCCAGAAGCTGGTAGTGGATGACAGGGGATCGATCACTTGATGCCTGCCTATTCTATTCATTTCCTGCTGAAGCACCTGGCATTGGCAACTGTCAGAAGACAGGATACTGGGCTAGTTGGACCATTGATCTGACCCAGTATGGCCATTCTTATGTTCTATATATTCACAAGCACATAATTGCGGCTTTTTAAAGTTTATCTTGAAGCCTGGTACCTGTATTTTATGAGCCTGTCTGTAATGTATTCTATAAAGATTGCTGATTTTGATACACTCAGCATAAGATACTTCAAAGTTATTTCTAGTGAACAGCCCAGCGTTGGATTGGATATGAGAATATACTAGATGACCTAATTAGTCTTTTATGTCTCTAACTGCAGTGATTATAAGGTAATCTACAAATAGGCTTATTATTGATCCTTTGTTCTTACAATTTTAATCTTCCTAATTGTCTTTATTGCCCCTTGTATTTATGCAGTTTAGTTACATATACCTTATCCACAAGGACAAAATTGGGAAAATTAGTACTCTTTGTAAAGTGTTGATGTTCCTAATTCTGTTCCATTAGTTCTTACAAATGAAGATGTGGCTTCAGAAAGAGCTTCTACCAATTTAAGAAATTAGTTCAAGTATTTTTTTTAATGGGCTGAAAAGAAGAATTGAATCATTCAAATGCTTTCCTCTCATCTAAATATCCTAACAGACTTCAAAGCTTGTTAGACTGGGTGGAAAGGATGATACTTATTTGTCTTCTGCTAACTCTCACTGCCTACCTCTTTTTGATAAAGAGTAATCATTAGTTAAATTTGGGAAGAATATTTTTCTGGTTCTCTTGTCAACTATTTTAAAATAGTGGCCAGGAGATCCAGCTGGTCCAGTTTGTCACAATTTCCTAGCAGAGTTATGACTGTATATGTGTTTCTTTTGGTTTAATTGGCATTTTAGAGTTTTCAAGGAAGACATAAAACAATTTAGCAATTGGTCCTCTGAATTAATTTTAAATTCTTAAAACACCAAAGAAAATCATTCTGGACCTGAAATGTTTCCCGATGGAAGAGCTTTATACCTTTTCATTAATTCCGGTGTAAATGGGACATTTTATTTAAGTCCCTCATTTTCTGTGTTTTGTTTTTTGTACTGTTTTGCTTTTTGAAGTTCATATTCTTTCACTGTCGCATTCTCACAACAGTATAAATAGACCTGTTACTTTCCCCGTAGTGATTCTTTAAATACAAGCCAGAAGCTGCTGCTATTACTTCGTGTGTCATTTTCCCCAAAGTGTGTTCTTACTACTTCGAGTGCTTGCTCATGTCGATTCCATGCTAGGTCTGTGCGCACCCACGTGTAGAGTTGTCGAAAATTTTTGCCTTAGTGGTGCCGTCTGGAGTGCCATACTCATGCAGAGGTATATCAGGTGCCATCAGCCTTATGCCCTCTCAGTTCCTTCTTATTGCCCATATCAGGTGGTTGGAGCCACCTGGTCTTGCTTAACAAGAGCATTAGCAATTCTTCACTGTTTAGATCATTCTCCTTCGTTGGTTAGTTGAGTGATTAGTTAGCTGTTTGGCGTTTTAATAGTAGTGTAGTAGTTAGAGTCCTAGCTGGGACTTTGTCCCAGAGCAGGGCATATCCCACTCACCTGGCTTCAAACTGAGTTCTGAGTGTAGCCAGCTGATGCACATCAGTGACCTGTACAATAGCTGTTTAAAGTGCTTGGGGGAGTTCCATAGAAAAGCCAAGTGCCAGATCTGCAAACACTTTCATCCCCAGACTCAGAAAGAGCAGGACATTTGATTGGAGACCCTCCGAATGGAGGCTGCCCTGTGCCTGGCATCAGAGCCCTCACATTCTGACTCCACGCCCGGTGCTTTGGCATCAGCGCACAGCACATCCCCAGCATCAGAATCTGTCCGACACCATTCCCCCTCACTTGTACCAAAGAAGTGGTATAAGTCAGCTGGTCTGCAGACACTGCGCAAGAAGGGAACTTTGGGCAAAGGACTGGTATTAGGCCTCGTGCCCACTACGGAGGCTCTCAGGGGTACTGCTGTGGTTGGATCACCCAGCCCAGCCAGGGATCCAACTCTGGGGAACAGTAGGGGGTCCCAGCCCATCGCAGCACCATCTGTGCCAGAAGTGAGCCCAGTGGCCAAAGAACAGTGAGGCTGACCAACAGCTCAGATGCCTGGCTGCATGGCAGATCCTGCCAAGATACTGGTACCAACAATCGGGCTGTTTATGGGAACGCCCCCGAAAGTAGTGGAGTGTTCCATTCCTTAAGCTGCAGACATCGTTCCCCTTCACCACAGCCAAGGACCCTGGTACCGCAATCTCGGTCTCCAGCCAGGAGGCCTAGATCTTCGACACCATGCATCAGAGCCTGCTCTCCCCCTTCTGTGAACTTCTAGTCAGGATCCACTGGTCTTGCCTCCCCTCTGGATGGAGAAGGGAGAGAGCCTTTGAATCTGTCTGTCAGTGGTGGGTGGGGGAAATTACATTCTTAGATGGAGACAGCAAAGAGCAGTCTTAGGACAACAACAAAAAAGGTCAAAAGCCAGACTGAAATCAGCTGAGGAATTTATCTTTACATTTAATGTGGTTTGCTTTGCGTGGGATTTCTAAGAGCAGAACATTGATTTTACATTACACTAAAAGTGTTGGTTTTTACTTGTTTCTTTTGTTTACTGTCTCAATAACCTGGGATGTGTAAGGCTTACATATGAGAGTAGAATAAGATTTTGAATATGTGGTCAACAATGGAAATGCTCTCGGTGGCAGACCAAAACACAGTGTGAAAGCATAGTTCAGGGGTAGGCAACCTATGGCACAGGTGCCGAAGGCAGCACGCGAGCTGATTTTCAGTGGCGCACTCACTGCCTAGGTCCTGGCCACCGGTCTGGGGGACTCTGCATTGTAATTTAATTTTAAATGAAGCTTCTTAAACATTTCTTAAGTCTTATTTACTTTACGTACAACAATAGTTTATTTCTATATTAAAGACTATATATATAGAAAGAGACCTTCTAAAAACGTTAATGTATTACTGGCACGCGAAACCTTAAATTAGAGTGAATAAATGAAGACTCGGCACACCACTTCTGAAAGGCTGCCGACCCCTGTTGGTGATCATAGCTTGATTTTATTTCTAAATAGATATTTGGATAGACACACGCTTTTTACACTAGTTATGTGTAGATGGGGGTATATTACATCCAAGGAATTAAGAAATAAAAAATATTCCAATTTACAGTATTTAAGGAAGCTGACCATTGCAAAATTGTTTATAAAACTACTTTGAAATGTTAGTTCAGGTGATCATACTGGCTTCATTGCACATGATGTGTGACATTGACAGATGATTTTTTCTCATCACATGTTTAATTGAATATATATATCATCCTATCAGGTCCCAGGAATCAGTTATTAGTCCATCCATTTTAGTGTTTTTTGTTTTGTTTTGTTTTGTTTACTTAGTAGTACCAAATTAATGGGTTCTAAATATAAATACAACAATCATACGAGTGTAGTATGTTTTTTCATAGCCTCTTTTTGGTAAAAATTGTCAGTAGGTTAGTGAATGAAGGATTATATTCTGGTACAGTTTATAAAGTTAATTTTAGTGCTTATGGATGATGCTGAAATTGACACCACTCAAGGCTACTGTCCTCTATTCACTGAACAGATACAGTTCAGATACAGTGCAAATAGTGGTGATAGCCAATTTCCCTAATACAGTCTTGCCGTTGGGCTTCCATCCTCTTCTGTAGGAACCACCTCTGTGAGTGAGGGAGAGTTAGATCTCCATGCTCATTTAATCCTTTTCCTGTCTCCCTAGATTAACAATGAGGGTGAGTGACAATTGATGCAATACTGCTTTTTGTGAGATGGACTCCTTTCTGAACTGAAACTGCCCACTCATTTGTGATAAGTGGGGGGCTTAGATTTGGGGGATTTGAAATTTTGTTACTTTCTATCATTTTAACAATTAAAAAAACCCCCAAAAAGTAGCCTTTGGACGTGTACTTTTGCATGCCACCTTGGTTTGACCACAACTTTTAATAGGGTTTTTACCCTCAGCTTTGCTGCTTTTAACTTTCACTTTTTATTAACACAGCTAATGTGAAAGCAAAGTGTTTCATGTTGCCAATTTAACTTCTTTAATGAAAAGTGAAAGTTATAAGTTGGTGCAGCCGTGGGTGAAGTTCTAATGTCATCAATGGGGGAAATAGGCACAGCAGTGACTCTCAAGAGTGCTGCACCTACAGTTGTGACTCTTAACTTTAATGAAAAAGATGAATTTGAAACATTAAAGTCTCCCAATATAGATTAAAAAAAAAAAGTGGAGTTATAAGTGCCTAGCGCTAGACTGTGATGGAAGTGCTTGCTGAAAGCAGAAGACAGTCACGTGCTAGCCCTGAGAGCCTTTAAAGCACAAGTCCTTTAAGCTTAAGGCTCCAAAGTGGTTCTGAATTGAGTAGTATATCTTACATTTTTGTAAATGACATAAAATGTAAAATGTAGTACAGCACTGATTTTTCAATTTTTGTGTGGATAAATTATAACAGCCTATTGAACTGTGAGCAAAGGGATTATAATTCTGACCATAATATTATGCATAATTATTCATATTCTGTCTGTCTTGAAAAAATGGCTACAGGAGGAGGATATATTCAACTAAAATATAAAAAATAAAACTTGTAAACTTTGTTTACTTAAAAAAAATGCAAATGCTGTCTAACTGCAAGAAATAACTCTAAGGCAGCAATTCTCAAATTTTAGCAGCCCGAAGACCCCCATTTTGATTTAAATTTTTTCACGGACTCCCCCAAGATGGCTTTTAATTTTTCCCAGGGGTGCTCACTACCCCCACACGATCCCTTCCCCCAAGGCCTCACCCCACCTCTTCCTGGCCCTGGTTCACCCCTACCCTTCCTCTTCCTTACCTCATCCCTCGCCTGAGCATGCCCCGTCCCGACTCCTTCTCCTCCCAGCGCCTCCTGCACAGTGCTGAACAGCTGTTCTGCAGAGTGAACTACTGTGAGGGAGGAGGAGGAGTTGATCAGCGGGGACAGCAGCCCCAGACATGACTTGTGGGCCTCCTTGAACCAGATGTGACATGCGGACACCTGGAGCAGGACATGAATTAAGTAATTAATTAACGTGTCTTAAACTCTAAGAGGCGGGGTTAGCAACTTTAAAAACATCTTAGCTGGTCAAAGTCAACCCTAAAAGGGAATCTAAGGAGGAAGCCTAGGGTTTAAAATGGTGCTAGTTAAAATATGTTAGATAATGTTTAAAATAGATTGGCTATTTTCCTAGTCTAGACATGGCCACAGAATGGGGGAAGGTTCCAAAAGGAATTGAAGTGGCTTAGTGGTGATGAACAGGTGGCTGAAAAAATTTCATGATTTAAACTTTATATTTTTAATATCTACTTTACTTAATGCTTCTGTGCTTTGAGGTTGTGAAAGAAGTTTGTGTTTGAAGGACAGAGAGGGTGGAGATGTGGCAGACTCAAATTGGAGGAGGGTTCTAAGTAAAAGGGGTGGCCTGGAAGAAGTCCTGGAGACCAGAATAAGAGAGCACAAAGCAGGTTGTTAGGTAGCCTAAGTGGAGTGAAGAAGTCAAGAAAGGAGCAAAGAGGGACAAGAGTATCAATATCAAATATATATTATAACAATAATAATAAATATATCAAACATATATTACTTTAGCCTCCTAGTTGCTTCAGCGTCCAAGCCAAGTGTTGGGTTTATTCTGTTATGACGCATATAAGACCTACCTAACAGACCACCTCTTATGCTATGAGCCATTGTGATGTCTGAGATCCCTCTATTTCTGCATCTTTATACCATACTCTTCATTATGTTTTCTGAGTGTCTTAGAAATCAATTGTGCCACCTCTCCTTGCAGTCCTTAGCTTCTGGATAGTCCTTAAATCAGGAATTTGCTCTGACTACAGGTCAAAACAGGAGAGGTATCACATCAGAGGCAAGATACAGCAGTTTTCTTGGGCTTCAGCTTAAGGAGGATTAACTAGAAGGTGGTTTCATCTTTTTTTGTTACACTGAAAACTGTTATTTATTAGGGGGCTTGATGAGCTTGATAAATTTATGAATGGGATTACATGACAGGAGTACCTGTAGTAGGAAGGGATTGGACTCAGAGGCCCAGGAGCTCACTTCCAGTCCAATGCAGTATGTTCCTTTGATAATGTAATTTTGTTTTATCATTTTTGATTTTCCCTGATGCATTTCAAACTGTGTGCGCTGAGGCTTTTGTTTATACAGTACCAATCTCTTAGCAGTTACAAGCTGACCCAATAACCAGTGCAAAATAAGAGTTCACTTTAAACATTCTTTTAAAAAGTCTAATTCCTGACAGGAAACATAGATAAAAGTTCCTGAATTTGACTGATGCACTAAAGCAAGAAAGGTCACTACTGATTGCAGCAGTGAGCCATATAACATGAAGTCTGGATTCCAATTATTCTAAAGGCGGTCAGTCTTTCTTTCTTTTTCCTTTTTTAAAGACAGATTTAATAATGGGTTACTAGCAGAACCACAAACCCACTAAACTATTCTAAATGTGGTATCAACTTCACCTTCAACTATAAGTTTTCTTATCTAATGACACCCATCACTGCATGTCTTCACCGCTGATGAAATTCTCTTATTTAGTTCTGTTTGGGAGTTGGCTGGCTGCTTTCATCTCCTGACCATTTTTATTATTCGTGCTGGAATTTTGCAGATACCAACTCGATTGCTTTTAGAATCTCTTTTGGATTATCTTGAACTTTCATCTCCTGGCCTGGTTTTGTTCGGTTAAGTCAGGAAAAAAAGTTTTTTACACCTTAAAACAAGATCATAGCAGTTCTTCAAGTGTTGATCCTTATGGGTATTCACTGTGGGGGTGCTGTGATGTTGTTGCTCATGAGGTGCATCACCTACTGGTCAGGGGTTGGGCCCTTCAACATACAGGGTCGGGGAGCTGGTAGGGGACCCCAGGGCCCTGTGAGGGCTATCAAAGGGTCTGACACCTTAAGTCTTTCCTCCCTGGGCCACTTCCTACTACCTCTCTATTGTCCATAGTTCACGGTCTGTAGCAGAAAGGTGTGAAGGGGGGTCAGCTCACTGCTTGGCACCTTTGCACATTTTCATGGCTGGGTGTGGCGTGGTTGTGAGTTCAATCCTTGAGGGGGCCATTTAGGGATCTTGGACAAAAATCTGTTGGATGATTTAGTTGAGGTTGGTCTTGCTTTAAGCAGGGGGTTGGACTAAATGACCTCCTGAGGTCCCTTCCAACCCTGATATTCTATGATTTTATGAACCTATTGTGATAGAGGAAGGCCAGGGAGCTGTGGCAGAGTGTTTGAGGGGAGATATATCAGCTCCAGGTTCATTAGGGCATGGCTCCCTGTAGACTAGGGAAGCAGGCAGCAGGTTAATTAGGAGCACCTGCTGCCAATTAAGGCCTTAATAAAAACCCCTGCCTCAGGCAGACAGGTGTGGGTGTTTGGAAGTGTTGGAGCAGAGAGCAGTTTGGAGGCGTTGGAGCAGAGAGCAGTTTGGAGAAGTTGGAGCAGAGAGCAGTTTGGAGAAGTTGGAGCAGAGAGCAGTTTGGAGGAGTTGGAGCAGAGAGAGTTTGAAGAAGTGCTGTGGTGAGCTAAGAAAGACCCAGACCTTAAGTAAAGGAACACCTGGCTTGTGTAGAGAGAGGGCAGGAAGTCCCCCACAAGCTGAAGAGTAGGAGAGGGAAGTAGTCCAGGGGAAGGAGTAGCTAATCCCAGTGGTTTACCACTATCCTCAGGGCCCCTGGGCTGGGACCCGGAGTAGAGGGCGGGCCCGGGTCCCTCCCTCTCCCCTTCTCCTCTGGGATACTTGTGGGACAGTTAATACCCTGTTCAGAGGCAAGAAAAAGGCTCCCTGAATTCCCCCACAAGAAGAGAAAGTGCAGGACTCATCAATATCGTGGGAGTAATTTGCCACACTATCTATCCCTTCCCCATACCTTCATGAAAATCAAGGTGGACAAGGTGACGGGAATCTTAATATCTCATTGGTGGCCAAGATGGTCCTGGTTCATGATGGCTCTCCAGGTCGTCTCTGAACCATGCATTCATTTATGGACATCTCAAAACCTGCTGTCACTGAAGGGGGCAGGATCAACCACCCCAACACATCATCTGACAGCCTGGCTTTTGGATGGAACTTTTAGAGAAATTCTGCTCAGACGAGGTACAAATTGTCCTCCTCAGTAGCAGATGGAGATACTGAGTCACAAATAGGTTAAATGAGTTGTATTAGGTAACAAAGCAAAGCCTAGTCAGTTAAGCCCTTGAGCATGTGCTCAAATCCATCCCTTTTCCGCAAAGCATAAAATTATACTCTACTGAATGCCAAATACATATACGTTTAAATTCTCTGCTGAGTAGGAACGGATTTAAGTAAATTCTTTGTTGCTTTGCTGAACTGGTTCACAGATCTCTCAGATCTGAAAATAGAACCCAGATCTCCTCATTCCCAGCCTTCTGCTTTAACCATTGATTAGACCAACTTACTTGCCTTACACTTTTGCGTTTGATTCATCACTGTAGTTTCAAGTCCTCTGTACATCATCTTAAAGTTTTATCTTGGCTGGTACAACTCTGTAGTGAGATCTATTGTCTGTTGCGTCTCATTATCTGTTCTCCAGAAGCTTTCTAGTCAAACTGCCCTTAACTATGTCAGCAACCACAAAATCACTGCTACATGCTACTGGAAGATGGTGCTAGCATGTGTGATGACAGTGATGACCAATTTTTAAAAAGTCTTTATTCCAGTTTGTTCCTGGGGTTTTTGGTATCATATCTTAATCTACATGCAGTATCAGTTGGAAAAATAATCCCAGTTGAAAAACAATGCAGTAAATTCAGAGTGAGTTTTCCCTTCCCTGCCAAAATTCAGTGTTGTAGTTGTGTTTGTCTCAGGACATTAGAGAATATCAGTTATGAGATAATCAGAACTCTCTACAGCTATGTTTGCCATGTTAGGAGCTGGTCTCTTCCCGCTCCTAATTCATGCTTTCATTTTGCTTTTCTTCATGGACTTTTAACTTCCTACATTTTTAACGAGAGTACAGTATAAGAGCTCTCTCGCGCGTGCTCTTGCGCTCTCTCTCTCTCTCTCTCTCACACACACACACATACACACACACACACACACATACACACACACACACACACACACACACACACTTCACTGTTTCTTTTCCAAAGCCTCAGATCTTTCTCCAAGTTGGAAAGGTAGACAGAAGAAAAACGGTAGAACTACTATTTCATTAGCATTTGTGTAAATGACATAGCAGGAATCTTAAAATGGAAAAAAAATTCAAATAAATAACAACACCTTTCTTAAAATAAGAACAATTGTTCACATGGGAACCACAGGTTTTTAAACTATGACTGGATATGGTTTTGATACGTAACTATCTGAATTTTAGCCAATCATATAATAAATTGAGAAACTACAATAATACATTTCTAATCTGCTTCTAAATTTGTTTTGTTTTGTTTGAGTGATTACTAAATTCCAAGAATCTGAGTTCAGGAATTTCTCATTACTCTTGATACATATTTAGCACATATTTACTGTATGCATATTGGTTTAAATGTGTGACATAATTGTCTTAAAATATACAGGCAATAATTAGTTATTAGTATGTATGTACAAATATATAAATACATCTAGAGAGATACTCTAAGGATCACATCCTATATAATAAAAGACTAGAAAAGTGTGTGTGAAGCCGTCATGCGCAGTAGAGACGGCCCTAGACGAACGGCATGCTGGGAGGTGTAGCATGCTGGGAGGTGTAGTTCGGCAGCACAACATGGCTGCCGCGCGTACGCCACTGAGAGGGAAGCAGGATCTGGATCAGGGGCCTAGGGCAGGAGGTGGCTGGGCACAATAGGCGCAGGCAGGGGGCTCTGGCCGGGCGGGGTGCGGGAAGGGGGCGCCCGGCCGGCGGGGCGGAGGCGCCCGGGCGCGGCCCAGCCAGCTGCGCCCAGCCTAGCCGGGGCCTTGGAGTGGGTGGGAGGGGGGCTGAACAAGCAGGGGGGGCCTGTGGGGGGCTGCGAGGGGAGGCTGAATGAGCGGGGGGTTGTGGAGGGGAGGGGAGGCTGAACGAGCGGGGGGGCCGTGGGAGGGGAGGGGAGGCGAGGCTGAACGAGCGGGGGGGAGGAGGAGAGGCTGAATGAGCGGGGGGGCGCGCTTGGAGAGGGGGGGCTGAGCGGGGGGCATGCTTGGAGTGGGGGGGCTGATCGGGGGGGCGTTACTCTTGGCCCGTGTCCACGGGCTTTTACACTAGTATATATATAATCGTATAGCTTTATACTTTCTGCATCTGAAAGCTACTTATGTCTATTTCTAAAGGGAAAATACCTTGTAAGGATTGCTTGGGGGGGGGGGGGTGTTTCCTCACTGGTAGTTTATAGAATGACAATTACTAGAAAGTCCATGTCTTGGCTGAACCATTAAATACATGTTTTTATGCTGTAAACACAGTATGCTTCTACAAAATGCTCACATTTTATATTGTGCTAATTTGATGATAGCTGAGACAAGGACTTTATAATAGATTTATGCACATTCTCTATTGACACCAACTTTAACTTTAAAAATGCTTCTGTTAATGAAATACATGAGTATAATTATTTGATTGTGAAGCATTTTAAATCAATCTATATATATAAAAGTCAAATGAGGTATGCGTGCATGCGTGTATGTACGTATGCTTACTCCTTCCACACCGTTTGAGCTAGAGACTTGAAATTTGGTACAGTTAGAGGTCTTGGGGTCCTAATGACTGTAAGGGTCGAAAAATTTTCAAATCTCACCCCTGATGCCCCCCAGGGGTGAAATTCTTTAAAGGCCAATCACATCAGCTGGGCAGCTGCTGTTCTCTGGGACATAGTTCTGATGTCATAATACCCCCTCCAACAGACACCGCACTCGCTCAGCTCTCTGCCCCTCCCCCCTCCAACGGAACCCCGGAGTCCCTCAGCTATGTGCCCCCTCCCCACCTCCGACGGACCCCAGAATCCCTCAGCTCTGTGCCCCTCCCCACCTCCGACGGACCCCGGCATCCCTCAGGACCCGGAATCTCTCAGCTCTGTGCCCCCTGTCCACCTCCGACGGACCCCGGAATCCCTCAGCTCTGTGCCCCCTGCCCACCTCCGACGGACCCGAGTTGGGTTTGGTCGGAGGGTAAGTGAGGTGGGGGTGTCGGGTTTGGTCGGGGGGTGGGGTGGGGGTGTTGGGTTTGGTTGGGGGGTGAGGTGGGGGTGTTGGGTTTGGTTGGGGGGTGAGGTGGGGGTGTCGGGTTTGGTCGGGGGGGTGAGGTGGGGGTGTCGGGTTTGATCGGGGGGTAAGTGAGCCGGGGGTGTTGGGTTTGGTCTGGGGGGGTGGGAAGGTGTCGGGGTGGGTGAGGGGTGAGGTGTGGGGGTTGGGGTTGGTCAGGGGTGTTGGATTTGGTGGGGGGGTAAGGTGGGGGTGTTGGGTTTGGTTGGAGGGGTGAGGAGGGGGTCGGGGTTGGTCGAGGGGTAAGTGAGGTGTGGGTGTCGGGTTTGTTTGTGGTGGTAGGTAGGGGTGTCGGGTTTGGTTGGGGGGGGAAGTGAGGTGGGTGTGTCAGGTTTGGTCTACGAGGGGTGAGGTGTGGGTGTTGATCAGGGGGTGTTGGGGTTGGTAGGAGGGAGACGTGGGGGTGTTGGGTTTGGGTGGGGGGTGTGAAAATGTGAGTTGGGGTTGGTCGAGGGGTAAGTGAGGTTGGGGTGTCGGGTTTGGTCGGGGGGAGTGAGGTGGGGGTGTCAGGTTTGCTCTCTGCCCCCATCCAAAAGACCCCGCACTCGCTCAGCTGTCTGCCCCCTCCCCACCTCCGACTGACCCGAGCAACGCCGGGTATTTTCGCTAGTAAATGATAAAAGATAATGTAAAATATTTGAATGATATTTCTTCTGTCAGATGTTTTTCTTTTCTGAATTAGGGCATAGATGTTTCATAGCAAATGCATGTATGTGTATTAAATAGCCAGAATCTAAACTTCTCTTGAAACTTTAGAACTGGTAATAACAGAAGTAGATTGGGTTTTTTATTTAAACTTACAGTGTAGATTTTATTTACAACTGAATATTTAACAGTGTTTTGGGTGAGGCCTAAAGGCTTGAAATTGCACTTCTATGACTTTAAGCATCCCTTCTTTGACACCTTGTATCCTGTTCCCTTTTCTTTGCTATTTTTTAACTTACTGCAACAGATGAGGGGTTCTTAAACCATCTGTTAACCTTTTTCCCCATTTTTTTAAAACATGTAGAGTCGCTCAAGGCAAGAAGACCCAGAGCAAGCTAGACTGAAACAAAAAGCAAAGGAGGTAAGCAGAGCTAGAGATCATTACACTTGACATTTCAAGGCTTGAACATATTAATTTTTTATGTCTTGCTACTTGTATATCGTTAATAAAAATCTGACTAAAACTTTTAGGATGTATTTGTTGCTTTGCCTTTGATCTTAATGTTGGCAAACTAATACATTAATACATGGGAAGCCTAAGGAGATTTTATAAGAGAATATTTCCATACATTACATTTTCATTTCCATTTTAGGTAGCTGTAGCTTTTGTTCAGTTGTTGATGATGACAGCAGCATTAGATTTTGGTGGAAAATGTATGCCTTTGTCTTTCTGTAAAATGTCACTTCCTTGAAATGTGTTACTTTAGTTACTAGTTTTTGTTTTTGTAACAATTAATGTTTTTAAGCTTGATGTTTTATTCAGTCATCATTCTTAGTTCCTGTAGTCTAAAAATCATCAAATGACAGCATTTGAAGTTTTGTATTATAGTTGAAAGATCCAATTCTGTGAAGTGCTGAGCATCCTTAACTCACACTGAATTAAGGAGTCTGCCTGGCTGCCTCTTGCTTACGGATAGCCTATGTACTTAAAAGGATCAAATCATAACTTTATTTAGAAAGACATAAAATATCTATCTGTTAAATGCGATTTTTATTTTAAAAAACAGTATTATTAGGATACCCAGCAAACCCCAGTCTTTGTTAGCTGAAGTTAAACTCCATTAATTCTATTAATGAAGTCCATTAGGAGGCAGTATATACAGAGATATTTGTTTGACAAATATTATACCTATTTCCGTTTTATTTGCTCTGTGAGGTCAGTGTTTTATAATTCCCATAGCTGTTCAGATCTCATGTATATATGGTGAGAAACATAAAATGCTGCTCTTTTCTGAAGTACAGTAGACTCTCGATTATCCAGGATGATAGGGAAAAAATAATTCTGGTTAATAAAATCCTGGATAATCACCATCCATAGGAAATATGGGGAGTGGGGGTTGATTCACCAGCCATCCTGCACCAAGGGGGAAAGGGGTTTTGGTTCACTGGCTGCCGTGAGCCCTGGTAGGGTTTTTTTCTTGTGTGTGCTTGGGGCAGCAGCAAAGCCAGAGCCGGCCCTGCGAGTTGCGCGTATTTTTTTTTTTGATATCCTGGTTAATCCACATCCTGGTTAATCCAATCCTGGAAAATCGAGAGTCTACTGTACATAAATGAAATGTACATACATTTCTTCCATGATGTGAATTAGAGTGAATATATATGAAATCTGTAATGAAGAAGAAATGTCAGAAAGAGTTCATTTAAACTTTTTGCATGGGTCGCTGCTTTTCTGGACTAAGAACTTTGAAAATATTTTGAAAATTTCACTAATTAACTACTTTCCTGGAAAAGCCTTGGAACTGTCATACTAGCTACCAACAAAGATACTAAGGCATAAATACAAAAAGAAAATCAGTTTTGAAAATCTGTAAAAATAATTGACGGTAATGAAATGTAGCAAAACAGGCTGTTGAGATTAACACAAAAGCTATTCTGCTGTTGAAAGTGAGAATGAAGCACTGTTCAGACATTTGTAGTTTATACTGCCTGCAAAGCTAAGATAGTTAGTAGATTTAATTATTTATTATTTGGTTTTTGTAAATAAGCTATCCTAGAAATATTTGCCATTCATTGGCGGTATGGTGCCATAGTCTCTCATTGAGTGCTCCTATTATTAGTTAATTGATAGGTAAGGGAAGGAAAAATCATGGTCTCTTTCCGTAAAAATACGTGTTTTAGCAAGTAATCAGACTGAAATTCTTTATAGCTGTGCTGAAAGACTTACTGTCTGGTAGATTTGGTTGCTTTTGTTCTGAGCAACTGCAATGAACATCTCTTCTTACTGTGAGAAATTCAAAGTAATTTTGATATACATTGCATTTCTTGATCCACTAGGGGGAGTGATGCTGTTCAGACTTGTGAACAGAAGAAAATGTTAAAA
Source organism: Sternotherus odoratus (assembly GCA_032164245.1). NCBI lineage: Eukaryota > Metazoa > Chordata > Testudines > Kinosternidae > Sternotherus > Sternotherus odoratus. The sequence continues at coordinate 15,408,182 of JAVMKO010000014.1, forward strand.
AAATAATAATCTTGCTTTATTATTGAGTTAGCAAATATTTTGGTGGTAATCTAATTAGTAATGCTCAAATCAAACTGCTGTGTGACTATAAAGTAGTAAGTGTTCCTGAATATGGTAACTTGTTGGAATGAACAAATGTAGAATGAATACCGGGTTTTCTGTTTCAGAATGCTGCACCCTGTTCTTCTGTACAATAGCCCTGCCTTGTTTCCCACCCTTCTAATGAAAGTGCATAATTTGCTGGCTCTCTGCCTCTGTCTGAAACTGAATTTCATTCTACATATTTAAAACCATATGACTATATGATAAGGCTCATTTTTCATTAATTAGGGTTCTGAATTTTTTTCGTCAGTTTACTTGGCGCCTTTTTACCTACAAATATTTAAATATATTTAATATATATTTAAAATATATTTTGCGATGAATGCCCCCCAAAAGGGTGGAGAATACAAAAAGTAAGTAGGAGTGACATGTATTTTAGTTTAGAGTTGTTTTTTTCCCCCATATAGTTTAGTTGGATCAGTTGCTGAATGAATACTGATACTGTCTGTTGCATTGGTACTAATGAGACAAAATGACCGACTTTGCAATACAAAAGATGATATACTATCCAGATGGTACTTGGGCCATTATATTATCTGAAATTAAAGACTTTGATTTAACTTTTCAAAAAAGTCTCAGTTTGATAACTTCTGTGCTAGCTGGTCTACTTTTGCAGATGATCTATATTCAAGAGGAGATTTGGGTCTCCCTCCAGATTTTGTAAACTGATGAAAGTGATATCGTTAGCTTTTTCAAGATTAGCATAATTTAAATCAATATTTCCCTAATCTATAAAAATTTCTTGATTGTTGGGTTTTGAACACACTTGTTGCTCATTTGCCCTTATGGCTGCTGGTTAGACACTGTTATTTAGTGAAGTATATGCTTGTCTCCTATTTTATGCACAGCGCTTAGTCTTATTTCTAGTGTTGTCATTTGTGAAGCATAATGGACGTTTTGTGCTTGTAAATCATAAATTTGCTCTTCTTTTGAGAAAGATTTGAGAATTTTACCATTTTCTGGAAGGGTTGGCAGGCTCTATAAATGTATAATGTTTCAGGGCTGTTGATTTACCTGTATTTGAAGGGTGACACCAGCATATTCCTTCTGTTACCTACCCAAACATTCTGATATTATCTCTTCATCCTCATTTGTAGGATGATCAGGACTGTGCTCTGGATCCATCCCACGTAAACTCAAAGTCAAAGTGGGTGGAGACTTTAGAAGCAAAGAGAAGACCCAGGTGTGAACACTAGAAATAAAGACAATGATGTGCAGAGATTGGGACCAATGCAGGAGATGAGAGAGAAGTATATGAGAGGAGAAAGATGAAATCTGAAAGGAGTGGCTTAGCAATGGTTTATGGAGAAGACAATTGTAAAGGATATATACCTAGTTTTAGAGTTGAGAAGAAAGATATCAAAGTATAGGAAAAATTATAATAGGAAGAGATAAGGGAACAAAAAAAATAAATAAAAGCCAAGGTACAGGTTCTAAAACTTCCTTTTATGCTCAGGACCTCTGGACAGTCACATCTTCTTTAAACCAAATTAGCTCAAGCCAGTTTTAAATTTGGTTAAAAAAACTTATTAAACATTATAACTAACCTAGTTATTCATAGCCCTACCATGGAGACTATCTGTAAAACTGAAGCTTTATTTACCCACAGGTTTGCACTGTTTTAGTTATACTGATGCAACTCCTATGGTGGTCACTCTTACTTTTGTTTCAGTGGTCTATTTAGGTTTAGTTTAAACCTGTTCCAAATTGATTTAAGCTAAATCAAAATAAATCTTCTCACAGAGGTTTACACTTGTTTAACTTTCAATTAAAATTCATGCCTTCATTAAACTGGTGCAACTCTCCTTGTTGACAAGGGCAAGTTAGTGTATTTTAATATTAAACCTATTTAACAAAGTGATGCAACATTATCTTTAAGCTAGTTTATTGCAAGAAAAATGTTCCTCTTCGCTTGTATACTGAGCTACACGAGTATTTAAACCTAGGCTACATTCTGAAATAAGAAAGATCCATTGTGATTGTCAGTTGAACCTGTACAAGGAACAGCAACATTTGTGGACAACATTTACTTTTTATTACATTGTGAAACCTTTTAGAATTAAATTTTAAAAAATATGATGGCAATTGTTCAGTCATTTGAAAGAATGGAAAGTCAACTACAAATACGTCTTAGAGAAATAGGTTCTCTAAGGTCCATAAAAAGGGTCCATTAAATAGAACATAAAACAGACTATATAATTGCTAGCAAGATTAAAGAAAGATTAGGAATAATTGAGACAACACCTAATAATTAATAATGTAATGGTTTAAAAGAAAGACAGAAAAGGTGAGATCCTGAGCATCCTTTCTGTTATGGATTACTTGTGTCTATTAACATTACAGTAAACCCTCGATTTAACGGACCCCGATTTAACGGACTTCGGATGCAACGGACAAAATTTCCGATGCATCCGAAATCCGTTATTCAGGGGCTGCCGGCTCCCGCCCCGGGGAGCCGGGCAGGAGCTGTCAACCCGGCTGCCCGGCTCCCCGCAGAGGGGAGCCGGGCGGGCGGGCTGACAGCTCCCGCCAGGCTCCCCGCTGCGGGGAGCCGGGCAGGGGGGTTGACAGTGAGCCGGGCGGGCGGGCTGAAAGTTCCCGCCGGGCTCCCCGCTGCCCCCCTCCCGCCCGGGGAGCCGGGCGGGGGGGGGGGGGGGGTTGACAGCTCCTGCCGGGCTCCCCGCTGCGGGGAGCCGGGCGGGGGGGTTGACAGTTCCCGCCCGGCTCCCCGCAGCGGGGAGCGGGGGGGGGGGCTGACAGTTCCCACCCGGCTCCCCGCAGCGGGGAGCCAGGCGGGAGCTGTCAGCCCACCCGCCCGGCTCCCCGTTGCGGGGAGCCGGGCAGGTGGGGGGGGGGTTGACAGCTCCTAAAACCTCTATATAAGGGACTAATTTGGGTGAGGGGGTGTCCATTAAAGCCAAAAGTCCTGTTATTTAATGATTTTTTAAAATTATTAAATAACGGACTTTTGGCTTTAACGGACACCCCCTCGCCCCAATTAGTCCGTTAAATCGAGGTTTCACTGTATTCAGTGTCCATTAACTGAAATTCCTATTTAGGCTGAAAGTGAAGTAGCTGAGTTTGTTCACCCAGTAGATTAACTAGGTTAAAATCTTTGTGTCATCACTAACAACGGATATTATTTAGTAATAAAAAATTGAAGTAAACACCATGAACACAGTATAGACATGTGACCAGGGCCCAGATCAGTTTAGATAACCCTTAGTCAGAATCCGATCTCAGATGCACTGTACGCTGTGGGTGTGAAATCTTGGCCCCATGGAAGTCAGTGGCAAAAGTCCCATTGAATCCATGCTGACTGTTCCTGATCACCTTTCTCTCCTTTAAGTGCTTCAGAATTAATTCCTTGAGGACTTGCTCCATGATTTTTCCAGGGACTGAGGGTAGGCTGACTGGTCTGTAGTTCCCCGGATCCTCCTCCTTCCCTTTTTTACATTAGCTTTTTCCCAGTCATCTGGGACCTCCCCCGATCACCATGAGTTTTCAAAGATAATGGCCAGTGGCTCTACAATCACATCCGCCAACTCCTTTGGCACCCTCGGATGCAGCGCATCTGGCCCCATGGACTTGTGCTCATCTAGCTTTTCTAAATAGTCCTAAACTACTACATTCTAACAGAGGGCTGGTCACCTCCTCCCCATACTGTGCTGCGCAGTGCTGTAGTCTAGGAGCTGACCTTGTTTGTGAAACCAGAGGCAAAAAATTGAGATGTGGGTATTTGGGCTTGGGCTGGAATCTGAGCTCTGGGAATCTTCAAGAGAGGATGGTCCCAAGGCTCAGGTTTTAGCCCAAGCCCGGACATCTGCACTGTAAATAAACAGCCCCTTAGCCTGAGCCCTACAAACCCCCTGGCATGAGGCTGAATGACGCTGCCTCGGGTTTTTAATTACAGTCTAGAGCTACCCAACGTTTAACCCTCTATTAGCCCCATGCAAGAATTTCTCCTTTCTTGCCTTTGTGGGATTTAGCTCATCATGAAGGCAAAAGGCAGCAAAGAAGGCAACGACTAGCCTTACAATCATAACGGAGTTTTCACTCTGACCCAGATACAGACAGTCCCCAATATCAAACAGAATTCATAAGCTATCCATAGACAGAGTCCTCCCAATTGTCACACCCTGTGTGCTGGCCAGTGACTGTGGGGATATGAATTGAGTGCAGACTGCACCTCTTCTGCAGCTGTTACATGAATTTGTCAGGGAGCATGTTTCTCCCAGTGCCCTGGGAGGTGTTATGCCTCCTGAAAACCTCTGTGCATTGTGACAGGTTTAAGATTAGCAGCCGTGTTAGTCTATATCCGTAAATAAACGAGGAATACTTGTGGTACCTTAGTGAATAACCAGTTTATTTCAGCATAAGTTTTTGTGAGCTATAACCCACTTCATTGGATGCATAGAATGGAGCACACAGAAGTAAGATGCATTTATATACACAGAAAGCAAAAAAAGTTGTAAATTACCATACCAATACAAAGAGGCTGTGCATTGTGGTGCCCTCCACTTTGTTGCTACACTTTCTCTGCCTCGCCCAGTGTGGCTTTCATTGTAGGAGGGTTAAATTTGCCTGAAGCATCTAGCTTTTGAAATGCAGCCTGTTCTGATAACATATGCAAAAACTGTTTGGAAAGGATGTTAGATATATTTGTGCACAAATCTATAACACTCCTCTTTAAAAAAAAACAAGTTAGATAGACTGTTGGAGCACTGAGCACACACACATTTTACAAGGCTTTAACGCTGACATGGAAATATGAAACCATTCTTGTTCCCAGACTAAAAAAGAAAAGTTGCTTCTAAGCTGAATATTGTAATTCTGATTCAGCTCCGGATATTTAACTATTAAGGTATCAAAAATAATTCTACAATAAATAATTTATTAACATTGTATTGATAATACCTCAGTAATTCTGTAGTAGTGGTATTTGCTTGTAAACAGATTCAGATTTATTGCAATTATCCCTATATTCAGCTTTTGCTGAAAACCAAAAACATAAGGAGTTTGGCAAGAAACAATCTATTCTTTCTTAAAAGACTTTTATAACAAATTATTTTCTGTCCAGAAATTGAGCTCCTGAACAGAAAAGAAGTTTAAATTAAATCTCCATTTAGCTCCCTAATTCATCTGAGAGTCAGTCGATTGAAAGAAAGAAGGGGAATCTTAAGAATTTGATCTTGAATAGTGAGTGATTTAATGCTCTGTTTGACCAATAAAGGTGCATCTAAACTGAAATATTTTGTAAATGTTTTTTTGTACCAGTTCTGTCAATATTGAAACTGTTGTATAGATGGGGTACAGACATTTTTATTACCACAGGATCAAGTTTAAACAACATGGTGGTCAAAAAAACAACAACAAAAGAATTTTTAAAAAACCACCCTAAATCAGACAAAAACTTACTGTATATATTGTAGCTTCCATTGTTTGTTATCTGGTGGAGTTATCTAGTGCAGAAAATATTTATAAACTTGTCTAGTGTGGACAAGGTCTGAATTTGGGCCATTAAGTTTTCCATTATGTTGGACAATTGCAAGTTGAACTGATTTTTAGTCATTCCTTCTCTTTATCAAAATGATAGAAAAAAGTAATGTTAAGATGAAAGTATGTATCAGACAGTCAAGCTTTGGGGTAAATGGCTTTCCTACAGTTAAAGTTCCTGTGACTTCCATTCTATGCAAACTTGCTAGTCAGAAAGAAATGATTCTGGCTATGTCAAACAAGATACTCCCATGAAAACATGGCTGCATTATCAAACATACTAACTGGAACTATTTTTACAATATGGTTGTTCTTTTGAAGGAAGACAACAGCCAACATGCAGTATGGTACCTTGACCAGCACAAATCCTGATAAACTACGTTGCTTGTGAGCTTTTGGGGCAGGGCAATATATCATTATATGTACATCCAGAGTCTAGCATAATGGAGAGATGATCCTCAGCTGGAACCTCTAGGAGCTAGTGAAATACAAATATTAATATACTTAACAAATAATTAAATATTCTCCATAGATATTTTTTAAAATAGGGATCTGCAGAATTATTACATTCTGCTAAATTTCCAAGTCTAAAAAACAGCCTAGACCCCGATCCAACAAACATTTGTGTTTGTGTGTGACTATAGGTAAGAGTGTGTCTTACTGAATTCCACAGAACTGTTCACACACATGCATGTTTCCGATATCGGGGACCAAGACACTTCATAGCATCTCATACAAGGACAGAGTTATAAAATAAAAGAACTGCTTGATTGGAGGGTAAGGCACAACATTACAGCTCCTATTCTGGAATGGGAGATTGAACAATAGAAGGCAAAATGCCAAGGATCAAGAGGAAGGTCCTAATCTCTTTCCAGCCAAGTCTTGTGAAGCAGGAAAGACTGGTTTAGACAAGAAGTGGGTTAATTGGGGATGAACATAAAGAGAGAGCTTTTTTGCCTGCTCCTTTACCCCAAAGTTGTCCCAAGCTAAGGATTGCCCTTTCAGTCTAGGAAAAAATCTAAACTACATCCAGTCTTCTCCCACACTACTTCTCCTAAGAGAGAACAACAGAGGTGATCCATAGTTGGAGATGGGTTTTTGTTTTCTTAAGAATCATCCCGTGTTGTCCCCGCAACAGACAGGATACAGGTCTTGATGAACTTAATGGTCTGATCTGGTATATCAAATCCTATAGGGTGCATGTAGATCTTTGGGCAGAGTTAAACAGTTTATGCTACCTCATAAATGTTCATTTTTTGTGAGACACTGATTGTAGTTAATGTTTTAGGAGTTAATTTTACTTCTAATTATCTGTATTGGTACAAACCAGTGTTCAATCTTTTTTAGTGAACAAACTATGTTTTGGGATTTGGTATCCCTTTAGAATAGTGATCTGAAAAAAAGTTTCCCTTGTTTACATATGTGTATTTAGATTATAATATAGAAACTATAAATCAGGGGTGGCCAACCTGTGCCTGAGAAGGAACCAGAATTTACCAATGTGCATTGCCAAAGAGCCATAGTAACACGTCAGCAGCCCTCTCCCTAATTGTGCCCCCCATCCAGTACCTCCCACCCACTGGCAGCCCCACCGATCAGCACCTTCCCCTCCCTCTCTGCACATCCCGATCAGCTGTTATGTTGTGTGCAGGAGGCTCTGTGGGGAGGAGGGGGAGGAGCAAGGGAAGGGCAAGCTCTGGGGAGGGGGCAGGAAGGGATGGAGTGAGGGCAGGGCCTGTTGCAGAGTTAGGGGTTGAGCAGTGAGCACCCCCGGCACATTAGAAAGTTGGCGCCTGTATCTTTAGCTTCAGGAGTCAGTGCCTATACTAGGAGCCACAAATTAACTTCTGAAGAGCCTTGTGGCTCTGAAGCCACAGGTTGGCCACCTCTGCCATAAATATTTCACATTTTAATTGACATAATCACTGGCATCAAATGCCATTCTTAACTTAATGTGATGAGAAATATCGTGTGGTGTCAGTTGATACTGACACTTAGAATGTCTCGTTTCGACGGTATCAGTCTATCATGATTTTCATAGAAATAGTACATTTACAAAAGCTGCAGACAGCAATGTCAATTAAGACAGATATTTCCAGTCAGTGAATACTAATAATGTTTTTTTAAAAATCTATATGGTTGAAGAATTAAAAATGTTCTCACAGAAGGTCACATAAAATTTGATTATCCATATTTTTGCTATGAATAAATTTATTTATGAATCAATAGTTTATTTCAGTTAACAGGATAACAGCTGGAACAATATAAGTGAGAATCAGTATCCTTATGTACACATTTTTTTTGCCATAGTCAGTTTTCCTATTGTGTAAACTTTAAGAATTAAGATTCATGCAAAGTTTTAAAATTAGAGTCTCAAAAAGCATTATTACAAATTAAGTTTGATTTTTTTTTTACTGTACACTTTTGAAGGACAGACCCTTATTGTTCTGTTTGTTTGTGTTGTGGTTTTCCCATGTTACAAAAGTGTAACTATAATGCAAAAAAAAAGTGTAGACAAAGCCTTAGATTTAGTTTTAGGAAAGTAAACACAATCCCATGTATGTGAGCACCCAATCCTATGATGTATATTTAATATCAACATTTTCTTGTGCTTATAGCAGTGTTATCCAGCGGATGGGCAGCAGGAGGCATGGGCTCTATCCTCTCTCTCTCTCTCTGGACTAATTAGATTCTATCAGTGGTTATCATATGGTGTCACGCTTCTTAGAAAATATACATGCTATTTAAAGCTTCAAAATACGAAGACAATAGCCATATTAATAAAATATTTTGATGAGTTCCTTGAAATAATTGATAGGCTTCCAAGGGAGATTGTGAAATCCCCTTCATTGGAGGTTTTTAAGAACAGGTTGGACAAGCACCTGTCAGGGATGGTATAAGTTTAAGCACAGGGGGGCGAACTTGACTTCTTGAGGTCCCTCCCAGCCCTATATTTCTATGATACTGACATTTATGTTTATCCCAGAACAGTCAAAGCTGATGGGTGTCCTTGTAGGAAATAGGAAACTCTTAAGCTAAGTAGAAATGTTGTGACTAACGCAATGTTAAATCAAGTACAAAATTCAGTTACTGCAAACATAGTTCTATAAGGAATTCTTTTAAAAAAATCTAATATCATTCATTTTAATTTCTCATGTGGTCACAGGTACCGTACTTTAAATATTTGCACAAACACGTCTAATAACAATATGATCTGAAGTATTTTTCTATCCCATGATCAATACAATACCAAGCTAAAATAATCTAAATGTCATAAATTGGTTTTTATTTAAAATATAACTTAATTCTATATCCTGATAAATTACGCTTACATTTCTTTTTATAATTATTTGTATACCACCAAAATACAAAGGAATTATCATATTGTTTTGTAGTAGTGGCCCATCTAGTTAGTGTCCTGTTTCTGAAAGTATGAAATACCAAAACGTACACACACAAAAACACATCTGTAGTTGACAGTTATGGAATAACCTGCCCACCAGAAAAAATTCTTTCTTACTCTCAGTTTGTGGTTGGCCTGTGCTTTATAGGCAATTACGAAGTCTCCACCATAGCAAGCGTACAACCTAAGGCCGTGATCCTCCAACTCTTTCTGTGTGGGTCAATAGGCATGAAGTCAGTAGGTTCTCCACAAGAGTACAGGAGGCCACCCATGGAGAATTGAGTACTGTAGCTCTGATTCAGCAGGTGCATGTGCAGGGGCTCAGCATTATGCATGAGAGCAGTCCTGTTTGAAGTGGATCAGGAAAACAATGGTAAATAAAAGGAACGGTGTACCTTTTGTGGGGACCACAGTTTTCTGCAGAAAGTGGAATGTTAACAGGTTGTTTGCAGACTAGATGTAAGTTAAGTATGTTCCCATGGTGTTGAAAAACTTGGCAGAAAAAGTGACTTTTAATACTGAATATTTATGGAACGCAAAAGGAGAACAGTTATTAAACTTCCATTCTACATAAAAGTTCCATGTTTGTCTCTCAGTTGGGAAGATTGAAGTTCCCCCAACAGGCAAGCTTTGGGTAATATATCTTTGAAAAAAATAGTTTTTTACTTCTGAACAATTATTCTCACTTTTGTCTACTCACAATTCAAAAACTGATTTAATGTAACCACTAATCCACAGTTCAAACTAGCATGTCGGACTCTTTACCAAGCTAGAGTGTAAAGTTTTTAAGCAGAGCTGTTCTGAAGGTGTCCCCAAGAACAGTGGCTGTTTTTCATTGGAAAAAGAGAAAGACATTTCTCTAGACATTTGACTGTGAAAATATCTTTCACATTACACACAGACTGATAGGGGCTCAATCCTGCAAACCCCTACTCATGCAAATAGTCCCATTAAAGCCAACAGGGCTACTTAGATTTGAGTTAGCAAAATTGGGCCCTATGCTTGTGTGAGTTTATCACTATAATTTTTTTGTGTTAAAGAAAATATCCCATTCCAATATCTGACTTCCCCATTAAAGGAGAGACAAATGATAGCACAATCTTCACACCTTCTTCTCGCCCCAGACTCCAGCACTAAGCCTCAACAGCATCACAAGAAATAACTAGCAGTACTCTCCTCAGCTTTAGAGCTACCAATTATTTCTCCCCACACATTCTTGGAGAGGAGTTTGAGGGTGGAGAGGGAGGAATGTCTTCTGCAGATACTTTTGGGCACTAGGTTTGATCACCTTTCTAATTGCTGGTAATAGGACTCGCAAGGCCCCACCCCCATCACTCACTCCTCATCTCCTTCCCCTCCTCCCCCATTGCTTGTGGGATCATTGCAAGGAGCCTGGCTGAAGCTAGGAGAAGGCCCTGACTGAGCAGGGGCTGGTGCGGGTTAATGACCCATGGTAGCTGGACTTTTGTTTTGGGCGCTATTTACGGTTGCCAGATCCCTGAAAGCCAGGCACCTGGTAACCCTAAATGGCACCTGGACATGGAAGCAAAAAAAACCAGACTGTCTGGGTAAAAACCAGACGTGTGGCAATCCTATTGGGTACTCCCGCGAATGGGCTCAAAGAGGAGCTGAGGAAATGGCATTCTCCCACCTCCATGCTCCTTGATGTGCAAAACTAAGCTTTTGAGTTGCATCTTCCTAGCAGCAGCAGCAGCAGACTCATCTGAAAGTTCCCTCAAAGGCATTTGGGAGTGCATACTCCTCGGCTTCCTCGCTTCCAGAGGCTGAATCTGCACTACCACTCCCTGCAGGGAACATGCTGAGGTTGAATTTTCAGCTTACTGCTTGGGAAGGACAGGCAGTGGCATGTTACCCCACTTCACTTCCTCCCCACAGTAGAGACTGACAGCTGAACTTACTTGATGCCATGGTGGGATGAAATAAATAAAAAGATTCTCATTTGGCTCAAGACCAAAAAAATGGAAAATCATAAAACTTTATTTTCCGCAGACACCATGGCAGGCTTTCTTCCCTACTGTTCTTGCAAGATGTGTGTGTTAGACTTCAGAATGTGATAGCACGTATCCAGTTGAATAAGTCGGAAGGGAGCAATTGTCAGCAGCAGCTTATCACTAGAACCCAGGACAGGTAGCTGCAAGAGGGGCATGATTTTCATATGTTTTGGTCTGCGAGTCAGGCCTCTACCCTACTGTGTTTAAACTTATAATTTCAAGATGTACTTCAGCCTCTAGGTCGAATCACCTGTTTCATGTCCACTCTATATACATTGGCCTCAGACTCAAGAGTAAACCCATGTGAGGGCTTTAATTCTGCCACTGAGCTAGCATGCTTGTAAGCCCTGTTTGGCAGCCTCTTTGCACTTCAGGCAGCACACAGCTACCAGCTTTCATCTGCCCCCAATGCCTCTAGGCTCTCAGAGTCACATGGATTAACCGGAGAGGGCTGAGAGGCACCTTAGTAAATCTTCTGTTCTTCTGCCCACTCAGTGTGGGTACTGCACATTGTACCGGCAGCAGGCAGCTGGCCATCAGCAATCAGCTGCATACCTCCTGCTGACACATTTTTAGTCTCTTTAGTGCAGGGCCCAGATAGATAAGTCTATCCCAGTCCACCCTGACACTCCTGATACATAGTGGAAACCCCCTTTACCTGATAATAGACTGAAAGCACAGGTGTCTGTTCTAACATTCTACAAATAATGGCCATTATTTGACAAGTTTTATGCTTGCTATATGCTTAGTAGAGCAGATTGAAGTTTTATGTGGCAATGATGTAATCCTCTCCAACTGGCAGGTGAAAGATGAACAAGTATATAGGGGCAGAGTTAATCGTTGTGTTTGAATCTTTTTAGCAGTCCTTGAGACTTTTTTACAATCTGTTAGTGTTTCAAAGGGCAATTTAATTTCAACCTTCATTCTGTAAGAACAAGTGTAAGGTGTTTTTTGTTTTGTTTGCAATTATAACATAACTTTTCCTGTGCATCTCAAAGTGATTTATGAAACATTAATGAATTAATCTTCACAACACTTCTGTAGAATATTCTTTTATTTAACAGATGGGTAAATGAGGCACAGAGAAGTTATGTGATTTGATATACAATATATCTGTAGCTGTATACAATAGTCTTCCCACGTGACTCTCCAACAGGAAACCCTGCACAAAAAGATTTGACCCTTAATTATTAAATTTTTGGGGGTATATATTCCTATACACATTTGTAAAAGTTAGTTTTGCTATTATTAGTTTTGGCACAGGTATTTTTAGTAAAATTCACAGCCAGGATGTGGGCAATAAACAATAAATCGTGGAAGCCAGAGACCCGCTGCCCGGGGCTGAAGTCACGGAGGTCACGGAAAATCACGGAATCCGTGACTGATTCATAGCCTTAATTATCATCAATATCAGTCAGTTTAACCCAATAAAATATTAACTACTATTGGTTAGATTACAGGTTGTAATAAGGGTAAAAGTTGAAGTATCCTTTTCTGTGATTTGTAAAACATTATACATTTCTATCTATATTTAGATGCATGCATACTTTCTAATCATACTTATAATACAAATCAAGCAGTTGATCATTAATGTATCTGGGGAAGACTAACCGTGTATTGCTTTCGTTTGCTGTTTTTAGGTTAGTCTTTGCATTACAAATATTTTGTGTTCTCCATTTAACACTCTACTAATAGGCACATCATCTTAATTGAATAACGAGAGACTGCTCAGCGTGTTGATAAAAAAGTGCTTGTTTTCCCTCTAGTAGTAATATTTTTTAAAAGTAAATAAATTGCAATATTACCATTTCTAATGTAAACACTGGTCAGTTTTCCATTGTGTGTGTTTACGAGATGTGGATTTAAACATCTGTGAAATGTAGATGTCTGAAGGAAAGTCACTCTCTTTTTCTTTGGGGTTATTAGGCAGTTTAAGTAACAGTTCAAAGGATTTCTTGTTCCTTGAAAGAATATTGTTGAAGCTTGTGATTAGCTTCCATGTTTTGACTGTGGAGACGTCAGAATGATGTGAGAAACTGGAACAAGGGTGCTATATGTTTGTTCTATTTCTTAACCGATTATGAGCTTCTGTTGACCGAGGTGTTGCTAGTTCTTTAAAATATCTCTCAATATAATGAGAAGAGAAGCAACTTTTAGAAAATTTACTTTACTGAAAATCATTACAGACTTTTGTGCATAAATGCAACAATGTTAATGACTGTATGGTCTTATATGCAGTGTTGTAGCTATAGCAGTACCATAATATTAGAGAAACAAGGTAGGTGAGGTTAAATCTTTTATTTGATCAACTTCTGTTGGTGAGACGGAGAAGTTTTTGACAAGCTCTGTGTAAGCTTGTGTCTATTACCAACAGAAGTTGGTGCAATAAATATTATCTCACATACCCATTATGGGCTTACACAGTTAGAAATAAGTGAAAAAAATCTAAACAGAACTCTTAAATCTTCTTGGAATTCACATTGTGACTCCTCCATTCCATTCCATTCCATTCCTTACTACCCTGCACATTTACTTTAACAAGTAAGCTTAATTATATACAAAAGAAAATATTTGTGCCTTTAAACCAGAAACACAACATGTAGATTGCTGAAGAGCCTTGTTAATCTTTATTTCTGACATGCTATCGGTATTATTACCTTTAAAGGGGCATTTCATCCTGTGAGATCAAAGGTTGTATTCACCTGTCAGACCACATGAAAATCTATTAACTCCTCAAAAGATAAGATTAAGAAATATCCATCCTGCAAGAAGTGCTCATAATATCTCATCAAGTAGGCTTTAGGGAGGTGTCAAAGATACAAAATGGGAAATTACACTGAACATAACTGAAATCAGGTGTTAATTGTATTCAGGAAGACAGTAGAGATAAAAAATGTTCTTTGATAAGAAATATGTAAGAAATGAATGTGAGATTGATGGAACCAATATAGATTTTATGGGAAATGGTAATTTCAGAATTTTATTTATTCTCTAACTTTAAACATGTAATTTTTGTTGGTCATTTTAAAAATCTGGTTTAAAAGATGTTGCTTGGAGGCATAATTGATAAAGAAGAGGTTTTTTGTTTTCTGAGAGCTCACTTCATCATCTATAATAGTGGTGTATTGCAGGACTTCCAAACAACATTGTTTTTTATAACACATTTCTGCATGGTATTTTATCACATTTTTAAATAGTGTATTACTACTATCCTAGTAGGAGGAAGTGTCTTCTGGAAACCCTTATTTCTGGAGGAGAAGGTAATGTGGACATTTTCTGCCATCCCACCAGTTAGTGCTTTCATTTGTCATTTTATGTTGGATGCTGGTATTTAGGACTGTGGTTAAATTGTGGGAATATATGGTAACTTTTGTTGTAAAAAGGCCTAATGTCCTGAGTCAGCACAGTGCTTTGGCCTGTGCTATAGAAGCAAAATAGTCCCACTGCTGTAGTATAGCGGTAGAATCTATGGGGATACCTAATGTGATTTACTAAGAGGTACAGATCAGGAAAGTCACTGAAAGTACATTACTGTCACAGGTCACTACCTAGGCTACCTTTGAGTCTTTTGACACTTGTAAGTTCCCATTTCAAGACAGATGAAACTAAATACTGAAGATTGATTTTAGTATATTTTAGTATAGATATATCATTGATGATGGCAACTCCTCTTACATAAACATCACAAAACTGCTTGTTTGTGGTTTAACAGAGGTTAAATGGCTCGGTTGAGGGGGCAGAGGTTACCAAGACAGGACCTCAGGCCGAAAAGACTTTGTCTCCTCTTTTCCCACAGGTACAGTTCCACTGGCAAAATCCTGGGTCTTCTTTACTGGCCCCTTTAGCCTTTATAAGCCCTAGATATTGGCCACAAGTTGCAACGAGCCAAACTTCTTACCTCTCCTGATACTAAACTTAAAAGTACTATTGAGTCTAAGTGACAGAGTTCTGTGGCACCTTAAAGACTAACTAAAGTACTGAAGCATAAGCTTTCATGGGCTAATACCCACTTCGTCGGAAAGCTTATGCCTCAATACTTTAGTTAGTCTTTAAGGTGCCACAGGACTCTGTCACTTCTGCAATTCCAGACTAACACGGCTACCTTTCTGATTATTAAGTCTAAATCAGCTGTGTCCCCATGATACTATAAGGAAAGTGACACAGATCACCAAATGTCTGCCATTTTAGTCCAGCAGGAAAAATTGTTTTCTGATCCCAAAACAGGCAATCAGTGAGACCTGCAGCATCCTAAAAATACAGGTCTGACACGACATCTAAGGGCAGAAGGAGTGAGACAGTCCAGGAAACTTTAAATATATGGCAGAGGAGGGGAGACATCCCCAGGAGGTAGTCCCTTGCCTGCCAGGTATGTACTGTCACATCTTAGTGCTATGTTACCTCTTCTGAAGTCTATTCAAGGTGTGAACCCCCACCACCACCACCCCACACACACACTGCCGACTTCTGGGGAGAGGGCATTTTTCCCCACACTGTGTAAAAAGAGGAATTGTTTCTAGATTGCCCTCAGAACTGGGTATTAGCCCACGAAAGCTTATGCTTCAATACTTTAGTTAGTCTTTAAGGTGCCATAGGACTCTGTCACTTCTCAGAACTTTTGAATCCTGCAGTCACCTCACCTTTGTTTGTGATCCTCTGACATCATAAGCAAAGTTAGAAGCATGCTGGTTCACGCTTGGGTGGGAGACTTCTAAGGAACTGGTTAACTACTTGTCCCTTGATTGACCAGACTGAAGTCCACTCTACACCCCTGGCACTTGGGGATTGAAGAATGATCCAGAGCCCAGTGATGATGATGGAAATCTGTTCACTTCAGAAGACTTGGATCACACCTGTAGAGCTGCAGGAGATGTCATGTTTCAGACAAGAAAAGAGAACAAGACAGTTTTTGGTTATTGAAGAATCCATGGCACATTTCATGAAAATAGCAGTGTTTTTTTCAGGGTCTGGGCTAAATTCCAGTGATAGTAATTAAAATTGATTAAAATATTCCTCTTTACTCCTTTCTTAAACTATTGAGTATACTTTTTCACAGCCACTGCATTCTGTCCCCAGAGGTGGCTGAATTTCAATATGTCATGTGGTCCCAATCCATATTTTACCTAATTTTGAGATGATATGAGATTTAATTCATATTTGTAAAGTCCCTGGGAGAAAGACACTATGTAAGTGCATTTATTATCTTTTATTTATCTGATAGTTCTGCTTGTGCTGGGTATAGACATTATTTCAGTTTTTTATCATATATTGTTTTAATAAATTAGGAAATCCGTCTTGATCACAGGTATTAATGGTAATGTGCAATTTTTTACCAGTTATGTCAAGTCTTAATTTTCCAAATTTTGAGCACATTTGTTTTGCTAGATGTGCAAGCAATTTTTTAAATAATTTTTCACCAAAAAAGGGGAGTCTTAGTCTTGTTCCAATTTATTAATACAGAAATAGGAGGAAAAAGATTTTCCTTAAAGTCTCGATTTGCTGTGGACAACTATGGAAATTATTAATACCAATCCAGGAGCTGTTCTCCTAAAACTATTCGACTTCTCTCCCGTAGTGCAACTCAAGACTCTTTTGATTGTTTCCATTTATGGAAATTTCTTTCAGGCTAACATAGGGCAAGGTAATACATGCTTTGACAACCTTGAAAGCTGTTGTTATCTCTCTTATACAAATTTCTGAAATTGTCCTTGTTGCATAATTGATGATGGTAAAATTTCGGTAATGTGCTCCACTATACTATACTACTACACTTTCTAGAAATAAAAACCCTCAATTTTTAGTGGGACTCAAGCTGTATAAAACAGACTAAACCTGATGTTCACCAAGACAGGAACACCTCATCAGTGTGATAACCATTATCAGGCAAAAGCTAGAGATGGTAGAATATGTGATGAAAGATGCAATGACCCGAATTTTTGCCTAAGAAATTATCTTTTGGCCTGTTTGATTCAGTGGGTTTACTCTCTTGTGTTCATTTTGTAGGGTCTGTTTTTATTCTTTAAAACAGTTTGAGTCAAATTCTGCTCTTTCTCACTGGTGGAATTCTGGAGTAATTCAATGGATGTTAGTGGAGGTATTTTGGATTTACACTAATTCAAATGAGAGCAGAATTTGACTGCTTGGTGATGGATTGTATTGTCTCATAGAAGATATTATATATGGACAATTGCCTCTTATTGTTATATAATTTTCTTATTTAAGTACAGTGCGTGTTTATATGTATATACAAATCATCCTTGGGTATAAAAGTTGGTGAAAAATCAACCATTTAGATATTCTTGATGTTAGATAAGATCCTATTATTAATCTCCTATTTAGCACATTTTTTCCAATCACTTTATTTGGGATTCGTTATATTAAGATGCTTAGAGGAATATAGAGCTTTCTGATCTACCCAACCTCTTGTAAACCTCAGTTTGGTGGTTTTTTTCCAGTTGTTTCACATATAATTACAACTGCCTTTTGATAATAATGTGCCAGTGTTTGTAATGTATTTTGTGAAGCAAAGTTCTTTGGTGGATTGGTTATTGAAACAATAAGCATTTGTGACAGGTTGTTTGCTGAATACTTTCTCTGTGCATATGGCAGATCATAGTCCATTTGTTAGCAGTTTATTAGTTATGCCTTGATGTTAAAAGAGGATACTCTTCAGTCTGTGTTTAAAGCTGCTAGGTACTGTCCTAAGGATGGTTATGTTGAATGGGATCTAAGAGAAGTTAGGAGAAGCTCACAAATAGTAAGTGAAAATATACTGAGTGCATTTAAATAGTCTATAGGTTAATTTAACATTTCTGTTTAATCACAATTTCACAAGAAATAACAGATCATGAATTTAACCCTTCATGTAACATGACTTTGAGTTATCCAATTCTGTGCTAAAGCAGTTTAAAAATAATTTTATAATTTACAGCCATGGAGCTACTTTTATGTAAGGACTAGTATTTACACCCCAGTGTTTTTAAAACTGCAAGGGTACAAGCAGTGAGGTTGTCCAACATTGATATGTTGGGGCAGAAGGATATTATTTATCCAGTTAGAAGAGGAGGATGGGAAGAGTATTTATTTTGGGGCTCTGCGAGGGTGAGGTATTTGTGGTGAGGTTAATCCACAGTTTTGTCCTTTTGATGAGATACACTTCAGTGTAAATAGCAGAGATTATTATGCAGCTTGGCAGTAGAGAAGCATGTACTAATGTTGGTATCTTCCACCACTGACTGATGTAGTCTTAGAGCATAAACCAGGAAGTTAATTTAGAATAAAGAATGGAAAATTAATTAAAATCTTACTTGATGTTTTGAGGGTATTTTAGGTGCAGGTGGTATTTGCTGGGGGAGGCATAGTGGGGAGTTGAAAGATTGAGGGAAGTTTATATTTGGGAAGAATTTGTGGCAAAAGATAAAATTTGGATTGTCCCCTTTTGTTTATCAATTCAGATATAATTCTTTAATTAATGCAAAAGACTGAAATTTGGGGAATGTATATAAAGAGAGAGAGATTTTTATAATGCATAGGACAATAATAACAAAGGTGAAACTACCACACCCATTTTATGTATGTATCTATACTGAGGGATTAATTAGGGCTTTTCAAAACTATAAGCTTACTGTAACTGCTGCTCTTTAAAATGGAGAAACGAGCAATAAAACAAATACTGCCCCTTAAGCAGCTGCTTGTTTTGAGTAGGATAGCTAGCTATTTTTGGATTTTGGAGAGGTGGTATGGGACGACTTGCAGTTGGAAACCTTGATTTGTGTCATTATTTATATCTGAAAACATTTATAAGCATAAAACATGAAAAAGAAAAACAGGTTTTAAACTGGCTCTTACTTTTTGTAGTTTATTTACATGAAATATATATTTTTAATGGCATGTTGCTGTGCTTTTTGTTGACCATATCTGTACACCAGGTCTGACTGCTTGTTTCCATTGGCTTGTCATGTTCACTAATTAGAGAACTGCTGCATGATTCACCTTGTTAATTAGAGGGACTTGCACACAAAGCCCCTGCGGGCAGTGTGAAAAAAGAGCCTAGCACTAGTGCCCTGAGAAAGCTACAGCCTGTGAAGTAATTCTTCTCATCTACCTTCTATTTTTTATTTGAAATGAATAAATCATTGAGATTTTCCTTGTGGAGTGAGAATGCAAGAATTCACATCTTTGTAAGATGTAAATTATATGTGATCAATAGAAAGGCATGACTACCGTATTGTACTTATAAGACTTCCTAATTTGCTACTTGTCAGTGTATGAAATATTTTGTCCCCACACTATTTTTTGTGCCCTTCATCTGTAGGAGAAATGAGTGGTAGCAGTTTTGTTATAGTTATTTCTAAAGATTTAGATTTAGATTATCAGGCATGTTTCACATTCTGAAATAGAATTTGTGTTTTACTAATGGACTTCAAACACCTCCCCTGAAGTTTTTTGGTGGGGAAAAAAAGTGGGGGTTTGACTATTTTCATTCGTGATACTCATTTTTCCCCACTCTTTCATTTTCCAAGTGTTCCTAAATTGCGTATAGTTATAAAATAAATTAAAATTGTTTTTGTCATGTCACTTCAACTTGATCAAAACATAATCCAGACTATAAAAACAGCACAACTATCCTCTAGGTTACCCATTCCCCATCTGTTTATAACACTTTAAAAATTAGCTCCAGTGACATTCTCTCTAACCACTCGAATAAAATTACTTATTACAGCCAAACGATTTTTAGAAAATTGCTACATTTTTCTCATTCTCTAAAATGAGTGGCAATTTAAAGATACAGATTTCCCATAAGAATGGGGTAGTGTTGATATGAAATAAAATCTAGGCATTTCCTTTCTCAAAAGCCTGATTAAAAAAGCTTTTACCAGAATCTGTGGTTAAATAAAATTTTATACACACATAAGCTTTCTACCCATCTCAGACTTTTGGACTTGTCTTCACTACCCGGGAGATTAACACTTCTATAATCAATGCAGTTGATGTTGATTTAGCAGGTCTAGTTAAGGCCCACTAAATTGACGGCAGAGTGCTCTCCGGTCAACTCCAGTACTCCAGCTCCCAGAGAAGAGTAAGGTAAGTCAAGCAGTGTGTGTCTCCTGTCGACGCAGCACTGGGAAGATACTGGAGTAAGTTGACCTAAGCTACATTGACTCCAGCTACATTATTCACGTAGTTGTAGTAGTGTAACTTAGATTGATTTACCTTGGTAGTGAAGACAACCCCTTTCTGTTGTTAACACATGTTCAATGAAGTTTTGTAGAACCATTTTCAAATATTGCCTTTTAAAAATAGGAAGGTACCTAGTTTTAACTGAAGATTGTGTGGGTGAAATCCAGGCTCCATTGAAGTCACTGGCAGAACTCCCCATTAACTTACTGTAGCCAGGATTTTACTGTATAAATCAGACTTCAGTTGACTGCCATAAAGTAAATAATAGGAAGTTAGTTTTATCGTGGTTCTTGACAAAGTAGCTCTGTTGTAGTTTTTAATTATTTCAGACATCAGATGTAGTTAAGAGAGAGTGTAAAAGTAATAGTGGTGGAGGGTTATGTTACACAGCAAGAAAGCTATAATTCAGCAATGAAGAACATGGGGGTAAAATTCCTGAGCAGATATCATTTTACTCAAAACCATAAGGTACCATCTACATGGGAAATTTAATTACCCCATTTATCTGTCGAGTAACACATTTAACCAAACATGCATAATGAAAGAGGTTCTTAAGAGACATAGAAGATAATTTTAAGATTAAAAAAGTGAAGACTGACTACATGAGAAACTATCCAAAATCTACTCCTGCTGATTTAGCTGGGAACGGAGGGAGCAAGAGAATTTTGTGACTGGTAACTGTGAACTTGAATTCAGCATGCCGATGAACTGTACACGTGTATTAGAATTCAAGAAAGTAAATTTTGAAGACTGCAGAAATCCAGTGAACATGGTCAAATGGAAGGAAGTATTAAAGTCCACCATTCTAGAAGTCATCTTGGAAAACCCCAAAGATACTATAATTAAGGTGCAACAAATTCCATTTCCTGTGTTAAAGAAGGAATGGTGTAAGTAGGAGTTAATATGGCTGTAAATATGACCACTCAAAGATCTTAAGTTAAAAAGAAATAGTGCTGAAAATAGAAAATTAGGAAGGCAACCAAGCAAAAATTTACAAAATTGGTTGCAAGAAAAAACCAATGGGAACTGCAAAATAACATGTGTTAATCAAAGGGACTAGGGGGAATGAGAAAAGCATTTATAAATATTTTGGGAATAAAGTAGTTCTAGAGAAAAAGTCAGCCTATTAATAAATGAAGAGACATACAATTTAAAAAGACGAAAAAAATCTGATAATTAATTCCTTTTTAAAATCTGACTTCAAAAAGATTTTTTTAAAGTAGTTTGGAAAATTATAAATTGAGAATACCCTGCCTTTTCTTTTAAAGCTATTAGTAAAGAGCAGTTAAGGAAAGTATTGGAAAGTTTGTATAGCTCCGTTGCTCTATTGAAGCAACGAAATTAAATGACTGTTACACTGATATTAGAGAGACAAGGTGGGTAAGGTAATATCTTTTATTGGCCAAACTTCTGTTGGTGAGAGAGACAAGCTTTTAAACTTACATAGAGTTCTTCTTCAGGTCACTTCATGTTTCACTGATAATTATTTTCTAAAAATCATGGTTAATGAGCTGAGGTACTTGACTTGAGGAAATCATAGGGAGTACTGGTACACAAAAAAAGACAAGGATGCACATAGTAATTTCTATACCATAAATGTAATCTCACTAAAATAATGGAGCAAATGTTAAGGGAACCAGAAGTAATAAGCTGCATGGGGCTATAGCAGTAGTGACATCTGGTCGCAATGCTCTAATTAAGGTTCCAAAATAGTATTCAGGTGCTCATTATTACTTTGTGAAACATTCGCCTTTGGGGCTCAAATGTTCCCAGCTTGGTTTCTGCCCAAAGGTGAATTTTTTATGGTATTAAGCAATAATTTTCAACAGTTTTAGAGTTAGAGGCTCGTGGGAAAGAAAAATATATCTTATCCAGTGCAATAAATTCATGATCTCTTTTGACTAGACCTATAGCCATCATGGCTGATGGACTGGTAATTTCATTTAGTCACAGAATAATATTCATAGAGGGGCAGCATATAGCTTTGTCGTGGAGATAGTTATTTTTTATTTGATCATATTATGTTTGAAAATCGCATAATTGTTAGTAGAGGGGTGTTTTTGGGGGGCTATACTTGTTATGTACACATTAATGGATTAAAAACTGACTAATTAATAGGCCTCAAAATGTAATTGCAAATAAGGTATCATCAAGTGGGTGGGTTTTGAGTGGGGTCCCACACAGATTGGTTCTTGGGCCTATGCTATTTAATATTTTTATCAGTAACCTGGAAGAAAACATAAAATCATCACTGATGAAGATTGCAGATGACACAAAAATTGTGGCATGGAAAATAGTTAAGAGGACAGCTCACTGATTCAGAGCAATGTGGATCTCGTGGAAAACTGGGCGCAAGCAAACAATATGCATGTTAATACAAATAAATATATAGGCACAAAGACTGTAGGCCCATACTTCTAGGATGGAGGATGCTATCCTGAGAAGCACTGACTCTGGAAAAGATTTGGGAGTTAACATGGGGTCCCAGTGTGACACTGGCTAAGAAATCTAATGGTATGATAGGATGTATAAACAGGGGACTCTTGAGTAGGAATAGAGAAGTTATTTACCTCAGTATTTGGCACTGGGTGTGATGCTGCTGGAATACTGTGTCCAGTTCTGGTGTCTACGGTTGAAGAAGGATGTTGATAAACTGTAAACTATTTGATTGATAAACTGTAAACCAGAGTGCCTGTAAGGTTGGAGTTCTGGAAAAGGGTATAGGTAAGTTACTGGGATGTCTTGGGGGGGTTCAATATGGCCTTGTTGCTAACCTGTACAGAGAGAGCGAGGAAGGAGCCGTGGAGTGGGGGAAGGGCGTATGGCTGAGCGAGGGCTTTGGGTGTATGCGAAAAATATTAAATCAAAATGGTGGTCCTTGGTTTGCTAAGGTTTGAGATTATTTTGGGGAAGTTCTATG
The DNA here is from genome assembly GCA_032164245.1 of Sternotherus odoratus. Lineage (NCBI taxonomy): Eukaryota > Metazoa > Chordata > Testudines > Kinosternidae > Sternotherus > Sternotherus odoratus. Next base: position 15,431,292 of record JAVMKO010000014.1, read on the forward strand.
GCCTGTGTTCTACAGAAGGTCAGACTAAATATTCACAGTCCCTTCTGACTCTGGAATCCATGAATCTTTGAATAATCATTGCAAGAGGTACGTACAGAAAATATATGAGTAGTTATGTATATACATTGAAATTATGTTCTATGGGTCTGTATTTAAAAGCAGGTCACTCAAAGGTGGTATGTGTTAAGACAAGCTTCTCCAGACAGGGAGATGGGAGGCACTTATCTCCCTAGTGGACCATTGTGTGTCATATAACAGAAGCCTATTAGCACACTAACTCAAATGCTAATGAAGAGTTGTGAAGACTTCATTAACAGGAAGAGGTAAACAGCAGTGAATGTGGAGAATCCTATTTTCAGGTGAGCATTGGGGGTCTGTTGTGGCATATTTTGGAGTGCAGGGAGACACCCTGGGCATATTGCCACCTGTGAGGACAGTCTGCCAGTGGCTTCATTTTATGAAAGGGGATTTTGGGGAAAGGATTTAGAGTAAGCTTTTTTTATAGGAGACATGAAAATGTCTTGTGAGTTAAGTTGATGCTCTACAAAAGGTGTTATAGTTTTGTTTTATATGTAACCATTTGTTTCTAATATTGGTATTTTCTATCACTTGAGTTTTAGTTCTGTGATGATGAACTGAGATGAATCTGGCAAGATAGGGTGTACTGTTCCTTTGGGCGTAGTGAATCCGAGAATTCTGTAAATGTTCAGAGGCAATCCTGATTGAGCTCTCTCTTGGGATCTACTTAGACCTCAGTGGCGGGAGTGTGGATGTGGCAAGACCAGAATTTGGACCGGTGTCTGAAAGAATATATCTATACTGACAAGATACGTCACTGGGACTAGGCATTTATAATAATCAGAACCAAATTAATGTGTACTCAGCCAAGCGTCTACATTGGTTATTAGATTGCTCTATGTATCCATGTGTATTGGTGCAGAAACACACAAGCACTATGTTCCAAAATATAAACTTTGCTTATGGAGTTTAGGTGCTAACTCAAAATAGCTGTATTTTTAAAGTTGCATATGATCCAGAATGTGTGTTACCGGTAAGTTTACTAAAGTTTACTAAACGATATTGATTTTTAAAAGAAAATAATTGTGGGTGCCAGTCACAGAGTGGAGGCATCTAGCTACCTGCGTGCAGTGATTTGGGTGCATAAAATATGAGATGAGATGGGTAACCCCTTTAAAAACAAGGATTATGCATTTTTATTTTCAATAAATACTTCCAGTATTGGTTTGTTAATTTTATTTTTATGCAGTACATTTATTAACAGAATAATAGGTCCATCTTGTTATGTACGTCTTAAAATATTCCTGAAGTATCATAGTTATACACATTAAAATGAGATACAATGAAATATAATTTCCTGGCTAATTTTGATGGAAGCTTCTAACTCACATCTGTCTTTTAACAAGCTCTGGAATTTGGTAGGTGAAACTCACTAGTATGTTTGCATAGTTAACCTCACCAGATCCCAGAAGACCTGAAATCTGTTGGTTTCCACCTCCTGGGATACTTGCTTTCCCATTCTCTCAAGAGGAAAAAACCATCTGTCTGCAGTAGGAATTCTAGCAGCAGTCATGCTATTTAATTTTCAGAATTAGAAAAAGTGTTTGGATTCAAATCTGTAGTCTTCACTTGAAGAGGGTCAGACAGTCATGAGAATGCCACATCAGGCCAAATTCATATCTAGTAATCAGTAGAGTTACACTGGAGAGTAATCTTAGGCCATTGTGTTTTCTCAGTATATAATATACAATTTCATATATGGATGTAGTAACAGTTTTTGGTTCTTGAAAAAAAGTCTTGCAAATGAACCCATTCTCATCTCCCTAACAGAACATTTCTTACTGTTATGTGATTTGCCAGTAGAAGAAAGGGCAAAATATAAGAAAAAATAAAAATATAAGGCATGCATTTATATTTAAAATTGAATTGTTTATTGGTATTTCTATAACTATCACCACCATATTATCTGTTGTTGCACAGAAGAGAATTAAAATTCCTGTTCTAAAATTATTTCCAAAACACAACATGAATAACCATGAGATATATTCCTGTGTTTTGAAAATAATTAGTAAGCAGTGGTAACATTGACATTTCAAGTAGACACATTATCAGCTTGCTTATGCCATGTGCCAAAATTACAGCCTTTCTCACAATTATAATAATGTGATGGGTGGAGTTGCGATTGATATTAAATATGGTGTATTTATAATCTGCCGCTTTGTTGAGAAACTAAAAATAATATAATGAACAGTTGTGTGAGGAAAACAAAACAATGTTTCATACTCTCACTGCTGGCTTTGCAGTAGTTAAGTAATGAGAAATGTCCTCAATGCTGTTTTCATCCAGCAATGCTAAAAAGATGCTTTTATGTGAAAAAGGACTTCTATATGTTAAAGTTATTAAATAACAATAATAAAAACAACAACAAAACCCAAGTAAATTTCAGCTGCATTCAAAGTGTTCTAAAAATTAAACTTGGCCAGACAGAGAAGGGTAAAAGGATAATGAAAAAATGTTTTATTTTTAAACTTTTAAAAGCTATTAGTGATTAATGCTTTTAAAAAGCTATAAAATGAACTAGGTTTATGAATTTATAAATGTTGAAAGACAGATGTAGAGGAGCAAGCTTTTTTTTCTTGTATAGTATAGATTGGCATGTTTGCTTATGTTCTAAATATATATCTTGATTATCAAAAATGTAGTTGTCTGATTACTGTGATTTCAAAAGAGCCACTGTCGTCCTTCTAAAGACTTATTTTTCAGTTGTACAGTTTATTAATGAACTGTCAGAGGGCTAGTTAGAGTAATATTGAATAAGAAATGCAATATGAAAGTGATTTACAAACATAATGCATGGCTATAGTCAAGCCGTTGTATCCTGTTGATTGATGTAACATGTAAAATTATACCTTTATTAAATGAGGGAATGTTTGTGTTGGGAAGATTGGGGGTGAAGAAAAAGGGCTAGGGAGCAAGGGGAGGGACTGATAGAGACAGATAATATGGGGTCAGGAAGGGAGATTGTGAGTGGTTCAGGAGGGCTGAAAGGATGGGAAGGGAGGGTAGACATAAATGAGATGGAGGTGAGGGATTGATGGAATGGAGAAGAAATAATGGCAGCTTTCACATTCCAAAAGGAATAATCTATCTTGGGTTTCTAATATAAATTTAGATGTAAAAGTAGATATTTTGCAAATGTAATTTCACTGAGCCCCTATTTTCAGAAAATGTAAACTTTTAAATGATCCCCTTTTACTTTTATTTTCTCATATAACATCTCAAAGATGACTTTTTAAAGATTTGTGAGAGTTTTGAGTTATACAGCATCAATTTCACGTAAGCCATCACTTTTTAAACTAAGCAGCTTATTTTTAAAATTTTTAACGTGTGCATCTCACTGATGGCAAATGTCTTGAACATATTTGAAGTGGTTGCATACAAAAGGAATAAAGTTATATGTGGGATGCAATTTTCTCCTATAGGATACTAAGGTGTGAACTGATGAGACAGATGTTCACAGTATTGTGTGTATATCTGTATTGTGTATTCACATCTGGAAATGTACTAACTTATTTATTTATTTATATTGTAGTAATGTTTAGAGATCTCAAGTGAGATCAGGGCCCCATTATACTAGGCAGTATAAATAAGGCACATAGTAAGAGACGATCATTGGCTGCAAAGCTTATAGTCAACACAACATAGACATAGGATGATAGGGAAAACAGGCACAGAGAGGTGAAGTAACTCGCCCATGGTCACAGAAAAGGTCTGTGTAATAGAACCCATGTCCTTTGACTCTCAGTCTGGTAGCTTATCCACTGGACCACACTTTGTCTTGTATTATAGCTCGTGCTCTGTGCATTTATTTGAACAGTTAATATTGTGGTAATTAAAATAAACACACTAGGCACATTGCTCTATGATATCAAGCAGTCAGTTACAGTTCTTTTAATTTTAAAAAATATGCAAGAACATAAGAATGGCCATACTGAGTCAGGTCAAAGGTCTATCTATCCCAGTATCCTGTCTTTCTACAGTGGCCAATGCCAGGTGCAGCAGAGGGAATGATCAAGTGATCCATTCCCTGTCACTCATTCCCAGATTCTGGCAACCAGAGGCTAGGGACACAATACAATACAAATGAAAGGACAGAGAAACTAAGGAAGAAATGGATGCTGATCCACTTTGAAGGCTCCCAAATCTGCTCAGGTTTGCTCTGTGAAACAGCTCCGGGGAACTTGGCAGACTTGGAGGTAAGGAAAGATTTTCCCCATTATGGGAAATCTACAGCAGTACCACGTTTATGGTTCAGAATGTGCATGTACAACAGTCAAGGAATTCTGAATTCTGATTCCAAGAACACCTATTCAGTCATATGATGTGCGTATATTATACATCCAAGCTAACACTGAATACAATAATACAAAATAGTACATGTACCTAAGAAAGGACAGAGGTGCAGTTGGTCTAGGAATTCCAACTTTGAACGATGTATTTGAATAATATATTTTGTATTATGTCAGCTGCCTTTCATATGACATTTCGGACTGTAACCTTCCATAAAATTAAAATTCTTCTCCAGTTCAAAATGTTACATTCCGGGTTAGCCCTCTGCTTTACACTTTTGTCTGAGATCATGCTAGCCAGTTGGCCCTAACTTAAATATTCAGCAGACTTCTGATAATTGTGATAACCCTTATAGGCTGGTGAGCATGGCAAATTAGCAAAAAGATGATTGATCTTTTTTATATGCGGTTTTATCTTCAACCTTTCGTGGCAATGTGTTATACTATAGTAATAATTTCTTCTCTAAGGTATTTGCCAGTATCTAGATTTGCACATCTATTTACAGTTGCCTTGAAGCCTCATAATTACAATACAGCTGAAATGTCCATTTTCTTTCCCTGACTACAAATAGGGATCAATCGAATTTTAAATGACTGCTTACGGGCTAGCTTCCAATCTTGACCTTTGTAAATGATTAGAGCTCACCACTGTTCCTATCTACCTTGAAAGGGTAAGCGGGCAGGTTTATCTAACTGGCATTTAATCTGGAAGACAGCCAAAGATATTTGAGCTAAAAACCTAATATGAGTTGGCAAAGGGAAGTACACATAAACCTTTGTGCTACCATATAGACATTATGCCCATGTTTCACTTTGGTATTTAATTAATTGTTTTATCCTATAGATGCTTGAGTTGTTTGGATGTGTATAATTTTTGTGTTGAAATTATCATGCAAAGTTTAAATTACAAAATAGACAATAGAACTTAAATTCCCAGTATGAGAAGATGTCAAAGAATAACCAGATTTAAAATTTAAATATACAACATTTTAAGCATTCTCTTTCTTTGCCAAAGAAGGTTAACATATGCAATTAATCTAGTTAGAATAAATTGCAAAAAGAAGTAATATAAAATCCAAAATGGTGCAAGAAATAAGACATTTCATACATTTCTGCTTTTTTAAACAGAAAGTGAATGAGAAAACACACCACATGTTCTATTTATGTATTTAAGCACCTGATCAGTTAGAAGTGGTCAGCAAATTCATATCTTTCATTGTATGTGCAATTTGCAGTTAAATAATAATTGAGTCATTTCTGAGCACTCCTGCCAATTCGTGTTTTCTGTCACTGTGGAGGAGTGCTTGTCCCAGTACAATCTGACAAACCTCAGACCACCACTGAAGCATTTGAGACAGGGTCTTATGATCTTCTGTAGAGGTGGAGCAGTTATATCAGTGAGAGATTAGAAAGCAAAAACCTCTTCTGAACAAATCAAATCATTGCAAAAAAATGTGAAAGTAATGCTGAGATATGAGTGATTATGTCTAATTAGAATGTCTGTGCTACATTACTTAACCATGATTTTAATTGCTTTTGTACAATATTAACACTACAATAAGGACTTTTTGTGCACTATCTGTGGAAAATGTTTGTGCTCATTAACTCTTTCTAAAGGGATTGTACAATGAGTAAAACAAAACTGACCTTTTCATCTTAAGGCTATCATATTTTTTCCCTATTTTATGTTCTTCCCCTTTTTTTCAACAAATAGTATCTGACTTGTGGATCAACAAATATTTTGACTTGTATCTGACTTGTGGATCAAGGCTGTGACTAAATCTGGTGTTAACAAAACCCTAATCCCTTACAGTAGTTGAAAATTCAACTTTTCATTACCATCTTGCCAGAAAAAACTTTTCCCAATGTTCAGCTATAGGGATTTTTGGGTATTTTCTTAAAATGAATATTGAAATGGTCAAAATACACGTCAGACTGTGAAATGAAAGGAAGTGTTTGAATTATTGTACTATTTTGACTTTTTATTTATAATTAGAGTCTTCATAGAAGTAGTGATCTGAAAGTGTATAGTCCATACCACTTGCCAATTAAATAAATTTCAGTGTTTAAAGGTGAGAGATTTTCAAAGGAAGCTCAGTGATTGGGAGAACAAATCCCATGGAAACCAATGGGATTTGTGCACCTAAGTCACTGAGATACTTTTGAAAATCTCACTCTGACATTGCTTGTTTGAGTTGTTAAGAACTGGCATAACCATATACAGCATGATGGACACACTCAACTTTCACTACTTTGCATGATCAGGCCTGATCATTTGATATGTGAATGAAAATTAAAATTATATTTTTCCCCCTGTAATAGATGCAGCAACAAGAACTAGCACAGATGAGGCAGAGGGATGCCAATCTAACTGCATTGGCAGCTATTGGGCCACGGAAGAAACGGAAGCTTGATTCACCTGGCTTACTTACCATAGGAGGAGAGGTAAAAAAACCAACAACAAAAACCATTAAGTGTATTGTGAAAATTAGTGATTTTGGAAACACACTAGTAATTACTGTGGAATACTCCTAAGTACAAGTAATAACTACAGATTCTGTGATTTGGTTTTCTTAGTGGATTATATGATGTGGAAAAAGTGACACAAAATACTGAATTAGAAAAAAACAGAGTCCAGATTCTTTGATTTTTTCCATGTGTTTCACCACCCAAAATCCAGAGACAACAATATGGAATAAATTTAGTCTAAAATGAGATCTACATTATCTTAAACTTTCAAGAATCATCTTTCAATATATAATTTTTCTTTGACGATTATTAACACTTAAACCAGAAAGACAAAAGCCTCTATCCTAAAAATGATTTTAGAATGCTTTTATAATTAATGGTTCAGGCTGGGCCCCTCCCAGAGAATACCTACCAACAAATCTGCTCCTGCATCCAGGATGAAGTACCCATTGTAATGGATGTATGCTCTTTATCACAGAGAAGAATCGTTCTTTCATGAACTTCTGTACAGATACTCTGACTGAAGCGCTTCACCAGCAGTTTGAAGCATGCAACATTCAATGATTTTGCCTGGATCAGTGAGAGAGCTGTTCTGTATAGTCTACAATCCTGCCTACCCTATAAAAAATTACTAGGTGCCATTTATTTGAGTTGGGATTTTCAAAGGGGACGGGACTTAGGGACTCAACTCCTGTCTACTGTAAGTAGAAATTGGATGCCTAACTCCCTGGGGCTTCTTGGAAAATCCCAGCCTCAGAGGCCACTTGTCTAGATAGCAACTTGTTTGATTTTACTTCCTTTTTCAAAAGGTCTAAATAATTTTTTTTTAAATGGTCCATAGTGTGGACAAAATCTACTGAAAATGTCTGTTTGAAAATCAAAGCCATTTACAGCACTCTCCAGGTGTTCCCCTAACTAGAAAGTTCACATTTTTGTCATTCCTGTAATAAATTAAAAAAATATATAAATTAACAATAATAGAAAGGGCTCTCAGGCTGAATTCTTGTTTATCAACTTTAAATCCAAACTAGATTTTAACCTCTAAAATAGATTTTTATTAAAAACAATATCCTATTTTTTACTGTATGAAACAAGATTCACAATCAGTATCTTGATGCATTTCCATTGATACTGTCTGCAATAAAAAGGCAATGGAAATATTAGACAGACTGTTCTGTTTAACTGCAGCATTGTTAATGAATTAGGCTACACTGGGACTAAAATCATCTGGAATATTTTCCTATACCCATTGCAAACAAGTTGAGATTATTATGGACATCCCTCTGGTATAGGCAGTGAGTCAAGAGGCAATAGAATAGTTTTGCATGTATCTCAGTTGACAGCAAAACCAGAACAAGAAGAGGAGGAGGAGGTGGATGTAAGTCATCATGCTATACAAGAATATAGAGAGTGGCTCTGTGCCATTGAAAGCATTCTTTTTTCACTGGTAGAACAGGTTTGCATACTGTGTGTATTACTTTGAGCTGTGTAACATAAAATACTCTGACAGAGGTTCAGTGATCTTAATCATTCCCCCTTATTGCTTGAGACAAATTTGGCTGCTGCTTCTGTTGGAGATGGCAATGATGGTAGTTCCCAGCTGACTGCAGAAAGGGCTTGACCTAACAGCCTGAATCAGACCATTTGAGGATTTCTTTCTATGCTGCTCAAATATTTTTTTCAAAGCATACTTTTAGTACCGCTATATATGTAATAAAATATGTGGGTGTGTTTGGAAAAAGTGTTTATAGTCCTCCTCTGTGCCAGAAAGGATTGCACATTAACAGTGAAGAAGAGGTTTAGGCCCATATACTCATGTCAAGGTCTCTCCTATAGTTGCTTCTCCAGCAGAGGCAGTGTTAGGCCAGCACCATTAGGTGGATTTTATTCCCTTTCTCCCTGCCATCTCCTTTAATGTTAAATGGACCTAGTGGGCTGGTCTCATCTATTTTTTCATTCTAGCTAAAAAATACATTTTTTGAGACTGGGATTTTGAAAGGTTCCTAAGGAAACTGGGTGTTTAAAATCCAGTTGAATTGGCTGCCCTAATGTCCTTGGGCTATTTTCACAATCTCAGTAATGGGGATTATCTCCTTTACAAGGGTTATCAACTCTATGCAAGAGTCTCTTGGTCTTTCCATTATCTAAAATATAATGAAGACATATTGGAATAATGAGCTCACCCTTAAAAATATCACCTACCTACCGGAGGTACCTGCAGTCTCCCAAGAAGCCTGTCTTGATGCTCCTAAAGTGGATCTTTTTATTGTGGCCTGTTCCAAATTCGTATCCTTTTCATTATATTTGAATATCATCTTAAGATATTCTTTTGATGAAAAGGCAGAGGGGACTTTGACTAACAAATTGGAGATGGCAGCATCTCACTTAAGAGTTCCTGTCTTACTCATCATATATTTCTGCAGTCATTCAACTTGTGGATTGAAGAACTATATAGCTGGAATACAAAATCCCCCGAAGTGTTAAAAAGAATATCGTCAAATATAACTGGGCTGCCCATGGTTTCAATAGTACAACTCAGCATGTAACAAATACGATCCTTCATTATAGGAAGCTTTGTTCTGGTCAAAAGAGCTCCCTGTTTAAGATCTTGGAAATCATAGTACAGGAATATCTAAACTAAGACTGATGTCTTTCATTGTTTTCTTGATCCCCTGCCCAGTTCTGTCAGGACCATACTTCAATTTTGAATGTCTTCCTCTCTTACAACTTGGGAGAGCACTTCGTGGGTGCAATTAGACATCTCTTTCAGATTCAGGCCCTGCCCCAATTTTCAAAGATGTTGTCCTGAGGTGGTCTGTTGTCGTCGATTTCTGGTGCAGGCCTTATGAGCCCTCATGTGCTTAGTAAGTCTGAGCCATCCTTACTGACTTACCTACTGAGTCATTCAACAAGACTATCTTAGTACTTGTCTTAGGATTTTGATCAAACCTTTGTTTAACTCTGAAATTTCTTTTGTCCATACTGGTTCCGTACATTTTTGACCATTCTGCTGGTAAACACTTTGCCTTTTCAGAGCTTGGTTTCACAATATCTGCCAAGGATATTGAGGGCTGAAAGTTCTCCAAGTGTTCTTTCATGTTGTAAGCAAATCTTTTTGGAATAATTTTGTTTCTGTTGCTCAATGAACACACTCATTTTAACAAAAGTTTTAAAGAAGAAAAGATTTTTTAAATTGTTACTACAACTCTGAAGGTGATTTCTTTGTGAGTATCTGTCTTCAAAGGAAAACAAAAATATCCTGCTGAATGGATTGTACATCGGAGGTGCCAGAATTATTAACATATATATCTTACACAAGAGAAACATTGTAAGTGTAAATCAATCAAAATATAATAGACCATTCCCATTATCAACTCTCTGCCCTTTCGATTCCTGGGTGGTGAGTTAGTGTTGCCACACTGACGCACTTTGCTTCTGCAGCAGGGTCCATAGCTCTCTTCCCTCTCCCTTGACAAGACAGACAACGCACTGCCTCCACTTAAGGTGTGGTGCGGACAGTATCAAGAGTAAAAAGTAATAATAAAATGTTACATATGTGTCTAAGGAACTATATTATTTGGCTGTTTGCACAAGGGGCAGAGTTAAGGGTGTACATATTCTGCCTTGTACTTGGGCATTTTCTGATTAAATGCTTAACTTTGCAATTTTAATAGTTTAATTTTTAAATGGAAGTTCTATTTGGTGTAGATCAGGATCTTCCCAGTCTATGTACATTGATATGTACAGTCCATGTACATTTGTTAGCCCTTTTCTTCTCTAGAAACTAGAATATGTCTCACCAGTGATCATTTTCACACTGATTTAAACTGTCACAAATGTCCTGTCTTACCCCATTTGCAAAAAATGAAACATTTGGGCCTCAATCGTCCGAGGACTTGTGTACACATTTAGCTTTATGCACTATGATTAGTCCCTCTGAAGTCAAGACTACTCACAGGGAATAAAATTAGTCACGTATGTTAAGTTTTTGCATGACCAAGGTATGTGTATCCTTGTAATTCTTTTTGCTTTTACTACTGAGTGTGTAGGCAGTTTCTGCTAATCTAAAAACCAAAACTGATTTTATTTTAGCAAATACCTCATTTCTACGTTTTCTCAATGGTAAAAGCAGTTTCTGTTGGTGAAAATGGATAGAAGCCATATTTTAGTAAAGTCTGATGTTATTTGTCAATGAGAACTCGGCAGCAGCATTATTATATGTTGAGTGGAGGTGTGGGCTGTCATTCAGATTGCTTTTCAAATTACTGTAAGCTATTTATTTTGCTTTAACAATATTTTTTAAAATTGTAATTGCGATGTCTTTGTATTGATGTCCTTTTGTTACACAGTCCCTTCTAGTGAGTGACTGGAAAAAATGTTTTTTTATTTTTGTGTTGCCTGGAGTCAAACAGGGATATGCTGGTTAAAGGGATTCTGTGGAAGAGTTGGACTGGGAAGGGCCTGAGGGAACTCGGGGAGCCATGTACCACTAGCAGCGTGTCTGTGCTAACTAATTATAGCTGGTTTTGTTTGTATAGTATTGTTTACTTTAGTGGTATACTTCTTATTTATTAGCTGCTTAGTTACTGCCTGCCTTGGAGTTACAGGCTTGCAGCCAGTTGCTGCAGGGATGGTAGAGTTGGAGGAGATGGCATCAGCCACTACAGGAAATCACAACTCCCCGACCGTGTCATGTATTTTAAAATAGAGAAAAATATTGACAACAGAAGGGAATAGGAGGGTCAAAAAGTGAACTGGAAGAGGAGAAAAAATTGGGAAAATTCAAGAACCTTTTCTATGTCTATAAGGACTAGAGATAAAAATAGATTTAAGAAGGTTTAGAGAAGAGATTTGCAATAAACACAAAGGGTTAAATTTTCATGAGTTTCAAAGTAATTTGGGAGTTTGTCTTATATCCACAAGAAACTAAGATCTAGTCTACACTAGTACAACTATAGTGTACTAGTTTCACTATAAGCATGATTATATATCACTTTAATTAAACTGCTGCAGCTATGTGTGGAAATTCTTATATACGTTTCAACCTAGTTTATATCTGTTTAATTAACTTAGCGCAAGCTAAACTGATATATTCAGTTTTAAACTGATATAAGAGACTCCACACACACAAAGATTTAATTCAATGATTTAAGTTAAATCTATAGAATCTCTGTGTATAGACAGTCCCTAAGTCACTTTGGAGCCCAAGTAACTGAGACTTCCTCCTGTGGGTTTGACTGTAGTGCATGTGGGAGGGAGTCTTTCAGCCCAGGCTGACAGACTTGTGCTAGTAGTGCTCATGCTAGCATGATAAAAATAGCTGTGTAGTGGTTGTGGTTTGGGATGGAGCTCAGGATCTCAAGTCTGGGATGGGCACAACTATTTTTAGTGGTGCTGCTGGGAAGGGGAGAATGTATCACTTTTAATAGAACCATGATATTTTCCTACAACTGTATTTGAGAAAGTGGAAGACTTCACAAACACTAACACATGGAAATGGTGGCTGTTCATGCCAAACTCAGCAGGTAAGACGTATTTCCCCGTCTTGCTGAACATATCAATCTCTTGCAGAGCCAGGACACTAACAGTGAGTCGCTGTACGAAGCTGCATTTCTCTACAGTGGGCCATTTACTCAGCAGTTTAAATGAAGCTCAGTTAGCAGAGCCAGCAGAGTGCAAGACCCATAAAAAGGCAAAGTTCCAATCTCCAAAGAATGGAGGTAGAAAGTAAAGGGAACTAACAGGTTAAACAGCTTCGGCCAAAGACGTGAGTACCCCTAGGCAGACCAGCATCTCTAATCATTGGTAGTAGTACTAGCTCTGAGGGGAGGGAAACTCAGGCTGGTGCTCTCATGTAACATTAAAAAGGACAAGCTTTCTGTCAGGGGAAAAAGTCATTGGCGTGGGATTTCTTCTCTTGATCAAAAAGACAGCAGCACTGCAGTCTTGCTTTCTGTAGAAAATAGGTGTTAGCAGAGGGGATTTTTTTTCCTAGGCTTTATCACTAATCTGTGATGCTTCTTCCCAAGGTATAAAAGATGTCACCTAGCTTTCTGTCTCCTTAAGAGATTTAGACTTGTCTCAATTTTAATCTTCTTTGTTACTTTTTTCCTATTGCAGTTAAGAGATTTTTAAGGAATGCTTTTACAAAGCAGGATGCATGTGCACTTCTAATGGACATAGAAAATATGTAAAATGTCTGGCTTTCCAAAAGTCAACATTCATTCTGTGTTCTTTGCTAACAGTTCTTTATAAATACCAGCAACTACAGGTTTAGAAGACTGCTTTTGCTTCCACTGATTGAGGTAAGACGCTCTTTCTCTCAACTTTTTCTTATTGGGAAAAGTTGACAGCCATTAGTTCTTGCTATTTGGTAGAGCTCTTGGTGAGAAAAAAATATCTTCAGTTCTTATTAGCCCCAGTTAAAACCACAACTTTCAGAGCTCACTTTTATATTCTTGCTGAATTCAGCTTTTACCTTTAATAACAGAAGGAACATCTATATAAGAAGTATAAGTACTGTTCTTAGTATTTTTGTGAGCTGTGCAGATAATTCCTGAGGATGTAAGAAGAGAGGAAGCTTTTTTACATTCTTCTAATTTCACAAGATATCTTCACTGGTTGAGAGCATTGGAAGAATTCTAAAAGAGTACAAGTTTAAAATAAGGGGGGAAATGCCTTTTTAGAAGAAAATACAAACAAAAATGTCATCCTTGGCAAATCCCTGCCTTTCCTCACCACTGTGTCATTGTACAAAGATAGGGTATTCTGCACATTTCCATCCCACCTGGTAGCTGGTTTTACATCCGAACAGAAATGCCCCTTGTCTCTCTGGAAACCTGAAGGTATCTCCTACCACTTGTTTCATAGCAACTTCTTAATTTCTTGAACAGTATACTCTGACTCAGAGAGTATGATTTCTGAAACTAAAATATTGAAAGAATCAAAAGTGTATTCCTTTATCTGCTTCAAGAATTGCTTTCTATTAAATCTTGAATAAGTTATTGAAGATTTTAATAAAAAAATTAGTTGGCATTGATAAATGCAAAACCAACAGATGATTTTACTTTTAACTGGGCACGTTCATTGATTGTTCCTGCTTATAGACAAGAAGAATTACAAAGTGTGGTCTTTGATTCCATTATAGATGGGCAGACTTACTCAACCCTCACCCATTTATCCATGGCCGAATTGTTGTTAAAACAATCATAAATTATGTTAGTGAACTCTTCAAGTTTCATCTGAAATTAAAAAATCCTTTACTTATGGTCTCCTGGAGAGATAGTAGAAGTCTAGAGTATAATTTTAAAATGGTGATTCTAAAGCAACTTCCACTATATATATATCCTCATCTACTCTTTAAGCTAAGAAAGCTCAGGCATCTGGTCAATTTGTAGCAAAAAGTTACTAATTATGAAGCATATATAATATTTATTCTCCCCTTCCCTTGGGAAAACTTAAGAACCTTAAAGATTGTATTACTGATTCAGTAGACATCATCTTGATAGTGGAAAGACTCTAAACATCCAAATATCAGCTTTGAATGTCCAAAGGTTTTATGGCTCATAAGCTGGTATTCTTCACCATTTATTTTAGCTAGTCTACTCCAATTAATTGTTCAAAATTTGTGATCTGTTGGTGAGTTTGGAGTGAAATTGGGGATTTTCATACAATCGATATAGCAAGAGGCAAGTAATTGTGCAACGCATACAACTTTTTAAAGGGTTTGTGCTATCTTTTTTTATTAAACTAATTCATCCAAGTGATAATCCAAAAATAATTTCATACCCAGTGGTCTAAGTCAGTGGTTCGCAAAGTGGGGTTTCCGGACCCAAAGGCTCTGCCATGGATTATGCATGGGTCCATCCCTTAAGGCAGTGCTAGAATGCACTGGCAAGAGCAGGAATCATATTTTTATTTACTTAGTTTAACTGTATATTTAGGAACATTGCTATTTAGTTTAAAAGCAGGGTATATGTTTAACGGAGTCCACTTTAGTTGGAGGTATATTACAAATCAGATGCAGGACAATGTGGGCAAAGGAAAGTTTTTCCAAGTAGCGTGGTCCATCACATACAACAAACAGGAAATTATATTTTAAAACTTTCAGAACTGTTTAATACCTCATTGCACCTGATATCTTTGGCTTCCTGCTTCGTAAACAGATCAAAATGGCTTGATTTTTGTTCTGCACTTTGTGGTATCACTTTAGCCAGAAAAAAACACCTTTATCCAGCATCTTCCACCTTTACTTTCTCCCTCTCAAGGCAAAGCTACCCGAATTCTGTCTTGTTAGAATGAATATCAAGTAACATAGACAAATCAAGCTGTATCCAATTAATCCTCCTTAAGCAGCTTACACTCCAATTGCATAAATGACTACATATCATGGAGAACTTGTTCAGAATTGACACCAAACTAGAGATTGTGTGTGTGTGTAAATAAATAGTTTTACCTAACTACTTTGAAGTCTGCCCTTCAATGTAAATTCTTCTAAATCTTGATAATGGAACACACTGGCTGACTGTACTGTATCATCATGACAATAGATATATAAGAAGCATGTCATGTTAACAGTCCAACAGTCATACTTTGTCTTCACAGGGAATTTGCAGCATATGTAGAGTAATTTGTGTTGACAGTAAGAACTTGCAGATGAACAAATTAAATAGTGAACTCATTAAAGAAATGTATCTAACTGGTTAAGTGGTCTTAACAAATTGCTTGAGCCAGTTACTAAATCCAAAAGTTTTGAAGGCAATTTCTTTACCTCCACAAATTCCAGATTACATTTTTATTTGTGGCTGAGCTAAAAACATATGCATTCCAAAGATTTGCTAAAAACAAAAGATCTCCTTGCTCAAATATGTTGATACATTTTTTAATTTTAAAGTTTTAGACAAATTCTGAGATTTTTTTTTTACCCACTTGAACTTTGAAAAATAATTGTGAAAAAAAGTCTAGAGACTAGCTGAGGATAAGGCATTGTAAACTTATTTAAATATTTTATTTCATTCTTTAAAAAGACATGTCTGTAATTTGATAGCCAATTTCATCCTACTTTTTGATTAAATATTTTAAAGACTACTTATGCAATTCCATGTATATCCTTCATTTAGACTGTTTTCCTTTGTGTAAATTAGATTTTTGTCCAGATAAAACAAAGAAGAGACTTTAAATAGGAAAAGAAACACAACTATAGAAACATTAATTATAACATAATTTATTCTCTAATATCTTTGATATTTCACAATTTCTATTGCCAGAAATTTATTTTATCAAACTGATAATATTGTTTTGCTTTAACATTATGTTTACAAACTGTCTAAAATGCTGAGTTCTTAGGATAAGTATAGTCTGCATGGTTAGTCCACTTGGTGAGAAGATAGTATCTTATTTCTTTTTCTGCAAGACTCGTGTAAGTCCATAACCATAAATGTACACAGGTAAACATTTTAAAGAACAACAAAGGGGGCCTATTTTGCCACCCCACTTTTGTTTTCTAGTGGAGTCACCTTTACACATATGTGACTGTCTTTCCTCCCTCCATACGTCTTCACTTTGTGACCTTTTCCTGATAGATGGGTAGTGCCAATATGAGTTTTAAAATAGGCAGGAGCCAGTGATGTCCTGGAACTGTACTGTTCTTCTCATCCTTTCATTCTTTCCCCATATTATCTCCTCAGATTTTTAGTGTCCCAGGTATTCAGGAGCTGCATTGCATAAACAACCATAAAACAGTCATGTTTTAAGGGTCAGAGTTACCACTGCCTCTAGGGCCTGTCACCTCCAATTCTGACGTCAGCCAAAGGCAGTAGCTAAATAGCATAATGAGTAGCTCCCTTTCACCTAGTCATTTGCATATTTCCAGACTGAGATGAATGGTAAAAAGGGTTCAGACTCAGATCTCTGTTTGGCTGGGCTATAAGCAATCTTAAAAAATAACTTTTCTATATGTTTGTCAGAAAATATAAAGGTTGCATATTAAAATTATTTTTAAAGCTCAAAGTGAACTTGAGTATGAGCACCTTCCAAAATAACTCCAGAACAACAACATTCATATTGCTTTAGTTTCCGATTCAAATCAGTGACATGTTTTACTGCTCTTGGGGTCTCCCTTGTGGCAGTGTGCTGTACTGTGGCCAAGCCCTTGGGCCATCTCAAATCTGTTTATTTTAAAACTACAGTGTTATTACTGAAGGTTTTCTTAAACAAAAAGTCTGTGAGCAATGAACCAAACTATTCTATAAACCTTATTTAACACACATTCTTATTCTGGACTGTCCCTGAATATGGATGCAACTATTCTAGGCTCACATACGGAAGATGGCTCATACTGATGAAGTACTGAAGGGTGAATTGACTGCATGCCAATAAGGGGTAACATTCTGGAAGGCTGACTAAATGCAAAAGTGCACTTTTCTTCAGAGGCAAACAGATAGTTTTTTCTGTTAAGGTTTGTCAGGATTTTGCAGACTCTAGCTCAGGATAATAATACATTTTATTTATATGGTGCCTATTTGCCATGGAACCCTATTGCACTTTGATAAGTAGATCACAGTAAGTATTTAAAAGGATAAAAAACTTTAGCAAATAGAAAATTCTTGGACATGACTGGCCAGTTCCCTGGTACTTTTCAAGTTGGAAGGCCAAGCGTTCTGGAAGCACAGGCTTGTAGAGTCTAGCCAGAACCCAGATTGAACCAAAAGCCCTATTCTCTCCCATTAAGAGGGCACACTCCTAAATAGGGTGACAAAAGCTCATTATGAAAATTGGAACCATGTCCTGTTAAGTTTTAAACTCTAAAATTAAAGCCCTACTCTTATTCCACACACATGTAAATTGGCAACCATTGTAGAAAGTAAAATAGAAGGTAGACTGAACTCCCTCTTCCCACCCCTCACGATAGTGCTGCTGCTGCCTTCTGCGCTAGCTGACGGCACCAGATCTGCTGCATGGACTGCCCATTGTGGAACATGTTGCCACATTACAATATGGAGGTCACCACAGCGGCATTATGATTACCAGGTCAGAATGCGAAAGGCAAGGCTGGCATCTTTAGTTCTGTCCTAACCAAAGTTGGCACCTGATCATATAGTCAGCTCTGTGTCCAGGTCTACACCACCAGGATCATGATTTGTTCATTCATGATTCATTATCAAAGGCCTGAGGGAGTACAACTCCCCTTGCACCTAACCAATCAGCATATTTATATCCCTTCCTATGATTCAATCTCAAAATGTTTCTAGTCATACCCTCATAGATCTCGATAACACAGATCTATAAGTGTAGCAAATTCATTAAAGACTCTGTTGCAGCAGAGCACTTAGAACATGTGCCCAACTTTAAGCACATGAAACCTAAGCCTGGAGAGAGAGTGAGAGACACTTTGGGAATTATCTGCATAACAAAGTGATATCCCAAACTATATATTTGTAAAATGTTTCCCCAAAGCATGTCTTTTGGTATATATACTAACTGCATCAGAGCCAATGCTAACCCAGAGAGAACACCACTTACAAAGTAGTCCAAGGTGATGAGAATTCTTCCATTATCACTGTGGCTCTGCTGCTATGGGTGACCTTTTCTTCTGTGCTTATCTCTTTGCCTTTGCTATTCATAATCAATTCTTATGTGAAGATAAGCTCTTATGCAGAACAAATATTGCAAAAATTCCTTGTCCCTTTATTTTTATTTAAAAGAATGTTGTGTACAAATTTTTGACATCAGTACAATCAATTAAAAAAGCCCATTGACTGGTTTTCCACTCGCAGGTTGATTACACGTCCTGTGTTTTAGACTCCTTTATCTGGATTCTTATCTTGTACCATGATGCTATTGGTTGCATTTACCTTTGCATGATAACAAGTGTAAGAGTGAGTGCGTGAGTGACAGTATGACATTGCTGTTAGAGGAGATATTTTCTGCACAAAGACATGGCATTTCTTAACTTAGGTAGCCCTACTAAAAAACCATATTTGATAAGCAAAGTTCAGTACCCCCTTGTAAAATGATACCATACCAGAGTAATATGTGCATATGATAGACATGAGAAATTATGCACATTCTGGGTATTGAGTTTTTTCTTGTGATGCACGCTTTTTTCATGAGAAGGGAATATTTCAGTGGTATGTGAGTTCAAAAAATGTAAGGAAATCATTTCCACAGACAAGAAAGATTAAATTTTAGCTATAATCAGTTGGGATTAGGCTTCTGCAAGGATGAGGAAAGAGATTTTATTCCAGAAGTCTCCAATTTATGTGGCTCCCCACAAGAGGCCTAAGTTGTACTGGGGAAAGTTAATTCTGAGATTCAGTCAGATTGTGCCAAGTAGACTGGAGAGAGTAAGAAACACTACTCAGTCAACTACTCACTTTCTGGCAACTTTCTTATAACATTTCTATTGACCAGAACTGCAAGGTATTCGATCTTAAACTCCCACTTTAGTTGTCTAATCAGCTTCAGTTTAGATGATTTATGCAATAGATAATTGAGAAGTAATCACTAATCAAGTGGAAGATGTATGAATCTTAGGGTTGATTTCTGATGTACTGCTGCACAGGTATTGTAAAAGGTTACTCTTCTGATTGAAATATTTTTTTTCTTTTTGTAAAAAAAAGCAGCATAATTAATCAGGCTGTAATGAATTTATCAGAGCAGCTGGAAATCCAAATTGGAAATATGGTTATATTCGTATTTATTATTTTTTAAATATTTTAAAGCGTAATGTAATAATAGATTCCCTTTGTTAATACTTGGGAAGGCAGATGTCATGTTGTCTGGCTTTAAATATATATATTCAGGAATGATTGTCAGACAATTAACCTAAAATTATGTAAAGCTTAAAATTGTAAAATATCTTGTAAAGTGGAACAATATTTAGGAAGTCTTTTCCTATAAATGAATATGCCAGATTTGCATTGAAATACTGCATAGCCACATGTGGAGTCTCTGCAGTTTCAAATGGAAAAATCAATTCAGAATCTAATGTGTGTGTTAATTTTATCTTTACAATTACAAATCTTAGATATATAGTGTGGAGGTTTTATGCAATGACCAAAATTTTCACTCAGAATCATTGAATCAAAGTGTTACAGCTAATATATGGTATTAGTTATTTTAATTGTTATAATCTGTAACATGGTTTTTTAAAATCTGCTTTGGGAAGAGAACTCGTGAGCAAGCAGGGTCAGGCCTGGTTGTTTAGTACTTTAGTGGGAGACCTTCAGAGCAAACCAATGTTCTGCAAGAAGTAATTTAACTCTCAGCCACTTCCTTGTTAGGGAGGTGGTTTTGTATGACTTTTGATTGAGATATGAGATTGAATGTGAGTTCCGAAATTAAATTGGAAGAGTATATTATCTACTAAGAGACACCATAGTGAGCTGAATCTGCATTTGTTGAATTATCTTGGTAACAGTACTTTTCTTTCTTTGTGAGTACATTTTCATCCATAATCATTCTCTCTGCATGCGCATATCAGTGATAGAGAAGAAAAGAACGGTTAAATTTTTCGTGTAACTCTTTAATAATTAACAACTTGCCCAACACTATTCCAGCAATAGTTAGGAGACCAAGGTTTAGTTTATACTACCCCTTAGGTTGATGCAACTTATATCGCTCAGGGTGTGAAACCCCCCCCTTCCCCCCAGCAATGCAAGTTACATTGACTTAAGTCCCACACACATATGTCTTATGTCGGCATAGAAACCCTTCTGCTGACATAGCTTCTGCCTCTCATTGAAATGGAGAATTGCCGGCGGGAGAGCACACACCCATCGGCGTCTTCACCAGACATGCTACAGTGGCACAGCTGCTGTGCCACTGTAGCCGCTGTGCTGTGCTGATGTAGTGCAGTAATGTAGACTTGTCTCCAATCTCTGTAAAGAAAAGATGGTAAATTGAGATAAACAGAATCACAGGAACAAATTGTTGTGCTGGCTTGGCCATCAACTCTCGCATTCACTCTCTCTCTCTCTCTCTCTCTCTCTCTCTCTCAGGACAGAAAAGGTTCCATGTCACCATGTACTTTGTTGTTCCTATTATACATGGAGCTTCTGTATGCCTGAATTCTTAGCTCCCTATAATAATCTAGCTATGGGGAGCTAAGGAACACACACAGGGAAGTATTAAATAACTGTTCTTATTAGATATACAAGCCATGTTGTGAAGCAATAGTGTAAGTGCCTAGTAATCCCTTTTCTTCACCTACTGTGTCTGCTCTTTTCTTGCAAGCCGTCAATTTCATAAGAAACCTTCTTTCTAACTACTTCAGGGGACCAAAATCTTGTAAACATTTCTTTATCATTGTCACAGGATAATAAAGCAGTCCGAAACTGTCACATGAATGATTGTGTAACTTGTACACATGCCTGTGTCCCAAAACAGGGCAGGCAGGTGATAGTTTTAGCCCACTAGCCATAACTATGTGAAGTAAAAGAGGGATAAACCCATTTGTGTGAAGTTTTAATCTACTCAAACACTGAAGTTTCATAATTTGGAGAGGGCCCAGAACCTTTCAAGATTCATGCTCTGTCTAAATTGATTTCAGTAAGAGGGCTGAAGAATCTACAGCAGATCAATGAAAAATTAATGGCATCATGTTTAGTAGTATCTTCCCTCCTCGCAGAATGGTTGGCTGCAGTGAAATATGGTGTACAGAGGTTAGAGCTTTGAATGGATGAACATGGAGAAATATCAGAGTTGAATGTCATGGTGGTTCCTTTTGCTCCTTTCCCTGGATGCTTTCCAGCACTCCTGACACTAGAGATCATCTGACTGGAGCAATGGGGAGAGTTTTGGAGGTGATCCTTGGTCATTATTATCAATTACATGGCAATCATCTTTGTCCATATCCCTTGTCCTTCTAGTGACGATTCCTTGTACTAAGGATTTTGGAGGGTTGAGAAGACTTGATTCCTCATAAAAGGTGATGAGGGTTATCTCTGCTTTCCACCATGAAATATAGAGGTGAAAGCACGTTAGGTGCAAGAAGATTATTATTATTTATTTTACTATTAATGTTTACGATGGTAATGCCAAAGGACAAAGAATGGGTCCCTTTGTGTTAGGTACTGTACAAACATGTGTTGCAAAACTCCTACAAGTCTTTGTTTAAAACAAAAAAATTCTAGGTACTGGTTGTAAGACCTACAAAGTCTCCAAGTTCCACCATGTTTAAATATAACCATAAAAATACTAGCACTTACATTTATTTTCCCTTTAATTTATGTACGTGTATTTAGTCAAGGCTTAACATTCATTTGTTGAGATCTGATGCAGTCTGAATTTTTCCACACTAGTGCTACACCACCATATTCCTATCCTAGAGAGATCAGTCCCTTGTGATGTATCTTCATAGCTGGCCACCACCTTTTATCTTTCCTCTATCTCTCTCCTCCCCCTCCCCCAGTTCCCCTTCTTCCCTTAAAAAAATTAAAATAGTAATAAATTCAAGTCTACTTTGTTTTTTATGCAGAGTTCATTTTTATGGATTGAGACTTCAATTGGAATGAAACAGATTTTCTGTGAATTATAATAATGTTAATTAATTCTCTGTCACTCAGTTATGATAATATGGAGACATTTCAAGAGAATCTAAAGAATAAAATGCTATAAATAATCATATATTTTTATTTCAGTATTCATAATATATTTTCATGATACAATATTTTATTAATGAAAGAGTGTTTTGGAACAAGATTAGCAGTGGTTAGCCAAATAATAAACTAAGTCTGAACATACATTTGCGTAGACCTTGGTCATATTAAAGAGGAAATTAGGTTGGATCTGCTGTGCCATGAGATAAAAATCCAGTTTTTGAGTTGAAAGTCATAACAGTTTTTTTTTAAAAGAAGGCACAGTTTTAGATGAAATGAGAGTGGAGACTTGGCAGGTTAGGTTTGTTTTAAGTCTATAAGAGTGAAAATAACCCTTTTAAAAATTGTGAAACTAATTTACATGTTACTTTATTATTCAGATTTATACTAAAAGGGAAGCAGAAGTATAAGGAAGCTGTACATTATTTTTCTTCCCCTTTATCTCAGTGAATATTTATTTCAAAATCTTGCTTTAATATTTTTAATTTTGTTGTTTTTGTTTTGCCAAAAAGTAACTACTTTCTCTCTGTTAATGCGACTGAGAAATAAAGATGCTTTTACAAAATGCTTCCAAGCACAAAAGAAGATGGTTTTCAAGAGATTATTTTACATATTTACATATTTTACCTTAAGCATTTTGTAGTCACTGTCTACTGGTGAATGTATCAGATTTTTACACACTCTTTCAAAATGAACCCGTTTTGCTTCTAAGCCATTGCAAAGGGAGGAAATGAATTCTAACTTTTTTCACTTCATTTTCACATCCTCACATTTCCTTATTTCACATGGTTTAAAACAAAATGCCTCCAGCATTATTTTTCCTTTCTCAAGAGCAAAGTGAATGTGACTTTTCTAAGGGGGTCACAGGATGCCTCTAAGGCCTGTGGGTGTTACTGGACTGCTGCCTGCTTTCAGCTTAACTGAAGGGCTTGTCATAGTTTTCATCTCCTAAGAAATTAGCCCTAGGCGCTGGCCAGAAGCAGGAGAAGGCAGCATTATGAGTCCCACGCTGGTTATTTCCCACTGACATAAAATCCTGAGGTTTTTAAATTAATCCCACACAAAGACAACCCTTCATTTCAGTGCCAGCTTGAAATTAGACTTCAATAATGACCTTTTAAAGATGTCTAGTTGTTAAGATAACCCCCTGTTGAAACTTAAAGGTAGTCATTGCACCCTGTGTTGATAAGACATAACCGATGCTTTAGCAGATTTTGTAAAGGTGACTGGAAGTCATGGCCAGTGATTTGACCTATGCTGCAAAAGAAATGAAACTGATAGCCAACCAAGAGTGTCTACCCTTGTCTCACACTAACTCTTACATCCTGAAGCAAACAAAGGATCTTTACAAAGTTCCAGCAGTCAGATTACTTACAGACTAGCAGAAAAGAGGACTGACTTCAGCACCAGAAAAAGTTAATATTCAGATAGTTCAGGATGTGAATTCATAGCTTATATTTTAATAAATGTTTTTGTTTAAGGCAGTTGGAGAGTGTTGGGAAATTAAGTATTAACAGTAACTATTAATATGAACGACTAAAGAGGGTGATTGATCTGTGTAACTCTGCAGTGCTACATTTGCAGCCAAATCTGGTCTAGTAGAAAATGGTACATACAGCACAGGAGATTTTTTTGTCTACTGGAATAATCAGTGACTTGCATTAAGTGAAAATAACCATCCTAACTTTTCCTACATTTTCACCTTTGGGTTTTTCATCATTACCCTGTATGTCTTTCATTATTAATAATGAATAGGTATGAAGGTAGAGATCATATCTCTTTGCTGCAGTCAAAATAGGTATATGTGAACAAAGGTGAGACACTGAAATTGGAACTACTACTATCTATCTAGAGGTATATAAATATTTTTTGGAGGGTAACCCTTACCATGAACATTTGTTTTTGTGCACTCTAATTATGTAGAGTACTTAACAGATTGTCATCATGTTTTTGTTTTTTGTTAAAATGACTCTTAGGCATCTGTGTCATTTCTTACTGCTTAGAATTGAATATTATGTGCACAAACTTACTTTCAACTATATCTCTTTCAATTTTTGTGATGTTTAAAGTAGAAGGGAAACATCAGTCTGATTACTCAAGCCAGTTTATTATACACACTATGTATAGTACATAAAGATTTTAATAGTTTAACCTTTATCTGTGACACCTCTACTTGAAGATATTAAATCTTGTATTATGTCCTATAGGCTGTCAACTTTTTAGCTGTATGAGAGGACTTGACCTTTGAGTGTTTTCAGTTCTTTAATTGCTGTTCTTAAAAAATACACATTAAACATGTTATAATTTTTTGGTACACTACACCTTCTGCTGCCATTCATAGAAGACTTATTTGTAAACACTTCTGTTTCATGAAAGGTAGGTATTGTAAAATCTTAGTTTGAATCCAGAGATTTTGTGTACTATATAGAATGCAGATGTTTAACACCTTTTTTCCCTTTTTTTATCTTTAGCATTACTTATAAACCATAAGTATGTCAAGAGCTTCACTTCAGCATTTCACAAATGAAACACATATAAAAATAGACGATTTAAACCTTTTTTCCCTCTTTAGAGAGATAAAGAAATGTGATTATTTGGTTTTTCTATTTAAGAAGTTAGTAGAACATTGAAGCTCTCGTTTTGTGATCATTTCTCTTCTTTTAATACATTTCACCTAGTTTAGGAGTATGGATCAGAAACTCACAAGGAAAACTGATGCCCTTTCCTGCAGCTAAATTAACAGGAATCACGTGGAAAACAATCTGAGCCTTGTATGAAAAGGGGAGCCATTAAAATTAGCCCTGAGCTATGGACTGCACCCAATATCACTAGAACTGCACTCACTGCAGATGTGGAGGCTGGCTCTCAGGCAAACTGAGCTGTGTTGTATAGCTACAATTAAAATCAACTCCTCTGCCAAAAAATAAAAGGGAGGAGGGTAGAAGGAGAACATCAAAGACAGATTGAAATGTGTAGTTAGTAATAAGAGTGGTCTCCTCTTGAACCAAGCCCTGCAGCAATTCATGGCCCCCTTGTTAATGAGAAATTTTGACCTCTGGTTTGTAAGTTAAACTTGTAATCCCAGCTAATGAAGTAAATCAATCCCAACTTCAGTCTGTTGTTCCCATTTTTCTTTGCACACAGTGTCTGGGAGTTAGTATCCAGGTCCACAAACATGATTTGGAAAAACATAATTATTCTGTAGCTATGTAGCTGTTCACATTTTTTAGATGAACTCAAATATATCTACGGCCAACAAATTATGTTAACTTTTCCATGCACTTGTGAAGCATCATATTAGATAGGCTGGTTTAACAATATTTAAATAATAGACTTGGAATACTAGTTTAAATGGCAGGCAAGATTTATAACTTCCCAGAACATTTGTTTAGTCAACAGATTTATACTTCAGGTATGTGGATTAGTCTTTTCAAAATTATTTAGTGTACTTTCTTCATTCATGATATGTTTAAGGCATAATGGCAATAGAGTATTGTGACAGGATAAAGATACTGTGGTACAATGTAAACTTTCAGACAAAATTGAACCATTAATAAAAAATAAATGTAAAGCCAAGCTGCTTATTCTGACAGTGCTGACTCATTCTATGAAATTTACGCTGTTGCGTCTTATAAACCAGAGAGTAACAAAAACCAACAACACAGCAACTTGTTACAAATCTAGCAACCTAAATCCTCAGTACTAGCTATAAAGTCTCTGACTGGTTTGATGCCTCACCATGTTCCAACAGAAAATTTTTGCTGTGAGGAAAATTTGCAAAAGATCCACAAAAGGCAAACATGGAGTTGTTGTTTTGGTAAGTGTGAAAAGAATAAGGGAAGAAGCCAAATTAGTACATATGATGTTCTGAAAAGAAAACTTAACTTGCTATAGAAAAATGATAGCCAGTTGGTGCTTTCCTTTTGTCTGTGAGTCTGACAGTAACATGCTATCTCTGCAGAGCATGCTAAGAAAGAGTTGGAGCCCTTTTTTGTTCTGATCTGTTTCATTTTTACAGAGGATTTTTTTTAATTAATTTCTATAATACTAGGAACACTGAGGTTTAGGAGGAGGTTATGTCTACACCGCAGGGTCTATAGTGATTCATTCCGTAGAGTATGTGCTGCTTACGCCAACAGGTGTTTTTCCATCAGTGTAGGAATATCATTTCCTCAAACAACGATAGGTTGACAGGAGCATTCTTCTTTTGACATAGCTGTGTCTACACTGGGGGGTTAGATCGGCATAGCTATGTCAGTCAGGGAAGTCACACTCCATAACTGATGTATCTATGTCTTACATTTTGAATGACCAGACCACAGGCTCCTGAAGATCAATGCGAGAGAGACAAGTATGGTTCTCAGTCTGCTGTCTGTGCCTGAGCTGGTATCATTTGGAAGCAGTGCAGAGATTGATCGCACACAAGCTTCTGGAGAAAAGCTGCTTTGCATCTCACTTTAGCCAATCCTTGTGGCCCTGCAAGAGATGACGTTGTTGGTTTCTGAAGTGAGTTTCATCCAGCCTTTCTCAGAAAAGGAAGGCAGTTTTAGATGCCAGATCTTGAGGGAGATATTGATAGGTGGTGCTCTTTCCTGAGGACCAAAAGGAGGGAAGGAGGATGTTTTCTGAGGAATATGGGAGAAATATTTCCTGTTAGGGATGAAAAACAATAATACAGGCATGTCGCGTCTTGGGTGAGGGTTCCGTTCCGCGGTTACCACGTAAAGCTGAAACCGCGTATAGCCGAAACCCATTGAGTTCAATGGCGGGCAAAATTGCCCGCACTACAGAAAGTTTTGATACTTTTATTTTTCCCTTTCTTTTTTTTCTTTTTGCCAACCACGTAAAGTGGAAATCGCACAAGTTAAATGTGCCTAAGATGCAACATGCCTGTAATGCATTCCAAATGTAAGGTTACTATCCTGTGATAAAACATAGCATGGAATGTTCATTTTCCTAAAAATGTAACCTATAGGAGATTGTTACTAATCAATGTTACTTATATATTTCTGCAAGCAGAGGGATTCCGTTCGATTTAGAAATGCATAAGTAGTACATATATTCCTCAAAGTACAGATGGAGGTCTAGATTAAATATCATACTATTTTAGTTGACAATAATATTTTAATCAATAGCTTAACCCAGAGTACACTGTTCAGATGCTCAAAGATAACAGTGATTTGAAGTTGGGTAGTTAATGCTGCTACAAATCACAGTAAATTATAATTAAGACTTTATAATAATCTACTTTTTTTGTCTCACTAAATCTGCAAGAAGCTATGTTAATTCTGACAACAAGTGGAAAAACACAGCAGAGAATCTATTCTCAAATGATATACCTTAATGTATGGAGGATCCTGTTGAGAAGAACTTCGAAAATAATCATGGTTTATTAGCTGCACAGTCTTTCTCCCTTTGTTTCTATTCATTTAATTTAAAGTGAAACAACTCAGCATGCAAAACTAAAATTAGCTGCAAAAAAGGTGTAAGTGAATAAACAGGCAAATCCATTAGAGTCGATGGGTTATTGGATCCCTTGCCATTCCTCAGATGGCGGCCTATTAAAAGTGGTAATGTCTGCCTCCAGCATTGCCTCAAGGAGAGAAAGAAGGCCAAGACAGGCATATTTCACATGCATCAGACACAAGAATTAAATAGACCAATGTTCCCTAAAAGACTGAAGTACATCTCTTTCTGACGTTCATCTCGGGCAAAAATTCATTGATCTCAGTATGTCCCTTGGCAATTATAAAATATTAAATCCAAGTCACACTTTTCTAGTTGGCTTAATTTTTTCTCTATTCACAGCTTTCTATTTGATCAATTTTAACAAGTTAGGAATAGTATCTAATAAAATAAGAACTGCAGAGTTAAAAAGTTTGTTCATTTGCCATTCTTCTTGGATTTTTGTATTTTGTCTTTAAACTTGCATGTCATTTTATTGTATTTTAAATACATTTTCACTCTAAATAGATTAAAATAAAATATATATTAATGTACTATATCTTTTGAATTAGTATTTTCTTTATAGAGCAGAATACTTACTGTTGCAAGTAAAATTTGTATTTTAAAGCTAACTCTGTATTCCTAACCACCAGAATTTTTACCAGTATGAGACCATAATTATATCTACCTCTTGTTCTAGTAGGCAGTTTCTCTGTGTTGTGTCAGATTAACTTTCCAATGTAGCTGGAAGCACATACTTAGAATTAATATTTACATAAAAATGAATCCCCCCCCCCATTTTTAACTTGTATTTTAATTTTAAAGTTTTTTAAAATAGTTTTTGTCATAAGAGTCAATCTTTCAACATAGTCTGTCTTGTATAATACTAGTGGAGTATCAAAATAAAAAATGGCCAATCAGAACTTTGATCTATTTGAACATAACATTAATTTGGAAATTATAGTGCATGGGAAACTTTAAAAGGATAGGTTAGCTAGTCTTAGTGATCATTAAGACAGGCTCTGTTGTGTTCCCTAGATCTGTTCCTGCTTAACATTCTCATGTGGCCGGCACATTTACATTCTTCAGACCCTTAAATAAGCTACTGTGATGGGCATAAGAATCATAGAATCATAGAATCTCAGCAGGACTGGCACAAAAGATATCAGGATGAATGCTCAGAATCTTGGTTGGTTTTCAGAAAATGACTTTTGATTATTTATTACCATCTGAATAACTGCTTTGAAAAGGGGGCTACGCAAATGTGGGTTGGAATGTGTGAAGTTTTCAGAATAGTGATATGAATAACATTTTGGTTTTCATCTCAGTATTAAGATCCTTTTGCTCTGTGCAATTGAACATTTATTAACTGTTCAAGTATATTTTACAAAGAAATTTCAATTTTAGGTAAACTAAGCAATTATGTTAAGTAGAGGGGCCAGTTTCCCTTCTGGTGTAATTCCATTGACTTCATTGGAGTTACAACAGTAGAGAATTTGGCCTGTCATCAGGGCCGGTGCAACTACTAGGCAAACTAAGCAGCCGCCTATGGCACCAAGTGGTTGGGGGCACCAAAAAGCGGTGCCCAAATTTTTTTTTACAGAGCAGAACACAAGGGGCTGCCGCTGCTCCCTGCCTCCTGGCGGAAGAGGGGGCAAGGGGAGGGTCTAGCGCTTGGCACACCAAGCATAGGCACCCCACCAGCCCCCCCCCAACCCCGCACCTTCCCCGCCCCCATGCCAACCCCTTCCCCAAATCATGGCCCCGCCTCCTTCCCTGGGTGTGGCACGTTTCCCCTCAAGCCCCATCCAGAGAAGCAGAGCAGCAGTGCGCTCAGGGAAGGTGGTGGAGCGGAAGTGAGCTGGGGCAGGGGGGTGCGGGAGGGCCACCCACAGCACGTACCGTGGGAGGGCGCACAGGGGAACTGCTCCCCACCCCAGTTCCCCTCCCCTCCGCCTTCTCCCCCGATTGGCGCCGCAAGCCTGGGAGGCAGGAGAAGTGGAGCAGCAGCGGCGTGCTCAGGGGAGAAGGTGGAGCAGTAATGAGCTGGGGTGGGGAGCTGCCACAGGCTTCCCCGGGCGGATGGGTAGCTCAGAGCTGCTGCAGGGCTCCCCGGGCAGGGGTAGGGGTAAGGAGGGAAGCTGCCGCAGGGCTCCCCGGGGGGAGGTGGGAGGGGCGAGGGGCAAGGTGGAAGTTTTGCCAAGGGCGTGAAAGATCCTTGCACTGGCCCTGCCTGTCATCTCTGTGCTTGATTAGAACTACATTGTACGCATACATGAAAATGTTCATTTCATCTTGTGTTCTCAGTGGATTTGTAAACCCCCAAAACATTTACATGAATGTTCACACCAGGTGCCTAAAGTTGGCATCTTAATCCATATTTAGGTGCTTTAATGCCACTGGACTTGTTTTGTAAGTGTGAGAACCCTTATAATACATTGAAGGCACTGGGATTTAGGAGATTTTTGATTCATTTCTATTCTGTGTTTGTGCCTCGGTTCCCCATCTGTAAAATGGAGCTATTAATGCTCCCTCTGTCCCACATTTTGTCTTTTCTTTGTAGCTTTAAAGCCCTTCAGGGTTATAACTGTCTCTTGCTATGTGTTTGTACAGTGCCTAGCATACTAGATTCTCAGTTTCAGGTGGGGACTTCAGGCACTACCATAATATAAATAAAGATAATGGGTGACTAATTGTGTTGTACTTATCTATAGAACTAGGCAACGATCAGCTGCCTGCCTTTGAGAACGCAATGTAGATTTACTACAATAACTAAATAAACTTAAAAGCTGTACCTATGACTCAAGACATCACTGGTCCTTCCTTTATAAGGTAGAACCTGTTGTGAAGACAAGTAGAATGTCACCTCAGAAGCAATATCACTTAGAAGTATAGAGCACATTTTAAAAAAATCTAGATTGACTCTTGGGGTTACCCTCCAGTCCCTCCCCGAATTAAAAAAAAATAGGTTTTTTAGCAGAGCAAAAATAAAGACCCGAAATATGACCTAGATTCCATAGTAAAGATAATAAATAAAACCCCAGCTTTCTAGCTACCATTCTGCTTTTTCTATCAGTCTCCAGACAGCATTCTAGAATGCCCCAATAACCTTTTATCAAAACGCTGCTGAATCTGGATACATGTAACTTGTGTTCATAAATCTTTAATTCTGCCAGGATAAAGGTGCAACTTTCCAATTC
This sequence comes from Sternotherus odoratus, assembly GCA_032164245.1. Lineage (NCBI taxonomy): Eukaryota > Metazoa > Chordata > Testudines > Kinosternidae > Sternotherus > Sternotherus odoratus. The sequence continues at coordinate 15,462,372 of JAVMKO010000014.1, forward strand.
TAGTATAATATTGTTTGTTAAAATCTTCCACTTTAAAGAATGTTTTATTGAACAGCCAACATACTGTATTTTTATGACCAGCCAAAATCTAACTTCCATTTCCTACCTAGGGGAGTGACCAAACATACTGCCGAGATTCCATTATTTATTAACAAAGGACTTGTTCTAAGTTAATTGGACTTATGCCTGAGTAAAAACTGCAGAATTGGGCCCAACGTATTTTCCATTAATATATTTCCTTTTCTGAGGCCCCATTGCTATTAACCATATATTCTTAATCTCCTTCCACTCATCTCCATCCTCCTCTGAACCTGGCTCTTTCTTATCTTCTTTTAAAGAATTGCCTTCACATTTCTTAATTTCAGAGCAGAGTTTCGTGTTTGAGATCAATTGTAAGTTTTGTATTTTGGAAAAACAATCTAAGATTAACGGTTTTGTCTATCTTTAGTCTAAACATTGCCTCAACTACACATTATATAAAAATGTGTTTGTTATACTGGTACCACTGTGTCTTTGTCTGCAAAACAAACAAACATCTTAATTTTTGAAAAGTTTTTTTTAAACTGTGATAGCTAAAGCACAGCTTTCTAATTTTTTATGTTTTCCCGGAGTTAGCAGATTTCCTGATCATGTTATCATGATGTTCTTTTGCAAAATTAATAGCCTTAAAAATTAACATCTATTTCAAGAATGTGCAATATTGTTTTTTAAAGTGATCCTGTTTAAAGAACATTTCATTGAACTTTATTTTTCTTTGTTAACTGCATACTAATTTTAAAGGTCAGTGTGGTTAGTTACCATAGTAGTGACCTAAAAATAACCTTTCTAATGTACCTGTATATTTCTGATCTGTAGTGTTAGCATTCAGAAATGTTCTTTCCCTTAGAGTTTCAGCAGCTAAATAAGTTGCAACCCCTTCAGCTATACTCATAAAAATTTGCTTCCAGACAACATGGTCTGTTTATTGTGTAATAATCGAAATGGCACTAAATTGCAATGATTGCTGAACACTTAGGAATTGCATTAACCACTTAACTGCTAAACTATTTTCTGTTTTTTTCCTCACTGAGAAGTATCATATTGATTTTCCCTCTTAGTTAGTGCTGCTTATTCAACCTCTGAGATGAACAGAATATTTTAGTAGCCTACTACTACTGTCATATTTTGAGTCAATCAGCAGTGACCTTGGCTAGGAATTTTCTAGAGGTTTTTTAAAGAGCTATGGAACAAAGTAGCTTGCAGTGCATAGCCTTGAATTTATTCAGAAAATGGAAGGGGGGGGGAGAACCTTTTGCTTAAGTTACTTCAGAAAATTTATCAGTAGGAAGAAATTTCTCTCTCTCTTTCCCTGTGTATGAGAGAATATATTTCCTGCTCCCGTTTAATACTCTGGTGCTCAGACAAATTAGTTAATAGTGATGAGGCTTTTAGCCAGATATTTAATCTTGGCCTATAGTGTAGTGTTTTGCATGTAATTAAAAACCTAAATATAGTATTATCTGAAACATTTTTTCTAGCTATGGTTCTTGTTTTGGGGAAGGGGGAAATGATGATAATTTTTACTTGTTTCTAACCAGTCTAACTTTACTGAGGTAAATTAGACACATATTTGGGCAATATCAAACTTTAAAGGTCTGTGATCGCAGCTAGTTTTCTTAGAAAATCTTATCAGAGAATAAACTCCTTTCAAGGGCATATGCAGATAAATTGTGGTGTTTGCATTTTTGAGAGAATTTGGCAGAAAAGCTTTGTTTTCTTTTTGTTTTGAAACACCCCTCTTCTGCCTGCCCCTCTTCCTGCCCCCTCCCCCCCAAAAAAACCTTTCTAAAATCTGGCTTTTAAAAAAAAGAGGAAAAAAAAAACAGAGGCTGATATAGGTAAGGAAGAGTTAAACAGAAATTGAGCGGGGATGCTGGGGGGCAGCAGTGCTGCAGAACATAGCAGTGTTCGTGCGAAGGCAAGTCATTTCCCGAAACACTGCAGACACATGGCCTCAGGCAGTCTAAAACCTTTGGAGACCAAAATGGCTCGCAGGAGTTAGAAGTAATAAGGTGTTTTTCTCTTCTTTCTCCTTCACTGAAATTCTGTAAGGTTGCTATGCATTACCAAGGAACAATGCCACTATTTTTGTGTTTTATATGGGTATTAAGATCCATTACAATTTGACATTTTTAAGATTGGTTATCCTGTAGTTTGGTGTTAAATTGAAGTTGTTTGTTTTGAATTTAATTCTTTCATTTTTCAAAGGGGAAAAAGGCAGCACTGCTGTGCTGATAGCTTACTGAAGTATGCCAGGATTTGGAGTTGGAATCAAATCTGTTTGTTATCACAAAATATAGATGAAATTATTTTTTTAAAGAACTCTATTTTTGTATTGCAAAATCTGCAGTGATTTTTGGTCAGCTTTTTAACATCAGAATATAGAAAGTATTCTGTATATCCTATTTTTGAGGCATATAGTATCTGAGATTCTTTTTAACTGTTATATATCAAATATATATTATGCTTAATTCAACCTGCTTATGATTATTATAAAGCTATGTGTTTGCAGCAGTTAAATAAACTCCACATCAAATAAATTACTGCAGCAATGTTATTAGGCCAGCAGCAATGTTAAGGACATCTGTTAACTCTTTTTCAAATGCCCTGTCCTTACTCGTTTATTCCAAACATTTCTGTTGTTAATTACTACTTGAAGTATATGACATAGCCCTTCAAACGTAGTTGTGGAGACTTGGCGTAAAAGGGGGAAGTCTGGCTTCAAGTAATGATTCTCCCTCCTGTCCACTGTCTTCTGAACCTCAGCGTACAGGGAGGAAATACCCATATCTCATTGTTTTAAAGTAAGCATTTTAAATGAAAGTCAGGTTAAGTTGTGGGACTAGAATATGTTTTGTTAAATCCTAAGATTTGATTCTGTAAATGTGTACGCACACGAATGATCCTTACATTGGCCATCAAACTACTCATATGAGCAAAGACTTACTTATGTGAGTGAAAGTTTGTAGAACTGGGCTGCCTAAAATTCTAGGTTATTATTACAGCTGGTTAAAAATGTTTCAACAAAACTTTTTTCTATCCAAAAAATGCTGTTTTGTCAAAACCTAAAAGTTTCACAGAAAATCTCTTTTGCCGACCTTTTTGTCAGGAAGGTTTCTCGGGTCTAAGGTGGCATTTTTAGAGAGGGTGGGGGTGCTCCCTATAGCTCAGTGGTTAGGGGAATGGCCCGGGACCTGTCATCTATATGTTATCCTCTCATTTTCATTTTGATGCGGAATGAGAACAAATTTAGAAAACCTCAAAATTGTGATTTTCTGGCAAGCCTTAGATATTGTGTAGTAAACGTTTTCTCAAGAAGAATCCATTCCATAGTACTTGTGGAAGATAATGTCTTTTCATGTGACGTTTGTGTCACTCTAAGGTGTTCTACTAACTGAACAAGAGTGGGCCAACTAATTTGCAATGTTTATGATTTAGTGGGCCTTAGATATTTGACTACAGAAATGAAATAAACCGGATGCTTGACTTTTTTAAAGGTCATATGGAGCTTTAGAATGAAATCTAGAGGAGGGGAGGGAAGATGAGACTTGAAGGCAGACTGTTAATAAGATTTTGTCTTGCTGAGCTACATTAAGTCTGTCTGTATGGTGTGAATGTACATAGCTTTTCATTAACATTACATCATTTGCAATGGTAGGAAAATGCCTTGCAAACTACGGAGATCTTGATCATGGTAGTCCAGTTTCTCATCTGGATAATTTCTATGCTTCAGTTTACTCTCTATCTCTGTAATATTAATGTATACTACTGGAGGTTTTGAGGTTTTTTTCAAGTGTTGGGAATTTCATAGATAGAGACTTTGGGGTATTTTCTCATGTTTTTTATTAATGGGTCTAAATTCTCCACAGTACTTGTGTGTGGCTTACTATGCTGCATGTGGCTGTGGAGGGTTATAAATATGATCCTAGAACAGGGGTGGGGAACCTCCGGCCCGCGGGCCTTGTATGGCCCGCCAAACAATTCTGTCCGGCCCATGGTGGTGCCGGGGATGCGCCGCAGCCGCTGGCCAGGGACGCGTGCGGGCCGCCAAGCTGGGGCGGCTCGCGCATGGAGGAGCCGCCGGCACTGCATGGCCCCCAGGCGCAGGCGGCTTGCGCCTGGGGGAGTGCCGGCGCCGGGATGCGCGCGGGCCGCCAGGCTGGGGCGGCTCATGCATGGAGGAGCCGCTGGCACCGGGACGCATGCGGGCCGCCAGGCTGGGGTGGCTCGCGCATGGAGGAGCCGCCGGCGGCTCGTGGCCCCCAGGCGGAGCCACCCGTTAGCCGGGCGGTCAACGGAGGAGCCGCAGGGAGTGGACGGTAAAAGGGGTGTGGGGGGGAGGCTGGGCTGGGGGGCAGGCAAGGGGGCGGGGGGGGGGAAGGCCAGGCTGGGCAGGTGGGGAGGGGGGCAGGAGACTAGGCTGGATGGGGTGGGCGAGGCGTGGGTGCGGGAGGGAAGGAGGTTTGGTGGGGGGAGGCTGGACTGGGCGGGTCAGGCATGGGGGGGCAGGAGGCTGGGTTGGGAGTGGGAGGGGGGAGGAGGTTAGGTTGGGTGGGATGGGCCGGGCCAGGCAGGGATGGGGGAGGAAAGGCGATTAGATGGGGGGAGGCTGGGTGGGGGTAAATGAAGATCACCCCCTACACCCAGGCTGATAGCGGGAGCTGATTGGGGCAGGCGCCCCAAAGCAGTGCAGGGCTAAGCACTCTGCCTGCCACTGCTTTGGGGTTTCCCCCGCTGGCCCCTTGCCAGCTGGGGTCTCAGCTCCCTTTGCCAGCCTGGACTCCGGGGGGGGGGGGGGCGCGAATGACATTATAAATGGCCAAATGGCCTTTGACAGAAAAAAGGTTCCCCACCCCTGTCTTAGAACATAGCCAAGTGATTGACCTGGAAGCTGGTTGAGCCACAAAAGACAAAACTGACTGCTTGGGAACTTCAAGTTCTTAGTTGCAAAATGTTCCTCCCTTTATATTTTTTGGTTTGATGATGGGAGAAGGGGAGGCTCAGGTACCTGTAATTGAGAACCTTACGGTCTGGGTTTGATTCCAAAGCATTCTTGATACTGATCAGCATCAGTTGCTAGTGCAGCCTGATGAAGGCTTCCCTCATATAGTGAGCTCCTTATATGTGCTCTGTTGTGTCTGTGAGATAAGATCATGATTTGGCCAACTTTTGTTTGTGGGCCAATGAATTATGCAGGTGGAGTAATTAGATGTTTTTGTTTTGTGAATCATGATTAAGCTCTAGGGATGCCTACCTAGGAAAGCCTGTCGAACTGCATAATAAAAAGCATTTTTAATGCATAGGCGGGAAATGTTTAAATGCAAAATAAAATTTCAAAATATGAAAGATAATGTCCTCTTGTATATGAAGAGGAAAAGTGAATTATAAACTGTAATTGATGCCTATTGAAACGTTTATCACGGTTGCTTTGTGTGGAGAAGGAATATTTTAACACAAGCTCCAAAAAGTAAAACAAGCATTTTCCCCTCCAATGGAAGATTTTTCAAAAGTAAAATATTCTTATATGGCTGAAAGTTATGTATGAAATGCATACTATTACTGACCAGCATTTCTGTGCTGTTTTTACAACTGCACTGCAAATTACTTTAATGAAGCATTGTGTTCATTATGTCATTTGCATATTAAACAAAATATTTGAAATAGCTAGTACGCAAGGGTGTAGTTTTGACTTTTCTAACCTATATGCCTTATGTTTATGCCTCAAGATAACATTAAATAACATATTTAAACTACTCGTGTGGAAAAAACAAAATTATATCTCATGAACTGATTTCTTCACACACTGAGGAATTTCGATCTCCTTTTGTTCAGACACAAAACACAAACCATAGAGGTATGAGTGTTTGTAGAAGTGGCATTATAGTTAAGAAGGGAGACAACAGTAGCTCTTTCTAAAGGGAAAAGATACATGCTCATTTTTAAAAGTTAGCATGACATTTTTTGGTAAGAATATTCCTTTATAAATGTACTAATTGGACCCATTTCCACTACTGAGACATTACAATAATATTGATGTGACTAATTGACGGGGCATAATAGGTCAAAACATAAGTATTTTGAGCTAGTATCATTTAATGTTCTGAGTTATGTCTGAATTATGAAGGAATTTGGAATTGACTCTGACCAGTGGGAAACTTGGCAAGTGATCGTAACAAATGGTACTGTCTTTTCCATCAGGGTATCATAGTCCATGACAGTAGATCGGTCTTACAGCTTGAAGAGAAAAGAGCCCATAGGAAGCAAGTAGCTGTCAGCCAAGTTACACACCTTTGCAATAACTGCTAAAGATCATGCAAATGTTAGATTGTCCTATTCAGTTACATTGAGACATTGCAAACCATCTACATCATAGGCTGCACCACTGTCTCTTGCAGACAAAAGGATGCCAACAAAGTATGTCTGCACATAAGAAAAGATTCGTAATATCTAGGACTGTCGATTAATTGCAGTTAACTCATGTGATTAACTCAAAAAATAATTACAATTAAAAAAATTAATCATGATTAATCAGTTTTAATCGCACTGTTAAACAATAAATACAAATTGAAATTTCTTAAATACTTTGGATGTTTTCTGCATATCTATATATTGTATTCTGTGTTGTAATTGAAATGGAAGTTTATATTTTTTATTTCTAATATTTGCACTGTAAAAATGACATACAAAAGACATAGTATTTTTCAATTCACCTCATAAAAGTACTGTGGTGCAATCTCTTTGTTGTGAAAGTGCAATTTACAAATGTAGATTTTTTTGTTGCATAACTGCACTCAAAACCAAAACAAAGTAAAAACTTCAGAGCCTGCAAGTCCACTCAGTCTTACTTCTTGTTAAGCTAATCGCCAAGACAAACAAAAACAATGAGAAGTCCAGTGGCACCTTAAAGACTAACAGATTTATTTATAAATAAAAAAATAAACAAATAAATCTGTTTGTCCTTAAAGTGCCACCAGACTCCTTGTCATTTTTGTGAATAAAGACTACACGGCTACCCCTCTGATACTTGAGACAAACAAGTTTGTTTACATTTACAGGAAATAATGCTGCCTCCTTCTTATTTACAATGTCAACAGAAAGTGAAAACAGGCATTTGCATGGCACTTTTGTAGCTGGCATTGCAACTATTTATGTGCCAGATATGCTAAACATTCGTATGCCCCTTCGTGCTTTGGCCACTATTCCAGAGGACATGCTTCCATGCTGATTATGCTCATTTTAAAAAAAGTGTTGATTAAATTTGTGACTGAACTCCTTGGGGGGAGAATTCTTTGTCTCCTGCTCTGTGTTTTACCCACATTCTGACATATATTTCATGTTATAGCAGTCTCAGATGATGATCCAGCATGTTGTTCATTTTAAGAACACTTTCACTGCAGATTTAACAAAATGCAAAAAAGGTACCAATTCTAAAGATACTCATAGTGCTCAACCCAAGATTTAAGAATCAGACGTTCCTTCCAAAATCTGATCTAGACCAGGTGTGAAGAATGCTGTCAGAAGTCTTAAAAGAGCGATGCAGAAACTATAGAACCTGAACCACCAAAAAAGAAAATCAGCCTTCTGCTGGTGACATCTGACTCAGATGATGAAAATGAACATGCATTGATCTACACGGCTTTGGATTGCTATTGAGCAGAACCTATCGTCAGCATGGACGCATGACCTCTGAAATGGTGGTTGAAGCATGAAGGGATAGATGAATCTTTAGCGCATCTGGCACGTAAATACTTTGCAACACCAGCTACAGATGAAGATGTGCATTTTGGGGAGAAGAATAGTTCAGTGGTTTGAGCATTGGTCTGCTAAACCCAGGGTTGTGAGTTCAGTCCTTAAGGGGGCCATTTAAGGATCTGGGGCAAAAATCTGTTGGGTGATTTAGTTGGGAATTGGTCCTATTTTGAGCAGGGGATTGGACTAGATGACGTCCTGAGGTCCCTTCCAATCCTGATAGTCTATGAGCAACTGGCTAACGTAGGACTGAATGGACTTGTAGGCTCTTAAGTTTGGCATTATTTTATTTTTGAACGCAGGATTTTTTTGTACATAATTCTACATTTGTAAGTTCAACTTTCATAATAAAGAGATTGCACTACAGTACTTGATTAGATGAATTGAAAACTATTTCTTTTTTTTTACAGTGCAAATACTTGTAATAAAAAATAAATATAAAATGAGTACTGTACACTTTGCATTCTGTGTTGTAATTGAAATAAATATATTTGAAAATGTAGAAAACATCCAAAAATATTTAAATAAATGGTTTTCTATTCCTGTTTAAAAGTGTGATTAATCATGATCCATTTTTAATTACATGATTAAAAAAATGAATCGCGATTAATCATTTGACAGCCCTAGTAATATCCATCTCTTATTTTTCCCTCTATTTTCACATTCCACAGGAAATGATTCTGTCAAATGCTAATTCTTTATTAAATTTAATAAATCCAGGAGTGTATATTTTCTTGTGGCTATCATAAGTTTTCTTTAATATGATATAGAAGCAATATTTCTATAGAGATGGAAATCATTACACCCAGGCCAAAAGTTCTCATAGATTATAACTAAATAGTGTGGCTATTTTTATGGTAATTTTCAAAAGACAGAATTAAAACTTAAATGCAGTGTCCCAGATAAACTATTCTGAAAATCTCTGGAATTAGCACTGCCTTTGAAAATTCACCTTCACTATGAAACTAAAAATTGATTATATGGAACATCAGACTTTTGCAAAGAAGCACCTCCCTCAGTTTATGGACTTGTCTCAGAAAAATATATTCCGCTGCTTTTAGTATGCTTTGTGTCTGGGAGAACTCATCTAGATATTGCTAGTGAACAGTTTGGGACAAAATATGGATCAACAAAAGCAAAAAATTTTCTTCTCAATGCTACAAACCATATTTCATATTGACTGACTTTGGTCTAGCTGTGCTACAATATTTGCTAGTTTTGAAAATCAGAACTTGGGGCAAATTCTGATCCCATTTAAGTAAATGTAAAAATCCCTTTTGACTTCCAGTTTTGATAATTGGTCTCTATGGTATGTCTACACAGGGATAAAAGACCTGTGGCATGGCTGCGGCTGGCCGAGGTCAGCTGGCTCAGGCTGGAGGGCTACAAGTCACAGTGTGGACATTTGGGCTGAGGCTGAAGTCCAAGCAAGAGGGGAGGGTCCCACAGCTTGGGCTCCAGCCCAAACCCAAACATCTACACAGTGATTTTTCAGCCCGAGAGCCCAAGTCCCCTAAGCCAAAATCTTATCCCTGGGTTTTTATTCCTGTGTAGACACACCCTAAGGCAGTGGGTTCTCAAACAGAAGTCCGGGGCCCCTTGGGGGGCTGCAAGCAGGTTTCAGGAGGTCCGCCAAGCAGGGCCAGCATTAGATTCGCTGGGGCCCAGGGCAGAAAGCCAAAGTCTGAGCAATGTAGTTTTGCTTGCTACCCCCTAATGCTGGCCCTGGCTTTTATATGCAGAAAAACAGTTGTGATACACGTGTGCAGTGAACATAAGAATGGCCGTACTGGGTCGGACGAAAGATCCATCTAGTCCAGTATTCTGTCTTCTGACAGTGGCCAATGCCAGCTGCACCAGTGGAGTTTTTATAGCATGGAAAGAAAAAGGTTGAGAACCCTGCCCTAAGGCATACAGATTTCATTTTTCAGTAAGACCAGTTTTGTTATTAAGATGCCTTATAAACCTTTCATACGTCTACTCATTTTTGAATTTAGACTTTCTATTTAATCTGAAACTAATACTTTAATATTGTAAGATTTTTTTAGATTCAATCATTGTTTTCATCTAATAACTATTAGGTATAAATTTGTAAAAGGGCCATCTAATGAAATTGATATAGTAGAAAGGGTTAACAAAGTCCATGAACCTTTTGACTTATTTCTTAACTAAAAGTTACCCAAATATCTCCTCTCTCATATATCTGCACTTGTTACATTTTTCCTTTACTGCATTCTTCAACTGCTTTGTTGAATGCCATCTTGTGCAATCTATTTCTCTTTTTATTTTGTGTGGTTTTGGGAATATACTTAGGAATACAACACATTTCAATTTTTTTATCAAACTTATTTTTTCTTTTTTCATTGTGGTGTTTTGATTTGTGCCATTATTGTTTTTTTAAGGTTATGGATTTTTTCATTTGTTCATAGACATACACCTGTCAGGAATGGTCTAGATAATACTTAATCCTGCCATGAATACAGGGAACTGGACTGGATGACCTCTTGAGGTCCCTTCCAGTCCTATGATTTTATATTTACTATTTAGAGTATAAAAATGTCAAACTAAATTGATCTTATACTAAACTTGCAGAGGTACAGACCACTTGATACAATACATTGCTTAGAGTCTGAGCTAAATAGTGTTTGATGAACTAAAGAACATAAACCTGATTTTGCAAGGTGCAGAATATCCACTATTACTGCTGAAGGAGAGACATCTCTCAGGATCATAACATGTTAAAGTAAGTCAACCTCGGTATGATGGATGCATGAATAATAAAATTATCAAGATGTTAGGAGTCTTTTCAGAAAGATAAAGGATGCCCTTATTACAGATTTACCTTGTTATATGACAGTTTTCAGCCTAAAACAGAAACTTTGGTTTTAAAGATATTTTTTTTTTTGGCTTTTGACCATCTAACACCAGCTGGGGAGCAGTGAAGGCTTCTGAAGAACAACATGTAACCCAGCTATCCATTTTGCTACAATTTAATTTTAAAAGGGTAAGTGGAAGCCAAGATCTAAGAATTGCAGTAGTTACCGGCAAAAAGCTGATATGGGATTATAAAGGTTATAGTTCAGATAGAACAGATGGTAAAATAGTTATAACCTACAATGCCGTATGTTACTACATAACACATGGAGGTAGTAGTATATATGTACTGTGTTGAAAAATCAGTGATCCTAACACAGATTTTAAGAAAGCAAAAAGAATCAATTGTATACATGAATATATAACATTTGCTTAAAATTTTCGTTCAGTAATATCACATATTTCAGGCCAAGATAATCAAAGGAATGTAATTTGTAATTATATAACTCAAAGTACCAAAGTGGAGATAAAAAGATCTTAGACCAAGTCCAAAAATAAATAGCAGATTATTCCAAAATGGCTAATATAAATTAGGTGGTTCGATTAAATATCTGGAAAAAGTAATCTAAGTTAAATTCAAAGCACCAAGAACAGGTTAATACTTGATCTATGGTTTCTGTAATTATTAATCTCAGGCCAGATTTTCAAAAGTGCACATTACCTACAAATGAGACTGAATTTCCAAAGAGCTTTGCTCTCATTTAGGTATCAATGAAGTGATCAGACAACAATGGAAGTTACTGAGTGCTGAGTACTTTGGAAAAATTGCCCCCCACCCCCACCCGCAGTATAGTTTCCATCATTATTATTAAATTTATCTTTTTAAGAATCTGATTTTATGTTAGAAAAATTGAAAATCAGACAATAAAGAGAAAAAGGGTTAATCAAATCAGAAATACAGAAATACAGTACTTGGAGAAGTGGACTGGTAGCAAAGGAGAAAAATGAAGGCAGAGAGTTGTGATTTGGAGTGGTGCTAAAGAGCCTCTGGGCTTGAGATTCATCTCGCATTTTATAATGCTCATGTTGTGTTGTATCATAATGCACTTGCTTCTACTAGGGATAGCTGTTTCTCATATCTTATTGCCAATGGTAAAAATAGGCCAGTAGCATCATTCCATATTATTGAGCACATTCTGAATCCCACATTTTTTCATTTGCCTCCACTAATTAATTTAGTAAATCTTATTTCTCATATTGCTATTGATTGGTTGTGCCAGCTCCCATCCAAAGGTATTGACTGTATTACACTCCACTGCCTTTTGTTTAACTTTGCCAAAATTCTTCCCATCACTAATCTCCATTTTTGGCCAGTATTTTGGAAAGGTATTTGTTCTGTAGCTATGGCCTATTTCCCTAGTAATTATTTGTATGAGAAATTTCAGTTAATATGTTGGTCATTGTCAACTTTAGTCTAGATCCGTTTTGCTGCTTCAGTTGGAACCATACAATTTTGTCTTTTGTCTATGCTATTTTGTATCTTTGAGAATTGTTTCCCATTATAGTATAACATCTGTTTTAATTATTAAACAGATTTGTTACTACTGACCCCTTTGATATTTGACAGTCTTGATTTTTAACATCCTATCTAACTTAGGTGCAATCAATATCTATATATTTTAAATTTATTTATAATCAAGCAAAGATCATGGTCGATCTTTGATGTTTACTTTTACTTGATAATTTATCTCTTCCTAAGGTACTCTGAATGGTATTCAACTTTAACAGGATACTAAAGTTACCAGTATAGGGATGATTTCAGGAATTTGATAAGAATTTGTCAAAATACTTTGTTCCTTGTGGAAGGGACATTTGACATGCCATTGTATAAGAGAGGGAGATAGAATCTTTCAAAGGACATGAAGGTGAGTTTGTGTAACTTTATTTTACACACCTCTTTGTGCTCGCCTTCCTTCATTAGTCAAGGCTGCAAAGCAGCCTCATGTCCTATCCCGTTCGCTACATTTGTTTAGTTCAATGTGTCTTTACCGAAGGGAGAGGCAAAGAAAAATAGTCCTTACTTGGCTAGCAATTAGGTATATCTTGAGTAGGTTTGAATTCTTAAATTCTATAGTTATAAGTATTCCAGGTATTGATATCAAAAACAGTTCTACATTTCTGGTTAAATAAGTCACAAAATTAAAAGTCAAAAAAGATTACAAAATGAAGGACCTGCAAAAATCAAAGGATGCAAAATGCAGATAATGATTTCGAACAAAGGAAAAGAAATCAGATGAGAATCAAATATGATTCATGGGACTATTTGCTCTGTTGGCTGATCCATTACAGTTCCTCCAGAGTTGTTTTGAAGTTCTTTGTCTCATAGTGATGGAAAGTATAGGGATATACAACATGATAGGACTGGAGTAAGATGGGCAAGGATACAAAAATATTTTTGTTAGAGTGTAAACTGCTGTTGAAAGATGAATAAAAGAGAATGCCTTGATGTTGACAACAAAAAATAATTGACAGGGTCTGTATTTCAAAGGGAGCAGCACCTGATTAAATATTTGTAAAGCATAGGAGGAGGAGCATTCCAGGTTAAATGTGTGCGTGTGTGTTTTATATATAAAAATATATTATAAACAAAAATATATTATATACCTATATATATAATACACAGAAAGAGAGTGAGAGAGAGACAATAGGGAGGTTATTCTATGCGTAATTATGTCTTCAAGAATACAGCTCCAAATCCTAACGTTCTTACTCAGGTAAATCATTCATTGGAATCCACATAAGGCAATGAGTTGTGGTAGCTGCAAGATGTCCGTGGATTGAGTCTATGGCAAGGTTTATACCTGCAACGAAGAGCAAGTTGGTGAACAACATGGGCAAAAAGATTTGCGGACCACAGAGCCTAGCAGCTACTGAGCACCTTGCAAGAAGTGGGAGGATCTAAAACATGAAATTTTTAAGGTATACTAGCTGTGGAGTCAAGCATAGAGAAAGATAATGAACAGTTTAAAGCGGAATAGTTTTATTCAGCTTTTATCTGAAGAAGGAAGAGAGAGAGAGAGAGAGATGACCAATTTTCACCTGTGAAGGAGGCAAAAATTCTATTCTCGCTTTGACTGACTGACCTTAACAATTCTCTGCACTTCTCAAACTTTATATGACAACACCAAGCGTCAAATATTCCTGCCCCCATTTAATAGATGAAGTAACTGTGGCATAGAAAGTTAAATGATTTCCAAGGTTACATAGGAGTTTTGTGGCAGAGCTAAGAACCTAAGTTTTTGTTATATCTGTTGGAACAGAGTCCTCAGATGTCTCAAAGATGTGCCACATTTCTGATGCCTCTGTGTCTGTGTGAAGCTGAGTGCCAGTTTTGCCCCCAGGGCCACCTATGCTAGTTTATGGCTACTAAGCATCGTTGGCCTGTAACAGTCTCTGAGGGGCTCTTACACTGACCAGAGATCATTGGAACAGGGCACTTCAGTCACTAATTCTGCACACAAGTGGGCAGAGCAGGAGATAGTTGTTTGTTTGATGTAGAACTCAGTATCTTTGACATACTTCTAGCACATCATCCATGCTGTCTCAGATGATGCTGGAGACTGTTTTTTTGCTAGCTTACATTGCATGAAAGATTGAGATTAGGCACTGGGCAATAGTTTGTGACCTGTTTAACATCCAGTGATGGGTTTTTTAGCAGTGTTTGGATTGCTGCACGTTTTAGGACGGTGTGGAGGAGATTCCCCTCAGCTAAGGAAGTGTTGACAACTTCTGTCATTCGGAGTCCTGGGTGTTATCTACTTCACGATCCAGGAAGGGCATGAATCAGAGTCACAGCTGGTGGCTCTGATTATTGCTGGTGCTTCCGTGACTACTGCTTGTGCCAATGGACTGAATTCTTGGTAGGGGGAGGCATTGTTTCTCCAGTCCTGCTCACAGCGTGTTAGTGGCCTATGAGTCCTTCTTGCATGCATGTGACCTTTTCTGTGAAATAAGATTCCCGACAGTGGGAGGAGCTTTGTTCTGCTGATTCAGGGCAGTTTTGCAGAGTTTCAAGCAGCTTACTGTGTGGACTTTTCAGACCAGCCCATAAATCTTGAACCTCTGTTCACTTTATGTATGTGTTCAAGAGCCCATGATATATTTCATAAGACTAAAGGGTTTGTCCCTGTGTCAGGGCATAAACTTTCACCTCCTTCCCTTACACCTGCATGCTGTACACAATTGACTGCTGTCCTCTCCCTTAGAGGTTGCTTCAGTTCTATGGTGCTTTGTATACAATGCGTCAAGTATTTGTGGATGAAAGGTGCTATATAATTTAAATTGTTTTTACAGTGCATGCTGCTATTTTGAAGCATACCTGTTTTATTGGGATAACTCTTGAGAGTGATTTAGACCAACGATTATGATTGGTAATGACTGCTTGATTGGGACAATAGTATTATAAATGTAGCTAGTTCCAAGTAGTTTAGTAGTGATTAACCACATGAAATGAAAACATCTGATCTTTACACACAAGTTGTCAAATAAAGATTAAAAGGATGTATTTTCTCATAGCCCTGTGGAGGTCAGTGCAAATTCTAGTGACCACAGTCAAGGATAGCTACATTTTGCTAGTATTTTCCCAATAATTCCAACAAAATGTACTGGATGATTTGAAATCAGTTGAATATACAATTTTTTACATTACAAATGCTATACATAGGTATCTATAGCTGTTGGTAAAATATATTTATTAAAATAGCACATATTATAGTAAACAGAATATAATGTATGTCTATTCTATATTATCTAAGAAAAGTAGTTGAAGACTGCACCATAATGCACAAGAGGTCATAGTTAAGTTTATGTGGGCAATCTTACTCTAGTATTTTCTGAGTTTTGATTGTCTTACTATGGAACCATAAAAGTCTTTTACTGTAGATTTTTGCATTTGGGAGCACGGTTGTACTTCATTTGTTTTGAAAATATGGTCCAGGCAGTTTTGAAGATTATCTGAACCTTTGAGAGTCCCCACTTCCTTACCCCTTGGACAGTCCTTCAGCCCATATCTCCCATTTGGCCTTCAGTTCTGCTTGTCACTCCTCAATCTGCAAGCCACATGCTCTTCAGAGGGAGTGAATAGCTCTCTGCCCACCTGCCCAAACAGAGAATGGTGGGGAGGGGACCGTTTGGAGCTTCTTGGGGTAAGTGACATGGTGCTGTCTACGGGTGAAGGAGACCTAGAATTCCAAACAGATCTGACTCTGAAGTTAGTTTGGATTTTTCTTTGGGCGAGTTCTCATTTTACTGAAATCAGTTTGCGTGTCCTTAATGTAGACACCAGAACAATAATGCCAATAACTATAATCTATGGCACAGAGAGCAAAAAACAAAAGCACAAGATCCTGACAAGTTGCAACTGTGTCAAGATCAAACAGGATTTACAGTGGAAGGCCAACAAAAGAACAAAAATGCCTTTAATGAGAACATAAGACTTCATGACTAATGATGTTAGGGAGCAGTGCTGTTTGAGAACAATCCTAATAGCCGGCATGTTCCACTCCAATAAAGGTGCCCTCTACTAGAGGTGAAGAGTCGCAAGTAACCAGCCAAATGATTGTCATTATTAATGAATGCATGAGTGGTGGTGTAGCCAGGCGAGACATAAGGTGGGTGAAATAACATCTTTTTCTTGGAGCAACTTCTGTTGATGGGAGACACAGTCAAGTGAAGAGCTCTGAGTAGGCTCAAAAGCTTGTCTCTCTCACACCAACAGAAGTTGCTCCAAGAAAAGACCCTTTCCCACCTTGTCTCTCTCATTAATGACTGGCAGCCATAAGAAAGCTGCTTTCTTTGCACAACCCAAAGACAAAATGCTGTGCATGCAAAATTTCAGTTTCTCTTGCCCACAGTAATTATGCACTGGACTGTGTGGATAAATTGATTTAGGGAAATGAAACTTTTCAAATGTACTGATACCTCTGTGAGAATGACATATTGATGCTCAGGCAGTTAAGCACCCTGAGCTAATCCCCTTCAGTAGGCAAAGCTAGATGTAACCCCACATCACTCATTTCCATTCAGGCAGACTGGTACTGATCTCCTCCCACGGTTGCTACTCTGTTTCAGAAATAGTGTTGCGTAACCAATTTCTGCCAGAGATCAGGTTGTGTTTTTGTGAGTAATGCTCTCTTACAAGAAAGGATAGGTGGATAAATTGGTAGTGAATGCCAGTCTCTTCTAGCTGGAAGTTTTTGAGGTGAAGTAGGTTTATAAAGCTGACTGTTTCCTTTGTAATATGGTACTATATTGTGTTAAACAAAGCCATATATTAAGGCAAGGAAACATCAGAAAGCTTTCTTCTTTTAATGGCCGCTCACTTTTCCTCAGTCTGAATCATATCCATTGAAAGGATCACATTTAATGAGAGAATTTTCTAAACATCATGGCTCAGTATGCTTAACCTTCCTCATTATTTCGTGACATTAAAAATTACTGCACGCTGTCTGTGAAATGTTGCAATTGTGTTGGTATTTAAGGCACTTGTAAATACTCGTGCAAATCAGTTTTTCTGACGTTTGACTGCAGGGTGAGGTGTGTGTTTATATGCCCAGAGGGAATGAGATGTATTTGCATCAAAGAGGGTGTAACAAGCAAGCGTGTGCCAGAACCACGTAGTTAGGAGCAGTTGCACTGAACTCCGATGAGCCAAAAATGTTTGCAAATTAAAATCACTTGCTTCCTAAAGAAATCTTTAATCCATTTTATAAAGGCTGTTGATTCAAAAGACTAAATAGTGGCTTTTGGTGAGGAATCGTATTAGAAAACAAATCTTTTGTAAGGACCCTACATCATGCACATTAAGACTTTTTGTAGGATTGAGTTTGGCTACAATTTTATTGTTTCATGCAGTACTGCTAATCTATGAGGTGCTGTTAAAAGGTTATTTTTTACATTCACTACACATTTTGGTTTTGCTGATTAAGAGCTTGAGTAATCTCCCATTGAAATCAATGAAACCACTCCTATTAACTTCATTGGGAGCTGATTGGGCCCTAAATTATGTGGGACAGCTAATTATAAATAATAATTACTTTGCATTTATAAAGCCTTTCAGTCACAGATCTAAAAGCACTTTCCAAAGGTGGTATTCTAGTTTTACAGAGGGGGAAACCAAGGCAAAAAGGAGGGGGGGGGGGGTTGATTTTTACTTTCTCAAATTCATCCAGTAACCCAGATTGAGCATTTGAATCTAGGTCTCCTGACTCCCAATTCCCTGCAGTAGCCTCTAAACCACAACAGTTCTGTACTTCTCTATTCTTCCCAGCATTCTCTAGCTCAGTATGTGTATGTCCACTTTACTTTGCTACATCTTTATTTACTTCGATTTTTTTCAAGCATACGGCTACAATCGCCTTTCCCAGGCTTTGGGACTCCTAATATTGAAACAAAGCAATGATCCATATATGCATTGAACTGCTAAAATCCATGGAGAACCACATAATCCTGATTCATTCCCACTCTGCTACACTACAGTTAGCAAACCCCTCCATTCTACTCTGAGCCTAACACACCCAGGCTCCTTCTCTTTTGTGTTGAGGGTGCTTGTCCCTTTTAAGAGGACCAGTGCACCTGTGACTGGTCAGTTGACCTCAGTTGAGCTTTAAAGGAGGGGACCTGGGCTTACATAGAGTTCCAGATGGGGAGGTGGAGGAGCCTCTGTGATTCAGGCCGAGGCTTTCACTGCCTGCTTCTTTCTGTGTAGTGACTCCTGGAGAGCTGGGTGGGGGAGGGGAGGCAGGGAAGCAGGAGCAGCAGGGCTATGAGACCTGGGAGAGGCCGCAGAATGAACCTGAGAGCTAAAGGGGGAAATCCCCTGGGGGCTGTAACGGAGGGTGAATTGAGCAACTGTGTTTGTGTTGATTTGACCTAAGTTGAACAATAAAACTATGTAGAGACGGTGCACATGTCACCGAGTCCTTAGTAAGCTGGGGAGAAGTCCTGCCTTGTGTTAGTGCTCCTGCAGCAACATTTGTTTTACTTGAAGACTTACCTGTCCCTTTATGACCTCCAAATTCAGACTTTGATTATGCTACGCTCTTGGCAATAGTCACCTTCCCAAATGTCCCAAGGTGTAATTTCAAGTGGAGTCATCAAATCTTGGGTTGACAAGGTCTACATGCAAAGTAAATGGCTATATTCATTTCACATGGGGGAGATGGAGAAGTACCCTCTTCGCCATAACTGTATCTGGTTGCAGGGTTTAACAGGACCCTTAAATTGCAGTCTTTATTTACAAATGATTGCCATCCACCATCAGTTACAGGGTCTGATATAAATTAATTTCTCCAGTGTCTTCCCCCAACTCGCTAACATGCTCATTCATTTGCATTGTGCCTCTGCTGTGTAGCTCCAATGTACTCCAGTGCACCTGTTCCAGTGTACTCTTTCACCTTAGTATCTAAATTTTATCCCAGAGATTACCCTCGGACCACAAAGGCCTCTCTCTTAAAACCAGATAAGACATGCCTCACTTCCCTGTGTCTCAGTTGAGTAAATGGAATTGGAGAGACAAGACTTCCTGTATCTTCACCCCATTCACCCCGCTTCTATCAAACATATCTACATCTCCCTCCAGTACACCCCACCCAGGCCCTGCTTCTTTTGAAGCTACATTCCTGTGCCAAAATACAGAAGTCTGAACCTCAACCATCCTTGCCCCTCTCCTGCCCAGACATGACAACTAGGAACTCCAGGAGCCAGGGCATCTGTGTTTTGGCTTTACTATGAAGAGTTACTTCTGGACTTGGCTTAAAGTATTAGTCTGCCAAAAGGACAGGCTGTGGAGCCTGGAAGAAAACTAGTAGACCTGTTTTATTGTTTTTGCCTTGTTTCTCTGGGTCACAGAGAAGCAATAGCCTCAGTTCAAGATTGTGTTCAAAGGAGAGATGTCAAGACAGAGTTGTATTCTGGTAAAGGAGGGATGGATAAAATATTAAATGCAGTCTTCTGCACTTGCCCTTGTCTTTGTATTTCCCAGCTAGATTCTCACAGCGTATCTGCACTGTTCTTTTTAAAACTTGTTTTTTTTTTTTTTCAGATTTGGGGAAATGTGTAACTTTTTAATTGGTTAACTACTGCAACCCCTATTATAGAACGTAAAATACATCCTTTATGTTACAGGTTCAAATGAGGCAATTCTGCTTGCTGAAGGTAGTTGCATACTTTTTGTGAGCAGTTAAGCCTATTTTTAATGTCCTTCTGATGTTCCTGTAATTTAATGCGTAGGGGCATTTTGAGTGTCTGTCTCTGTGATAGTGGGTGTCATTTTTGATGGTCAGTGAAAAATTGTCTAGTTTTGTACATTCTGTCACATCCACATTGAGTGTGTGTTCCTTTGGAACTTTTTTGGTGCTTATCTGGTGTTCTGGTTGAACAGTATTTTATTTCAATCATTTTTGTTCTACTTTTCCTGAAATGTCTGTTACCTTATAGGAGCCAATCATTAATGCAACAGTCAAGCTGATAAATATGTTCCTAATGCTGCATTAAATGGGAAATGAGTTCAAAATGCCTCAAATGTGCCCTTAAACAGGCCAAAGTACCAGAGTTACCCTTTTCTGCCATTTCTTTTAGATCTGGGTTCAAATCTCACTATCTCAGACAGTTTGGCAATCCAACAGTATACTTAAAAAACCTAGATATGCACACAGCCATCTGCCCTGCTGTACTTCTGGGATCTGAGCAAAAGGCCATGGAAGTCGAGAGATTCCTGTTGACTTCAAGTCTCTGCAGAGAACATGGTGGGACCATGTTTTGAATGCTTGCTTCTGTATTTGATTTCCTGAGCGTCTCTTTCCCATTCTGTTCTGTGCACCCCTGCAAAATTAAGCTACTCGATTCACTTTTGAGTGTCATGTTGCAGCCTGTGCATGGGCAAAGCACATGGGTGGAGCCTAATGGAGGAGAAGCCAACTGCTCTGTACTGTCGTCTTATCCTCTGAGGTTTGCAACCTGAAAAGAGAATATGACCCCCCCCTCCCCCCACATCCATGTGGGATGGAGTAGCAAGGCTGGACAACAGAAAATGGAGTAGGGGATAGAGAAGTGAAGTTGCCTATAGTCCATTTCTGTATGTCCTTTCTAAATGAAGGGGCAGAACAAACTGAAATGTAAATATTTTCCTGGTCTAAATCCTGGCTTCTAAAGGTCCCTCTTGCATTAAAAACAGTAATTCATTGCTTTACAAAAAATAGTTATGATATATACATTGAAGTGGGCATGATTCTGTGATAGCTTGGATGTGGTTGGCTATGAAGTAAGTGATGTAAACAATTTCTAGCCATTTATGTTTTTATTAGAGCTTTTATCTTCATGACTTCTTTATTAGTTGCTATGGATACAGGCAACACAGAGCTCTTGTTAATGAAAAATCTATCCCACTGATAAAAATGTGCTGTTTTTTGATCAGATATGCATTATTTCAATCCTACTATGCTTGACAATTAGTTTTAACTGTTTTTGCATTCTTGCAAATAATTTTAAAAAATCCGTGGCAGTTAATAGTGTATGTTTTTGCCATATGGAGCATTGAAAAATGATTTTAAGTACAGTGTGATACCAAACAGAAATTGGTGTCATTCTAAATTAGGGATTGCATTGACAGGTATAAATTAGTATGGTGTCAATTTAAATACACTCTGATCTAAAATTGTTCATAAAAATCTGCATTGTAAAACCAAATCACAAAATGGTATTGGATAGCTGAGTTTCTTACAATATTGGGGCTATTATGAAGACACAAACCTTGCTTTCATGTTATAAATCTCACTTTTACTCTACTTTCTTTTACTCTATAAAAAATATCTTTCAAGAAAAAAATTAAGTATTTCAGAAAATAAATGTAACAAGTGTAATTTATTTCACCTTCATTCCTGCCACTTTGTCCAGTGAACACATAGTACTTATTTGCTACAGTGGTTTTCAGATTTTTTAAAAAAAATAACAGAATTTGTCTGCTTTTTTTTTTTTTGAAAGAAAGATTTCTATGAAGAACATTTTTGAGAAAATTAGATCATTTTATTCTATTAATACTTTATAGTTGCGATATGTGTCTAAACTGACATGGCATGATAGTATAAAGGTATTATTAGCATGAGTTTGGAATAGTTTAATTTCCTCACAAATTAAGTCTGTCAGAGATCCAGCAATAACTGCGCAGGACTTTCAGCCAGTGTAATTTGTAGGAGGGGAAAAGGAGATTCAACATTTGGATTGAAAGGAGGAAAACATGTCTGAGTAAAGTTAACTGAAAAAAAAAAGTTGGCTTTTCGGAGTTTTGGAATAATGACAGTGGCCCTAGCAGAAACAGATGAGTGATCAGAGTGCAGGTGACAGGCCGACAGAAGGTGCATGATACATGCACTTCTTATTTGGTTCTGCAATTTATCACATGGATATTGCTGTCACATACGTTGTACAGGAAAAATAGATGCTCACTTAATGCTAGTCCCTGCTAAGAATGCAAAGTGTGACTTGAAACAGCTAGAGTAAACGGGCTGTCCATTGGAAAAACCCTCCGGCTTCAGTGTGGATGAACAACCCTTTCAGTTGTCAGAAACATTGCCCTCTTTGTGGCAAGGTTTAGCTGGTGAATCTTTGACTTCACTGTCCAATTCTCAAAATACAACTCCGCACAGGAAACTCCCAAGATGTAATGCTCTATAATGGATTGGGGTTGTGGGCATCTCCACTGCCCATCCTGCACAGCATGTCCACATTTGTTCCACTAGATTCAGAGCCTTTTGTATTCATGGAGCTAGGGAACAGGTTTTCCCTCATTCACAGTAGTTTAATTATTGGACAGAGGAGAAATAACTCATGATCAGCATAGTCATGAAAGTGTGAGTCTCTCTCTCAAGGCAAGTAAAGAGAAAGGCAATGAAGAAATCAGCCACTCGGCGCCCTATTCAGAATGTACTGTGTTTTCCCTTTTATTCTTCAGGACTAAAATTGCATACCAATAAATGTTTTATAATGTTCTACAATAAAGATCCTTGAATATTAAAAAAATTATCTTCTTCAAAACAAAACAAAAAAACCTTGGGAGTATTTTGAAGAATGGATTAATCCAGGTAAGTTTTGGGTTTCAAAACCATCTAGAACTCTTCAAAAACATTCTAGAAGTTTAAAAAAATATTTTAGATATTTAAAAGCCTTATTTTCTAAGTTATTTAATATTTTTCTTTGTTAAAAATCACCTGGAAGCAATGAAATGCTGGAAGCAATGTTTTACAAGCCAACAATGGTCTCCTAAATGGAAAAATCCTCAGTGTTCCAGTGTAGCAGGCTTTCCATTCTAGAACCAACAACATTCTAAAGAGGCTATAACTTGTAGACTGAGGTTTTAGATCTTGATAGTTTAGTGCTCTGGATTTAAGATCAGTAATTGAGGCAGCTGAGTGAAACTCATCTCTGCACAGAGGGTCAGCTAGCCCTGGACAAGTTAGGTACAGAAATTATTTAAGTTGGCTTTGAAAATGTTTTTACCAGTGCTTGTCTGCACTACCTCATACTGCCTGAGGCTTCCTCTCATGCCAGGTTTTTCTTGTTTAATTTTGTCCGTCTACCAACTGAGGATTGATTGTGCCCACTAGCAGAATTGTTTCAGTCTCTCATCACCTTGGGCCTATGTCGGTGCAGCCCAGAGGAGAGTATCAGAGTCTAGTCCAGACTCAACTACCCACCCAGTTAGCTACTAGAATAATCAAACTAGCCACATGCTGATATATACACAGCAGATTCTTCCAGTCCTGGGTACAAAGAACTGGGAACTTGGTTCCAACTTACACACCCGCCCTCTACAATGACCTGAAGTACTGCTAGTAAGCTAGCTTCAAAAAAGACTTTTGACATTTAATGAGCCAATATTTCTCTTGTGTAACTTGTCTGACTTAAATGGAAATAACTAGATTTGAATTTGTTTTTTGTATAAACAGGGAGGGCCCAATCTCTCAAACATGAATGCATGAGGGTAGCTTTACTCACATTAACTCAGTGGGAGTACTCACAACCGTAAAGTTCCTCACATTTGTAAGGTTAGGTTCATAGTTATCAATTTAGGACACTTAAAAAAAAAATATCGAACATCAAATCCATGGAACCTGAAAGTGAAAAGAATCTTTGTTTTGCTGTAGAACATTAATGATCTTTATTTCTCTTGCAGGCTTTGGGCATGACCAGTGGAGGTCAGGCTGGTTTTGGGACTCCTTCATCCCGACAGTATGCACGACAGAAAATAACTCGAGTAAACCTCAGGGACTTCATCTTTTACATGGAACAGGAAAGAGAAACTAGCCATTCTCTCCTGCTCTACAGAGCTTTGCTTAAATGAAGCAAAGAACTGTACTGATTTTCTCATAGAGAAGCTCAACTTGCATTGAAAATCTGTAATTTAAACGTGCCTTCTATTTTTTTTCAGATGTCAATGTTCAAGTAGTTTTGTTTTTGCAAGGTTGTCAGACACATGCAATAAATCCCCCTTACATAAAATGAAAGGAAGAAATGAAAATGTGCAAAAGGTTTTTAAAGAGGTTAAATCCATGGATACGATCCATGCTTAAAATTTTATGGCATTTGGCCATTTTTAGATGAGGCTACACCCAGAATAGATGAGAGGGAGTTAATACAAATTCAGACCCTGATTGCAAATGCTTACACAAGTCATTCCATTAATGACACTGGGCAACTTGCAAGAAGGGTTTGTAGGATTGGGCCCGAACGATGGTATTTGTTTTATTAGCAGAATGTTCAATTACAGTGCTAACTTTTCTGTGTTCCCTTAACTTTTACTAACACTGTTTTCATTGACTAATAACAGTGATGCCTATTATCATTTTAGATTAGTGATAACTGCAAGTTTTTGCACAGCTGAAAGAGTAGCCATCCTGCACTCCCACAAATTTTATATAGTTCTGATTTTTGCTTTTACTACTCATTTGCGGAGCCAATTCCTAAGTGTATGAAATCTGTGCATTCAGGTCCCAGCTGAGTTACCTTGAATAGCTTCCAGTTGTTTTCTAAATCTGCTCAACCTTTTGCACATTTGTAGCAGCTGGTTAGTAACATGAATCTGAGTTGTTTTTATATTTTAATTTTTTTTTATTTATTGTGAAGAGTATGATCTAATCATGGTTTTAAAAATGAGAGACTAAAGATTTTAGAGTATTCTACACCGATTTTTAAAGTCACTGTCAAAAAGAGTTGTGTTATAGAGGGGCCAGTCCTGCTCTCATTGGAGTCAGTGGGATCAGTATTAAGTCCTCAGGGTCCAATCCTGCAAGGTCATCAGTGTCATCATAGAAGTCACTGGGAGTTGACCTCGCCTTGCATGATCAGACCTTGAGACCCTGATCCAGAAAATCACTTAAATGTGTGCAGCTTTCAGCATGTGAATAGATGTAAGTATACACACATGCTTAAAGGCTTTGCTGGACTAGAGCACAAGTTATCAAAGCCAATGGGAGTCTCCCTAATAGGCTTTGGATAAGGTATTCAGTAAACAGGTGGACACCATTTATAGTTCAGACATAACAGTATTTTCAGTAATTATGGAAGGGAGGCATTTGCTTATTTATATTTTCAATTTTTACTATGTTTATACCTTGCCACTTTTTTGAGGCAGTATTTTTTTTTTTGGATGGAAAACAATACTGAAAGCACAAATAGATCTGTCCAATAGTTTTAAAAACAAAAATTTTAATTATATTTTAAGGTTTGTTAAAGGCAGGGCAACATTTATACTGCTGCTATTTAGCCAAAAGATTATTCATAACGTATTTAAGGCCAGGAAGTGTAAAATTATGTTTTAAATGTACTGATAATGTGTACATATTGTTTATAAAGACCTTGTGTTTATTAGAATTATGTTATTTTGATTATTTCTGTACATACTCGTAAATACCCAAATTTGTGTGAAAACATACTTCCTTATTTGTACTTATTTTATAAAGAAATAAAACAATTTACTAAAGTAACACATTTGAGTGACATACAGTATTAATTTATCAAACATTAATTTCAGTTTCACATTGTCTTGTTTTTAAGCACTGTTCAAAAACATTTTGCATTAAAATATTAACAATACCCACAAAGAAATACTAAAACTGAGTATTTAATGTTCTGTTGTGCTGATTCTTATTCTTTGTCAAACATCTAATAAATCTGTCAACAAACCTTGATGCTATTAAATACAGCCAGTGAATGCACACAACATTTGCTTTCTTAAAGATTTCTCCAATAAGCACAACATAACATTTTCCTTTCACTTTTCTGTCAGACTTGGGAGCACAGTGGCACAGAACAGTACATGTAAAAGTGCTAGAGAAGACTGAAGTTCTCAAAACCAGTTGCAGTGCTCAGCAAAGAAATTCCAACCAATTTCATTCAGTGAAATTAGATTAAAACACAAGGTATGATTACTTTTCGGCCTTCAAACTAAAAGCATTCGCTGTCTGCAAACCACAGTTTTACTGGAGACGTGATGATATTTTAAGAACTGTTTTACGTGACACTGAGCAATGTTCTTAATCAAGCTGTGTTACTATGGTTTAGGACAGAAGTAAAAATTCACATCAGTTTTTGCTGATATTGCTACTTTAGAATACAGGGATATAAAAATGTAAAAGAGATACAAATGAAACTGTAATAAACATTAAATCAGTGACCTGAAGTCGCTAACTAAAAGAACATGTCCTAGCTTAACTTTTCCTTTTTTAAAAAAAGGCATATTTCTCCTAACAAAGTGATTGTTTCCATATGTCTTGCTTGCTGCAGTGCTGTTTTGCAGTTAATGTTGTGATGTCATGGCTCAAACTTTCCATCTCAAGTTCACATTTAACTTAGTTGGAGCAGCCTGGAATCTTTTATGATGCCACCTTACCAAACAGTTGTCAGTACTGTGGCTGCTTTATTGAACTATAAAAATATGGTGAACACCAAACTGAAGAAAACAGACAAACAAAACCACAAATACTTAATGGCTTTCTACATACATCCTAAGCATTCTGCCTACGGGCTTGATCCTGAGAGCACAGGGCCCTTCAACTGGAGCTGACAATCCTCACCCCCTTGTAAGAGATGCTTAATATCAGTTCCTACTGATACAACCCTGGACACAGGCAAAAACTCCTGTTGATTTCAGCATTTTTGCCTGAGTAAGGACTGCAGGATTGGCCCATACTCCTGAAGCCTGAATGTACTGTAACTACAGAAGAACCTTCCTCTCCTAGCTGAACGTTAATGAATGGAACAGTATGCACAGACATGTAAGGGTTCAGCCTCCCCTTCTCTCTGAATCACCCTGCTCAGGAAATGAATACAAAACTGGAATATACATGGTAAAAGCTAGAAGCTAGACTGATGCTTTAAGGAGAATTTGAACAGAAGTTGAACTAAATCTATAGAACCAATAAACAAACACTGTTTTTGAAGAGATGGCTACAATAAGCTGAACTCAGTCCAAGACCAGAGGAAATACAGCCCAAGCATCTTACCTCTCTTGAAGAATGTGGGAGATAAAGTGAGTGTTCATTCTACTTGCTGCAGTTTTGATCTTTTACTTTACAGAAATGTTTATGGCATGAAGTTCTGCATAAGAAATGTGTATACACAAATACATGACAATTATACGTTACATTTTTTTACAATATTAAATGTATAATATACAATTCTACAGATATCTTACATAGAAAGGTAATGTAGTGCCATCTTTTCAAATATGGCAGTACCCTAGAAATTTTGTGTAGTGTGTCAAACAAGCATTAAACCATGAAATAAAATATCTTTAAATCTTTTTAGTCATATCTGGCCAAATGACCATCAACTGTTCTGCTAAGGCAGCAGGCCAGTAGGCTAAGATTTTCACGAGTGACTTGTGATTTTGGGTGCCCAATCTGGGGAAATTTTGAAGAGGCCTGATTTTTCAAAAATCAGAGCCACATACCATCTCCAGCATGGCACCCAAAATCATTAGGCACTTCTGAAAAATTTAGCATTAAACTCCAAGTCCTAATTTCTGCCCAAGTAATCAGATGGCATTAGAGAAACAGAATTGTCAAGTATTTATGACTATTTAATACTCTGTCCCTTGTTCTATATAGTGGTACTTATACATCTAAAAACAGTTTAATTAAAATTCAGCATCTACAACAGTATTTTATGAATTATTGTGGAAGAAACTAAATTGTAATTAACACATGAATTAGTTATTGAGGATCCAATCATGCTAAACAGCAGTAAACAGGATTTAGCAGAATGCTATTTATATACTTGCACCTGCAAACACAGTGCTGTCTCCTGAGTTAAGGAAGCTGCATAAGTCAGAAGAGTTGATACTGTATCTATTAAAGGAACAGTAACCTCCTACAGACAAATGGCTTCTTTAAAGCAAAAAATACAGATAAGGGCAGCTATAAAATCAGTATTTTAATAGTAGTTCAAAAGTAATAGAAGGAAAAATATCTAAACAAAACCTGGCCTGCTCCTGTCAAACAGAAAGAAGTATGGGGCTTTATCATCCTTTGTAAAAATTCTAGGGCCATGGAGAGTAAGGGGTGTCCAAAACGTTTTAACACCTGGCTCCTGCACATAGGTTTTAAGTATGTTTAGTAAAAGAATAACAAAGGGTAATGGCAGATGCTTTGGCAGATGCTTGACAGAACCACAACTCCACCCATGATGCAAAACACTGAAACTCTGAGGGAAAGAAGAAAACAAAACAGTCATCTCAAAAGAACTATAACTCCACATTTGGGGCCTGTGCTATGCCGTTTTGATGTCAGATGGCCTTACTAAAAAATTCCTACTTTTGCACTTATTAGCTTCTACTAGTCCTCAATTGTGTTTAAAGTACTAAGCACCAGATGACTATGAATTGGTCCTTCTTTGATTTTGTATTCTGTACACAGAGTTATTTCAGTTGTAAATGTTTTATAAAAATAAGCCATTTGCTAGCACAAATGAGTTACAATCACAGAAATGTAACATAACGTATGGAGGTGTAAAGCACATCTGATATGAGAAAAGTGTGGCATTCAGACAGGGAAGATACTCAGTGCAATTTTGAAGGTACCATCTTCCGTTTGGTGGACCCTGTTTTGTTGCCTTAGAATATCACTGAGGAGGGAAGGGGTGCTGTCAAAAGAACTGTCGTTTCTCCAGCTGACATATTCAAATTGCTTTAATTGGTCTTTCTGCAGAAGCCCAATCAAGGGTCAGTACTTTGTGAAGCTTTGCCTTTTTCAACATCACAGCTGTTCGGCTGAAAGTACATTCCCACAAAGCCTTATACGCGGAGCATGCTCAGTTGTTCATCATGAAAAACACACAGCTTGTTTTTCAAATGTGTTTCATGGCTGGCTATGTGACAGGTAGTTTTCAAATATCACTAATTGGCAATATAAAGTCATAATTTGTTTGCTAATACTGTTTTGCAAATCCTTAGTGTTTCACATAAGGGACTATTAAACACTTCTATGGTTACAAAGGAGGAAGGATTGGTTCTAGTCCAGGGGTTCTTGCTTTATTCTGATTGTTGGGGTGGGCTGTGGTCTTCTGTCCTCACGGCACAGCACATATTCACTGAACTGGGAGGAATCTACCCCTCCACCACACGAAGCCGCCACATTAAATCCCTTCTGAAACAATCTTTCTAGCACCTGCAATGTGAAAAAGAGTGCAGATTAATTTTAGCCAATTTTAGGTATTAAGGAATGTGATAAAAGCATCCTGGAGCAGTGGATCTGAATGATGCATTTGGTCATTCCAGATCTCGTAGCATGAATATTATGCAGCTATAATTTTATAACTTATTCTTAAATGACTACACTGTGATTAAAGTCTCGCTTACAGCAAACCTCGGTCGAAAACAAAAATTAATCAAACAAATAAGCACTCAACAGACCAGTTCAGTACATTATATAGTAAAATATCAGATTGCACTAATATTGATGCTCTCTCTTACAGGAAAATAACACTGGTTTAAGTCATAATAACAAGTGCCCATAATTCATTATTAATATGGAAAGTCTCAAGGAAAAAGGGCTGAAAAGATTTTGAGCCCCTCCCAAGCTCAAGTAAGTATCCTGGGTATCTTTTGAGTGATACCTCTCAAGGCTCTCTAGCATCAATCACACAGACTCCTTTGCCTGTTCCTGGAATGTAGCACTGCTTTCAGGACCCGTGAATGGAATGGGGAGCCAGAGACAGGTGGATACGAAAACAAATTGGCCCAAACAGCTTAATCATATTCTTCATATTCATATTTTTTTTCTTTTAATGAAAATTTGGAGGAATTTGGATGCGTGAGTTAAAGTAGCCCAGAGGCAGCTTTAATTTGCATGACTGGCACTTACTGCCGCTGATCACCCTTGGTTGGATGACAGGGGTCATGTTTTCACATGGATGAACTGTTGATGAACTATTTCCCCAACATATTAGGTGTGCGCACAGGCTCTTCAGCAGCAGTTATGCCTGGACACTAGTTTCACGTGCTTTTCTTCAACAGCCATGGGTCTGAAACCAATCAAAGAGAACTTCACTCACTCGCTCTAGGTATCTAGTATCAGAGGGGTAGCCATGTTAGTCTGGATCTGCAAAAGCGATAACGTTACTGCCCTTGATTCAGTTGAGCCCCTACCTCGAGCGAAAGTGACAAGTCTTGCAGCACCTTATAGACTAACAGATTTTAGGGATCATGAGCTTTTGTGGGCTAAGACCCACTTCATCAGCCCACGAAAGCTCATGACCCCTAAAATCTGTTAGTCTATAAGGTGCTACAAGACTCTTTGTCGCTTTGGCTCTAGGTAGGGGCTCAACTGAATCAAGGGCAGTAATATTGCACAGAACCAGCTGCCACACTCCTGTCGTTTACTTTTATAATTCACACTCCAGTGCCATGGGGGCCTTCACTGTTCTTTTCCTGCTGATGTGCAGCTCTGAGGCCTGGAGACTGATTAATACTACTTGAGATAGGAACATCCAGTGAACACTCTTTTTCATATGGGGCTAGAGTGTGCTTTAGCAGCAATTGTTCAGGCATCAGCAATGACCAAATCAATATGGGAAGAATGGACTTAAGGCAGTTTCCTCATGTGTCTCCCACGTAGGCCGGGCAATGCCTATGTACTGCCATTGTAGGAGCAGAACAAGATTCTGTCCTCTGCTACACCCCATTGAGTTCAATGAGGAGACATGCGTGTAAATGGAAGAATACCTTAGCCCACTGTGCACAATAAGAGTTCCTGAATAATGGTGCAAAGGAATCCGCACGCCCATATTTGAAATCTGCATCCAAATACTCTTCCAGCCAAACCTTTGCACTGCTACACTAGGAATATTCTTTAGGCCAAGTACTATATAGCCAAAGTGTCACAGAAATGATCCACAGAGGAAATGCTAATCTTAGCATATAACTTTGAAAAGTCAGGATAGTGTCTTTAGTTTGTTTAAATGAACTGACACAATACTTACTTTACAGACAGGAAAGTTCCTGACTATTTTGCTAACTATAAATGTCACTAAGGGTGAGCAGATTGTACTATTCTTAGAGTACATAACAATCCTTCTCATAATGTAGGGCAGGGGTCTCCAAACTACGGCCCGGGGGCCGGATCCGGCCCCTGGCTTTGATTTGTCCGGCCCCCCCAGCTGAGCAGGCAAGTGGAGTAGCTGCCAATGCTCCCCCTCCCCATGAGCTGGTGCCAGCAGCCCCATGGGCGGAGGGGTGAGTGCCCCTGAGGCAGTGGCCAGAATAGAAAAGGGGAGGATGCATCAGCGGTCGGAGAAGCAAAGGGGTGGGGGGTGGGGGTGTTGCAGCAGCGGCCAGAGGAGCAAAGGGGGGGATTTTGCATATATTTGCATATATTGAATTTTTTCACAGTTGCTTCGGCCCGCGAAGCCCCTTCAAAAATCTAATATGGCCCTCGTCTCATAAAGTTTGGAGACCCCGTAGGGGATCATGTAATCACCATGTCACAGAATCAGGACATTTGGGTCCACAGCAGTAAAAACTAAGCTTGATTATTTAGCTCGTTAAAGCTGTCCTGGCATGATCTATTGAATAATTTACAAGCAGGACTCTTGGGCCATGCTGTTCCCTTATTTTAAAAATTGTTCACTTGACTAGATATTTTGTCCCAACAACGCACTAATAATAACTTTAGTGGTTGTATAGGATCTACACTACAGAGGAGAAACCATTTCTTTTTAAGTCTTGTAATGAATAACAGCATTAGACGGATTTTTTTTTTTTTTGCTCTGCATACTACAAGTGCCATCAAATCTCATGCTTTAAGGCATGATCGCTAAGGGGGAAGAAAAAGAAAGCTCAGGCCAGACTTCTGCCCTGGCCCCCATGCACATAACCATGCTAATGACGAGGGGCATTCTTGAGGATGTTGCTGCTTTTGCTTGCTTTCTCCAGAGGCAGAATGCGAATCTGACTGGCCAGTGGTGTGAACTCTGTAGTATATCCATGCCAGTTCAGCTGTGGGAGCCTTCCTTTGAGGCCTCTAGTATTAGCCACCAGCAGTTCAAATAGTTGAGTTTTGGAAGGCAACTAAAGCCTGGTGCTCACTAGCCTGCCTTCCGAAGACTGGCAAAGAAAAGGAAACACTCATTCTAGCAGTGCTTTGCCTGAGTCATGCAGTCTGCTCTGAATCAGCTTGCCCTGGGAGCTCCGCCTGGCCCTGGGACAAAGTGATTTGTGTTCTAATAAAGTTACATCTGCCAAATCTCACTGACTTCTGCCCTGATTTTTACAGAGTTTATGTATGTAAGAAAGTATTACAACTGGAGGGAGGAAAGGCCGCCACAGCACTTGAAATGAAAACAACCGACAAGAAGTTAACGGAAAGAGGGAGAATTTGGGGTAAAGTATAATAAAGTATAATAAAAAAAAATCAAAGGCCTCCCCCCTTCTTCAAAAATGAAGAGAGGTGGAAGCTGGGATAGAAGCAGACTAGGGGCAAGAATGGGATGCAGGGCACAGTACTGTTTTCCAAGAAGAAGAGAGATGCCAGTAACTTGATCACGAGCGCTGATCAAGGTATCAAGGAGTTGTAGGGAAAGCCACAGGCTGGGATTTATTTTTTAATAGACTTAGCCTAGGCAAGGTGAAGACAAGAATCGGTCCACCCCATGACATGGGGGGGGGGGGGCTTGGTGCTCCATTTCACTGCAAGGAGAGGTGGGATCGATAGGTCAAAGCTCAGGGTGGGCATAGATATCAATATCTTCACTACAAACTTTTTAAAAAATCAATTTTGCTCAGAATACAAAACTAGTGCTGAGATGCTGTTGGCTTAGTCCATAGGTAGGGCGAGCTCCACGTTAGCATAAGGCTCTTTACTGAACCAGCTATATAAAAACACACGAAGCAGACAGACATTACATCTTTAAAACACTGCACACAGAACAAAGTCGTATCGTTTGTGCTCCCTGTGTGCTTGGAGGACTAGACTGCAGGCTGTAACCTTGTGTTAAAAATGCAGGTATCATCAACTTTCTGTGCAAGAAGCAAAATGGGTCAAATCCTGTAATACTGCTGTGATGTTTATATATTGTACTATTTTAACTGCATCTTTCATTAGATTATACTGAATGCTGTGAGCAAAATCTACAGAATGCCATCTCCGCTGCATGGCTACAATATCTGTGTGCGTACGTTGGGCACCACTGTGTGTGTGTGTCGGTGTGTGTGTGTGGGTGTAGTTCCTAGTGCTCACAGGAGGCTGAGGGTGCTCTTGCACATGGCAGCTATATTTAAGCATATGTTATACTGCTTTAAAAAGTAAGATGGCAAATATATGGACGTAGCTATAGAATAAAATCTGAGCTACTTTCCTTTAAGTCTCCAAAGACAATATGCCAAAAAGTAAATGAATCTCAGCTGTGATTTCCCATAATCAGTATGAAATAGTGTAAGGATTATAATATAGTCTCTCTGCGAGGCACTCTAAACACACACAGACATGAACTGTTGTTTTGTTGGGAAGGTCTCCAAACAGAAATATGATACCTTAATGCATTTCATTGAAATTTTGCAGAGTGATATTAACAAATATGGTCTTAATTATAAAGTATTGAATTGTTCAACATACACAATTTTCACAGCATTTGCTCTGAAATATATTCATATATTTCACTATGTCCTGTTGTCAGAAGATTAAAATTTTCCTATAATTTATATTTTTATACTCTAGATGCAGATACAAATGGGAATTTTAAATTGAGAGCTGCTATTTTTTTTTATTTTAATTTTTTGCCATAATCTAGTAACATGTTGACATTATTTGTTTTACATGTACAGTTGCATATGAGTCCTTGATATGAAACATCATTTCTCAAAAGAATTTGTATAAGTTCCAAATAATTCATAAATGTTGCAATAATAAATGCTATATGTCAACCAGGAATGTGGGGTACTGGAATGAACTAATGCTGAAAACAAGCATCCCATTAAAGAACATGCAGTATGATCAAGTTACCTTTTGCTTTTCTATGTGACGCTACTCTCCACAAGTAACCCATCAAAACAAATGCCCTCGCACCTCTCCCGAGTGTTTGTGTTTACAATGTACTGTTGGGTTTGTCATGACCTTTCGCTGTTTTATTTCTTTTCAGTTTCTCTAATGCATCTAACCATGGTACATAGACTATGTGCACTAAAACAGTTTCACTAACATCTTTAAACTGACTCACCCAACCTATCTAGACTGCAGACCCCCCCCCCCCCCTTCCTCAGTGGTGCAGAAAGATTGTTAAAATGCCATGTCACCAGCAAATGGCCCTGCCTTTGACCCACCTCCAGGGACTCCATTTTGTTTGGTCAGAATGTGACCCAACCCAGTTTAAACTTCACAGGACGTGGACTTGGTGCAAAACTAGCTAAGGGTATTGAGTTTATCAGGTGGGCTGAATGAAACATTTGGGAGTGTTTAGTGTGAAACCAAAATTTACCAGTAGATCTGTTTTTTAGACAGGTTTAATGTGCATAAAGCATTTGTTATAGTAACTTTAATTAAAGAGGAAATTTATTAATGTAAAATACAGATTATTAAAGAAAATCTGCATACATGATTATATGTGGGAATGTTTTCGGCATATTTAGTGCTCAGAAAATGTTCTAGATTGGCAGTCTGGGAGACTGACCTTCTGCTTAGTCACAGAACAGGTACAATGCTCAAGCTCTTTCCCATTGCCCTGCTGATACGCCTCTCCTCTCACACCTCTAGGAGGCTAGACTAGAGTTCTGTAAAGCCTGGATGCCTATTCACCCCTGGCCTTTCTAATTAGATTGCTTAGATACAGTTGTTTTGAGAATGAGTGTCCACTGGGAAATGGCCCCATCCCTCAAAGTCTTTCCCACAGTCCAGCTAACAGAAAAGCTATATAGATGTTAATAACTTTGGAACTGGTCACCCAGAGACTGAAGGCTTCATTTCTCATAGTAAAAATCACTGAAGACAGACATCCTTCTTGCAAAAGATTTTAAAGATATAAATCTAAAACAAGAGAACTTTATTTTGCCCTGACTAATTAATGTCTGTGTTAACAGCATAATCAGCACTGTTTTTTCCACTTGGCATAAGGACTACCACAAACTTCTGCAGCTTTGCCCACAGCTGTATGTGTCATTCCCTGTGACGGTCCAGTGATAGCCCCCAAGAGAATTGCCTAAGGACCAGCCAGGTATTTATTCCCACTTCCATCCACCTATCACTCCAGTTATCATTCTTTGTTTCATATGTTTAATTTTAATCCTAATGTCAAAACTCTGAGTAGAAAATGAAATACATTTTGTTTAAAATACTCTGGGCAATTTTTATAGAACATCCTTTTGAAAAAAAAAAAGTGCAGAGATCAATTTTTTTAAGTCCATCCCGCAGGCGCCATCATTTAATTATGAGTGAGACATAAATTATGCATTTACACATTGTTGCATTTTCTATAAAATGGCATGGAGATTTTTTTTTTGTAGTTTTTGGAACTCTCTCTTTCTTCCCAGGGGCACTTTGGAGGGAAAAAATGCTGTGGGCTATACATTGATGAAAAAATTAGCATTTATCAGTATAACACTATTATGAGACCAGCATGGCACTAACATACAGAAAATCTAAATCTATTTTTCTGCTTAGACTTAGGAAAACCTGAAAGACTGTGATCTCACCAGGCAAAAAATAGGTAATTGAGCAGAAACAAATAATCTGCATATAACTGAACATGAAATAAAAAAAGTTACAACATGAGACAGCATTGCTTGAAAGGCCATTACCTGCACTGAATTCAACCGGCAGTATCCATTCAAAGGAAACCTAATAACATGGGTTGGGTCTTGGTTCCAACCTGCATTTACAGAGTTGCACATGACATCCCCAGTCTCAGGGAAGATCTCTTCTATTAAAGCTTTCTCCCCACTCAGTGCAATCCTTTCCCCGAGATCTGGAGTCACTCTTACGACCAGGCAATCGCAAGGCTGGAAATGTTTCCTTTGTTCTTTCTCTTGTTTCCATCGCTCGAGTTCCTTAATCATTGGCTGCAGCTGGTAATACTTTGCTTCTTCATATAAAAGATTAAAGTCCTATAAAAAGAAAAAAAGAGGAGAGAGAAGAAATGCTTACAGTTCTCTTTGTAAAATGAATATTGTTCCTCTGTGACCTACTTAGGCTTATGTATTGTCAGCAATAGCGCAAAGTCAACAGGTATCCAAACTGTCTTACTCTTCTACAACGTAACACATACAAAGGAAGCCACACTACATTAGAGTTTGAAATGGTCTTGAACAGACTGTGAACTTCCCATTGCTTTGAATCATTCTTTCATGTTTATTATCCCACAAGCTCAATGTCAAAAGGCTTTTCTTTTGGATTGAGCAATTAAATAACTGGTTGCAATAAGCAGGACTTGCTGATGTCAGAGGAAAGAGACAGAGCCTTATTCTTTACTCTTTGCACAACTCCTGAAATGATACATATTTAACTTTGTTGTTGAGGCTCATACAAGTGCTACCACGGAGAGATAAGCCTGCCAGGTTTTCATTTTAAACTCCCACTTTTAGTGGTTTTAAACTCAGCTGTGAAAACTCCCCGCAGGCTAAATCTGCTGCACAACTAGGAAATGGCCCAGCGGCCATTTTCTTAAAAATAGAAAAATATATTTTAAAACGTAGTTTGGGACCTGGTAAGTTCCAATAATGCAACGAGCACATGTGTGGCTGCAAGCCCATGTGTACTCTGGTCACTTAGCCATCTTTTAAACGCATCCTTTTGACCAGCCATTTGTCCATCATATGATTTGTTCCCTTGGGTAATTAAAACAGCTCAGTTAATTGAGAGGTGATTTCAGCACATGCTCACTAACTTCTTTTCAGCAAACATTTCGGACGGCTTTCTCCACCCCAGACTAAGGGCACTAGTGCGTGCTGAGGGAAAGGGTGTGGGGACACCCTCCAATCCCTGGGCAAACAGTGGTGCCAACACAGTTTCAGATGCCAGCCAGAATCCCTCCCTAGAGCATAAGTCATTGCTGGGAGACGGCGAGGAGTCGGGCTGGTGCATCCTTATCTCAAATACTATATTCAGTTTGGAAAGGGAAAAACAAATCAACAGAGGGTGACAAAAATAATAATAAACGACTCTTGGACTTTAGCCCCTTTCATGTGAAGAATCATCAATAACTAACCGTCAGAACTGTGTAAGTATTATACCCAGTTTCAAATGGATATGCTACAGAACAGAGGATAAATGGCTTCTTCAGCCTACAGTCAGACAACTATGGAACTAGAACCCTGGAGTCCTTTGCTCTGACCACCAGAAAATGCTCCCTGCCTAGAAGCATGGGGGGTATGAATAATTATGAGACACACTATTGAGCTAGAAAGGAGAAGAGTTTGAGAAGGCAAAATAAAGGGATATGCAACAAAAATTAGTACATTTGGTGCCCTCCATGGATCCATAACACAGGATAAAAGGAATTAATGGTAGAATGAAAAGACAACGAATGTACAAGAAACACAAGGTGAAACACTTGTACAATCCACTGCCCCAAGGTATCATTGAAGCGAAGAGTTTAGCAATGTCCATAAAAGATTTGACTGTTAGGGCCAAATTTGGACCTGCAACAAAGCTGCCTTCGATGGAGGCCTATAGATATATGGATAGGCAATTTACCGTTGTAATCTCCTCACTGTGCTAGGGTATCTCCAATCCCTGGCTTCTGGCAGAAGCTTGCTGGGGTTGGGGAACATGCACTGGCTAAATGAATTGTGCAGGTGAGTTTTGCTTTTCCTTGTTTCATAGCATCAGGCATAGGCCACTACCAGGGCTAGGAGACTGACGCAAATGGAACCATCACCGTTCCTATGCAAAGCAGTGAATCTTCAAAGTGCTGAGGGGGCCTCCTCCTATGGACTGAACCACTCCAGTCCCCAGTATCCTCCATGGCAGTTGAAGATGTTCAGCGCCTTGTGGAAATGGATCCTAAAGGAGACTAAAGAAAAAGGAGACGTGCGCTGGCAGACATGGCACCGCATCAGCATTAGACAAGAAGTGCGCAAAGAAAATCGGATTCACGCATGGTCATATGGTAGGAGCAGTAGAGGATGACCTGATTTAGGGTAAACAGTGGCATAAGAGCCTTACTTCCATACACTGTGGTCCTTATTATGCATCACTGTTTGGACTCCATTCCATTGTGAAACATTCCCAAAATGAATGTGGATGATGAATTATTTTATTCAGAAGCAAATACCCACTTCAGAGCCATTCTCATTTCTCCCTCAATATTTGCAGAATTCCCTGAACATTAAACTCAAATGCACGAGGGATCAGGCTAAATCTATAGGGACTAATAATCTGCATGTAAAGCACTCTTGAAATCTTGTTCACATGGGAACCTGTAACAGCTCTGTCCACTAAGCCAATGCAAGTATTTCACATATGTACACAGGGCCCTGGTCTCCCATTTACTTCAATTGCTCCTGAATCTAGCCCTAGGTTTATTTTTGTACACGTTCATCATGAAAAAATACACTATTTATGAGGGCAAAGCAGGGGTTTATGTTTACATGTTAGACTGTAATAACATCCAAAAAATGAAAACCCAACATGAGCTTCATTATCAAAAACTGCAAGGCTACAGAACTGTATAAGTCTCTCCTGCAATCTGAAAGTGAATGTAGGTCTCACACTCAGCTAAGGACTGATGAATTGAATGGAAGTCTTTCCACATCAACAGATTTTGGACCAGGCCCATAATATCCAGAAGTGCAACAGTCCCCAGCTCCCACCCCTGGGGATATAGTAACATTACAGAGCAAACAAACTCTGGGATCATGCAATCTCCTCCTAGAGCCATCTGTTAGCCCATGGCATTAGATTTAAGTCTTTAGTAACCACTTGCTAACTCACCATTTGTTCTAACTATTTGCTGCTTAATAAGGACAAAAATAAACAAGATATAGTTTCAATCCTCCAGTTTTCTGTGATCAGCCAAAAAAAAAAAAAAGTTGTGTTAAGCCAGGAACCAGTGTTCAGACTCAAATAACTCCTTCATTTTTGTACCCACAGTGATCAGCTCACACTAGAAATTGCATACACAAAACCTAGTTGTTAAAAACAAACGTTAGCTTGAGTAATGAGTGTGCATACACACACATGCGCACACACTCCAGTTTCAACTTTCTGTTTTTTTCACCAATTCAAAATTGTTTAAAGCAACAACCACAACCGGAAACCATTTCCTTTCTCTACTACCAACTCAGACTGGAATACTACATGGCACCATTTATGCTGGAGTACATGTTTACCACTAGTTTACTGCATAAACCTGCAAAATTGATTTGTAACAAATGTTTAGAATCCTTTAGCTGTACTGGGATGAAAGCTCTTAGTACTGTAGCAAATGCTGTGTTAGGGTAATCTACGCAGGCAGTTCCTTCTGCCTGGGATGCCGTAAGTGGCAGCGAAGGGAGTGTTTTGACTGTTATGCTGCAAAAAAGATAAGGGCAATAAAATATCACTTTTTCAGCTGAGAATTTAATGACCAACAGCCCATGAGAGTGAAGTCCTCTATTAATTCACAACACAGCAGCAATGCAAATTTCACCATAGTACTTCACCTATTCATCACCAGCAAGCACTGGTCCAAAACTGGAACAAATATAGGTTTTGCATTTGGTCTTGCTCCTGTAACTTAAAAGCTGGCGACTGTTTAACACTTGATACCGTGTCTGTGGCTGGCAAATTGTCTAGTGAGCAGCACTAAGGAATTTTAATAATTTTTTGGAGTACGCGGGGTGGAGAGACGAGAAGAGACTTTTAACAAAATCAGTAACAAAGCAAATGCACAATTGCAGGCACCAGGACCTGATTGTCCACTGTCTTGCACCTGTGTAGTCCTTTACCTCAGCAAAGCGGGTGTAAAATGCTACTCTTCAGAGCTCCGAGTGTTTTACACTCACTTTGTCTAGGGACAACCGTGCACCCAGAGTGCAAGATGGGAGAGAAGTCGGCCCAGTCTGCATTAGCA
This sequence comes from Sternotherus odoratus, assembly GCA_032164245.1. Classification (NCBI taxonomy): domain Eukaryota; kingdom Metazoa; phylum Chordata; order Testudines; family Kinosternidae; genus Sternotherus; species Sternotherus odoratus. The sequence goes on from JAVMKO010000014.1 coordinate 15,502,560, forward strand.
CAACACCTGACAATGAAGTCCCACAGAGATTACAAGAAAAATCTCAGTTTATTTTGCCAGTCACCATATCACAGGAGAAGCAGGAAATTGTTAAAGGAGCCCCTTCATTCATAAATGTGTATTTGTATCAGACTAGAAATAAGGTGTCAATTTTTAACAGTGAGGGTAATTAGCTATTGGAACAACTCACTAAGTGATGGACTCTCCATTGCTGACCATTTTTCAATCAAGAGTTGATGTTTTTCTAAAAGATGTTCCTTAGCAATTATGTGGGGGCACTTCTATGGCTTGTGTTATGCAGGAGTTTGGACTAGATTACCACAATGGTTCCGTCTGGCCTTGGAATCTATGACTCTAGTCTGAGGCCCACCCAAAAGCAGCAGAATTCTACACAAACAACACTAGCTAAAATTGTTGTTATTTTTTTTGGCTACCATACTGGCACATGCTCAGCTGCCACACAGAAACTCACAGCAGGCTCAGAAGAGACCACAGGCTGCTGCAGATTTATCTTGTTGCTAATCAAAGGGCAGAGTATGCTCTTAGGGACAAACCTGGTGCCTGCCTCGGGGGAGGCTCTGGCAGTGGAGCCGGTGAGGTCCTGCTGGGTGGTTTCCAGACACAGTCCCTGCATGGAAATCAGATCTGAAGTCCTCCCCCGGCACCAGGGGCCCACAACGTGGATTTTGTCCTCCCTCAGAAAGGGGCAGGGCGATGACCATATGATCTAATATGGTCTCCAGGCCCTGCCAGAGGGGATTTCTGTCCCTCCATCTTCCTGTGATACCCAATGCACAGCCTGGACTCCAGTACTGTGCTCTGGTCGCATATGGCCCTTAATGGCTGAAGACAGAGGAAATGTGGTCAACAGGGCTGGCTGTAGACCAACTGGTGTCCCCCTCCTCCATTTGTTAAACTTCTGAATACCTTATTTTTTATTCCATTTGCAGCATATTTCACGACTTCGATGCAGAATCTGCATGCATGATTTATCCCTGTCATATAGGACTGTCTGGCAATGCCCTGCCTCTTATAAACCTGCAAGGATGTGGCTGACAACCTTCTAGGAGGTTCAAGGAAAATGTCGTTCTCAGAAAGTCTGGAAGATTCCATGAGATTCTACCAAGGTCCAGAACATTCTAGGAGGTTAGTGAAAAATTAATCCACATGTGGAATACCTGAAACGTAACTTCAAACATTCTATGTTCCCTTTTGTAGCTAACAACAAAAACAGCCCACCGCCCCCCAAGCCCAGCACCTCAGGTAGTCACCTGGGTCACCTGCCCTTAAATCCGGACTCAGCCAGTCTCACAGTGCTTAGGGGGGGAGGGGAAGAGGGGAAGGGGAAGGGGAAGGGGCTGATAAGAAGCAATATAAAGGGCTGTTCCGCAAGTGTGTTTGTCTGCATGGGATTTTCCTCTCTTTCAGGGAACTGCAGCTTCAGACCTCTCAGTCCTGGCTTGTTACTGACAGGACTGTTGCATCAATTAGAGGTTTTTAAGGGCAGGCTTGACAAAGCCCTGGATGGGATTATTTAGTTGGGGAATGGTCCTACTTTGAGGTCGGACTGGATGACTTCCTGAGATCCCTTCCAACCCTGATATTCTGTGATTCTACGAATCCCCTCTGGAATCACAACTCCTGACCTTTGTTTCTACCAAGTGAACTAATGGTGTAGGTCTGTTCGATCAGCTGAAACAGGGAACCTATGTACAGTGGTCAATGGGCCACGCACACACAAGCTTAATGGCCATTGCTTGGTATCCAGGACAATGTTTAGAGCTAGACAATGATTGACAAGTTTGTTAAGAGACAGTGTTCCGCCTTTCTACAAAACACTTTATCTTTCTGCTCGTGATCTAGTAGAAGAGTTCTGGATAATCTGTTGCAGATTTCACCTTTGCTAAAGGTCATGGTCACCTCTTAGATTCAATGGTTATATATCACTAGGTGTGGGGAAGTCTGGGCTTGGTTCTACCACCAGTGAGTCAGTAGGATTACTCGTGGAATAAATCTACTCATGGTGAGTAACGAGCTGGCTGCCAGAGGCTGTAAGACACCTCTAAGGACGTGATTTGCTTCCCTTTACTTCTGACGAGGGATGATCTTTATTTTTGTGTCACCTGTTCTTCTGCACAGTCTGAAATGGCAGTCCCCCTTGGGACTGTATTTGCTTCTGTTTGTTTGGAGGGGGTAGCCTATTGCCTTCTGTCCTCAACCATTCTAGGCTCATATAGCAGCACAGAAAGATGAATCTCTGGTCATTGAATGAGTTCCCTCAGAGTTCCACGCTCAACTGCATATTGCTACCATGGGTCACTACTTAATTTAGGTTAAGTTGATATCAAACAATGTTAGACTTGGCCACACTAATTTTAAGGCCCTATCAAGGCAAAGGGAAGGCTGGCCTTGTGGTTACAGTGCCACACTTGCAAGCAGGCAATCTGGGTTCCATTCTAGGCTTTACCCCAGACTTCCTGAGTACATCTTAGCTTTTTGCACTTCTGCTCCTCCTGTTCAATAGAACCAAGAACACTTCCTCCTCTCCCCACACTCTGCTGGTCTTATCTATTCAGATAGTAAGTTCTTTGGACAGGACATAATAACGCTTCTGCGTGTATGTACAGTGCCTGACACAGTGGGCCCCATTTTTGGTTGGGGCTTGGAGTATAAATAACAGACCCTGAGCAGTACAAAGGGGCTAACTAAATTCTGGTTGCAAATGGCCAGGGGAAAATTCCCTTGGAGGAGGGGATCCTCCTGGTGGCATAAATCCAGCCACTCCTTCCGGACATAGAGAACATACCAGAGGAGCTATGTCTACACTGCAATTAAAAACCCACTGCTGGCCCATGCCAGCTGACTCAGGCTTCTGGGGCTCGAGCTAAGGGGCTGTTTAACTGCAGTGTACACATTTGAGCTCAAGCTGTGGGACCTTTCCATCTCACAGGGTCTTAGAGCCCATGCTCCAGCTTGAATCCAAACATCTATACTGCAACTAAGCAGCCCCTTAGCCCGAGCCCTGCGAGCCTGAATTAGCTGGCACACACCAGCTGCAGGTTTTCAATTGCAGTGCAGACATACCCTTATGGACCATTGGCCAGTGACTTAAGTGAGAGCAGCCCTTAGCTGCTCTGACTTCCTGAGGCTGGGCTGGTGCACAATCAGGGATCTCTAACCAGCTCCCTGCCTACCCACCATCCGCAATCAAGCCCAGAAATTAATAATAACTTTAAAATATCTAAAGCATCACTCTGTACACTTCTTAGAATCCACAAAACATGAACGCTGTATAATCTGTTAGGAATGTTGATCTCTGGAGGGAGACCTGTCAGATGCAGAATACTTTCAAGTCTTGTTTTATTAGTAATTGGAACTGTAGTTAATATTCACCGTAAACACACCAGTCAGACTTGATAATAAAGAATCACTAGCCTAGGAACACATACTCCACTTTCTCTGCATTTCAGTGTTAACTCAGTCTGAAAACAACACTTAAATAGCAAACACAAAAACATTGGTGTGGTACTAACATCCAAACTTTCCAAAATAACAATCCGAGCAGCAATTCAAGTTGAAAAGCAACTTGGCTTAACCTTGAGGCTATGAAACGACTTGATTAAATTAAAGGGGTAAAAAAACTAATAAATATTCAAAACACTTGAGAATGCTTTGTTTGACATAAAAAAACATTTAATGCAAGTCTCACTGGAAAACCTGTAAGGTTTTTATACCTTAAATAATGTTTTGCATTTAGAAACACCAAACAATTCCATTTGCAGCCTTTGATTGTTGTGTTCTGTTACTTTAATCACACTGGCAAAATTACAAGATTTCTGTGAAGTCAAAACTGTTTACAGTGCAGTTTTATAGTGCATAGCTGTGCAATGCAGTTTTCTATGCATTTTTTGTTGAGTTACTCCCTACCTATCAGTACTTTGATTTTGTTCTGAGACTTCCTTACCCTGGGGTCTACTCTAGAGCTATCTCAGGGAGGAATAAAATAAAAATACAATTAACCCCATCCAAGAAGGTAGCATGGAACAGTGGACTGAGCATGATCCTTGGAGCTAGGAACACCTGAGTTCTAATTCCAGCCTTTCCATAGCCTCTTTGAGGCTGGCGTACACTGAGATACACGTTCTCACATTTCCTTGGTTCTTGTTGTACAGCATCTCTAAAATCCATCCTCCCAAACCCTTGACAGTGCCTTGATCACCTCTCCCAATTACTGCAGTCTCCTCCTTCCAGTTCTCCTTGGCTGGCTCCCACCAGTCTATCCAAAATATGCGGCTAAAATCATCTCTCTCTCCTGCAACATGTACTATGTCCTTTTCTATTCAGATCTCTTCACTGGCTCCTTCTCATCATCCACAAAGAACTTGTGGCCCTTAGCTTTATGGTTCTGGCCCAATGCCACTCCTACTTGCATCTCTTCTCTCATTTTCCCCATCTGCCTTGAGAGCCGAAACCTTGCCACTGCTTTGAGACCAGATCTTCCAATCCACATTCACATCATATATTATGTGTCTACACTCTGCTGTCTGGCCAATTTAGACAGTAAATTCCTTGGAGCCGGGACCATGTAAGATTACTCTTGCTATATAAAAAACAAAAATACCTTATTTGTATGGCAATGGCTGAGATTTAGTTTAGGTTGGGGGAATGGTTATACTCCCCATTCAAAACTAGTGATGATTCCCTTTTGAGGAATGACTCCATCATGACTAAATTATGCACCCCATCTAGTTATACATGAAAGCTGAAATCTTATTGAAAAGCTAGGGGCATTCCCCTTTCCAGGGGCATGTCCGCTAACTTCCAATGGGGATCTATTCTTATTCAATTGTGGCGTCAGTGACCTGGTTCACTACATTTTGGATCCTGTCATTTCTTAATTTTTGGACACATGCCTGGTAATATCAGGGCATTTGTTTTTGTAACTCCAAATATAAATAAATCACCTGGGAAGAGATTATGTCTCACCACTCAAAATGAGCCAAGTTGTGATTATCTACAAACAAAAAATCAAAATGTATTGCTCCACAGAATCCCCTCAATAAATTCCATTCCCCTGAGAGCACTTTACCTTTCACAATGTGTTAAGGATCACTCCTTGAAAGCAAAATGTCTTAACAAGTTATGTCTAATAGAAATCCTCATGGGTTTATTTAAGGTTGTGAGGGTTTTTAAGTCACCAATTTAACATTATACAACTTAAATTGCTGTAACTATCAAATATAAAACATTCTTTAAGGTGCTGAACATTAAACTATGGTAAATGTCAGCTGTTGCTGCTGCCGCTTCTTAATTGTTGTTATACCCTGATAAATAAGCGAAAAGTGTGAGAAAATAAAATTAGTTTAGAAAAACTGATTTAGCCTTGAGCTTCATCGTTTAACTTTTTATGGTATCCATGACAACCACTGGTCCATTTATTAAATCATAGCGTCCCCAATGTAATACACAACTACTAAAAACTCTAACAATAAACATCAACATTTAGTTAACTGTGTTTAGGTCAAGCACACAAACAAACCTCCACCAAAATAAATGACAGAATGGGGAAAAAATGGATTGTAGACATGGCCTCACTTACCTTAAAGTCATCTGGGAGTAACAGTTTAGATGTCCTTAGGAAACTTAATATGTATCTGAAAATTTCACCATCTCGATCAATGAAATAATGTTGTTTTAAACTGTCCAAGACAATAGGCTCTGTGCCATTAAACAGACGACTTATTCTGAAAAAAGAAAAGAAAAAAATGGGTAGAAGAAAGACAAAATTTCATTAGATCCTGAAGGCTTAGAAACAGTCCAGCCAATTCAGTTGTCTCAGGTCAACTTGCGTAGGGATACCAATAATAATGCAGTATCTTAATTCTGTAAACTCTGTGACAAAGGAGAATGTGTGCAAAGACAGATGTTACATACATACATAGATGTATGTAACACACACATCTGCGCGCACAGACACATCTATACTGATGGAGAAAGGGGCCTATTTCGCTACTGCTCTTCATGTAAAATTCTCATTGATCAGAATAAGAGCTGCAAATAGAGCCCATAATTTTTACAGGAATATTGCCTAGAAGGTTTTTGCCCTGCAATAGGCTGGGCATAGCTGATATGGATATAGGGCACTATGTAATGAGTCCCTAATTACCATGTACAGCTTATTCTGAATTGACTTGTGTTGACCTTCTAGCCAGTACGTGTTTCACCAGGTCAGTTTTCATTAGCCAAAACAAATTTCCATTTTTGAGAAGACACTTTAAATTAACCATTGTTAATTACATAAACCCTGCAGTGCTAGATATTTAGGCTTGTGTGGTTGGATGGTTTAGACAACTAGTTTTTGCACAGCTAGGAATGGTCCAAACAAGCTGCAACAATTCTATTTGAGGCCGTGGTGCTGTGGCCAGTATTCCAAGAGCAGTCATTTCTCACCAGGTGAGGCATACAAAGGGAAGTCATGTACATGTTGGGTTGCCAAAGAAAAGGAATTTAGATATTATGCCAAGTGGCTAATTGGTTAGACATAAACCTGACTAAAATACAATTTTTTAAATATTTCCTCTTTAATGAGACCACCATTCCAGTTCCCCCTGCTATCTCCTTTATGTTGTGAACAACATGCTCTACATAGCAAGATACCTGGGCATTGCCTAGCTGGGCATCCTCCCAAAGTTACAAATAACTGTTTGGTTACGATATGCTTTGTCTTTCCTTGAGAAATAACACAATTTATATAGACACACACACACACATGCAATATTCTTGAAAGCAGCATCATAGAAGACTATGAAGAAATCGAGTCCACCTCCCTGATAATCATCGTTTCTTACTGCAGTTACTAGTGTTTTACCACATTTCGTTTTAAATGTCCCAGACAATGAGAGTTACATTATTTCCCTGGGAGACACTTCTACGGTCCTCTAGACTCCACTGTCAAAAATTTTCCCCGGCTAGTTAGCTTACCTACGCTCCCACTATTCCCCTCTGTAGCCCCCTGCACACCCTAAATAATTTTTCCCTACACTTTGGTACTAATGTTAATCAAATATTTGTATTAACTCTTCCTTTAGCAAAGTTATGCCATACATAGTCCCCTTTTAACCTTTCCTTAAAATCTCTCTAGCCCCTTAATCTCTTTTGCTTTTCCCAGAACTCCCTAATTTGCCCATCTCTCTCTGATAATGAGGTGTCCAGAACAGATTGGAGTAAGCCAAGTGCTACTGCACCAGAGCTATTTAGAGAAACTAGCATCTCCATATTCTATGATGGATATCTTTGTGTCTGCAGCCCAAATTTGAACAGGCCTGTTTTGAGATTGCATTGTACTGCCAATCTGTGTCCACTTTGCTCTCCACTGTTGTGCCTAAATCTGTTGTCTCCAGCTCTTTCGAATTTAGTATAATCTGCAAATTTAATTAATGTGCCATTTACTGTCTTCTATATTAATTATGGAGATATTAAATAAGAATGAACCTAACACAATTCTCTGCTATACTTCACTAGAAATCCTATACCCTTACCCTGACTCCATATTTTACTGTTTATCTTTATCCTTTGTTTACAATCCTTCAGTCAGTGTCAATACATGTGCCAGTGTTTGCATCGTAGCCGATTTGAATTATGAAAATATACCAAATGCTTTTCTAAACCCAAATACAACACATCTGCTGCATTTCCTTCAACCTCTAGTTTTGCAAATCGACCAGAAAAAGCAATCAAGTTTGCCTTGCAGTGTTTATTCAGTGTAAACCCATCGTTCCATGAGCTCTCAATGTTTAAAGGTCTTGTTTTTGCGTAATAGTTATTTCACTATTTCTCTTCTAATTGGTATTTTACTAGAAGTTACTAGGGGTATCTGCTTTAGTTGTTACAGGTTACATATATGCTTTGAACAGTGTTCTATTTTAGTCCATTAATTAAAGGGTTAATTTCCTTCGCAAAGTATGACATGGGCTAAAGGAGTTCAACTGAGTTTCTGTGCAGCTCTCAGTTTAACTGGAAAGAATAAGAGGTATCCTGATACAACAACTCATGTTCAATTTTGCACTTGAATTAATTTGCTTGGTGACAGATTAGCTTTGAGAGCTTCTACAGAAGACTGCTGTTGTACAGCGAGGCTGCAGCTTTCATCTCTTACCCTTTGGAACCTTTCTTCTGTGTTTTAAGACCCACTGAAGGAAATCCACTGGCTGCTTTCAGATTATTCAGTATAAAAAGAGGAATGTTTGTCAACAAAGAAGAGACATAGGGAGGATTGGATAAGGATTTCCAATTAGGCTGTGCTTAGCGCAGTGTAGGATTTTTATTGTAGAGAAAACAAAAGGTGAGTTTTCAGGCCTGTGTGGATTGCCTTCAGCAATATTTCTTCACTACTGAATTTGCTGCTTGGGAAACTCACAGGGTGTTGAAAGATTTAACTGCCACCCCAAAAACAGAATGAAAAATAATTAAGAAGTTACCTGACATTTTAGGAGGCTCTTAGGCTCCAAGAACAAACTTCAGTTGCAGTATGTAAACCTGCACCCAGAAAGGGTTTGTCCTCCTAAATGATTTCACAAATGCCAACGACACCTTTGTGAAATCCACTAGAAGGAACAACATTTCTGGAGCACACGGTGAATTCAGTGAAAAAGACAGGAGTGTGGGTTTCAGGCCGCAACCTTGCATGACAGGTTTGCTGGTGATCTGTAAAGCCATGAAGAGCCTGCTTACCGACAGCTGCACATTAGAAAGAATGATCATTTGATTTGCTTACTCAGGTAGGCCTCATTTTGGAAGAGATGAAACAAAGCCTCCAACAGTATGGATAGGAACGGTTTGCAGCCTGTGCAGTAAAGGAATAGAGTAGCAAATAAATAAAATAAATTGCAATTTAGGCAAATGAGAGTCAGTGTGCAAGATGCCTGTTTGGAAACCACAAGAATGAGCTGTGTCCTTTACAAGACCAGACAGCTGTTGGAACTGCAGATCTGCATATAACTATACAATAACAGAGGGTCATGTGTCTGGAGAGATGTTTCCTAGAACATTGGGATATGGAGAAGCCTTAGGGCTTTAGAAACTTGGCAGCTTGGTTCAGGGATGTCACCAAGCAGATATAACAGAGAGGCCAAGGGTTGGCTGTCCTTAAGAGTAAGATTTACGGCCCCAAAAAGTGAGATTCAAGGCCAAAGAGTGAGACTTTTCAGGTGGCGTGTGAGGTCATTGCTTAAGACCGGGACTCTCATCTTTGGTCCTTGGCGATATCCAACAGTCCAGGTTGTTAATCCAACCAGCGCTTCAGTTTGTTTTAAAATGTAAAGAGGTAAATATTGCACATGAAACACTTAAATGTCCAAATTCATACTAAAGTCTAGGGCAGTGATTCTCAGCCTGTGGTCCTTGCCCCCTGGGGGTCCATGGATTATGTCTAAGGGGTCAGCGAGATTTAGACTGAAAACTGACTGAACAGCATTCAACTATATATACAGACAATAGATTTCCCTGGGGGGTCTACATCTCCATTTGGAATTTCCAAAAGAGTCCGCACCTCCATTTGAAATTGTTTAGGGATCCACAAATGAAAAAAGGTTGAGAACCATTGGTCTAGGGCAAATGAAAATTTTATATACAATGAGAACCAGTGAATTTCAATAAAAACAATTACTTGCTGGTTGAAACAAAAACTTGGATGGTTGGAAATACCTGAAGATGTGTGGTTTAAATTTTAAACTGTATTTTGCAGAACCGGCAAATTTTTGATCAAGTCCTGCTCGTTTTCTGGGTGAACTCCCATTTTTTTGACCACACCCACACAGGTGGAGTAGGGGTTTGTGGGGCCCTGGTCCAGAGCAAGTGGGAGCCCCAACACACCCCTTCTGCCTGCAGTCCACAGTCCCCGCATCCTGCCAGGGACCGAGGTCAGGGCATAGGGGCTTTCCCTGCACCCCAGCCGGAGCACTGGGCAAGTGGAGCAGATTGGGGCACACCCATTTTTCTGGGGAGCACCCAATTGCCTGGAGCCCCTGGGCATGGGCCCTGTTGGCCCAGTGGCTAATCCGCCACTGCATGTACATACACCGCCTCCTCTCTCGCTCATATAGAATGCCTGCCTGACTTCAGTCTCTATGGTTACCATAGTAAACAAGCTTGGAAAGCCCTGTGCCTGAGGCCCGGGTGTACTGTTGTCTCTTGCAGCGCCTGAGTAATTTAAAATCTTTCTATATTTGTTCAAAATGAGTGAGATAAGCTTAGGAATGTGTGTGAGTGAGAGAGCATGCTAAAGAGTGAGTCTCACACCCAATGAGTGAGACTTGCCATGTCTGTATTCACAGGGAGGAAAGCGAGGGGACGGGATATGGAAAAGGTGCCAGGAGAGCATGGCTTGCAGTGCACAAGGAACCTCCTGATGTTCACTCCACCAATGATTATTGCTGTAAGTAGTAGTATTCATCAACACAGTATCTGTGGCAAAATGATATGAAGTCAGTCAGCTTCAGCAGAAACCACTAGCTTTCACTGATATTTGGAAGGGAATGGAGAGCTCAAGAAAGTGAAATAGTAGGCAGGTGGGAAAGTTCCCAACACTGAGATTTTATTTAGTGCGTCCAAAGACTTCTACATGTCTTTTCTAGTAATATTATACTTTCTGTTGAATAAAGACATTTTTGTCATGATTTAATTTCCATACATTGGATAAAATCCAGACTGGATCCACTCAACAAGTATCTGTGGGCATTAGGATTCTGTGCTTCCTTGCCCCTTATTCCTGAGACATACTGGGAGTACTTTACTTTTCACTATGCTGGCTGGTTCAACAACTCCTCTTCCCAGCCTTGCCTCTTCGCTGCCCGCTCTGTCTACAAGGCAGCTCTTCCAGTTTGCGTGTCCAGCACACAGCAGATGCTAAGCACATCTGAGTGAGACACTCCTCAGGGTACGCTTGTCCACCTGCCTCCCTTTACTCCTGCTACTCCCAAATAAGTCTCTGCAGAACAGTGCCCACAAAATAGCTGTGGTCCAGCTCTGGTCTAGTGGTTAATTTGACCCTGTGTCAAACACTTTTTGCTACTCTTCCTCACTTTTCGGATGACACTTGCTGATTCTATGGTTTCTTTGCACTTCTACTGGTTTTGTTAAAAACTTTTACATTTTCAGTACTATTTAGCCAAAACGCCAAAGGGGAGTTTCCAGCTTTATACTGATTTAACAGGGATATTAAGATCCCCTTTTATTAGATTAAAAATAAACGAACCAGCCAGCCAACCCACATTTGAATAGTTTTACCAGTAAATTCTTTTCTTGCTTCCTTGGAAATGAAAAGAATCAGTTTACTGCTTTTAGGTATCTACAGACCCTGTTTCAGCCCACATTATGCCAGTAACCCTGGCCACCAACTCTCTATCTGGAAGACCAAACTAAACTCCCTTTGGTGCTTGTCAGAAATCATTTCTTAATTTAACAGAGGTCATTACTGAGCAATGGCAGCACAGTCAGCTCCTGGGATCCATGAGTCAGGCCCCCCAAAATCATGAGATCGGCTTACAAATCATAACATTTTAAAAATAAATGTTGAGGTGTTTTTTTATTCCTGCCTTCTGCTTTTTGAGCGCTTAGAGTCAGATTTTTAAGATTTTCTTCATTACCACCAGGGCCTCTTTTTTAAAATGAAAGTTGAGAGTTGTCCCATCTCATCTGACTCCAAGAGACTTTAAGAAAAATACCAAATAAGATGAGACTTGTGATAAAACTGGGGGCACATGTAACACTTGATGTGAAAAAACAAAACTGTGGCTACTCTTCTCTCAGGTTCCAAAATTCCCTTGGCCATGCTCACAGTCCCGCAGTGTCCACAACACTTGCCACACCCACACGTCCAGCATTCCCCACGCATCATGCCCACTTTGTCAGCTCCTAAACATTTTGCTAGGCAGTGTCAGTAAGACTCTTCACCACAAGTTGTGCATTAAAAATATTAATTTAAGTAATTATGTTATGAATATTTAACTGTTCAGTAATATTTTCATCATTTATAATTTATTTGTTTACATGTATTAAAAATTGATTCTGTAGATAGTTCTTCTGCCCTTTGTCAAATTAGTCAGGAATCTACATTTAGAAAATTATCTTTAAAATGTGGCTTTTTGTAATTTTTTTGCAGGAAGGAAGGGAAGGAATTCTACTCCGGCTGTGCTCCAGTCACAAAGTCCCTTTACTGCTCTGTTTCTCTATTCTTCCCTGCACCTGCTGCTCCCCTCTGCTTTTCCACACCCTGCTGTTTTACTCTACGCGTAAGCAGAGTGGCAAAGTGAAGTTGACAGGATCTCTGAAGCTCTCTGCACTTGATAAGGAGCCTGTCAATTGTACTTGGCTGCTTTGCTCGTGCATGGAGCTGGAGCAGTAGAGGTGGGGAAGCAGAACATAGGGGAGAGGAGGAAGGGAAAAAAAGGGACTGTTTGCATAGAACATAGGAGAGCAGAACCTAGGACTAAGTGTACTATCATGTACTGGCATAGTTCAATCCCTGCTATCAAGCATATAATAATGCTTAGCACTTAAATATCCACAACCTCTTCTTGGAGCAGCTTGTGCTGGAACCCACAGGGGAAGAGGCAATTCTCAATTTAGTCGTAAGTGGGGTATAAGATCTGGTCAAAGGGGTGAATATAGCTGAGCCACTTGGTAATAGCAACCCTAATGTCATTAAATTTAACATCCTCAAAGGATGATGAGCAGATGATACTCACCCAATAGTTCGGAAGGAACTCAAATATAAAACTGCAGAACTACTAACTATAGTATATAACCCATCACTTAACTCAACCTCTGTACCAGAGGCAACTATTCACATTAGAGATGCAACCCCTTAAGCCATCGACTGCCAGAAGCTAGGACTAGCTGTCGGCCTGGATCACTCATCAATTAACATTCCCTCTGAAGCACCTGGTGCTGGCCACTGTCAGAAGACAGGAAACTGGGATAGATGGACTATTGGTATGACCTAGTATGGCTGTTCTTATGTTCAGCCAAGGATCTCAACAAACTTCATATAAAATAATTTAAGTTTCACAATACCCCTATAAGGTGGGCACCGTAGATATTATTTCTGTGTTGAAGATGGAGTGCTGAGACACAGAGAATGTAAGTGAATTACACGCGGGACCAGAAAGCAATTGAGCAGCATTTCACTCTGTCACGCATCCTATTTGAGAATATTAATTTCCACTGAAGAAAATGAGACACTGCGGACAGAGTAAGGTACTATTCAATGTGTTCACGTGTAATAGAATTAACCCAGGCGTAGATCCCAGGTCTCCTGTCCTCCAGTCCTATGTTCTAACCACAAGATCACACTTTGGCTCCTGGATTGAGCAGTACTGCGCAATATTTCCAACAGTATTTTTCTTCACATTTTCACTCTGTCTATATAAAACTAAGGAGGCAGACCCATATTCAACCCAGGGTATGTACAGGAGTCCCCAGTGGCACAAGGCCTGTATCCCAGATTCTACAAGGAAATCCATCAGGGAGGGCCAGCCCTTCTGCACTGTCTAAGGGACCCCTCCCTGGCAGCACAGCTCATTGAGAGCTGCTGTCACAGCATGACTGCCCACAACCCCCCACAAGGCCCCAGCCATGAGGAACAGAGGGCAAGTTGATGCTAAAACTGCAGATTTGCCAAGAGATTGGTGTCCCCTTGATATGGCTGTCGTCCTTATCCTTGAGCTGACGTGACCTCCCCAACCATGGAGCCCCAACCATGTGATGGGCACACAGATGGGCTTCTACATCCTGAGTGCAGACCCTGGAAATGGCAACTAAGATTTTCCATGATACCAGACAGCCAAGGAAGGCAAGGTAAGAAAGGTTCTCCTGAGACTGTAGGAAAGTGGCAAATGCTATATAGCCACCGATACTCATTGTGTATTCACCCCTGCCAGCTTCCACTTGGTTTAGCTTACCTCCTCTCCTGTAAGCAAATATGCTTAGTTAATTTAGGGCCACACTTTCAAGAAGCTCAAGCTCAGCTTCCAGTTGTGATTCCACAATTTTGGGTTAGGTGCAAAAGTTCTACTGGAAGCCCCTGAAATCTGAATGCTTATGACATAGGCACTTTTAAAAATCCCATCTATAAAAAACTCTGATCATAGATGGTCAAATGTAAATGTCTTAATATGGAACCTGATTTGTAGATACAAAATTTAGGCTTTTTAAAAAATGTAACCCAAGAACATTTATCTTTCATTATTTAGAACTGACTTGGACAAAGCACAGGAGAAAATACTGCATAGTCCAGGGAGGAGGACAAGACAACCTACAGGGTAAGTAGTTTATCCAGCTCTAATTTCTATAACCCTGTGTTCTTGCCTTTTAACTCTGATGCTGGAATGCCATAGGAGTTTTTTAGCCATATGCTCACATTGGAATGCTTTTGAAGGATATTACACTCATTAACTATTAAGCACCTAGAGGAACTACTAGATCTATTACTATTACCTAGATTTAATACTTTATATTTTGCTGTGCAGGCAAGAATATCTATTATTGCAATAGAGCAGAACTGGTGTGTATAGGCAAGAATATCTATTTTTGCAATAGAGCAGAACTGGTGTGTATATATATTATCAACATGTATTTTTAAAAGTCAATAATTCAATGTGGCCATTACCCATTCACAAAGTAAGTAATTCTTAAGGTTCTAGGATCTTTTTATACTGTGCCTTTTGGGGGTGCAAGGAAGGAGCAAAGTGATAGAAGTTGTGGCTAAAGGACCAGGGTTGAAGGGGAAACAGTCTCTTTTTTAAAGTTTGTTGAGAGTCCAGTTCTGACCTCATTTCCACCAGGTTTACACTGTTGTAAATCTACTGGCATCACTCCTAATTTACATCAGTGTAAGTGAGATCAGAATTAGGCTGTTTAGAATTAGCTAGTCATCAGGAATTTATTTCAGACGTTTGTAAATTAATCAATAGTATATTTGTTCTGTAAGGGCCTGATTCTGCCCTCTTTATTCATGAATGCAGTAATCAGTGGGACTATTCACAAAATAAAGCATCACTTCACATAAGTAAAGGTGGCAAATTCGGCCATAAAGCCTTATTAAACTAGATATTGTATATTTATGAGTTTATTTTATCAGCTATTTGAGTTTGTTGTATACTAAACAAACATTTGATAGTATGTTAATTGCTGTATTATGGACTCTTTAATTCCTTTCAGTGTGTAACCATGTTGACAACCTGGATAAGCAGAGAAATAACAGACAGAAAGGCACATGTTCTGTATATACCCCATATTTCTGCTATATTCATTTAGCCTTCAGACATCCAATACATTTTGCACTCCAAGCATAAGAAAGCATAACGATGAACTACAGAGAGAAGCTGCACATCTCCATAAAAGTTCTGTCCTCTGCACGTTGCTAGCATCATCCCACAGTTCTAGATAATCTTCTGGAAGAACTGCCCATGTGAATAAGGACTGCAAGATTGGGCCGTACACTATGAGATCTTTAGACCAAAGAACATGACTGACTCTGTCAGAGTCTGATTGCAGTTATGCTGGTGTAAACCCAGAGTAACTCAGTGGAGTTACTTTGGATTTACACATGGTGTAACCATGACCAGAATCTGGCTCTATGTTTGCAAAGTATAATGTAAATTAATTCTTCTACCCTTACTCCCGCTGTCTAGAACGTATCTCTGGGAGTAGTGCCATTACTTTCAGTAGTGCTGTTTGGTGAGTAAGGAACTAGTCAGGAAGAGTAGTCCATCCAGCAAGCTCCAATGGAGTTCTGCTTTTAGGGTATGTGTATAATATGCATGTGATCATTCATCTTATTTCTTTCTTTTAAATTTATCAGTTTAAAATTCAAATGACTAAGTATGTGATATTTTGATTTCCAAAAAAATTGCTTTTTCCAGTATACGAGTCTGATCCTTTTGCTCTTTTTAATTCAATCCTAATTGCACTTTTATTCAAGGAATTAGTAAAGATTTTTTTAAAAAACCACCCGTACATTGTTAAAAATATCATTTTAAACGTCATTGTCCCCACTGCTCCACTTTGATCCTTATGAGAGTTCTTCATCTTTTATGTTTCATTAAAAGAGAATTTACTCTAAATTTGGGGTGTAAAAATCAGTATTGGAGGGATTTTTTAAAACAACCCAAATCCTCTCACATTCACATTCCCTAGTGTCCCAGATGGCCCTATCCATTTCATCTCCATTCAAATTCTGTGACGGCAGAGAGCAATCAGCACCTGGTAGGATACATTTGAAGATGAACAAGTCAAACAAAGCACTCCTGCCCCTTACAACCCTATTACTGCTGTTCCTTTAAATAACCCAACCCAGAGCAAAAAAGACCACACACCCAAAGAATAGCAAGCTGCATCTGTAGGGTCTTCAGAATGGGGTTAACTTTCTTCTTTTTTACTACAGAAACTTTCATCTAAGCAGGAGATAATTAAACATTATGATTAAGAGTCTCAAAGCTGACTGGAAGATTTACACACAGCTTCCGTTAACATTAACACGGCACTGCTGGGCCCTTTGGGAGACTGGGGAACATGAAGATATTAGTTTTGCTTTAATGTTAATGGGAGCTGTGAGTGAAATCTTTGCCCCAATGAAGTCATTGGCAAATCTCCCATTTCGGTGGCACCAGCATTTCACCCTGTGTACTTAACTGGTACACGTCCTGTCCCTGACCATCCCCCGCAGATGTGCAGGAACCCTAGTACTGCCCAGTGCAGTTTTGCTGCCTAACAGGAGGAAGGGACTGGATCCTAGGAGCCACACACAGCTGAGTAAATGTTCTCCTGATATGCTAGTTTCAGGCAGGGGTATGGGTATTGGTTGGTGCATAAGGCTAGAGCCTCCCATTTTCAATCAAGCCACAGATACACTGGAGAAGCAACTTTCTCCTATGATGCTTTTAGCACAGCACAGCATAAACTCTCAGAGACTTCCAGTAGCAACTCAGTTATAGATGGGGTTAAATTCAGTGTGAGTATAAATGTAATTTTACATGTTGAGCCCAATTCTGCCTCAGTTACATAGGTACAAGTCCCTCTGATGTAAATGGGACTTACACTTATGTATCTGGGTGCAGACGTGGCTACCAGTCAGTCACAAAAGCAGTGGAGTGGAAGAGACTATCACTCACATTGACTGGGCATTCAGTAGGTGTGCAAAACAAGTGCATGGTACACCAATTTGGTAAGCTAAGATTCTAAGGATGGTATTAAAGTTGGAAAACATGCTTTAACTTATATTCTTTCCCTTAATTGTTTTTGCTGCAGTCCATCCGTGTGTAATTTATACTAATTCTGCACAATCCCTGAACACCAACTGTGCATGTTACATTAGGCTATGCCCAACATGTAACTCACACCTCCATTTGTGTCCCTATTTTATTCCAGTTTAGCCCAGAGAATCCCATAGGAGCTGTAGCTCCACTTACTGCAGACAACAGATGGCTGACCAAGGCTACTGTTCTCTGCTCATTTGGTGCTACATACATGTGATCCAAAAGCCGAGTCTATCCCTATCTAGCTATATTTCTGAATCAGAGTTAAGTTGGTAACTATTTATTTTTACATTTGGTTAAGTTGTATTGAATTTTTTTCCAACTGTTCAACTAAAGAAACCGAACATGTCCGGAATGATCTGTAATATCAGTCTAGAGAGGGAATACAATCAACATGGTCCTTATTTCCACATCCAATATGTCTATGATCATTTTGCTTGGGAATCAGAGCAGATGACAGATAACCCAAATGGAATTTCCAATGGAATTTTTTGTTACTACTGAAGGATGAGAGGGGGGAACTTAGTCAATGAAAGGGAGGTGTCATGAGAGGTGTGCCAGGGCTACACTCCAGAAGAAAGAAGGACTCTCCCTCTCTGAGCTGTTAACATATAGAGGGAAGTGTCACTAAGGGAGGAAGCCAACAATACATCTGCTACTTAAGTGATGTGGCTCCCATTCTTCAACTTGATGAAAACTGAAAGAAATCAAGTAAAAAAAACCCTTGAGCCATTGGCCTGAATGGAGTTATTCTAGATCTACTCCACTGTAACTGAGAGCAGAATCTCACTGCTTGGCCATTTCATTGTTACTGAGTTGTTCATTCTTAACTTGAAACAACAGAACCATTGGTTTGGTTCTGTTCCCACTGAAATTAAAGGTACGTCTACGCTAATCGATTTACCAGGGATTGATTTATCGCGTGAAGTGTAGATGTGATAAATCAATTCCAGAGCGTGCTCCCCGTCAACTCCTGTACTCCATCTTGGTGAGAGACGGAAATGGAGTCGACTGGGAAGTGGCAACAGTCGACTTGCCGCCGTGTGGACGGCCAAGTAAGTAGACCTAAGATACGCCGACTTCAGCTACTCTATTCACGAACTGAAGTTGTGTATCCTAGGTCAACCAAGAGTAAAACTTCCTTTGACTTAACTAGGAGCAGAATCAGGGCCATCATTTAACCATCAACCCCTTCTCCCCAAATAAATATAATTAACATTAAAATGGTAAAAAAATGTGCTTATTTGTTGGGGTTTTCTTACAAACCAAAATTGGATTTTTTAAAATGTAAGTTTAAAAAACATTAAATCTTTTTAATTCAATTACAACATCAACATTAGTGGCCCAAACTCTGCCCTCATTCATACCCACACAACCACAGTGACATCAATGAGTCAAATTCATCCCTGGTGTAACTCCACTATAGTAGAATGACACCAATAATGATTTTGTGTCAGTGAGGTTATACGGGATATATGTGAGTGCCAAATTTGGCCCAGTGCCTCCAACATCTTTCCCAACTGCAAAGCTTCATTGTATCTTCACTGTAGATAATACTGGTGCAACTCTTTGGCCGGTGGAAAGCAAAACACCTGCAGAACAGTATGACACCAAAAATGTTAAAGATTCCCTGAGTTTTTCATGATCTACTTTCCCAAGAGAGAGATTTGCTGCTGCAAAAGCTTCTATAGTTCTAAATGGATTACCTGCCAGCACTGGGTAGCATCTGCACTCCATTAGAACACAGACGTAGCAGGAGCCTGCCCTTTGGACTGTGATTCCTTCATCGTTTCAGCTTTACGTTGCAAATTTCATTTTTCCAATTCTTGCCAACCGATTCTTTCTGCATATATGGATCAGCATTTGCTGCATAACAGCTTTCCACTATCCACGTGTAGGATTCCTTTCAGATATTGCTTTATGTGGTCCTCAGCAGATAAAAAAGCAGCAATTTTAGCCTTTGAACTCATTCCATACTGCAGTAGAGTAAAAGCAACACAGTACACGTGAACCCTAGAATACCTCTGCCTAGCCTATGTATCCTGTGCACTAGCTCTAGCAGGCAGACTGTAGTCACACTGATTGCATCAATACAGAGTGAGAGTGCACGCGCGCTAGGCTAATGATCACCCTTCTTGATAAAACTGCAAATAAGAACAAATCAAGGAAACACTGAACTCTGAATATGAAAATATATAAAAAAGAAAAGAAAAATCAAAGATTAGAAGACAGAGAGGGTGACCTACATGGACTGAGCAGGGGTTGGAAGTCATTAACTCCTGAGATCTAATTTCATCGTGGCTGTGTCCCCTTTGTAAAATGGAGACAGTGAGCCATATTCATTCCTTATGTAACTAGTGATGTCAATGGAGTTGTACTAGGGATGAATGTAGTTCAATAATATTTACCTCCTGAGATCACAGATAAAAGATACCAGGAGTAATTACTTAATGTTAGTAAAGTCCTTTGACAATGTAAAATGCTAGAATGTATGAGGGATAGCTATTGTTATCAATTTATTATTAAATTCAGGGGTAGGGAAATCTGCCCAAATCAGTAACGTAAGGGTTAATGTCGCTTTAGCTGTGTTGGCTAAAGCCTACTCTGCACAGAACATTGTGGCTAAGTGCTCAATAGATCTATACTCTCACACTCTTTCATTATTTAAATCTCGTGTCTGGCGAGGCTACATATTTATTCAACTGAAATATGCATTTTGCTTTTAAATGTTTTATTAACTCATGGACACATTGAGCCTAATTCTGATTTCACTTATACTGGAGGAAATTTGGAGTAACTCCACTAAACTCAATGGAGTTATACAGGGTAAAGTTTATGTAACCGTCAGGAAACAATTCTCTAATTTTATATGCCTTTTGGCCACACACGTAAAACTTTCTTTGTGACAACCGCAGTAGGCAACAGCAGCACCTTAACATAATTATCAAGTTCTGTTTATTTTCGTCTATACAGAATAACAGGACATGTCCCCCCTGGTGTATCTCCACTGGATCAACAAGTTACAGGAAGGATAAAATTAGCCCAACATATTTTGCAGGAAATATTTTTAAAGATAATGGGAGAAATCCTGGTCCCATCAAAGACACTGGCAAAACTCCCATTGACTTTAATGGGACCAGATTCATTCCTGGGTTACCTCCATTTACTTGAATAGAGTTACTCCATGAATTAATATGGCCCAATAGCTTTTTAAATCTTAGCTTTCCTAAATGAACACATGCATGTAGGTCACAATATATTACACAGAAAGACACCTATAGTAATCACCAGTGGGATCATTAAAATAATTAAGCTAGGCCTAGAGACAAATTCATTTCGTATCATGCTCCTTACAAAACATACCCCTCATCTCCATAGTCCAGAGAGTGTATTTTACAAACATTCTAAGGAGTTAATGAAATATTACTCTAAGTGGATTATGTCTGCATACCATAATAGGGTTTGTATAAATGAAAACTTGACTTGTGTAGACAAATGGCAGTGAAATACATTTAAAGTCCAAAAAGTCAAGAGGTAGCACCACATTACTGCATTTTTACAGTAGTTGACTATGATATCAGGAAATTATTTCCAATGGAATGCCACTGTAGCTTTATTGTTACATAACTCCTCCACATGGGATGGTGAGTGTGTTGGATACACAGCATTAAAAGAGAATAATCAGTAAAGGAGAATCCCCTTTGTTTTGAATATAAAGCCACTGTAACTGTGTAACAGTGATCACAGAGAGAATACTTTACACTGTTCATCAACATGAAAAAAACCCTCTCCCCACACATGAAAGCTAGAAACAGGTTGTTTCTATGGCATCCCGTGGGAGAATTTTCTCAAACTATTCTGCTCATGCTGATGCTATTCATGCTCCACTTGCAGTGCCACTGTTCCCTGCCAGGTGAAAGGGAAGACGGGCATCTTGGATAGCAGGAGCCAGAGAAGGAATGAGGAAAATCAGTATAATTCCCTGAAGGACAAAGAACTGGTCCAACTAACAGGTGTTTTACAACATCAGAGTCAGTAATAGGTCAGGATGGCACCATGAGTTGGATCCCTTTACTTCCGTTGTCTGAAAGCTCTAACAATGCTTTCCAGAGCCCTGTCTGGAATCAAGAACCTGCCTGTAATGACACATTTTTTACACAGGCAGCACTGCAAGGGATTATAAAAGAGATGAACAGAGAGAGGCATTTGCTTTGCACTTAACCACAATCAAGTTGTCTGTTCAGGGAAAATAAAAATAGAGTAGTTGGACAAAGAAAACAAGCATAGCCGAAATCTGCACCTAATATGCTGGAGATACCGCTCAACAGTGATCCTTGAAAAAGTATTACTCCATAATTGCTCCCAAAGGTTGTGAGAGACAGAGTTGTCTACTGAGTGACCGCTGGTCACGTCAGTCAGACCTGTCTAGGAATGCTTCTCATGACTAAAGGAGCTCTGCATAATCAGAAAACCACCTAGATTGTCCTTCCTAATACACTGTCCAAGTTGAACTGGCAAATAAATCAACATGACTATTTAAGCATCTCAAATTCGATTTTTAGAGCAGCCCATATTGGGGGATAGCAACATAGATACAAATTTATGTTCAGAAATCAGATAAGCTTGATCACTGCTATCAATTCCTCCCCGTTATTAACTTGTTTTCCATCCCATCCCCAAATAACATGACACCCATTTATGCCAATGATCTCCATGTAACCTAGGCTGGGATAAATATTTATTTCAGGGAATGTGATTAGCAGAGACCAGTTAAGTAACTTTTTCCTTGCAAATTCCATTAAATGCTCTGAGTAAACATCATGCCTACAATTCACTCATGAACAGAACTCCAGCTCTGGGATTTAGTTGATATGAGTTGCACTTCCATGGGGTAAATTCTCATCTCAGAGCCTAGCAAAAGTCCCCTTGCAACAGGTTCTGCTGTGTAAGGAAGGGCCATGTAGGGGGGAAACACGTCTAGCACATCACATAGCTCTTCATAGGCTCCCTTCATGCCATCAGGATAGGGCAGGTCCAGGTCTGAAGAATCCACTCTTGCACAGATCCTCCTATTCCCCCCATTTCACAGACACGTGACATTAAGACCAGGGGAACCACTGCAGCCTCAGTGAAGTAGGTTCATGGGATAAGGGAAGAAGATTCCTTCCCCTCCGCAACGTCCCAGTACCCAGCCAAGCTACTCAGGCTACGTGCTTGCGTCAGGATTTTTCTCCTTATTGCAAGAAAACAAGAGGGAGTATAAAATGACTGTTCCAAGCTGTAATTGTGTCAGTGTCACTGTTTTCCTTCCAAATCATGTCCACATCACCATTTCTGCACTTCTTGTGCTCTGCAGAGTTCCGCTCTAGCCATGTAGCAGCGTTAGGGGCATGTTGGAAGGAATGGCAAGGAAATGCTTACTAAATCCATTACACCTCAGAATCTGTTTTAAGGGTGCGTGGAGCCCTGACTGTGTATGATAAGACTGAATAACATTCTGTACGTTTATAGCTCCTTTCATATGAGGATCATAAAGCACTGACATGAGTAAGTTAAACTGCACAACGATCTTGGGAAACATTATTTTACACATGGGGAAACAGAGGCACAGAGAAGCTAAATGACTGGATTAAGTTGAATGATTTGTTTCAGAAAACCAGCAACAGAAGTCAGGGGTCCCAGCTTATGCAATCAGGCATCCTTTCCCCTCATTCTTCCCAGGACTGTAGCAGGAGCAACAGGGCAACTGCCAGTATGCAGCCACGCTGCCTCAAGCCACCTGGCTGGGAGTGAGACTTCCTTTCCCCTCTCTCCAACTCTGATTCACTGTTAAGTGCGACCCTTCTTTTCTAAGGTTTTATGCCGACTTTTTGTGGGGGGCAAGCACCATTTGACTCTAAGTTGGCCTTAGTCCTGCATAACTTTACCTGACAAAATTCCTCTGGAAGCCATTGGGACTTTTGCCCACGTAATAACAAAGTAAGAATCAAGGGATTTAGTCCTAAATGTGTGTGAATGAAACAGCAAGTTCTTTCCATAACCGTGAAAATTCTAACGTTAATCCAACATTAAGCTAGGTGCACGGACATCAAACGGGAAACAAAAACTTCGTACACTTAAAACTGCTCTCGTCTGTATTGCACGCAAGCTTGCCTTAAACAGTAGAATTCCCTCTGTTTTCTTGCAATAAGGGAAAGAAGGCAACTCACTGGAAGACTTGACTTCTGAGTAAATCCCGAATTTCTCTGCCACCCAAATATGTAACCTAATTTATAAGTGTGCAATCTTTATTCCATAGTTTTGCCTCCTACTCTGCTAAATGTTTCTAAAAGAGTGGTTTCTACCCTCTTGATCAGCATTCTAACTGGATTCGGCTGGAAATTAATCAGCTGAGGAATACTGATGTAAGAGAGCAAAGTAACTAAAGTGGAAATTCACCTAAAAATATCCTTTGGGTTTTAGCTTTAAAGTTCATAAGTTTTAAGTTCATAATGTATATTAAAAATAAAGAACCTTGTCCTGCAGTCCATGCAAAAGCAAAATTCCCATTTTGGAGTTTTGTAGGCTTATGGCTCAAACTCGTAAAATGTTTGCATGTTGGATAATATATGATATCATACCGTACAGAGTAAGAGCCCAATTCTGCTCCACTGAGGTCAAGGGGAGCTTTATCGCTGACTAAAATAGGAAACCTCACAAAAGATTAAATTCACAGTGGTTTGGACCATCTGCCTAAAGTTCTTTACTCTATTTAAACCTCTTAATGGGTCTGTCTGGGGAAGAGATGTGAGCTCCAAAGAAGAACAAAATACCACCTGCATACCATGCGGGTGCACAGACCCACAAGTAGACTGGTGTGGAATAGTCAGGAACAGAATTATAGTAACCATGATGTTCCAGTGGCCCGGAACCACTGTTCAGAAGGTACAAAGGGGTAGCAGATGTTATTCTAGCCAATAGGTTTGAGTATTATCCTCAAATGGTCTGTGTATTAGCCTCACAAACTGTTCATGGGATAGGGACTGAATTCCATCCCCATCCCATTTAGTTCCCTGACTAAAGCCTAAAGCTTGTGTTGGAAGGGGTGAATTTCAGCCTAGTGTACAGTATGCTTCAGTGTTTGCTAATTGCATATAATTTCCATTTTCAGTTAATACTGCAAGAATATCCAAATGTGACATGAGGTTAGCAAATAAATCATACCAATGACACTAAAATGTTTGTGTATGTGCAGAAATGTAAGATAGTCTCAAATGTGAAAAATCTGTAAAAGAATACATCCCGCACCACATGTCAATAGCACTGATTGGGACAAAGCCAGTGAAAACCAAACATTCAAAACTGAAGCTCTCTCTCCCTTAGCTTATGGCTGTGGCTGTGGGGGAAAGAAGCACAAAGGGCTGTAGGTAAGGAGAGAGGGCTACCCACTGTTCCCACTTACACTGGGCATGCAAATTTGCAGTAACTCAGCTTTAAATTAAAATTTCCAGATGTTTCTTCATTAGTGCTAGAAGATGAATATTACTGAAACCTAAGAGGCTTTTTAACATATTTAATTAAAATAAAAGAGCGAAACATACATTTAATGGAAGGATATATAACGATTATTAATTATCTAAGGGTGTTTCTGGTAAATGTATTTAGCTGGTACAGAATAATAAAAAAATAAAAAATGCAGTCCTATCCTCCCACATAAATATTAGATTTGGTCAGAAAATAAGACAAACATTTTCAGGAAAAATGTGTTCTTTTTTTAAAAAGAAAAACAACCTTGAAATTCAAATTTCTACTAAAAATCAGTACAACTTTTGAGATTCTGACTAGTTCTAGTAAATATGGAGCTGGGATCTAATCCTGCTCTCTTTAAAGCTAGGGCGTTGGTAGCTTTTTTTCTATGCACAGTGCGCATGTGATTGAACAGTATGTACAATGATAGATGTACAGTAAGGACTATTTTAAGAGCGATCCCATCCTATTTGATAAATAAATATGTATAATTTCAGTTCACTTTATGGATGTGTTAGAGCCTTCACAGCTTTCGTAGTCTGTCATGGAAATCTGCATTCAAGTGTCAATGTGTGAGTGGGCTGCATTAGAGGGAGTCTGGGTGAAAACATGAATGAAATTTCTAGAGGAGCTGGTTGGCAAATATTAGTAACTTGATTGCTTTCTTTGTTTTATTTAAATATGCAACATGGATTGTGGGAGTGCATAAGTGTCTTTCTTTGGCATGCCTGTAACTAAAACTACCAATGTTAAGACTTTTTGAGACTGTATTACACATAAATGAACGGAATAAAATTCATCCGAGAAACTCAGTATACAAATCCAGCCAAGGTAGAATGTGAATCTCCTTGCACATCCAAAACTCTTGATCATTTCAATTACGTTTTTGGGGGGACAAGGACAAGATCATGCCCCTAAACTATAACTCTCCATTAAAACAAGTTAATAATGGAAACACAGAGATAATTTTTACACACAGCTGTCACAGAAGTATATCTGTTCCTTATTTTTTTTTGGAATGCTGGCATATATCTTTGAGAGAGATACTATCACCGATCGTATCTTTGACTTTATCCTTTGAAAGGCCAACATATTTGTTTATATATTGTTTGTCAGTTGGAAAAAATATATCATACCATAATGACTGAAGTGAGAAATGCAGACTTAGAATGAACCATTGACAGTGGCCATTTAATTAGTTTCCCATTTGTCACAATAGTTAAGTGCTGCTGCTGCTTTTTCTTCTTCAAATCACACAGCTGGTACAGATGAGCAGGTCATGGCGCACGTGTTAAACCTCATTGTGGAAGAGTTTGTTTCTATAACATACCTAAGTAAGTTCCCTTGCAGGAACTTGTAGCCCATGAAAGTTTACAGCAGAATACGTGACTAACACCTTTTGGGCCGGATCTTGCATCCTTTACTCGTGAAAATTCACTCACTGGAGCAAATTCTCCTCTTAGTTGCACTGATTTAAGAGTCACTCTGCAATTACACTGGCATAACTGAGTGCAGAATTTGGCCCACTGACTTCAAATCATTCACTAGTGCAAATGACTGACTATTCACAGGAGTCATGGTTGCAGAACCAAGTCCTTTATTTTCATGAACCATAGCTGAAACACATAACTTATGAATGGCAGAACACAGCAAAGCCATGAGTGGGCTGAGCACAGCCAATCCTACCAAATTACAATGAGAAATGTATCACACTGTCTGCTGTCAAGTGTAATTTATATCATACCAGAAGGGTGACGGAAAAGCAGGTATAGGCAGGAACTTACCATGCCTATAGTTGTTCTTGTTAGGCTTGATCTTGCAAGGTGCTGAGAACGCTCAACTGCCAGTGAAATCACTGCAAACTGAAAATGTTCAGGACCATGCAGGATCGGGCCTATTATAAGTACAACTGAGGAATAAATAAGACTGAATGATTTTTCTATTTTCCATTTTATATTATATATATATATATATATATATATATATATATAAAGTCAAATGGTGTATGTATGCGTGTATGTATGTGCACTTACTCCTTCCACACCGTTTGAGCTAGAGACTTGAAATTTGGTACAGTTAGAGGCCTTAGGGTCCTAATCAGGGTAAGAGTCGAAAATTTTTCAAATCTCACCTCTGACGCCCCCCAGGGGTGAAATTATTTAAAGGCCAATCACATCAGCTGGGCAGCTGCTGTTCTCTGTGATATAGTTATGATGTCATAATACCCCCTCCAACGGACCCTGCACTCGCTCAGCTCTCTGCTCCTCCCCCCTCCAACGGACCCCGCACTCGCTCAGCTCTCTGCCCCCTCCCCTCTCCAACGGACCCTGCACTCGCTCAGCTCTCTGCCCCCTCCCCACCTCCGACGGACCCGAGTTGGGTTTGGTCAGAGGGTAAGTGAGGTAGGGGTGTCGGGTTTGGTCGGGGGGTAAGTGAGCCGGGGGTGTCAGGCTTGGTCTGGGGGGGGGGGAAGGGTTTGGGGTGGGTGAGGGGTGAGGTGTGGGTGTTGGGGTTGGTCGGAGTGGTGAGATGTGGGTGTCAGGTTTGCTCTCTGCCCCCTCCCCCCTCCAACAGACCCCACACTCACTCAGCTCTCTGCCCCCTCCCCACCTCCGATGGACCTAAGCAACGCCGGGTATTTTCACTAGTATTATATATTATATATTAAAAAAACCCTAAAATTATATTTAGGATTTCATGGCATTCAGAAAGAAATAAAGCATGCAATGCAGATACATAGGAAAAGTATCCCCTATACTTTAATTTTTAGGGTGCTGATACTTTATTTTCTGCAACTGTATCAAAGACTCAGCAAAACATATGATATCCATGCCTATTCGGCAAAGTACTTGAGTACACATTTAAGTGCTTTGTTGAACCAGAGTCTATAAAATGTGATTAATCTATAATACTTGAAGCTCTTATGAAATGTTGATAGCCAAACTGAAAAGAATTTAATATGTTGTATAAATAATCCAAAAAGCTCTCCATGTGTGAATATAGCTGTGCCTCCATCTGTGGCCATGCATGTCATCTTTGCAGCGTGGGCTAATAGTGCTTTTCACTATTACCAGCTGTCTCACTCAGCAACACACATCCTTTCCTCCTACAACAGCTCAAGACCCAGAAATCCTCTCTCATCCATGATCATTGCGAAGGCAATTTATAACCTCATGGAAGACATTCCAGAGAGCAATGAAAACAAAAGGTTTTGTGACTTTATCATGAGGACCCAGAACATTGAATCATTGGGAGTTTTGCCACTGAATTCAGTGGGAATGAAAGCAGGCCCTCCTGAGTAAAGAATGGGGTGACCATTTATGTCAACTTAAACACTGAAGGAACCCAACTGGCAAAATGAAACAAAATAACCAGGATCTCTCTCTCTTTAAATACAAAATGTGTGCTCTGATATTTCTGTTTGGTTTTCTGACTGAATGATGTTATTCAAACTAAGGATCCAAGCCTGTGAGTAGATTCACTTAAACCATGGGTGAGGATTACTTGAGTAAGAGGGGTTTGCAAGTTCAAGCCTTAAGAGATAACACAATACATACAAATGCAAGAGAATAAACAACAAAAGATCACACAATACACTAGTTTCTGACCAACAACTGTTTTGTACTTGCAGCTTAAAAACCAAGAGGAATACACTTCTGTTGTTTCAATAGTTAGAAGTAACAAATCTGTATTATAAACCAAAACCTCTAAAATAAAATCTCTGCATTTATTTTAAACATATTTATATTTTGCAAGTTACACAGTTGAAGTTTCTATTAAATAACTCTAATGTGGGGCATATTTTTTAAACTGTCAGCAGTGATTTTTTTTTAATGTGGAAACAGATGTGCTATTTCACTGCAACTGCTGCATATTCTCTGTATTTTCTTTATACTGTGAAACATCAGTGTTTTTTTTGTTATAAATCTTTCCCCACTGGATAGATTTCTTCCTTGTAATTAAATACTAGACTGAAGTCTTGAAATAGATGGTCTCCTGAAAAATCATGTTGTTTTTTGCCTAATTTTAAAATATTGGCATTTCAATTAATGTTCCTTTTCCATGGACCATTTCAATGCACTACCTAGCCTGGACTGAAATCACAGCCATATGCTTTATGACATCAGAGGCATTTCAAGGAGTCTCTATAAATGTCATTTACTGCACGGGAAACTGTCAAATCAGTGCAAAAATCTCTAGTTCTTCTGAAGGGAAAATACTTGAACAAAAATGTAGCTTTATACAGCTCCTTTATAGGGAAAAGGCTGTCCCTGTGCAGAAATAAGGTCAAGTTGACAGCAGAACCTCTGACAACTAAACTGCTGACCTGATTCCTGGTTTGCATTTGGGATCAACGCTGATTTCTTTACCTAGTGTGACCAAACACCTTGTACTGTACATCTCATACTTCCTGTTGTTTAGATGTGATACATTTGACCCTTACACAGAATAAACACAATCTTATAAACAAACTACATTATTCTTCAATCTCAGAATACCAATTTTGGTGGATTTAGTTACAAATCTAAAGCTATCAAGTATCTCTTATGAGATACTCTGACGAATATACTTTTAACCCTTAAATCACTGACATTCTTCAGCTGCCAGCCTAGAGCCCAATCCTGAAAAGAGCTGAACACCTCCCACAGGCATCTCCTCCCATGGCGCTCCGCACCTCACAGAATAAGGCCCCAAATGAACATCGCAGAGGGTTTATGTACACTTAAAATACTGACCAGGTTAAATAATCTTCACCAGACAAATTAGTAGCATGTACAGTAAACAATCTGAATGCAATAATTATATACAACTTTGACCTGATCTGCAGTTGCAAATAAACACATTGTGTGCTGGACATTTTGCTGAAAATGAATGACCAGTGTCACTGCTGTTGAATAAGCGAGTACAGATCATCTAAGAACTCTACCAACCTATACAACTGCAGAAGTGACAAAGAGTCCTGTGGCACCTTAAAGACTGTATATTTTAGTTGGTCTTTAAGGTGCCACAGGACTCTTTGTCACTTTTGCAATTCCAGACTAACACGGCTACCTCTCTGATTCTACACAACTGCAGATATTATAGGGGTTCTTCTGGCTGACAAATGTATCCATGAGCACCCATGTAAAAGACAGACTGCTGTTCATTTGTTTAAGAAAAAATTGTTTTAAAGAACCTGATTCATAGAGTGGTGAATATTATAGGACAGTCACATCAACAGGTGCTTCAAACATAGTAGTATGGGGCAGAAAATGTTGAGAAAGAAAATGAATAGACTGTTTAAATAATACATACATTTTGCTGTCTTTTTTTCCTATAGAACTCTAGTGAAGTTCATGTATAAACTGGAGATTGAATTATTTATAATTTGTGCATATATAATATAATCATGTTTCACATCCAAATATTCCACACAGGTCAATGTATATTTCCAAGCAATGAAACAAAATGGGCACCCAGCCTGAAAACACTGAGGTCCTACCTGGAATCTGGATACTTTGTCAAGGTAGCCAGGCTGCTGGTGTACATATGTCCTCCTACATCAATGTGCACAGGAGCATTGGATTTGGTGAGTTGAGCTGGGAGAGGAATTCCTTGAGCAGCCAGGGGAGAAACTGGGGACCGTGTTAGAGATAGACGGGACATGCTTCTTCCCTCCTGGAAACGGAAGACAAAAAAGAACAGTTTCTCTTAAATGTAACTGTGTGTTACCTTTATTCCTAGTGTGATCACAGATCTAATCAGATCATTTTTGCATCTGCCTGATCACATATTCAGCTAACAAATTATTGCCACCACTGTAATTAAGTGTATTTGCATCATTTTCTTCAAAGTACCAGAGGGGAAGAGAAAGATGCTTATTAGCAATAAGAAATCAAGAAAAAAAAATTTCAAGGTGTCAGCCTCAAGGGGCATAAAACAAACTGCAAAATTCTAATTAAAGGTCGCGGGCTTATGTGTTAGATGTGAAATATCCCCTGACAAACGAATAACCAATTTGTGAATTGGGATTCAGGGGTTTTTGCAAGTTTGTCTCAGTAACGAGACACCTCTAAATTAGTGATTTCCTCAGTACCTGAGGCATTTAGTTTATACATATAGTAAATTTCACATCAAACTATTAAAAATAATAGATTATTTTTAATAATTACAAAATGAATTGATAACTATTGATTATATCTTAATAGTAGATATAATGAGGGACTAATAAGCTTTCAAACTGAAAGAAATTAATAGCTGGAAGCAATGATGGCAGAAATACATAAAAAATGACCAAAATTTTCATGACACAAAGCTTTCACAAATGCTACATGATCTACCATTAGAAACCAGAAATATACATATCAACATATGTATATTTATTACTTTAAAATATCTGAAATTAAATGGAACTGAGTCTATATATTTTTAGCTGATTTACAAATTCATGCACTGAATTTCTGCTTCTGTTAACCTAGCACAAATATTTAAAAGATTTTCAAAAACCCTGTTTGATGTGAAAGGGACTGTTAGGGCAAATATATATATTGCATATATATATATATATGCACACACACACAAACTTTTCAGGTACTATAAGAAAAGGATGATAACTGATTCTCTCCCAGATACCAACATGTGTCTTACACAATTAATTTAAGTTAAATACAAAATTATAGGTACCATATATGACAAACGGAAAAACTGCTGAAGCTTTTGGAAGTTCTATCGGACACCAGTGTGTCTTACACAACTGACTAAAGTCAAATAAAATAATAATGAAAACATAAATGACAAATGGAAAAATTGTTCAAGCTTTTGGAAGTTTTAGAAAATTCCTCATCCTTTCTGTCACATATGTGTAGAACAACAGATGCAAAATATTATAGTTTAAAACATTTCTGAATATAATCTAATGTTCCTGGTATTTTGTTTTGCAGTCATGCTACCAAACTTCTAGGCTCTTCCTAACATCTGATAGACACTTTGTATGCAGTATTACAAAGTGAATGTCCAATTATTTCTGGTTACTTTGGTGACATTTCTAAGAATCCTAAAGCTGGTCTCTCTTTTCATTTAACAATAAATATTTTGCCCAATATGCTTGCCCAAACTATTCAATGAACATACAATTGACAAGATTCCTTAAAAATGTGGTTACCAAAATATGTGGAAAGGGTCTGAAAATATACTGTATCTCAACATCTTTAAAAGAAGAACACAGATTAGTCTATTTCATCTAGTTTAGTTCATAACAGTTTTAAACTACTCCAGTACAGAAATACATCACCCCATTATGAATCCACATCCTTTTCTCTTCAAATGCAGAATGGACATCTGCACTGAATGCGAACAAAATATCAACACTGTCCTAGAACTTCTGTGTCAGTCGATGTGAAATTGGCATTAACATTTTTACTGCAGCACCACCTTCAAGGAAAATGACTGAATCCTTTAATGACTACAGTTGTTGCTTTCTTCTTTCCCACAAGGTCCTGTTGTGGGCAATCTTTAGGAAATATGTCATATCACAAATAAAACAACTAATTTTTTAAAATAATGTTGTACTTTAGCAGTCTGTTCTCTAGTTGTGGATGCTATATCTGTCTACCAACACAGACAAGGATGTGTTCCTACCAAAGAGCACTGCAAGCTCATGTTCATTCTGTACTCCTTCACTTAAATGTAAGGGTCAGTAGCTACAAGCTGAATGTCAACTCTGTCTTTGTTCTAACCCTAACTATTATCACTAATGATAAAGGTACAGACCTTGCAGGATACAGACCTGCCTTGGAAATACACCTCATGGAGTTTTACAAAAAATATGCCTAATTAGGGCTCATCTGGACCCCTACAATTTTTAAATGAAATCAAAGAACTTGTAGTTCTCTTTAAATAAGTCTTACATTTAACCATTTGTCTTGAAATACAGACTCCAATGTTAAAATATGCACAGAAAGCTAAAGATCAAGTGATCTGAATCTATTTGTGCATATTTAAACACTGCTACTGTCTTAAGATTTTGTTTAATGTTAGTACATCAGCAAATGCCTTGATCTGCAAACTGTCTGAGACTCTCCGTGAGGCCATGCCCATACAGTAGAGATATTTAATTTATACTGTTCACTGGAGGGACTTTTTGAACAATCCTCTGCTTTTGGCATCACTCAGCTACAGTATTCATTGAAAAAACACTTCATTATAGAAAATCACTTGAAAACTAAAATAGTTCACAATCTTGTATGGATTTTCATACTTATTGAGGGCTTTCGGGCTTTTATTTGGGGGGGAGGGAATCAAGGGGAACTGAAATACAGGTTTGTTTACAGAACCTTAATATTATAAAATAACTCAAATGTTTAATAAAGCTGTGATTAACTAATACAAAAATGATTGGCTATCAACAGAGAACATAGGTCTTAAAGACTACCTAAACCATGTAAAAAGCACTTCCATTAATCCTAAAAATAAATATGCCTTATTCCTTAATCCTAGTTTTATTATCTTCTTACATGTATTTCTCAATATAAACTGCTGCTAAAATTCACCATATCAAGTAATATATTTATGTAATGCACAGAGATGGATCTTAAAAGTATTTATCATGTGGAATTGTGTGTTTTCTAATACTGATGTAAAAATTAAAACCTTATGGGTAAATACTGAAGAAACATTAACAAATTTCATTTTTAAACCATGTAAAATAATCCATGTTCTTTAGTTGCCTACAAAAGGGTATAACATCACTAGTAGTGACACAAGCAATAACCCTGCTCTAGTAAGTAACAGGGGAACCTGCTAAAGGCAAAATCAATAGAGCCTGATTCCCAAATAATCAGAATTTTTAGTTTTCCAAACACTACACACCAAGATTTTTCAGAGCCAGCTTATCTTTTTCTGCCTTTCTAAGCTAACTGCATAAGTACTGCTTGTAAAAACTATTTGCCCATGCAAAGTGAAATAATCACAATGCCATGCTCATTTACACACAAAATGATTTTGTGTCCCATTGTGCTCACAGTTGTTCAGCTCTCTAGGGGTGATTAAACTAGCTATGCTGCTACAGCTTGAGATGATTTCACTGAATCGTTTCTCCATGAAGTTGCTTCTTTGCTAAGCTGTTATTTTAACCATAAAAGGTAAACAGAAGGCAGTTTGTAAGAGCTCCATTCAGCTCCATGCCCAGGGCTATCACCCTAGGGCCGAGAATGCTGAAAGAC
The DNA here is from genome assembly GCA_032164245.1 of Sternotherus odoratus. Taxonomy (NCBI): domain Eukaryota; kingdom Metazoa; phylum Chordata; order Testudines; family Kinosternidae; genus Sternotherus; species Sternotherus odoratus. Next base: position 15,536,578 of record JAVMKO010000014.1, read on the forward strand.
TGCAGAATTTTCCAGGGTGTTGCCTTTCTTCCTCTGAAGCCTACAGGAATACTGTTCATTTAATACACACGCTAGATGATACATTTCAGATCCTACTAAAAGAAAGACTTCAAAAGTGTAAGAACTTTTGGGCGAATGAAGCTTTCCCACCTCTGCACATAGCTTGGGGCCATGGTAACCAATACTGCTGTTGATGTTGGGAAAATACAGTAGAAATAAACTGCACAGAGCAAGGCAGAGAGATAGGGACAAGGGAGGTGAAAGGTTGCAGAAGAGAAACAAGAACAGTCTGGAAGGGATAACTTGAAAAAAAGGGGAAAGAATTAAAAAGAAAGCAGCTCTGAAGGAGGGACAAAGTTAAATCAAGGAACAGACACTTAAAAGACTACAGATGGGAACCAAGACTAATTAAGGATGTAAAAGTGCTTTGTTTCTAAAGTTTATTGTTGCCAGGATAAAAATTAATTGAAACTAATGCTGTTATTCACTCCTGCAGTTTAATTCCTTCATGCACATTTAAGACATGAAATGAAAACTGCAGGTTTAAGGACTTGCCATGAAACAGCTCTCTCTATAAGATGTTGAAAGGGGGCATCTTTCAACCCATATGCAGCCAGCTAGCTGTGTGTCATCAAAGGCACAAAGTCCAGTCTGCTGCAGGACCACTGACTCGTCTTTAATGAGATCAGCACCAACATCTGTTCTCTGACTGGTTCCTTTATTGGATTCTGGTTGAAGCTCCCCCCCCCCCCACCTTTCTTTCTTTAACAGCAAATCTAATCTATTATAGCACTAAAAGCAAAACCACCGTTTCAGCCCCCCGACACCCCATTTCAAGCACTTTGGAGAATAACCAGCTAAAGAACTTAACCTTGCACTCTCGTGGCTTCATGGCACTGTCTGTATTTCCAGGGAGGTAGGATTCAGCCCAGCCAGAGGGTCAAAATTAAAGAGACTTGGCATTACCTTTGTCTCTATAAACACGTAAACATGATAATATCCAGAATCTGCCTCTTAGGCGACTTTGAGCCGACTGTTTATTGTGAAACAAACCTAAGACAAAGAAGTGATCAGGTTATTTTAAAACCTTGGCCAATGGATTACAAAACAAAATCCATAAAACATTTGCACACAACTTAACACTGCTTCAGAAAATACTGGACATTTGCTAGCAAGTGGATTAAGTCAGAAACTTTTTGGGAGCTTGTTGAGCTCTCGTTTAAAAAAAAAATTCTTTCCCCCATTCTCCTCCTCCCATTCCTACCACTCTCCAATCTATTTAGTGTAAGTTTCACGTCACCCAAATGCCTTTCCCTGCTGATGGTCAGGGAAACCACCAGTAAGCCATGCACACCGGCCACTAAACTTCTGGCTTATTATTTTTTTTGTTAAAAATATATACAGCAGTGCCCAAAGGTAAAATTCAAAAAAAAAAAAAAAAGCACAACATGGCGTCCCTTACTTATTCTCTCATAACAAGAAAGGAGATGCCTTAGATGACTGCAGGGGGAAAAAATCTGCACCTCCGATCCTAAACATTTTATGTGCAAGCAATGGTGGTGAACATTGGCCAGACTAATGTATTAATTTTGCAGAAGTGTGCCACATTACATGTAGGAACAGAAATGCAAACTATAGCCTAGAGTGGTTTGAAGTCTACACCAAATCAAGCTGACTGGCGCCAGAGTTTCATTCACAGACCGCCCGTATTTTCCATATTAAGCTTTGTCATCTGCCTTCCCCCTTTGTGTTTAGACACCCTAGAGACAACCCCAAAGGACGGACCCACAAAGTCCCCGGCAGAACCAAGAGGATCTCCCTGAAAGCAAAAGGGGGAACCAAACCACAAACCATCAACAACCCCCCCACAAACAAACATCCTCCCTCCCTTCACAAACAAACAGTGCAAGGAAAAACAATCCCCCCCCCCCCCCCCGCCCCACATTCCACCTCCCGGCCCTACCACGCGGTGGCAGCGGCTGCTGCCTAGTGCAGCTGCCCTTTTGGAAAGTGCAATTGTTGCCAGTGCTCCTTGTGTACCATTCAAAAGCCCGGGACCCAATTAGCTCTGCCTCCTCCGCGCTGTGGCTTTTCCCCCGGATCCTTTGCCTTCTTCAGTGCTGGGGCTAGGGCGGCAGCAGCAGCCTCGGAACCCCGGGCACCGGGGCTCCAGCCACACTGGCCATGCTTTAGAAAAAGGAAACAAACCATACACACATGCATGCACACACACACACACACACAGAGAGAGAGAGCACCAGCGCTATCAAAGGACTGGATGAAAATGGATCCTGTAGCTTTAAAAAAAACCCTCGGTCTCTTCTCCAGAGCCAAGATCTGAGTTAGTTTCAAGAAGAGGCACTTTCCAAAAAAAAAAAAAAAAAAAAAAAAAGCCATGCAATGCAATGCGCACTCCCCAGTCCATGCAGGGAGAGAGACAGGAGCAGCAGTCAGAGCAGCTTTCCTTACCTTGAACACAGAAGAGAGATCTGCAAACCCCCCTTTTGCTTTGGGCTCTGTTGGGTTTGTGTGTTGATGGGTTTGTTGTTGTTTTTTGCTTTTATTACTATCTTTGTTCCTTAGATCCTGCTGTGATTATTATTTTCTCCCTCTCTCTTTTTTAATGCTTCTTCTGTTTATTTTGTGTGTGTGTGTGTGGAGGGGGGGGGAGCCTTAAAATGAAACTGCCGAGGCTGTTATGAGAAGAAAGGCAATAATCCCGTCTCTAAATAACAGAGGGAAGGGAGAAGAGGAGGAAAAAAAGGCGAATTCTTGCTCAGGGCTTTGCAAACGCCTCCAGGGCAGAGGATTAGGCTACAATTAGCTCAGCCCTTTGCTCTCGCCCTAGCTAATTTTGCGATGAAAATTGGATATTTTCCCCTCCTTTTGCTGGAGATCTCCAGATTTTAAAAATACCTTTACAAAGAAAATAAATAATAATAAAAAACATCAGCTGGCAAACCCCAACCCCCCCCCCTCCGCCTCCTGCTCCCCCCCCCCAAAACTAACCCCCCTCTCTCCTTGGCTGCAGAATCCTTTTGCTAACGGTTTGGGTTGCCAGCTCCTCTCCTTCCTTGGCTGGGGGGATAACGGTTTAATGTTGTGGAATATCAGGCCACTGTCACGTCCTTCAATAGACTTACTGAAAAGAAGCAGGAGGAAGGGGGGGGAAAAAGCTGATTTTAATCATTGTCATTTGGTCTGATGTAATATTTCCCCAGGCATTTTCAACTAGGCATAAATTTTCAGCTCCCAAATAAGTAACACAGGGCACGTTTCTCACATCTCTTGACTCCTCTGTTACAATTAGGGTGGCACCCACTCTGCACTTGTTGATAAACTAGATCAAGTTAACAAAAAAAAATAAAAAATCCCCAAACCCTACAGCAACTAGGATGCAGATCGGGAAGATTTGGGGGGGAAGGGGATTTGCAATTATTCCCTTCCCCCCCTCCGTTTTCTCTCCCCTCGCTCCCTTTTCACCCTTTCCTAATGTCTCGCATTGTACACGCCAAATTTCCTGTAGGCCATTAAAACCAAATGACGTCTATCGACATGCATTGTGCTATTGCAGAAAGCGCCCTGGCAGGCCGCCCCTGGCCAAAAGCGCCATTTCAATTATAGCGCACGGCTAGATGGAGATGTCTGCCATGAAGATTTCCCAGGCAGACAGGCAGCTCCACAGGCGCTCCATGGCTTGGCCACAACAGCAGCCGCTGCTGCTGCTTCCCGTCGCTGTGCCTCCCCCTTTGGAACCTCACACCCAGCCCCCTCCCTCCAACCAGCCGAACAAAATCCTCCCTAAACTTTTAACAAAAGCGGACTGATTTGGTTCCCTGCATTTAGTTATTTTTTTTGCTGCTAACCCAATCTGGGATATTGATCTCTAGGGAAACCTGCATTCTCCACCCCCGCCCCCCAGCCTTACTGCCCCCTCTCTCCCACACCCTGATGTTTACCTTGAATAAACTTTTAACATTGGTACGTGTGGTTTAATGTATTTATTATTAATATTATTAGTTGCAGATGGCCAATGTGGCATATGGATTTCGGAAGAGTTGCTTACTGTGTCAGCCCTACATCAAATATATATATTTATAATATTCATCCTGGAATAAACTTTTTAAAAAAATCAGTCTCTTTATTTACATGATTTAATACAGCCCAGGTCTTTTTTTTATTTTGCAGATCATCCACCTGGCTAAAGAACACTCTGAAAACAGTCTTCGCAGCCTCTTCCTCCTAAAACCATGTTTATCTCTGAATAAACTTTTAAAAAATTGTGTGTCCTTTGTTTCAATTCTGTGATTTCATGCAATTCAACCCCCTGGTTATTTTTGCAGTTTACCACTCTGCTTTCCTTGACCTCCACCCTCCCTGAATTTTTTTCAGTGCATCATTACTTTTCAGACCTTAAGAGTGTAAGGATGGGATATATTTGTGTGTGTGTTTGTATTTGTAGATTACAAATAAATGTCAGCCTCTGTGGGCTAGAATTAGGTTAATTTTAGATCTTCAGCGCCTACTAGCTGCAAACAATTGTAACTGCAGAAAAGTTATGTAATTATTATTATTATTATTTTTGTTATTGCAAAGGTCAGGCCATTTTCATGGTTAAAGGGAAATCAGAATTGCTTGTCCTCACCAGAGAACTCCTTTGCCAGAGAGAGGATCTGAAGCATTGGGCTTGCCACTCTTTGCTTTCCTGACATTTATGAGCTGAGCAGGAAGGCATGGGAACTATCTGGCTTTTTTATTATTTTTATTATGGCACCATCAAAGAACAAAGTGAGAAAGGCAGAAAACCCTAAAATTGAGGTTTTTTAAAGTTATCTTCCATGGCAGGAATAAACAGAAACTTTTTTCCTAAGGGTAGTGTTTTTTTTTAAGAGTACAAACTACAGCAGAAGAGGGAAATTTTCTCATTAAAGTTACATCCCTGCAGTTAGTTCAATTACTTGATATATGCAGAAGATGTTGTAAATTTAAAGATTTAAATAGCTTACAAAGATGCCGGAGGCTCCATCAGTTAATTTCCTTAATTTATGGATTTTTAGCTGAGCTTCTGAAATGAAAAAGAATGAGAACTAGGTCAGCTGAGAGATTTGCATCCAGCACAGACTCAAATTTGTTTTGCCTTGACCATACTACCAGGCCAGGTACCTTTTTTAGCAGGGACAATAGTTTCACCTTTGGCCTTTTCAGTATGTCTCTGTATTGTCTATGAAAGTCTAGCACAAAGGGGTGGATTTTATTTGAAACTAACCCCCTGAACATAACTGTGTCTTCAAACAGCTGCCTCACTATAGCACTGGACAAGATTGTAGTCTAAGTAGTTTCCCTTTAACAGTTCAACAAGTGCAGTTTCAGGAGGGAAAGAAAACCCACTGAGACTTAAAGTCTTTTGCACCACAAGTCAAATAAGACTCTTGGTGAGGCACAGAATGAAGATTGTATATGATTTAGAAGTTTAATTTTTGTTTCATCTGTAGGTTATGGTCTAACTGCCAAACATAAAATAAGTATGAGAATCATGAGCAGTAATCAAAACATAACTGGAAATATAGTGTTTTTATATCAAGGCCCAATAAAGAGGAAACAGAAATAATTAAAATATTTTATTGAACCGAAAGTAGAAACTGCTTCCTTACTCAGCCCCAACTCATCTCAAAAAAGTATAATTTAATTGTACTGCATAGTAATAAAATGTCTGGCTGGGTAGTTTTTTTCTTTTGTTTGTTTTTTAAGATCGAGGCAAAGACACAATAGTAGTTGAGAATGAAAAAGATGTATGTATTACACAGTATTGTTTTCGTGGTATCTCGAAAGGCACATTGTTCTTGTTTTAGGGTTTATTTTTACCCATATTATTGTAGTAGATATTAAAGGTGTTCTGTTTAGCACTACATGCATTCACTCAGTTCTTTCTTCTCATTCAATTGTGTGAATGCCACTTTGTTGTAGTGTTTCAATATGTATGAATATATACATATGAATTAATACTTAAAAGATTTATATAAACTAAACAGTTTTAGGAAGCAACATTGCAATATGATTAGTGTTGGTGTTCATGATTTAACATTTCTTTTCCCACTAGATGAAGTTTCTAAGATTTGCAAGGTACATGTCAAGGACGGGTATATAAATGGATTTTTATTTATTCACAACTCCAAGACTAATTGCTTCTCTTTGCCTGAAGGCCAAGAGATTGGTTTTAATATGACACTTCAAAAGTATTCATAGAACTACACAGATACTAAGTGTCATTGTTTAAGAGAGAAATCTCGCTATGGTACTTGTGACCCTGAAAATAAAATCTTCCACTGTTTTTCAGAGCTTCACTTAAAGCTCAACTATTAAAAAAATGTACAAAAGAAAATATTAAAAACTGTGCAGCAAACAAGAAAAAAGAAACAATTTTAGAAGTGAACATAACTTATTTCCATAGCAATATTGTTGTGTCCTTTATACAAGAAATCCAAACTCATAATAAAAAATTCCAGAGCTCAGGCATGGAATATTATAATTAAAATTGGTAGATTAGAGGATAGTTTACCTTAAGTGTTTTAAAAGTTCTTGGCTAAATGTGAAACATATTTTATTAAAGTATTTAATAGCACAGGCAGTAAAATATTTTGCATTTTCCTTATCAACATTTCTTTGTATCCTGTTGCAGATGCTTAATTTGATTGAAAAGGACAAAACCATTTTATAACATATGTCTTGTTTTATCTTATTACGTAGTTTGAGTCTGAATTTCTTCAGTATGCTAATCAAAGAATTATTGGTAAGTATTATTAAGAGTTGAAATAGAAATCCATAAAAGTTTCCATGTTCTTTAATCTATTTTCATGTTGTCCTTAAACAATGTATGATGCATATTATACAATAAAAAAATAAAATAAGATAGGGGGCCAACACATGCACAAGTTCAGATTTCCAGGTGTCCTAAATCTCCTTTCAGTATAATTTATTGAAGTCTTTTAAAATAATTATATCTGAAAATTAAATCATTTAGTATGGAGGGGGCGAATAGTAAGGTGTGGCTGGTTGTGCTGGGACCGAGGATGACCCGCTATGGCAACTATCCAAAGGGGTGTGGGTGGAACATGCTGTGCTGCACCCATCAACTGCTAGCATATGCTTTTCTCCCAGAGGTCTCAGCTCAGGAAATCCCTCCCTGGATTATTCTGCTAAACCACTACCCTTTTACTCAAATTCTTCCTTAAGTGCCCATAAGAAATCAGCCAACCAATGATGGTTAGATTGAGGGGCAATCAGGAATTGCTCATTTTATTTAAATAAATAACCACACATCTAAGATGAGTTAGAACCATCAAGTTGTGCCATAGCTAATTTACATGAGCACATCACTTTATATAATTTATATTATCACATCACCTTAGCCTCCATTACCTCCCTCCTTCCATTTGTTTATCACACTCACTTATTTCAAATTATATTGAAAACTCTTTTGTCAACAGCCCTCTTCCTATGTTTTTATACAGGAACCTAGCACAGTGGCAGCCTGATCCTGGCTGGATCTTCTAGATGCTATGATACTCATATTAATACCGTTTATCTTTGGTATTAGCTGTGTATGTTCCTTTGCTTTAACTTCAGGCCTTGCCACTGATGGACTTTTTATCAACTCTTCATATTTTATCAGATATCCCTTTAAAGCCTCTTATCAAGTAAGAAACTTTAAATGGTAGACAGCATTTGCCTGAAACTTCCCCCATCAGCAATGGGGACCCTGTTGACAAAGGTTTAATTGTGTTCTGCTGGCTCATTGAAGGGGGTGGTGCTTTTCCCCACCTGTATTTAAGGGAGCTGGATGTGACTCTGGCTGAGCAGTTCTGGAGATGGGGGTTTTAGGAACAGCTATATCAGCCAGAAGGCTTATGGTGAACTTTCTTACCTTATTTTTAATTTTGTTTGTTAATAAAAGTAAACTTCAGAAAGATGATGAGTTCTGATCCTACCCCATATGCAGACTGTTGTGAGGTCCTAGTCTTGTACCTAAGAAGCTTATCATTTACTTCATTTGCAGCGGGATAGGAGCATGAGAGCAGAATTTGACCTCTGGGTCAGACATTCAGTTAGTTTAAATCAATGAAGCTCCATTGGCTTCAAACCTTCTAAAGGTAGATTCCTAAAGTTACAGTGTATCTCAACTGTAAAAGCCACAACTTATCCAATGAGGTTACACATGGGACCTTTAAATATCTCTGCCAAAATAAAAAGAGGGTATAAATGAGGAGGTGTGTATACCAAGGCTAGGCTGTAGCAAAGATCTTTGTATATGGGAGGAGTGGGGGGAAGAGGGAAGGGAATAGAATAGAATAGGGGCAGAAAGCTGGTGGCCATCTCTTTTTCCTATGAATAGACATAGATCATTTGGGGTTGGGTGGGGAGAAGGAAACTTAGGGTATGTCTAAGTTGCAATAAAAGAACTGTTGCATGGCTGTGACTAACCCTGGGTCAGCTAACTTGGGCTCCTGGGGATAAAATTTGTAGTGTAGATGTTTGGAATGGAGCCCAGGCTCTGAAACCCCTGAGGGGATTGGGGAGGGGAAAGTCTCAGAGCATAGGCAGTGGGCTGAACCCCAAGTGTGTACAATGGAATTTTTAACCCCACAGCCTGAGTAATCCAGGGCAATTGCCTTGGCCCCTGAGGGTCTGTGCATCAGGGTTTTTATTTATTTATTTATTATTGTAATGTAATACTTCTCTAGGGACACCTCTTTCATGGACACCCTGTGAATTAACAGAGAACTCTTTGGTTTTTCTCTTTGATATTCTATTGTTCCATAGTTATTTTCCCCTGAAAATAGTGAGGTTCTCTCTCTCCTCTCTGGTTTTACATCAGGGAGTGAGAGGAGCATTACTGACTTCATTGGTGTTGTGAAATCACAGTCAGGCTCACAGCCTCCTTTTAAAAAGTGAATTATCAAACACAGTGTAATTGAATCTTGAATTGCTCTTGAGAAAAATGTTTTCAATGACTAACAAGAGTATGGTTCTTATTTTGGTGGGTTTTTAAAAAAATAACATTCTGGGTATGAATAATGCAAGTGCTGTGATTTCCTTTTCTTCTTCTTGTTTTAAAATATGGGACTTTTTGGTGAACAGGGAGAACACCAAGACAGAAAGGAGAGTGTGGTATTTTATTGTACAAATAGCTTATGCAGAAAGTGTAACAACAAAGGCTGTCCATGTTACTCACAGCAGAGCCTTTTAGACTTTCTTTGCTTGCAGCTGTGTAGAAATGTCTGCAGCACTGTATCAGTCTTGTAAAAATTAAATGCTATTGTGAAGAGAAGTACCTTTGGAGGCTCTTATGAGAAAAACCTTTTGGGCCAGAGGTATCCCCTCACCCCAGTTTTTTCCACTGAGGTAAAACCCCTCCCTTCCTCATCAGCTGTGTAAATGATACAAGAATGTTTTCAGGCCACCACTGGTTGCCTAGGAAACCAACTGCTGCTCCCAGGAGATCTATGGGGATTGGTTTTGAAACAGGATCCTAGACAGTTCTTGTGGGCCTGAGGGAGTGGTGCTCCTGAAGATGGTCTGGCCAGGAGTTTCTTCTTCCAAAGCTTGTCTGGGGTGAGGGCAAACAGTTGGGCTAGTCAGAGCAAGTGGAACTTGTTACCCTTATAACCATTACAGGAGGAAGCTTGTTTATTGTTAGGGGAGAGACTGGGGGAGTATTTGTGAGGAGAGAAGGAGGCTTAGGAGATTGCTCAGTATGTGTGCCGTCAGGTGTAGCTCAGACTGGCTTGTGATGTTTATATTAAACTATATGCTACCTGTATAAGGAGGAATATTGTACTGTAACACTTGAATAGTGACTCACAAGAACCCAATACACAAAAGTCCTGGCTGAGACAGGATATTTTCCTTTTCCCCAGGGTCTTATGAACCTCTAGCTGTTCAGTTGCACTAACCATGGCCCTTCAGGAGGTAGCAAGCATTGTATCAATTACAAATAAGAAACAGCTAGATGAAGCTACTTTAGGAGACCTCTGTAATAACATACAGATTAATTTACAGTATTTCTTGTGGGTTCTCATTAATAGTTAAGAGCAGCCAAATTACATTTTAGGGTTCAACTGATTGGAAACCATTTTGTTGATCTGTGTGGGTCCCATTTAAAACCTTCTTTTTAATAGTCACAGCTTTTCATATTACCAAACAAACAAACAAACAAAAAAACCCAACCACCCTGCACATACTCAGTTAATAATAATAGGCCACAAAATAACATACAATGTAACTCGTGCTGCAAATGTTATTTAATAATCCTCATTATATACCTGAAGAAGAGTTCTGTTTAGCTTACAATCTTGTCTCTTGCACCAACTGAAGTTGGTCCAATAAAAGATATTACATTGTCTTCCAAATGTCAACTACTCATCCTCCCATTATATTAATGTCATTAATTCTGCATTAGGGATGGTTTCACCTCTTGCTCCTAATTCTCCTACGGGAAGAGGTTATAAATGAACTCCAGATAATAATGAATAAGGGCCCATCTACACTGCAAATATAAGTGCCAGGAGACCTGATTACAGCACTGTTGTCCCCTGACTCGGTTATAAGACAAAGTTTATAGTGGGCCTTAAGCCCTGGATGTCCAGGTGTTGTGATTAGGTTCTGCATCAGCCCATGTTCTAAATGTTAACCATTGTCGATAGACAGAAAATGAATTAACTTAGAGCAGGTCTACACTAGAAGCACTACGTTGGTGCAGCTGCACTCATGTAGTGTGTCTGGTGAAGACGCTGTATGCCAATGGGAGAGTGCTCCCCTGTCGGCATAACTTCTCCACCTCTGTGAGAGGCAGAGGCTATGTCAGTGGGAGAGCGTGTCCTGCCAACATTGTGTCGGTGTGGATAGTGTTTAGGTTGCTCTAACTTGAGTCGCTCAGTGGGTGTAGTTTCACACCCTTGAGTGACACATATTAGATCAACTTAAGTGGTAATGTGGATCTGCCATTGGTGTTTATTATTGGGCATTGAATGTTATGGTAAGTAATTTTTGTTTGATCTCAAAATAGACACAGAAATAGAATGTGTATTATATTGGAAAATTGATTATCATAATTAAAAAATAAATTCTCAGGCAATAGAGGCAGGGTATTGAAAGAGTGATGGATAGACATGTTTATAGTGACTCAGCCTGCTTCTCACTTAACACTAATGTTATTCTGGTAAATTAACCTCTTAACAGGATGAAAAGGACTGTGGAGTGGGTATGAATTACTGTAAAGTTGTGCAGACTGGGCTAATGTTAAGAGGTTTTCTGAATCATTTGAGTGAATGCCATTTTGAGATTAATACTGAAATATTTTGGTTTCTCTTAAAAGTCATATCCAGAAGAATACTTATTTTGGGAATTGAATTTAGAATGTATAATAGCGAAAGAAACTCAATCACCTTGACAGCAGTAAGCTCCCAAATTTCACGCTGCATTGCAAAGTATGGCAAGCCTTTTTTAACTGTTGAACTTCTCAGGAGTGCTTTGCAAGTAGTACCAACACTTGGATTTCCAGAAATAGATGTTTAATCAAAGCATCTGCAATCATGAATTCAGATGATTATTTGTTTAGGTGCTTCAAATATATGATCTGATTTTAAATGAGTGATGAAATAGTGTTTCTGTTCCTCTCCCCCTGTCTGGATGATAAAAGATAAAATAATAAATAAAATAGTTATTCGAAACATGGATTAAGTGGCACTCTCATTACAAACACTTTCTATTTTTGGATTTCTCTTCCAGAACAAGGCACCACAACCACTTCACCCACCCCAAAATTCTTCTGCCCAATTTGGCTTAAAAAAAAAAAGTTGTATAGATAACACTGCTGCAGTTCTCTTTGTGTACAATTTGAATTATTATCCAAAGCATTAGGATGAAAGAAATGCATCACTATCCAATACAATGGAAAATGTCTGCTTTTAAACAGCAACATGAATATTGATTGCTCCTGTAACCTGTTAGAATGCACTTGTGCCCTCTGCATGTAAGCAACCAAATGGATAGTGGCAGATAAGCTCTTCAAATGGGACTCTTGTCCGGAACTGGCGAGAGATGGCATGAGCCATCTTTCTCATCATACCTTCATTTTAATCTAAAAGGTATTAGGGTTTTACTGCAACCACAATGTCTTGATTTTTGGTATCTTTTTTTCACAAATGCAAAGTCTATTCCATGCTGGCTGATGCACAGCAGGAACACCTCTCATTGAAAATACTGCAATGTGCTAATTTCACACCAGCCTGAAGATGATGCTGAATTGCTGACTGAATTGTTAAAAGTGACTGTCTTCTTTCTTGATGAAAATACTTATTTAATGATCGAAGATTGTCTCATGTGCTTTTGGTAGAGAACAGTAACTACTAAAGAGAACATGATGGAGGTATAGCTATAATGCAGTGATTGAAACTTCTCAGGATCTCCCTTACAAAGGTAGTCTTAGTGACTGCTGATTGTGTTTCATGGTTGATTTGCATCTTTTTAGGAACTGACATATGTGGCCATCCAGTTTTGCTGCTTGTCTCATCAGAAGGCTTCTTCCCTTTGAGGAAGACATTGCTCAAGCGCATCTTGACTTCATGTCTAAGGTAAGACATCTTCAATTCCAGGCACTCTTTGAAATACTTCCCTCACAGCACTTATCTTTATTGGGGTACTGAACTGCTACATTGCATATTTAAATAAGGTAATGCAAATACCCCTTCAGAACTGCTGTCAAACCAAAAGGTTAGGCAGGATCCTTGCCACATTTGGTCAATAGTTTGATGCGGGGATCCATGTTTAAACATCCAAATCCTTGGGTGGTAAGAGCAGAGTCCATTCCGAATAGGTATATTTGTATGTCAATGCTGTATTTGGTATCTAGATGCCAAGGTGCCTTTATAAATGCATTGGATGGCACTAACTTTGCCATTAAGGTTTAATTTGCAAGGAACAACTGCCTGCCTTGGCAAGGCTCGCTGCCATTGACTCACCTATTACTGTGTATTGTCTCTGATTTCCATGTTAGTGAGGCAAAGATGCACCTGTTCGAAGTTCATAGCTAGCAATGGATTTTGCAGATGTAGAAATTCCAGGAGCCCTAATTTTTTTACCGTCTCATAATCAGAATTTGCTTTTTGGATAAAAGTTATTTAATCCTTAATCTCTCAGTGCACAGATATAGTCTGTGTTAACAAAGTCCTGTGGCACCTTAAAGACTAACTATAAAGTTTTGAAGCATGAGCTTTCGTGGGCTAATACCCACTTCGTCGGATGCAGGCAGTAGAAGTGTTCAATTGTTCACAAACAGGCAGTTATAGAAAAGTAGGTAAGAGCCATGGGGGAGGTGAAAAGGTTAGTCCAATTAAGCTGAGCCAGCTTGTTATCTCCGATCAGGGAGTGTGGATTATTCGTCTAGCATTTGAATGGGGTGTGTGGACATGGAGAGATGAGAAACAATGTCTGTAATGAGCCAACCATTGTAGATCCCGGTTCAATCCCAAAGTGTGTGAGCTGAATTTGCAAATGAATTGAAGCTCTGCAGTCTCTCTTTGCAGTTTGGATTTGAAGTTCCCTTTCTGCAGAATGGTGACCTTTAAATCTGTAATAGTGTGTCCAGGCAGGTTGAAGTGTTCCCCTACAGGTTTTTGTATATTGCCATTCCTAATATCTGATTTGTGTGCATTTATCCTTTTTCGTAGGGACTGTCCAGTTTGGCCGATGTACATAGCAGAGGGACACTGGTGGCATATAATGGCATATATGACATTGGTTGATGTACAGGTGAATGAGCCAGTGATGGTATGGTTGATCTGGTTAGGTCCTGTGATGGTGTTGCCGGTGTAGATATGTGGGCAGAGTTGGCATCGAGGTTTGTTGCATGGATTGGTTCCTGAGTTGGAGTTATTGTGGTGCAGTGTGCTGTTGCTGGTGAGAATTTGTTTAAGGTTGGCAGGTTGTCTGTGTGCCAGGACTGGCCTTCCTCCCAAGGCTTTTGAAAGTGAGGGATTATTGTCCAGGATGGGTTGTAGGTCACTGATGATGCGTTGCAAAGGTTTTAACTGAGGACTGTAGGTGATGGCCAGTGGTGTTCTGTGGTTTTTTTTCTTGGGCTTGTCTTGTAGCAGCAGGCTTCTGGGTACACGTCTGGCTCTGTTGATCTGTGTCCTTATTTCCTTGTGTGGGTATTGTAGTTTTGAGAAAGCCTGGTGAAGATCTCGTAGGTGTTGGTCTCTGTCTGAGGGGTTGGAGCAAATCCGATTGTACCTCAGTGCTTGGCTGTAGACAATGGATCGTGTGGTATGTCCGGGATGGAAGCTGGTGGCATGAAGGTAGGCATAGCTGTCGGTAGGTTTTCGGTATAGGGTGGTGTCGATGTGGCCGTCATCGACACCACCCTATACCGAAAACCTACCGACAGCTATGCCTACCTTCATGCCACCAGCTTCCATCCCGGACATACCACACGATCCATTGTCTACAGCCAAGCACTGAGGTACAATCGGATTTGCTCCAACCCCTCAGACAGAGACCAACACCTACGAGATCTTCACCAGGCTTTCTCAAAACTACAATACCCACACAAGGAAATAAGGACACAGATCAACAGAGCCAGACGTGTACCCAGAAGCCTGCTGCTACAAGACAAGCCCAAGAAAAAAAACCACAGAACACCACTGGCCATCACCTACAGTCCTCAGTTAAAACCTTTGCAACGCATCATCAGTGACCTACAACCCATCCTGGACAATAATCCCTCACTTTCAAAAGCCTTGGGAGGAAGGCCAGTCCTGGCACACAGACAACCTGCCAACCTTAAACAAATTCTCACCAGCAACAGCACACTGCACCACAATAACTCCAACTCAGGAACCAATCCATGCAACAAACCTCGATGCCAACTCTGCCCACATATCTACACCGGCAACACCATCACAGGACCTAACCAGATCAACCATACCATCACTGGCTCATTCACCTGTACATCAACCAATGTCATATATGCCATTATATGCCACCAGTGTCCCTCTGCTATGTACATCGGCCAAACTGGACAGTCCCTACGAAAAAGGATAAATGCACACAAATCAGATATTAGGAATGGCAATATACAAAAACCTGTAGGGGAACACTTCAACCTGCCTGGACACACTATTACAGATTTAAAGGTCACCATTCTGCAGAAAGGGAACTTCAAATCCAAACTGCAAAGAGAGACTGCAGAGCTTCAATTCATTTGCAAATTCAGCTCACACACTTTGGGATTGAACCGGGATCTACAATGGTTGGCTCATTACAGACATTGTTTCTCATCTCTCCATGTCCACACACCCCATTCAAATGCTAGACGAATAATCCACACTCCCTGATCGGAGATAACAAGCTGGCTCAGCTTAATTGGACTAACCTTTTCACCTCCCCCATGGCTCTTACCTACTTTTCTATAACTGCCTGTTTGTGAACAATTGAACACTTCTACTGCCTGCATCCGACGAAGTGGGTATTAGCCCACGAAAGCTCATGCTTCAAAACTTTATAGTTAGTCTTTAAGGTGCCACAGGACTTTGTTAACTCTGCTATTCCAGACTAACACGGCTACCACCCTGATTCTAGATATAGTCTGGGGTGTGTGGATGTATATGTGATGTGTGAATTGAAATGAAAGCTGCTCTACCCAGATCATTTGTAACTATTCTTTTATATCAGCAGTAATATTTTTAGGGCCAAAACCTATTGCCAGCTTTGGAAACAAAGCGGAGCTACTGCCATGAAAATATGAATTTGTTTGGCCTGTTATATTCATGTGCTTAATAAAATATTAGTCTGTACAAATCAGACATGTCTGTAAAAGGTTAAAATATTTTTATTTACAATATACATTCAGCCTTTTGCTCAATAATTCTTCTTTTGGTTGAGCTGTTATTCCCAGAGTCTGGCTGCCCTTAAATTTAACCCATTAGAAAGAAAACTGGTCTTTTTTTAATAATGTAGGGAGGAGATATCGGGTGAGTACTAAACACATTATCACTCACATATGAGATTAGTGAGGGGAACTAGAAACTATACTTGCATGGTGATGGATTTAGTGATCCTGTACCTAACTTCTACCTGACCATCTAGGACCTTGTGAGCCAACTTCTGGCCTGACGTACACCTTTGTGCATCCACACTAAACTCAGTGTTAGAATTTAGTCCATGCATTTTTCTCGTGCATTAGTGATCATGATAATGTAGTGATAACTTCCTGATATATAAATATTTACAGTATTAATCACAAAGTTGTCATTAACTAGCTCTACTGTGTTGGAGGTTTGGGTATGCTGTTTCGAGAGCAGAAAGTTAGATACTATATAAAACCCTTCAATATGAAAAATGTTATATTTCTGAACAGACATGAGAAAATTGCCTTTTAGAGGTCAAAACTCCCAGTGCCTCTGGCAACATGGCCCCAGATGTTATCTGACAAGGTGGAAACACAAGCCCTTCATGGAGCAAACAGCCTTTGTTTTTGTTAGGAGGCCTGTCTTACCATTGCTCAGTGATATTTATTATGTAGAGTAATGAAATCCGCTCTGTATTTATTTTAAAAAAAATCTTTCTTACCCAGCCTGTCTTGCATCTGATGTTAACTAGTTAAATACTAACTTCTTTCTTCAGAATTAGCAGAGAAAGTAATAAGTGAATCCCGTGACATTTCCTGTGCCCCGGTGACACCTCAACCTCTTAGAGACGGATGGAGGAAGGTGGGACTGTGTTGACACCTGGTTAGCAGAACATTCTCTTGCTGTCTTGCTCCTTCCAAACCTGTCTGTTTGGAAATGCTCAGCTGTTTTGTGATGTGCAATTCTTCTAGAAGAAACATGGCAGAGACCAGCAGACATTCATTTGAAATGATCTTCATTCAATGTATTCTGGAATGGACTTGAAAGCAGGTCTCAGAGGCAACTTGTATGCACCAGTTTGTCTTTCATATTTATTTATGACAGACTTGAATCTTTAGGATGGCTTTCTATCAAGTGACATACCCATTCAGTGTGATGTGTCTAAAAATAGGTCATTGTCAAAGAACAGGAAAGAAATTATTTCAAGTTATAAACTAAACCTTTGTAGTGGAATATTAGCAGAACGTTTGTTTGTCTGAAGCTGAGACGATGAGGCAGTGAGTTGGATATTCAAATTAGTGCTTCATTTGGATTAATTTTTTTAAAAAAATAGAAAAAGGCTGGCTGCAGATTGTTCAGGTGGCTTCTTCTACAGATACTCATTACTTTTGCAGGGAAAGCATGAAAAGATTTTGAAAAATGGATAAAATCTTCCAATATGAGGGATAATAGGAATATTGAACCCAGTTCTGCTCTGTTACACAGGTATAAATCCCAAATATTTCAATAACTTAAAACAATACAAACACATAAATACTGTCTTCCATCTTTTGAAAATCACTCCACTTATGTAGGTGCTTAAATAAGGATTTAGGCACTCAGTTTTAAAAATGTTATCCCTGGTCCATAGAATCATAGGACTGGAAGGGACCTCATCTAGTCCAGTTCCCTGCACTCTTGGCAGACTCAGGGGGGGCTCTTGATTAGTAAGAATTGAATAATTAAATTCCACCTTCTATGGAATAAATATTATGTAACTAGCTGAAAATAAAACCACTATGAAATATGGGCCTTAACTATAAGTATGTCAGTAGGAGTGGGGGATTAAGGGAGGGAGTTTTGGCTGTTCTGATTTCCCACTCACACTTATATTTAGGGATCCTTGGAAATAGACTGTCTAAAGGATCAGAATTCAAATTAATTCATGTGACTTGATGCCCAGCTATAAGTTTAGTACTTCAAGATGCTGGAAATGTGAAATTGCTTTTCTGGTTGTGATACAGTTCAATAGCTCCTATTTAAATTAGTCTGGGGATCAAGGTATGCAGTATAAAAATACCTTCTAATGTCTACCTTAATGTCTATCTTAATAAAAATACCTTCTAATGTCTACGACTGCCAAATTAGAGTGACTGATATCTGAGGATTTATTCTGGAGGTCAGTACGAGATGAATACATTGAGAATGATTGTGCATAGATGTTTGTGTGCTTTAAAAAAAAATTCAGTGAATGTGATCTGGAGTTAACCGTACGTAAAAACTGGCAAGATATAAAAGGAAAGTGTGACATCTGGTGGACAGATGATCTCATTGGGGTGCAGGAGTTCTGCAAACAATAAGCAGGGATTTCATGTAAAATTTGAAATTTACACTTTTGAATATCATGCCTTAAGCATAAATATCAGTATTTTAGCAATGAAGTTGATGTGAGATTTCTCCCTTCCAACTCCTAATTCATATTATCTTAGCTAATAAAATATGGAAAAATGAATATATTCTGAATGAATGGTGGAAAAATATCCTGATAAATAAAACTTCTGTAGTATCTTTTCCTCCAAGGATCTTAAAAGCCCTTACAAACATTAAGTCTCAAAACATTAAATACAGAATTCAGCCACCTCAGATATGTAACAGTTCACAATGGCTTAGGAGACTTTAGGACAAAAGGAGAATTTACTCTACATTTCCTTCCTTGTTTCTAGAGCGGTTATAATGCAATATAATCTGGCCAGGACACCAGGGTAACATCATTACTTACACTTGTGAAACATACTGTGGAGTCTAAAGGATGATAAATGACCAGGACCTTACCCTTCTTCAAAAATATCACATACGGCACAGTACCACCTCTGCATTTCTCAAATGTGGTCACTGTGGCTGCATGCAGCCAGCAGGGGCTTTTCTGGTGGCCACAGCCTCCTGGGCTGTGGGTTTTGGGGGAGCAAAGCAGTGGCCCATCCATCTCTCTGTTGCTCCTGCATGCACTGCCTTGGTGTTGGTTGCTGGGGCAACCAGCAGGAGTTGGGCAGTGCCCCAGGTATCTCTAGAGGGGGGCAGGGTCCAACCCTGGAGGAGCAGTCAGCCGGTGAGTTCCCCACCTTCTCAGAGGCACTAGAGACTCAGGCTTTGGGCTTCAGCCTTGGGGTAGCGGGGCAGCATACTCTGACCATGGGGCTTTGGGCGCATGGTAGTGGGCCCCAGGCTCTGGCCGTGTGGCTTTGAGGTCTGACCCCAGGCACCATCCCTTCAGGCTCCATCATCCCCACTGCCTGCCCAAGCCATCCACCCCATCGCCCCGACCCTTGCTGCCTCCCCAATCCAGGGCTTTAATTTGTCCCCAAGTTTGCTGGGGCTGAGAAAGTTTTCTGTGAAAAGTAATACTTATGAAAAGTAATATTAAAAACCATACAAATATAACTTTTTACAGCAGACTTACTAGCTAGCAATACATAAATTACAATGATTTGGATGTGTATATGTGCATATTTATTGTTTTTTCCTAAAGCTAATTAAGTATTTTAGGAAAGTGTGAGAGTGGCTGCACTCTCCACCAAATAATTTGTCCCGAGAACTCCTGTACGATGAGAGATGCTGGCTCAAAGAAAGGTGTGGTACCTACTGAAGAAGCAGTGCCTCCTGGAAGCATCCCGGTCTTTCATTCAATTAATACCTGTCTTATCTTGGAAGGTATGGCTCCAGATATACTAAAGAATAGGAGTCTCTGAAATGGCATTGCCTTATGCTTCTAAACTGAGAAAATGTAAAATGTTCAGATTATCTGATATTTAATGAATGTGTATTCCTGTTTATAGAGCATGTTGACTAAACATGTCAACGCACACTTCTACATTCAGCACAGTAATCTCCTTGAGCATGGAAAGGTGGAAGAGAGAGAGAGCAGGCACCCTACAGAAAGAAGAGGTGGGGAGATTAGTTGCCCGTAGGTTAGTGTCTTTAAACTCCTCAGATAAAAGATCTTGCAGTTTTTATGCCAGCAAAACTCTCCTTGAAACCAAGATAGGCTTGGAGCCAAAGACTCCAAAAGTAAAAAATACTCAGTAGAAGAAATTCCCAATGAATGCAGCACTGTAGCCTTTTCAAATTGTTATATGCAGAGCCTGAGGGAGATTCCTATTAGCCAAGAGCAGGTAGAGAAACTAAAGAAAAAGCAAGGTGAGTTACTTGCACCATGGTTGTAAAATCTCTTATCTGATCTTTGTGTTTTTTTCTCTCCATATGGGCTTATTAATTCCTTGATATTTTAAGATTTTCCCATGTTATCGCTTTTCTGTTGTCCGTTGCATTATCCTATGATCCAGTATGGGCCAAATTATACTTTCTAGGTTGAGCCCATCTCTGGTAAATACCCTTACCCTTCCTTTTACATTGGGATTTTCAAAAGCGCATATGTACTATAAATGTACAAGTCCTGTAGGCTTTTAATAGGACTTGTGCTCCTAAATCAAGCTGGTGCTCATACTTCCTTTTTGTTGCATACACAACACTGGGAGTTTAATTTCTCCATTTTCTCTTTAGGTAGATTCTCTTTTTCATTGTATACTTGGCTGACATGAATACTTTGAGAACCTTAAAGGTGCTGTGTAATTAGAAAGCGCTTTACAAACATTAATGAAGCCTCAATATACCTGTAAAGTAGGAATGATCATTTTACAGTTCAAGGAGCTCAGGCATAGAAGTAAACTGATTGACCTACCCAAAGAAAATACAGAGAAGTCTTGGTTCTCTGTTCTGTTTTAATCACTAGACATGGCTCCCTCTCCCATTTCTTCTATGATGATGATAGCATATTTGTTTATGCTATTGATACCATCACAAAACCTTTTTGTCTGGTGTCTTATTTCAAGTGTGAGTTCATACTCCTGAAAATATAAAAAAAAATCCATTTGCAAGACTAGTGGTACTTTTAATATCTGTTCTGTTCCCTGTGCTGGCAATGATAAAAGGGCAGCAACAATGATGTGTTCACGTAGCAATATATAGAAACGTATGTTCAAACTGTTCATTGCATCTAAGTATGTTCCCCATATAATAGTTGATTTATTATCACTAAAATCAGCATTTCTCAAATGTGGCCACCATGGTTGCATGCAGCCACCAGGGGTTTTTCCTGCGGACGCAACCAGCTGGACTGTGATTCAGGGGGTATATTAGCAGCCCTTCCCCTCCCTGTTACTCCTGGATGGACTGCCTTGGAGTTGGTTGTTGGGGTCACCAGCAGGGGTTCGGCCCTGCGCCCCTCTGGAGACGCCTGAGGGACAACACCGGAGGAGCAGGCAGCCCGTGATTTCCGCATCTTCCTGGGGTAGTGGGGCTTAGGCTTTAAGCTTCAGCCCAGGGGTGGCAGGCTCTGGCCGTGGGCCTTCAGGCTTCATTCCTGGGCTCTGGCTTTGCGGTGGCAAGTCCCAGGCCCCAGCCATATGTTTTCGGGCTCCATCCCCAGGCCCCGTCCCCTGGCCATGGGACTTCAGGCTCTGGCTGTGGGCCCTCAGGCTCCAGCCATCTGCTGCTTCCTGTCCCCTCCCCCATCAATCCCCATCGACCCTTGCCCCTGCTGCCGTTCTCAACCCCCTATCCAGGGCTTAATTTGTCCCTGAGTTTGCCAGGGCTGAGTAAGTCAGCTGTGAAAAGTGATACTTCATTTGTTTGTTCATATCACCTTTCACAACAGATTTACTAGCTAGCAATAAATAAATTACAATGATTTGGACATGTGTATTTATTTGTTTTTCCTAAAGATAATTAAGTATTTTAGGAAAAAGTGTGAGCAGCTACCAGGCCACCAAAAAATTTGTCCTGAGAACCCCTGCACTCAATGATCAGGAGACAGGACAGTAACCCAAACGGGGCTAATCGAACAGTTGTTGGTGTTTCTGTAGCAAGTTGATTTTTTTACGGGTTGGAGTTGCTAGCCCCACGCCCAACCCTCCTCCTTTACCCTGACTTGGGACAGGCAGAACAGACCTGGAAATGTATCTGCTGCCATCTCGTGGACCGATGTGTAAGGGCCAGGAGACAGCCCTAAAGACCTCAAAAAGCAAGTTTATTCTCTGACAGCTGGAAGAGAGAACTCAGACCAGAGGGTTTCAAATTTCTGAAAATAAATAACTTGAGAAAACGTTCAAATATAACATCAGCCAGTTTGTACATAAATTTCAAAGGTGCCTCAACCTAGCTTCCAAACCTGCAAAGATATTTTTTTAAATGCAAGACCAAATTTCCACGTGAATCATAGAAATAGAGGATTGGAAGGGACGTCAGTAGGTCACCTGGTCCAGTCCCCTGCACAGAGGCAGGTTTAAGTATTAGTGTAAATAGCTTTCTAACTAGCTAACAGATGCACATATTACATCTGCTGACACACACTCTCTTTTCCTGGTGCTAATGGCTGCGTGGGTGCTGGAACAATCTGTATAGTGAGGGTGCAGAGAGTCATTGAATGAAACTGCAAGTCCTGTATATGATGGAAACCACTTCAAGCTGGAGGTGGAGCAGCACTCCTAGTGCCAGCACCTATGTATGACTGTCCAAAAGTGAGTTTGGAAAATTTGCTCCATAGAATTTTCTGATGAATGGCACGATTAGTGATATTTCTATGCAATATTCTTCTATGGAAATATACCACTGGATGCCACTGTTGGTTCATGAAACAGCATACAACAATAGCATTGCATCTGCTTATTTTTTTATTCTGGTTTCCTTTTCACAACTTCTTTCTTTCTTTAATTTTTGTTCATATCAAAGGAAAGGAAAAAAATCATGCCCACTTACTCTCCAGCCATGAGAATACAGTTCCCATAGCTACAAATGACAAATTGTCACAGGAAAAAGAGGGGAAAACTTTGGGGATGACACCAGTTTCTCTTTTTTCAAATGTAAAATCTCCGAGAAGACACAGATTTGGATGGAACAGTAGCTAAATTTACTTTGAACTAACTTGCTTGTTTCTGGCTCTGACTCCCATGTTAATCACTCTTGGATGAGTGTGCAAAGGCTTTTATCCTCTCACTATAAAGGTGATGCAAGGCTGTGGGAGAGGTCACTTTCCCGAGTACAGAGAATTGTGTACCTGAAAGAATGTATTTTGCTTAGCACAAACAATTTGTGTCCCCATGGGGTGAGGTGGGGGACAGTTGAAGGTCATAAGGTAAATTCTGATGGTTATAGTACATTTTCATAAATTCACTTGTAATCTCCAGATCAGCTGCTGTGGATTTATGGGAAGAGACAGGTTATGGGTATTTTAGGAGACGATTTATGAGAAGTACTCCTAGAAATGCTGTAAGTGCAAAAATCTGCTCTCTCTATTTCTCTAATTTTTCACTTAGTTCATATTTTTTGTATTCTGACCATTATATTCATATCAACTTAGGGGTGGGGACATAGGGAAGTGGACAGGTGGTGGCAGGAGTGAGGGACTTGGAATGCTTCTGGCATTGTTCCTTAAGCCTAATAGTCACACTAGAGCTTGAAGGTGCTAGCATACTGCTAACAATAACAGAAATGTGAAAAAGGCATTGGACCCTCACGGAAAGGAATTGTTCAAAGGGGTAAGAGACAACCATGAAGATCGCAGAAAGCAAGTTTATTCTCTGATAGTTGGAAGAGAGAACTCAGATAGCAGGGCTTCAGCCTGAAGGCCTTGGCAGTGCCATGGAAACTGTGTGTCAGGAGCAACATTTCCCTCAGGCTCCCAAGTCCTCATGGTATTACTGGGGATTTAATAGGAGCAGCATCCACATGACCTACATTAAATGATTGCGGAACAGAGTGGGTTAAAATGTACATCTGTCCTGACCTGTCCATCCCCCACAATTAGCTTCTAAGGTGAAGTGAAGGGGTGGGGGCGGGGAGGAGAGAAGAAAAGGAGATGGGGAAACAGAATAGCAGCTGCAGCCTGCTCCCCTGCTCTGAATGTAGAATAGCCAACGTTAATTAAGTCACTGGCTGTAGATGGCTTTAGTTTCATTCCTGGGACCTGGTCTGAAGATTTGTCTAAACTAGGCATTGTCTCTGCCATGTCCAGTTAGTACAAGTGCTTCTAATAAGGTGGAATGCAAAATCTTACAGTCGGGAGGGCAAATGCCACTAGCATTGATGCTGCATAAACATGTAGCAATGACCCAGATAGCATTGTGATTGACCAGTAAGTTTGTGTATTGTATTAATTTACAGTAGTGGCTCTCAACCAGAGGTCAGGGGACCTCTGGGGGGAGGGGGGAGAGGGAAGATTTCAGGGGGTCCAGCAAGCAGGGTTGGCATTAGACTTGCAGACAGAGGTCATTAGACAGAGCAGAAAGTCAAAGCCCTGTCATGCAGTGCTGAAGGGAATTTGGTATACAAACTTGAGCCTGCTTAGTACTATGGCAAACACTAATAATTCTTTGAACTTTATTAAAAGTAAAAGAAGGAAGAACTGTTAAAGCATTTAAAATGTAAAGTATTAAATAAGGTTTTCATTAAAACAACATTTCTGGTTCCCTTTTTCTTTAGCTGGAGATCATTTTAAGAAGGAAAAAAACCCTTGTTTGACAATATTTTAGATGGTATTAACTTTTTACCCAGAAGGACAGAAGTTAGTGGAGATAAGCTGGAGCTGTTAAAGTCTGATCTGGTTTCACTTTAGGTGGTGATTGGGATTCAGCTGGAGCTGGTAGGGGTGGCAATGTGGTCTGGATACATCTGTATGGCCTGGCCTGGTCAGGACATCTCTCAGCATCAGGATTACAAAGGCCTGTGGCTCAGGAATCAGTGGGGTTAGCACCCATGATAGTGAAGCTTGCTCCAGTAGCCTTGCTCTGTTCTTCTGTCTTCCTACATTCAAGTCTCTTTAAGGACTCCAAAAAGGGAGTGGTGGGTGGAATAGGCCACCCCCTTTTTATTTTGTCTGAGAATTAGGCCTACTTTTGACACAGCAATTTTGGTTTACTTATTTCTGGACACATATTTTGTTTACTAAGCATGATTTTAACACAATCTTTGAATTATATCAGTAGGCCTTTGTTTTGACAAATTCACTTTTTCTCTCTCCCTTTTGTATTTTTCCATCAACATATTATAGTTTATGAACTTTTATACAGTTTTTACAGTTGAACTCACAATTGGGGTAAATTTGTTGGCCCAGTTATTACAAGTGTCTGTGGAAATGACTGTCCTGTGCTATGGTATCTGCCCGTATGCCCCATCTACACTAGAAACTGACTCACTGCTCACAACACTGGGGAATTTGACCAGTGCTTTGAAGTTTATAAGCTAGTTATTTCAAATAGCTTCAGAGAATATGTACATGAAATTGCTCACCTGCTTTATGGGTGAGCTCTCTGTGATGGTTAATTGAACTCTGCCACCACCCACCTTTTAAGGATTCCATCACCTAATGTCTGAATGTTTTACTGTAATGGCCTCTTGGTTGTGGAGCGTGTACTCCCTCTGACAGTCCCATGACCCCCAAGCCTTAACTTAAACAATACACTAACACCTCCAAACAGACATGACCCTTGCCATGGCCCCAGCCCCAAAGAGAGAGAACCACCTTCAGTGACTTTCTTTCATCATTAAACGCTGGCATCCCCAAAGATAGAATTTCTCCTCCTTCCCTTCTGTTTTCCTGCTTTGTTGTGCCTTTACATTTTATGGACTCAACACCTCAAAGTGCAGCCACACATTGGCTGATTCTTGGTGGTGGTTGTACTTCTCACCTGTCATTACTCCCCCTCCCCCAGAAACTGTTATAGTCTTTGTGCGCCTCATCATAGAAATGTAGGATTGGAAGGGACCTTGATTGATCATCTAGTCCAGTCCCATACACTGAGGCAGGACTAATTATTACCTAGACCATCCTTGAACAGGTGTTTGCCTAACCTGGTCTTAAAAGCCTCCAATGACAGAGATTCCACAACCTCCCTAGGTAATGGGTAATTTGTTCTATTTCCCAAGGAGAAGAGAAAAGCACACAGCCTTCTTACTCCACCATCTTTACCATGTGGGCCTTTGTTTTGATAAATTCACTTTTCCTCTCTCCCTTTTGTATTTTTCCCATCAACATGTGGGAGGATGGAGGAATACATGTGGTATAATTCAATATCCTGTCAAATTGAAACAATGTTGTGATTAATCCAAAATTAATCTTTGGAATTTTCTTTTATGGAAGATTTTGAAATTGTTGGGCTTTGTTCAAATCCAAAACAAAGCCAACCTTAAAAATGTTTATGAACATGGAATTTCCATCCTCTGCATGGCTCTAGGAGCATGAGTGTGTCAGTGTACCCCTTTTGAATACTGGGGAGGTTGAAAGAGTGAGACGAGTCCTAAGGGACCAGAATATTTTTAGTGTGTAGAAGGCCTTATAAACTGAATGAGCTGCATTACTTTGCTGCTTATTTAAAGTACATAATGATCTAAATAAGAGGATGTACAAAGGCGCCAACTAGTATCCTAAATATCTTCAGTATGACATCACAATGCTGCTCTGAGGAGAAAAGTGCATCCTTTGAAAGAGCAGTTGTGTTGTTATATTTAGGCTTAGAATTATTATATTTTTATTGGTAAATGTAAAATGTCAATTTTAGTTTGAACACAGAAGAGAAAATATTTCCATCCGATGTAATAAAAATTCACAGATAGGCAACGTAAGAAAAATGCTGCTTTAGTTTGATTGAGGGATGCTTACTTTGTATATTTTGACATGTTGATAATTATTTTAAGATATAAAGCTTTAAATCTTTGAATCTCAACATCTGTCCTAAAATGATTGTCTGACCTCCCTGTTGTCTGCCCCCATAATTTCCCACAGCTGCGGAGATTTAAATAGATAAAAATAAAAAAAGCTTAAACATCTATATTATCTATCAAAATTATTTAAAAAAACCCAAAATGAGTCTGCCAAGCCTAATTATATTGCATACTTACTATGTTGAACACCATTAAAGTAAGGGTTCAGATTTTAAAATGCTCAGTTCTTACTATCCTCATTATTAACATCCATATTCTACATTAACGCTGCTGGCAAGAGGTGAAAGGCATCCAGGGTGAAAAGAAATTAGTTTCATTATGCAGTAATTATAGGAAAAATTGTGTTCACTGGCTTTAGTCACCCTCTCAAGTTATTCCAGCGCTCCTGGTTAAAAAGATCCTGATCTATGATGTTCAGCTAATGATCAACAGTTTTAGAAATGACATTTCTAGCAGCACAGTTTCTGTATTATTGGGACACCATTTTTCGTTAGGCAGCTGCTAGATCATTCAATACTGCTAGGAAGTTTATGAAGGGTGTTTTTGTTCTTGATGTTGCAATCTTTTGGGATGAAAAATAATGACCATTTCCTTTGAAAATTGAGAACGTTTCCTTCAAGACAGACATTTAAACTTAATATCAATCTAAGACCAAGTAGAAAAAATGATTGTTAGTACCTTAATACCTTCAGAACAAGGTAAAGGAAGAGCCTTTGGAGAGAATCAAGAGAAGTAAATGGGAGAGGCAGAACTGGGTGTTAACATCACAGTTGGCTGACAGTACAGTAAGCTCAGTATGGACTCAAACAGAAAAACACAGCTGGCAAACTAAATACCCAGCTGAGAGAAGGAAGAAGTCAGCTCACCAGGCAATGCTAAATGTGAATGGGTGGGTTGTGTTTTGAGGCACATGCCCTGGAGGAAAGAGAATTTACCACCAATGAAGATTATGAGGATCTGACTCATTTAAGTTTCACCTAGTAAATCATCACCCTTATGGACCTTTTTTTTTAATGTAGCCCATCAGATAGGATGCATGGCCTGGAACAAAGCTGTGTACTATATCTTGCAGCTAAAACCTTGCACATCAATGAGACAAAATTGTAGGCCTAATTTTCATGAAAAATTACTGCATTGGCATACATAAATTGGATATTTGCAAGTACAAATAAACAGTTATGGCTTCAAGTGGTCTTGAAGTGTCTCAGTGACCATTTATACATGGAAATGCTCTATTTGCACATGAAATCATAGTAAACTCTGCACTTATTGTCCATACAACCTTGCAGGTGCAAGCATGCCTTTTTTCGGAGGGGAGGAGCGGGGTTGATGTTCTAATAAGAATGAGGGAGGAACAGCAATGGGGAGGGAATATAAGGCTACAGGAAGGGGTATATTCCAGAGGATTGGAGAAAAATAAATCTTCTGGGCCTAGTACACGGCTTTGTCTGGCACCTCCCATTTCTCCACTACCATGTTGGACACTTAGGACAGATGGTGCCTCAATGTTTTTCTATCCTACTCACTGTGGTTTCGGGATTCATACATATTTACACCACCTCTCATCCCTGATCTCTATATTGTTTCACCTTGGATTAATTAGAGGGAGCTGGATCCTCAGGAATGGTAGTGGGAGTAACATCCTGGTGCTATGGAGTAACTGGTTTCTTGAACTGGGAGTGGGGAAGGAGAATCATGAAGTAACATGTACAGCGTATCTTGACTCTTGAGCAGTTCAGTCATGCAACTAATACGCTTGGTTACACTTTAGTGCTATTAGTTCTTACAGTTACAATTTGTTCTCACCTCATCTTTGAAGCAGTTCCATACTGTGTGAACCAGAGCTCTTTCAGCTGGTTCTTAGTAATATGCCACCAGATGAGGGCAGCATCCTCTAACATCACTCACATTTATTAAACGAACAGATAGTAAAAGCCTTGCAATTCCTTTTGTATAATAATCCTATTAAATACCTGTAGCATGAAGAGTTATAATTTAAATGCTCTTGGTTTAGCAACTTAATTAAATTTTAGAACCTTATTTCCATAATTCATCTTCCTCAAAATAGGATCATTGGACTTTGAAGACATTAAAAGTGCAGCAAGATATTTCACATGAACAGTTTATATCTTGTGTTACCAATCAAGCCAGTAGAATGTCCAGGTTCTTTAAGGCATTTGGATACCATAGAAATGATTCAAGAACAAGTTACTTGGGATTTACCATAGAGCATCAGGCCACTGCTTTATCTAGTCTGGAATCCTGCCTCTGGCAGTAACCAATATCAAATACTTCAGTAGAGAGCAAATAAGAAAGCCCTTCATAAGGCACCTAGCAATTGTGCTATGCTGCGTGTGTGTGTGTGTTGGGGAGGAGTTCCTTCATAATCCCCACACAAGCAATCATTTTATGTCTTGAGGCATGAGCTTTGATTTCCCTTCTCATTATCTTAGCTGGCCTAGCTACAAATTCCTACTGCTGGAAAATTATTCAACTTTTTTTTTTTTTTTTTTTTTAAAGTGAGTGTCTGGCTGTGGTGGCCACAGCTGACAAACAGTGTGCACAGTAGTATTTTCTTTTTTGTGCTAAATTTATAGCCTTTCATCATAAGCGCTCTCATTCCTGTAGCATGGGATAAAGTAAAAGGCAAGAATCAACTGGTTTTCACTGCATCCTTTGTAATTCTTCTTTAAACTGTTGTTGCAGAGTCATCTCTGGCCAGTCAGTGCTTGGTCCAAGCTTTGTTAGTCAAAAAATAAATGCCTCAAAGTGCATAAAGTTGCTCTCTACCACTGGTGGACGAGGGAGGTAGCATGAACTTCAAGCAATCCACAGCTGAGGCAGAAATACTCTATCTCAGTGGTCCCCAACCTTTTGTTCGCCGCGGACCGGTGAACGCGGCTGAGTTGGGCTTGCGGCCCGGTCGGAATTTAACTTTTCACTGTGTGCGGCGGACCGCTGTGTGTCCGCCGAAAAGCCGCAGAATTCAATTGATCAGCACGCAGGGGAGCGCAGCCGCAGCACGGAGGGGAACGCGGAGGGAACGCGCCCAGAGGGGAACGGAGGGGAACCGGAGGGGAGCGCAGCCGCGGCCCGGAGGGGAGCTCAGCCGCGGCACGGAGGGGAACGCGGACCGGTGGTTGGGGACCACTGCTCTATCTAATATTGGATGCCTGTTTCCCTGGCTGGAGTGTGTGACTTTCCCTAGCCCACTGAATTCCCTGAACTCCTAACTTGGAAACAGGCTTGTTCCAGGTTTGAACACTGGTTGGACCAGACAATGTCTGACTTTATCAAGATGTGACTGGTTTTCAACACACACCCTGGAAGTCTTAAACAAATGTGGAGGCTATGGTGCAAAGGGGATGAGGGCTACTATGCAGGTGAGAATCAAAATGGCATTCACAATTTGACACTGACATACCCTCAATCTGTTCTACCCTGCCCCTTTCACTTCTTTTCTAGGAACAGGAGTTTTTGTAAGTTTTTGTTCTGTGATATAGGTTAGTCTTCAACTGAACTGGCCTCCACAGCCTTCTAGGATTTGCATGATTTAGAAGATGGCAAACGAAACATGCTTGATTAGCTCCCAAAAGGCTATACAACATTCTGTTTAGCCAGTGGTAAGGAATGGCTCACTCATTTCCATTAGAGTCGTATTCAATTAAGAGCTCTTCATAGACAACCCAATGATAAGATATCCTAAAGACTTTGGAAGCAATGGCTGGTATTTTCAAACCAAAGGGATTTAGGAACCTAAGTACCATTGACATTCAGGGGAGTTGCACTAATTTAGCTGAACAAGTTTAGAAAGCAATTTAGTTAATTAATTGTCATTTTTGTTTAACATCTGGTGACATCTAATTTTTTTTCCAAGTTTTCTTGATGATCAGAGATGAAAGAATGTATTTTTGGCCACAATTACTGGATTCCTGAGATAGGTTAAACAAATTGCAAACCACTAGCAACTGGACACAAACTATCAACAGGAAATATTTATGGTCTTTGTCAGTTCATCGGCGTACTTTCCACTTTCTACCAAGTTCACCTCTGTCTTACAGAGTGTAAGTAAGCTTGATCCAACTGCATTTCATCCAGGTACTTATTTCTTTTAATATCCAGGCCAACTGGGTGATGGCTTTGTCTCTTTTTGACGAGAAGAAGATATATAGCAAGGTGTCATCAGCATATTGCTGGCATTTGTCATCTGTAGCAGTCATGCTAAAATTTAAGTGTGCAATAATTGTGTTCCTAATTAGATTCTAAATTTCACTTAGGGTCATCCATAGAGCAGTTTTTCTCCCTTGGTAATCAAATCTACAGTGTCTCAGGATGGTGCATCTTTTCTTGTATACTTTTAGCTCTGTTAAAATCAATTCCTGTTCCTGTTGATTCATGTTTTTTCCTGACTGTGTACTTGCCCAGATCTGGCCAAGCTTTTCTATTGATTCCTCCGTGTAGATTTTTTTAAAATATTAGTGTTAGTTGGTTTAAAATTTATTTTGAAAGAACTCCAAATATAAAACACTTTTTTGACTAACATCTGCTACTTCATGCTCCCGTGGAGTACAATATACATCTGGCATTCAGTTTTCTTTGGGATGAGCTAATGATCTCAGACATATTTCAGATAATCAAAAAAGCCCTGCTTGGTTGCAGAGACAAATATGGATAAACTGTCAAATTCATAATACAGCTCATATTATAGCTGCAAAATTTTCCACCCTACTTGAAATGGTCACTGTGTGCATGATTTATAGAGAGAATATCACTTTGAGTACACGTCATTTTTGCAGGAGTTGTCTGTATGGATTTCAATGCAGAGATCTAGCACCAGGCTATATAAATATCATGCCTCTTGCTCCTCCATATCTTCTTTCCGTTTCTCAAAGACTGGTGAGGTCATGGTGACTAACAGTGGTGCTTTGTGTTTGCCATTGCTTTGTGTCCTTTTTCTAAAAGGGAAAAGTAAGATCTCATTGAAAAAATGTTTCAGTAAAAGTGAAACCCCTTTTATCTGTCCTTGTGCATTACTGGGGATAAATAATATTTTGAGATCATCAGATGAAAGGCACTGCTGAAATGCAAAGTCTTTAAAAACACTATTTAAGCCTTCCCATAGCTCGGTGAAGGATGGAAGTATTATCCCCATACTGCAGATGGGGGATTCAAGCACATTGTGTCCAAGGTCCCATAGTGATTCAGTGGAGCCTAGGAGGTCTGATGCCTAGTCCCATGCTATAAAGGCTAAATAAAACATTCATTTGTGATTGACTGCAGTGGCACTCTTTGGTAAGAGTTACTCAAAGACTACAAAATTAAGCCTACAATTTATTCTGATCATTATCATCATACAAGCCCTCATGGTCTTCATCAGTATTTGACTTGTATGTTTAATTATGCTGATATTCATGGGAGTTCTGTGTGTGGCTACATCATAGTAGCTGGATAGATTACATTGGCTAAATGTCCTTGACTGCACACTTAAAACAATGGCAACATTTTTTGATCATGTCATATTAAATTCATAAATCTGAAGGTGAACAGTAGCCTGGACAATTCATTTGTTAGCTAAGAAGCAGACTTCATTAGTGTGGCATGGATTGGTGCAGACTGTTACATGTAGTTTTGTGTTGCTTAATATGCTGATGCTTCAACTAGTAGAAATGAATCTTAACACCCTCTGCCATTGCATATGTTTGGGTATGTATGGAAGGGAAGAGAACATTGAATCTTCATGCCCCAAGTAGGGATGCGTCTGGACAAATACCAGATCAGAGCACCCACAAACTTTGGAAAAATTTGGCTGTGGATCAGAACTTAGCTGTTCATGCTCATCTCTAATTTCATATTTAGACAATTTCACTTTAAATCTTGCACAATTGGGATATCAACAGAAAATATCACTGATCACTTTTGAAAGGGAATCCTATGTAGCTGAGCATGGATGCCTGCCATGGTAGAATCAGAGAGGAACCCAAACATTAAAGATGAGTTGCTTTTATGTGGCATGAATTTAATGGAATGATATTAGACAAATTTGTTCAATTAAGTACTCAAGAAGCGAGCCAATAGCACAAATGGCAATGGATGGCAGATGTGTAAGGAAGAGCTTATTTGTCTGTTCCACTGGATAAAATTAATTAAACAAATCACTGTAATAGAATGTCTTCTTGGGTAATGTGTCAAAGATCAGGCTATGCAGGAAGTATTGGCTGCATATATATTTATCATCTGTGTTAATTTTCCAGTAGCAGCTGTATACTCACACTGGGCTTTGGAAGATTTTTAAAAAACTAATTAGCTGGTGTTCTTACAGCCAATTCACAAAATAATTCTGAAGAATTGCTCCCATCAGATTGACCCCAACAGCAGCAGGTGCAATTTATGTGACTCGCATGTATGAGGCAGCTGATGTGCTTAAACTTGATTTTGAGAAGAGAATATTTCTTCACAGTGTTGATTATCCAGATGGATTGTCAGCTTCAAACATGTGACAATCTTTCCTATCAGTGTTGTTGCCTTTTATGATGCTTGGCACTTACCTAGTTTCTTGCTTTTAAATCCCTGAAAGAACTTTGCAAATGCTAATTAAGCTGCCCCTGTGATCACTTCAGGGGATAAACTCGAGCATGGAAGTCAAACTGATGCTGGCCTTTGAAAATATGGAATCCATGTGGTCCAGGCCAAATCAGTGGGAAATGTGAGTATTTGGCACTTCTGAAATTGGGCCCAATATGTCTCAGGTTAAAAACTCAAAAATAGAGGCACCCAAAAATCTATGGCCACTCTGGAAAACTTTGGTCTAACATGATTTATTGAAGGTCACTCAGCAAGCAGAGCTAGGAATAGGCCTGGCTTGAGTGTCCATTCTAAACATTAAACCATATATCTTCACCCATACTTGTGGGAGCAATATGATTGTTTCTTAAGCTTAAGTTTGGATACATCCTCCTTAAAGTACAGCCTTGGAGTTTGTTCAAGAGACTGAAATATGTATTTACAGGTCTTCCTGCCTAGGCTCAGTTGCTTTAACCTAATGGATAGAGTTAAAGGACCTTCTTCACCTTTAACTAAATAAAGGAGTAACACAAATCCTAACCCAGCCTCTACACTTTATACTCCACCAATATCAAAGCAGTAACATTTACAGGCCTCCTCAGTAGTTTATTTTCACAGCAGTGTGGGAGACATGTCACGGCACAGTTTGTTCATGTTGCATTAAGAGATTATTTTTGCGTTGATGATGCTATTTGCAGTGACTTCAAAGCTGAGGCCCGCACACACTTGAACAAGGGCTCAGTAAGTGTCTCCTGCTTCATATGTCAATATACATATAATTGGTTTACTTCCCAAAGGTGGAGCTCTTTAGGACAGGAAGGGACTGTCTTTACTTTTTGTATAGTGTGTTGGGCCGAGCACATTGCTACTGATAAATAATAATGTATCAAAAATGGTATGCACTGTACAGATTTATAGGAGAACAGAGTTTTCTAGGAGCTTAGAAATGATGTTAATTACAAAAGACCATAGGCATTTAAAAAGATAAGCAAT
Source organism: Sternotherus odoratus (assembly GCA_032164245.1). Lineage (NCBI taxonomy): Eukaryota > Metazoa > Chordata > Testudines > Kinosternidae > Sternotherus > Sternotherus odoratus. The sequence continues at coordinate 15,570,786 of JAVMKO010000014.1, forward strand.
CTCCCACTCCCCCATTTCTCCTGTTTGTACCTTTGTTTGTATTGCTAGATCACAATATCTCTACATTTTTATAAATGACAGTGAGCCATAGGGCCAACTTTATTAATCATGCACTTTTGATTCAGCAAAACCAAAGTAATACATTACATTGTTTCATTATATTGTTTCTCAAACACTTATGCACTTTTCCACTGGAACAGAATTTGTCTTTTACATTTTATAATGTTTGAGATGCAGTAAATCTTAAAATATTTCAGGAATGCTTAATTTATATACATTGCTGGTAAATTACCCACTAAATAGTACAGAAGGATTGTCAAGGGATATTAAATTACAGCTTTACTTCCAAACTTTGAGAATGCAGCTTTATAAAATGCACCTTTTAAGGGCAAGAAACCATCTGGCAAAAACCTTTAAGTGAAGATATAAGCAGCACGAAATCTTCAACTTGGCTGAATTCCTAACTAGAGACATTAAAAAAATGGGATTTTCCTTTGATGGAAATTTTGACACTTCAAAATTACTTTTCCTCCTGATTGGGAATGAAAAGCTGCAATACTGGAAATATTTTTGCAAAATGAAAAATTCTGAAAGTATGAATTGAAAATGTCAAAAATGAAAACTTAAACATTTTTGCATAAGAAGATTTTGACATGTCAAAGTTGAATTTTTCATCTCAAATCACCCATCTAGAAAATAAACAATAGTTAAAATTGACATTCTCATGAAACACTTTAATTTACATGAAGCCACATTTTCCAGCAGCAAGCATCCGACGAAGTGGGTATTAGCCCACGAAAGCTTATGCTTCAAAACTTTATAGTTAGTCTTTAAGGTGCCACAGGACTCTTTGTTACCTCTGCATTTTCCAGCAGGTACATTTATTTTGGTCAGAAATGTTGACCAAATATACTCTTACCTCAGACTGAGCTTCTGATCTGGATCAAATTCATTGGGCTCTTTAACTGGGGAGGAGAGCTAGGACTGGCCAATCAGTTTTATAGTTTCCTGGTTCCACCCCAATTGGCTTTGGCCAATCAGCTTTCTCCATTTCTTCATACAGTTCCCTCTCCCCTCGTTTCTTGGTGTGTGTGTGTATATGTATGTATATATAATATTTATTTATTTCCTTGCACTCTCCCACCACATTGCTTGTGGCCAGTCAGAAGTAAGAGGCCCCAACCAACAAACCACCCACAGCTAAGGGCTGGTCTTCACTCGCACGGCGCGGGATCGATCTTCTGGCGATCAATTTCTCGCGTCTGATGAGGACGTGAGAAATCGATCGCTCGCGGCTCCCCCGTCGACTGTGTAACTCCAGCTTGCCGGGAGGCGCAAGCTGGAGTCGACGGGGGAGCGCGCCGCTGACTGCCGCCTCCGTGGGGACGAGAGGTAAGTCGGCTGCAGATACGCAAACTTCAGCTACGTGATTCACGTAGCTGAAGTTGCGTATCTGCAGTCGATCCCCGCCCCCCCCCCCCCCGTAGTGGAGACAAGCCCTAACAAACCTATATTAAAATAAACCAGCTATCTAATCTGTGGCAGATTCCACGTTATGGGGAGCCGCCATTCTTGAAATATCATATTAATTATATCAGTTGGTGCAGTGTACAGCTGGCCAATTTTTTTTTAATGAAGAGTTTTCTTTGAATGGCATTTTCTCTTTAAACAAAATTTTTCACGAAAAATTGATGTCAAAGATTTCATTTTTTGTGGAAATTTCCTCCCCCCACTTTTTAAAATTGAAATGGTTAATGTTTTTTGGGGGGGAAAGGGGTAGGGCAATGGGAGGTTCAGAACACGAGTAAAAGGTTTGACTTTTACATGATAAATGGGTCTACCTTATGTGCTTCAAAACATAAGCAGCTTCAAAATTTAGTTTTAACAAAATAGGTTTTAATTTTTTAACCAATTATACTGGTATATACATAGCAGTTCTTGCGGGTCCCTTCTCATGACCCAAATCAGCACAACAGCAAATACCACCTTCCCTTGAGGCCAGAGAAAGTTTTACCAGGTGTTGCCCTAAGGTAAGAATGCCTAAATCTCTGTTCTCTCAGGTCTTGTGTACACTGCAAAATTGTATCAGTCTAAGCATACTGGTATAGTAAAATCACCCCTCCTCAACTCTCTTCCGGTCTGGATGCAGTTATACTAGAATTAAGACACTTACAACAATACAGCATATCTCCATATGGGAAGGGGAATAAGCTATACTGTTATAACTTTTGAATGAAGATACAAGCCCAATGCTTCTCTCAGTGAGAATGTGCTCTCATTCAGGTAAGTGTGTATGGTTCGGCACTATGCAGAAGTATATCTGGAGGGCAGCCATCACACACTGAGTACTCTGGTTCTTTGTGATCCTTTTGGCAGCTTGCAGAGTCAAATTCAAAATGAGTAAATTACATCCATTTAGAGAAAATGAGTTCTGACCTTATCACATCCTCCTCGTGTTTCTTAGTGACTCCTCCAGATTTCCTCTAGTTATAGTCAAACCTAATCATATTGATTAGAGAGACACCTCTTTTTTTGGGCATGGACTGAATTCCAAGGAAGGTGTAATAATGAAGAACAACATTTCAGCTACATTGCTGCCTAAATTACTGTTGCCTAGACCAAAACTTGCATTGTTGCTTCTTTTAAATTGAGGAATTTACATGCATAGACGTCTGTAAGACCCACTGCATAAAACACCTCTATCTGTTCTCAATTCTGCAATGTGCTGAACACTATAGCCCAGATCCAGCAAAACACTTAAAAATATGTTTAACTTTTAAAATCCTGATCTTCAATCCTGATTTTCCCATTTACTTCAATTGGGTATTCAATGTGTGTATATAAAATTTGTTTCTGCATGTAATCTGTGTTTCGCAGATACAAAAAGGATATACGCAGATTTGCAGGGCTCTGTCAATAGGATGCTGGACACACACATACATGTAAAAGTTTTTCTGAGTGAAAAATATTCATGGAACTTCTTTAAAGTATAATCTCTGTTTTTAATGGCAGACATTTTAGAAATCATGCTGGGTGGTGGATTTTCAATAAAAATATTGTATTTTGTTTAAAAAATTAAGATTGAATTAAAATATGATAATTTTACTGAGACTAATGGAAATACTTAGTGTGTAAAAATATGCATGTATGTAAATGTTTGCGGGATTGAGTCCTAAAATTGTAAGCTTTTTGAAGCAAAGAATGTCTATACTAGGTTTGTTAGAGAGAGACAGTGCATAAGGTAATCTTTTTATTGGACCAATTTATGCTGGTGATAAACACAAACTTTCAAGTTTACACAGGGCTCTCCTTGAGGTCTGCATTATCCAGTCTTTGTATAGAACCTAGCATGACTTGTAACTGAGGTTTACAGTTTTTCGATTGAGTAATGGAGACTGATTCAAATGTGCTCACCTAATCAAAAATAACATTGACCTCAAAACCAATACAGCTGGTTAATTGGCCACACATAGACACACATAGACAGCAGTAGTCACACAGATAACATGGATGTTCTGCTGCTGTTGTAACTCCAACATCTGAACCTCATGGAGGCTTCTACTTGAGAGAAAACACAGCAAAGCTACAATTAAATACAGAAAATAATGAACAAAATGAAACCACAAACAAATATGCTCTGCTTGTTTCTGTGAACAGAAATCTGATTTTAATCAAAATAAAGCCCGTTTGTAGTGATAAAAAGTACCTTGATGGGCAGGAAGTTGTATTTACATTTATTTGATATGTTAAAGAAAACATTCGATATTCCTGGCGACAATACAGATTAAATTAAATATTTGTTAATGCAAAGGATTAAAATAACCTTAACGTCCATAAAGATGTAAAAATTTTCTTGAATTTTATCTTCTTGCAGATCAATGTGGCATAGGGGAATATGGAAGGGAGACAATACCTTGTCACTCTACGAATTGCAGTATCTGCTTTAACACTTCACTCACATGGTCATTAAGTATTAATATTTTCCGAGAACATGTTTGAACATTGTACTGTAATTGAAACAGTATGGTTAAAACTGTATGGTAATACATTTTCTCTTATTCTAATTAATTTGTCACAGAAAGTAATTAGAAATCTGTGTCCAGCTTCAAATTTATAAGGCCGCCTTGGTGTATATTTGCATGCATTGCGGATTGCAAGAAACTGTAATGCTGTTAATGAAACAGCACTTTTTTTTCTTTATCTTATGGTATTTTAAAGAGCTCATCAGAACAGTAAGGAATTTAATAGACTATTGGATCCACCACAGGATTTCAGCTGCTTTCCCCACCTCTTCACCCACTCTTCTTGCCACCCTCGAATGCAAACACAAGTAACCACCAGAATGGAAAATCATGTGCTTTATTTAGGAGCCCTGATGTATATTATCATCACATGGAGAAACCATAGAAAAATTATGATTTAAAGGAGGAAGTTAAGGAGCAGATGTAAATGTCACCAATTGTAAATCATTTATGCTGTTACTTATTTTTTGTTGCTGTGGAAATGCTCTTTAACTGACCCTTTGCTAAGCAGACGGTAACGTCTAGGAGACATCACATGGAGGCATAAGGACTTTGTATTTCCCGTTGTTGTTTTTTCAGGCCAAATGTAAAAGTCAGTTTTGTTATTTATGGTAAATGAGATTTTGTACATGAAAAGCTATCTGTTTTACTAGGTAACCTGAATCCACTGATTATTCTTAGAAAATATGAGAGTGATGTGCTTCTAAAGTACCAGTGTATCAAGACCAGTATCTATTATGTAATTCAGCTAATATGAAATAGAAGTGTCTCGCATTTTCTAGTATAAATCTTCAAAAGGTTTTGAATAGTTAAACATTAAATAATCCATATAATAAAAATCATAACTGTGTTGTCTTTGAGCGGGGGAGAGCTGTGCAAAATAGCTCTGTGTAATTTTAGTGGTTGTTCGTTCTTCATTGGAATGTCTGTCTTTAAACCTAGGGAAAGTTAAATTTTGTGGAGCACCAATTAAATGCAGGAAAAAATTTGCATCTTCTTCCATGCTTTCAAATTTCCCTACAAAGTCATAGTCTATTAAACATGGGCTGCAAAGCCTGTTGACATGATCCCAGTGAATGTCCATGCCCACTGGCCTATGTACATCTAGAAGATATTGAATGAACTCTTTAAATTTGACTCCAGACCCTGTCCTTAATGCTTCTTTGGAGGCATTAACACGGTATCTTGAAATAATAGCTTTTCCAAAAACAGGGTGGTAATAATTGTTTGAATGCTCAAACTTGTCCCGAAACGCGGATACCAATTTTTCAAAGGGTTCACGTATGAAAAGCATCTTAGTGTAAGTGTTGAGCCTGTGATAAATCCCTTTGCGATCAAACCCATCCAGCCTTTTTAAATAATTTCCATAATGCACTGTGTTGTGCTGTATATCTTTTGTGGAGGAAGCCAACCCATTGAGAACCATGAGCACTCGTTTCCAGTTAGAACAGCCAGCTTTTGGAACCTCACAGTATAGAATTCTGTATTTATCTTCTACAAATATTCTGGAAACATGATAAGGAGTGATTATCCTTCTGCTGTTACTCTTGTATTTGGAACAAGTATCTCTCATTATTCTCTTTCTTTCTCTTTGGATCTGATAGAGACTTTTCCAATTGTTGTTGTTACTGTCCTCAGATTTAAGCATAGGCAGGTTGAGAGAAGAACTGTTTATAGCAATCAGTATAGGGCTCTTCTTAATTATAAATCTCCTTCGCCGTTTGTGGAGCCCAATAGGATTCATTTCTGCATCTTTTTTTTGATGGTCTTTCATCACAAACATTATATTTTGCTTTCTGTCTGTACTTTGAAGCTTAGGTGCATTCACAGGTGGGTATAATGAACTTCTCTGGTTTCCCATTGCTAATTCCTCTGCAGAATTTTTTCTTCTTCTTGCATCTTGATTGTTGCTAGAAGTGCAGTCCTGCTGGAAGAAAAGACCCAAGAAATTACTAAATGAGATATTTATCACTATTGATAACTTGTAAAGTTTAATGGCAAATCTATCCATTGACTCTCAGTTCAGCTAAATTATAAAATGCAGCACGTCTGAGACTCTGCTCCTGCACTAGACTTTCCCATTTCCTTGTCTTTCTGTTTTAGGTTTGTTTACATAGATATCAGAGCTAGAAGTGAGCCTGAGCTGGCAAATGGAATGTTCCCATAGTTTGGGGGCTATCTGTATCCAGGATTCTGGTATGGATCCATCTCTGAACTATGTATCTGTAGCATGAATAACTCTTGAATTGATTGGAAATGGAGGAATTAATTAGCTGTATGAGCAAGAACTTGTCTCAAATGAACTTTCTCACTTTGACTTGTTTGCTCATTAGTAAATGTTTATTTAAAAAATAACATTATACTTCTCATTATGTCCCCAGTCCAAAAGCCAATGAAGTCAGTGGGAATCTTTCCATTGACTTTAATGAGCTTTGGATCCGGCTATTTGGAGTGAAAAATGGTGAAGTGGTTACAAAGCAAAGTAGCCAAAAATGATGGCAAGCCAGTGGAGGTTAGGCATCTAGTATCCTCATCAGTGGAAAGTTTCACTTTTAGTTGCCATTTTCAAATAAGCTTTTGTACAGAGATCTCTAATAGCAGCTTGTACAGGTCAAAATGGTCCTAAATTTGGAAGAGGAAAGATCGATTACATCATACTGCCTCTGATTGTTGTGGATTTAATGTAGGTCTGGGAGGCTGGAACTCCTGAGTTTTTATCCTAGTTCTACCTGTGATTCTTGTTGACCATTTTCCTATCTGCCTGGGGTGGGGTTACGGGCAAATTGTGGATTAATTAATATGTTTGCATTATCATAGAAAAGCTATGTCTCCTGCTTTGACTAAAATTTTGTTTAACTGGTTTATTATAGCTGTGGTTTTCCAAAGATGTTATAGTTCATATGGAGGGAAGAATGGGAGGGCAAAGAATATGCAGATATAACTGTTCAGTTGGAGAATACTTTAGCCTAAAATACTTTAACATTTAGAGGTAAACTGTGATGCAAATCACACACTCTCCTATCTTCGCCAGTTGACTTCAATGGGAGTTAGATTAGCCTCTCCGGTGGCCCAGTGGAAATCTTCACAGTACTTTAGATTAGGCTGTGAAAGAATAAGAACAAGCCTTTCCTGCCACTCAGTTACAAAGGGGAAGGGGCAAACCAGGCTACATCCCATGTGACATTAATACTGATTTTCTATATCTTCCCCAGTTCCTTCTTCAAAGAAGAATGGATTTTTCTTTCTCTGTATTTTCTGGAAAAAGTTGATTCAATATTCATCATAAAAAAGTAATGAGCAAAAATCCAAACTGTGCTAGTAAGTTATTAAGTTGTGTTCAAAAATAAAATAGAACTAAGTATTAAACAAATTATAAAAGCAGCTATGCATAATAGTGGAACAAGGGTGAGGCAGAACACAGTCTGGGTTGTATCTTCACTTCTCTGTATACAGTAAGCTGGCTAAGACCCAGACAGAATAAAATGTTCTTTGCACTTCCTTTTGTAACTGTTCAGAAAAAGTTATACTTTTTTCTAGAATGTCTTTTCTTACCGCCTTGCTATTACTATTACCACATGATATAGGCTGACTTGGAAATCAACTCATTGTGATATTTCTGTATATAATTGCCTGGGTATATCCTAAACTGAAGGGACTATGGAAGTATTTAATTTCTACTTTTTTGAGAAACTTACCCTGACGTAAATGCATCAAACGTATATTTTGGTCATCTTGTACAATATAGGTAAATGGCCAGCTGTTTTGTTCTATTTACTACATATTTCTCTTTACTGAGTGGTGTGGAAATCATATGAATAAATCATACTTGTATTTGATAATTCATATTTATTGCTAGGGTACAGTCGTCCCCATCACCCCCACCCAAAAAACCAAACACCTCACATTGCTGATGATTAATCTAAAACTAGCATTTCCATGATAAGCAAATGTCATAATTGGAATGTCCTCTGTGGGCAAAATTCCTATTCACTCTCATTCGAAAGGTAAGTTGAAGCTGCAGAGATGGAGTAATATGAACTACATCTCACTAAGTTCACCCTGGAATTTGGATAAACAGCTGGTAAATTCTAGCAATTCTTTCAAGTACTTGCATTCATCTCTTACACTTTAAAGTGGGTATTCACCCACAAAAGCTTATGGTCTAACAAATCTGTTAGTCTATAAGGTAGAGGGTGACCAGATGTCCTGATTTTATAGGGACAGTCCTGATATTCAGGGGTTTTTCTTATATTAGCACGTATTACCCCCCCCCACACCTGATTTTCCACACTTTCTATCTGGTCACCCTAGTAAGGTGCCACAGGACTCTTTGTCATTTTTGCAGATAGAGACTAACACGGCTACCCCTCTGATACTAAAGTAGTAAATGAGAGATAGTCACAGGTACTTTGATTGAACTAGAATCCACTAGATGGCACAATTATACCAGTATTTTTCTTTCTAATATTCTAAGTGACGCTCAACCAATTTTTTTAAGCAATAAAATTTCATACCAAATATGAATATGCAAATATATTTGAAGTTTACAGTATCTTTTAGGAATATCTAGTCTAGCAAACAACCATAAAACTAAATTTTCATGGCTTACCAAATTTGTATTTTAATAAAAAAAAAATTGCACTCCAGGGAAAAGCTTCATTCCTATTTGATACTTTTATTTCCAGTCTAATGGTTTGCTCTGAGCCTTCTCCCCCTTACCCCACATCCTGTATTGCAAATATGTCTTTATTTTCTTGCATTTTTTTCTGAAGAACTTACTTTTTTTGGTTGTTGGTGTCCCATGTTATATTTTATCCCTAAAGAAAGAAAAGGAAAATTAAAATAATATTTGGTCAAGTACATGACATGCATATCTTGCACCACTGAGATCAACAAGAGTTCTACCATTAACTAAAATGTAAGTAAGAGCAGTCCCTATTAAAACAATTATATTAAATAGACCTGCAATGTTTTATATCAATGTATAGCCCATAGTAATAATGCTTAGCTCTTGTATAGCTCTTATTCCTGTAGATTTCAAAGTGCTTTACAGGGTAGGTCAATATCATCATTCCCATGGGGATAATGAGGAAACTGAGGCAGAGGTGAAATCATATAATCATAGAAGATTAGGGTTGGAAGAGACCTTTGAAGGTTATCTAGTTCAACCACTTGCTAAAAACAGCCCCAGCCTCAACTAAATCATCCCCACCAGAGTTTTGTCAAGCAGGGCCTTAAAACCTTTAAGGAAGGAGACTTCACCACCTCCTTAGGTAGCATATTCCAGTGGTTCACCACCCTCTTAGTGAAATAGTTTTTCCTAATACCCAACCTAGACCTCTGCCACTGCAACTTGAGACCCTTGCTCCTTGTCTGTCATCTGCCATGACTGAAAACAGCCGAGCTCCATCCTCTTTGAAATCCCTCTTCAGGTAATTTAAAAGCTGCTGTCAAATCTTCCCTCACTCTTCTCTTCTGCAGACTAAATAAGCACAGTTCCCTCAGCCTCTTCTCATAAGTCATGTGCATCAGCCCCCTAATCATTTTCGTTGTCCTCTGTTGGATTCTCTCCAATTTGTTCACATACTTTCTGTAGTGAGGCCCCCAAAACACTCCAGATGTGGTCTCACAAATGCCGAATAGTGAGAAATAATCCCTTCCTTCGATCTGATGGCAGTTAGCCAGTCAATCCCCAGCTTGTTGCAGTGAATGGGAGTCTTCTGTCCTAAGTGCAGGACTCTGGATTTGTCCTTGTTGAACCACATCAGATTTCTTTTGGCCCAACCCTCCAGTTTGTCTAGGAAGATCACTCTGGACCCTATCCTCTAGCGTATCTACCTCTCCTCCCAGCTCAGTGTCATACACGAACTTACTGAGGGTGCAATCCATCCCATCATCCACCTTCAATGAAGATGTTGAACAAAACCAGCCCCAGGCCCAATCCCTGGGGCACTCTGCTTGATACTGGCTGCCAACTAGACATTGAGCCATTGATCACTACCTGTTGAGCCCGACAGTCTATGACTTGCTCAGGGTCACCCAGTGGGCCAGTTGCAGAATCAGGAAGTCCCAGGCCAGCGCCGTACCCACTAGGTCAAAATACCATCTAATAAATGCATGTATGCAACTTAACTAAAAATTGCTGTTAATTGTGCCCACTTTGGACAGCACGATACTTCTGAATGATTACCAGTTGGCATGCATGCAGTGTTGTCCTAGAACCCCTTTCTCCCCTCCCCCCCCCTATATAGGAGATAATATTTGTAGAGCATTTTGAACATACTGTGTAAAGCACTTATCACTTTTACAAGTATTATGCCACACGCTCTTAACTTAAAGAGGAATCCAATCAGGAATATAATAATAAAGGTGCAAATGCTTCTTAAGACTAAACTAAGAGAACTTTGTAATTGCTTATAGTTTGGTGTATGAAGTGTTGTAGCCATGTTGGCCCCACGATTTTAGAGAGCTGAGATGGGGTGAGGTAATTTCTTTTATTGGTCCAACTTCTGCTGGTGAGAGAGACAAGCTTTTTGAGCTTACACAGAGCTCTTCTTCAGGTCTGGGAAATGTACTCAGCATCAGCACTTTACATTAAGCTCAAAAAGTTTGTCTCTCTCACAAACAGAAGTTGGCCCAATAAAAGACATTCCCTCGCCCACCTTGTCTCCCTTATCATTTATGACCATTGTTGCAGTTAAGCTAAAGTGTATGCTATTGAAAACACTCTTTTGTTTATGCAATCTGTTGAGATTTTTGGTACATCTCTGTGGTTTGGATAGTGCCACTTGTCACTGTCAGTGCTGCCTAAAAAGATTTCAGTTTAATTAATGGGGCTACATTACAAATCTGCAGCCATTGACAAGGACAATTGCAGGTCAGCATACCACTTTACAATACCTTTGTACTACAAATTGAAGCACCATCGGAGAAGCTCAGTCTCATCAGATTAATTTTCATTACATTATTAAGGTTCTCATGAATACTGTGTGTGTTTAAAGTTATTCTATCAGTCCCCTGACTATATGCCATTTACATTAATGAATTTCTTGCAGCTACTCCAACAAGCTGATCTTTGGCTTATTTTTTCAGAAGTATAAACAGATATTTAAGGGTTGAACCTACTTCTGTGTTGCTATGGCTGTGTGAACATGTTCCATACCAGCAATTTGTCAGCAGTGGGCATAGTAGGCAGGAGTTAACATAGAACTATGTAGGAAGAGCATGACAGGATACTGCACTATGTGTCTGATTTGGCCCCATTAAAGTTAAAGGGACTTTGCCATCAACTTCAATGGGAGCAAGATACGGCTATACTAGAGATGCCTTGTTTTTGATGAGATGCAAGTCCAAGGTCCCCTCTTACTCAGTTGTAATATAGGACCTGTTCAGCTGGACGTGAAGATCTTAAGGAGGTTTGGGTTTTTTTACTCAGAAGAGTGGGTACTAACTTATGGAGTCCTGGCCAGGATTCCTAGGTAACAAAACTTGTTCTGGTGCCCATGACTGAGTGATGTTGTTGAGTTCTTATTGGTGGCTACATTTTTTGACGCAATCACTGTAATACAAGCATGTGATCCTTGGTTTTGTAAAATGCTGTGAAATAGCAAGTATGAAAACTGCTATGCAAAGAGAGGCCTGGAATTCTAGAGTTCTAATCCACTTGTATAAGAAATATGCTTTAATCCATAGAGACATCATGGTAGTCAGCAGGAACCCATGATCTCTGACGCTGAAGGCACAGTTTTATACCATTTGAGCTAGACCTCTATTGGTTGCTTGGGCACCACCCTGTAGTGAACCATTAACACTATTAATATATTTGCCTTTAAATTGGCAATAGTTGCTCAACTGTATAAATACAGCCTGTGGAATAGCATCTAGGGCTGTTCTCTCCAGAGAGAGCCACTTGCACCCCTTTTGATCTCTGCTACTGCTCATCACTAGAGGATGATATAGTCACACACGTTAATCATAACAGCATACTGGCTCTGCATTGACTTCCTTTGTGGCCTTTGGTAAATTTGTACTTCTGCCTCAGTTTCACCATCTGTAACCTAGGGTTAATAGCTACCTCCCTTAATTTTGAATGCCCTTGCTGTGGTAAGTAAGTAGCTCAGGATTAAAGTACTGCAAAGTGCTATAAATGGCAAATATTATTAAATCCAATTTTTTTTACCCTCACTATGGTGCCCTGGGGGGACAGGGGAGATATTTGGGATGAATGAGCCCTAGTCTGTTGATTCTTCTGATTACTGCTGTAAAATGGATTTCCTGCATAAGATACAGGTTGAAACCTCCAGAAAGTTTGTTCTTTTCCTTATCAATTCAGAATGTGGTAATGGAAATTCCTTTGGGGGTGTGCGTGTCAGAAATTGTATATATTGAATACTGAAAAGTCAAATGTTTAATTAAAAGAAATCTGTGAATTGGATTATGCAATTTTCTTGTTTTATATGGCATTGTTTGGTTTTGCATGTATAATTGCCAACAATAATAATTTCCTTGGGTAATAGCATCATTACAGGCAATAGTCTGTTCACAGTCACCAATGTTATTTCTCTGCTTTATACTTCAGCTTTGGGCTTCATTATTTTTTAATATCAGATTCGGCTTGTTAAATCTCTTCTCATTCTCTGTCACAGATACCAGATATTTACTTTGACTGTCAATAACTGTCAACATGTATAGGCAAGAATTTACATATTTAAATATTTATCCTTGCATGAACTAGTTATGCCTACCAATACCGACCAGAGAGTAGTTGTGTAACCTACTTCCCCCCCCCCCCCTGAAATTATAAGATGTAATAACATCCAAGGGTGGTCTAACATTTTCAATGCCATGGGTTGGATGCTAGTTTTGGGGCAGTTCTTTGGGCCAAACACAGAAATATAATTCCCGATTCTAGAATTGGATCACTTTTTTGGGGATTTATAATATAAGCACATTTTCTCTCTGTATCCCATCCCTGAGAGCCTTTAAGCTTGCCAAAATTGAAAACCAGACTAGTCAAGAGAACTTGGTCACTCACCAAAATGCAAAACAGTATTTAGACAGACTTGGATACATTTTTTTAAATTTCTTTTGCTAAGCTTGTAATGAAGACTTAGGGAGAGGGTTTCAAAAGAGCCCTCTGAAGCACCTGGCATTGGCCACTGTGAGAAGACAGGATACTGTGCTTGATGGACCATTGGTCTGACCATATGGCTATTCTATTGTCCTGAAGGGCATAGTTTCAATGGTAGCAGAGATTGACCATTGTTGGGAGCTTTTGAAAATCCCTTTCATAACATATAATTATCTATTTAACTTTCCTGTAAGAAGTAAGGATCATTCTTCTACAAAAAAGGATGAAAATATCATAAATGCTGTCTGAGCTATCTGTTCTTAAATTACAAAAGAAAAGGAATTAATGATAAGTAATTGTGTTGGGCTAGCAACCCACCATGTAAAAAACGAATGCTACAGAAATGGCAACCAAATCTTCAGCGAATGGAGAAGAATGGTTGGCGCCTTATGCTCCACCAGGAGCGAAGTGGATAAGAAGAAGAAGAATTCACACTTTGACTTGTTTTTTAATAGAGTGCATATCCTGTATTTTTATGCTGTACTTCAGTCATTACGTCTAATAAAGAAATTCCATTAGCTGGAGGGAAGAATGTGTATCAGAACTTCGACTTTAATTATTGTTGCTAACGTGGTCAGAACAACAGCAAAGAGTACATTCTGAATGGAAGATGTATGGTGGAGCTGGTTGCAAGTCTCTTGAATGTTTCCTGAGGCATATGACTTCTAAATTTTGTCTCCTCTCAGCTCTCTCTCTCTCTCTCACCAGCAGCAATCTGTCACATCAGATTTAAACCTACATGGAGAAAACCATTGTTAGGTGCAGTGAACTGAGCCAGTAAAAACACATTGTGCAGTTCTGCTCAACTAATCAGATCTAAGTTTAATGTGATGCTACACTCATGGTATTTTTGGCATTACTAGCTCCTAGATGGTAACCAAAATGTCCATGTAATGAACATTTGTGCCATAGGACGGATACTTGTACCAACTATATACAGTAACTGAAATTGGTGATATTAAGGAATAACTTTAAAATGTGCTGCCAGATGCCACAGCAATGGACATCTTAGCAGCACATAGATAAGTAGGAAATCAGATAGTGTCACTTAATTGTATGCACAATGCTTCTGTTGGTTCTCTCTTTTTCTGCATGAACCTGACCTTCCAAGACTCTGCATGGGCCTGACACTGATATCTGTTCTTGTTGTCTTTTATTATGCTCAGCTCCACTCAGTCTTCTATCTAACTGCTTCCTTTCCCTTCTTGTCACATGAATTTTTTTTAATGCCATTTACAATACACAGAGGAGCCTCTCTTCTCCCAGGTGCTGCACACCTCCTCTTTTTCAAATCCCTCCTGGCTAGCCTTTTAACTCTGTTCTCTCCTCCGACACAGTACTGGAACTGGGATTATATAGAAGTTGATTTCACTTCTGTGTGTGTGCCCCTTAATGTGCTTCCATGAGCAATGTTGTTTACTTTGTTTTTTACTGCAATATCACTGCAAAGAAAGAGTATCAATACTTATGCAATTACATATTTGCAGAAATAGATACTTCAGAAGAGTGGGTATTAGCCCACGAAAGTTTATGCTTCAAAACTTTATAGTTAGTCTTTAAGGTGCCACAGGACTTTGTCACTTCTGCTATTCCAGACTAACACGGCTACCTCTCTGATTCTTCAGAAGTTGTGAACCAATGACTTATTCAGTGACTCCAGATTGTTTTTATAGCTTGTAAACCAATCAGGCAGTGGGAATAGCTTGTAAACCAATCAGGCAGTGGGCATGATAACATATGACTGAAGTAGCCAATCACAGCACCAATAGCAAATTATGTTACTGAATTTTCCAAACAATAGTTTTCTGCGTAGCATTCAGGATAAAATTTATTTGCATAAAATATTGGCAAACAAATTTGAAAAATGTAACTCAGCTTGTGGATGATTTATTAGAAGAAAAAGGGTGCTGCTCAGGCCCACACTACCCACACAGCATTCAAGAGTTAAATTGCAAGCTTTCAAGCAGGAAACGATTAAGTATTTGCAAAGTGCTTTTACCATCTATGTTACTGCCACATATCTCATTCTAAATTAGAAATAATAAATTGTACATTTAAGAAAAAAACTCCTTGTAAAAAGACTGACAAGATTTTTATTTTGAGATGATGGCCTAATCAATGTCATAAACTATATATATATATTGCCCTTCAGTAATTTCTTATCTCTAAAATGATGTCTTATTTGACAGTAACAAACCTTAATAGCCCCATCTCAGCCACATATACAGTTCCTAGTTTTAATACACAGAAAATTAATGAGATGAAGCAAGCAAGGTTTAATGAAAGTATAGAGTGCCTTGCATAAAGTTTCCATCAAGAAACAAGTGAATCTGTACAATGAATCCCTTGAGTTCTCAGAGATGTTGCAAATACTCAGTGACATTTTCCATAGATGAGAACTTTCACAGCGAATGCTTTGGATAAAGTGCCTAGCTCCCTTGAAGAAGAGTCAAAGACAACTCTTGGTGTCAAAATCCTGAGCATATTCTTTACAGAGTCCTTGGGCATATATCCATCTGACACTGCAGTGACTTAGTTCATTTCAGTTTCAGACTAATTAATTTAATGGCAAAGATGCTGTAGTATTTATTTATACTAATCTCTATGAATGTTAGCCATTACAGGGAAGACCTTGAGCTTCCTGATCTTTTAAGAACATATCTGTCGCTCTTCATATCACAAAGTGGTGCACAAATATGGTTCATAGTTATTCCAGTTTTACACATGGGAGGCAGAAGACATTATAAGCCAAACTTTCAAGTGTAGTCTGATTTTGATTATCTTAATACTTAAGCTGGGCATCTTAAACTAGTCACCTAACAATTGAGGAACCCCAAATCAGTGGCCAGATTTTAGGCTGAAAACCTAAGATAAGGATCATGTAGAAGGTTAGCGTTAGAGTCTAGACTAGAAACTAGGTGTCCTGACTCCTACCTTGTGTTCAATCATCAAGATCACGGCTGCCTGTCTACTAACTAGGTGCAGTTAGTTAATGTGAGTCTTGCATTTGGAGCACAATGAAGCATTACAGACATTGTGCTTCTCTTTAAAATCATTAGACGAGAGATGTGCAATGAGAAGCTACTCAAGCACTTGAATTATGTGTACATGCTGGCGTGTCAGACGTTGGTGAGATCTAGGTTGGAAACTCCTCCAGCAAGTCTTCCCCAGAAGCTGGCTCAGGCTGGGATGGAGCCAAGCTGGACTGGAGATGCATTTTTCAGTGAGCTGCTACTTTCTGGAAGAACCCTGTGGAGTGGGAGGGAGGGTAGGAGTATCACTGGCTCTCACCTAGGTGACTGATGCCTCAGTGTGGCTGTTTCTGCCAGCGTGGCTACTTCTGCCCTGTGTCCCTGGAGGTGAATTTGGCCTGATGCCTTGCAAAGACGCTTCCACTTCTGTGGCAGTCTTACTCTTTCTCTGCATATAATTATCTGCTCCTTCCTAGAATTTAACAACTATCTGATCTCTTTTAGGTTAATGTCTGACAGCTCCTTCATTTGTTTCTTCCCCACCTCTCAATATTCATGCTTCCATTCCTCCCATTCGCTCCCTTTATCTTTCTCTGAAGGTTCCTCGGCCTCCAGTCCCAAGGTCTTCATGATCTAGTGTTTTCACAGTGCAATGGAAACTGAACACATTAACAGTCCTGTAATCAGGATGTGTGTATTTTATTAACTGTATTTTAGTTAGTCTGCCTGAAGTGGTGCCAGATGAAGTTTTGTTATCTTCCTACTGTTCTTGGAGTTGTCAGTGCTGAAAACGTCTTACACAACAGACAAAATCTTACTGGGATATTTCACATTCTGCAGAGAGACCTCAAGAACAAAATCTGACTCAAATTGCATTTTTTCTAATAAGGAACCACGTTCTGGTTAAAAATTAGCTATAGAAAACAAATATCTTTGCTTCCTTTTTAAATAAAAAACACATGTAAAAAACCTATTTTCACTACAGTAAAACCTCCATTTAACGGACCAATTCGGGCGAGGGGTGTCCGTTAAATCAAAAAGTCCGTTATTTAATAATTAAAAAAATCCAAGCTGTCGGAGCAGCAGCCCGCCCGCCACAGGGTCGGAGCGACAGCTCCGCAGCCCGCCTGCTGCTGGGACCCGGGCGGCAGCCAGGAACCATCAGCCAGCCCGCCTGCTGGCAGGACTCGGGCGGGAGCCGGGAGCCGGCAGCCTGCCCGCAGGCGGGACTCGGGCGGGAGCCGGCAGCCCGCCCGCTGGCGGGACTCGGGCGGGAGCCGGGAGCCGGCAGCCCGCCCGCTGGCGGGACTCGGGCGGGAGCCGGGAGCCGGCAGCCCGCCCGCCCGCGGCTGGGACCCCAGCGGCAGCAGGGAGCCGGCAGCCAGCCCGCAAGGGTCCCGGCTCCCGGGACCCGCCAGCCAGCCTGCCCGCTGCCTGGACCCGGGCGGCAGCCGGCAGCCAGCCCGCCAGAAATGGATCAGGAATGCATCAGACTTGCTCAGAAATTTTGTCCGTTGCATCCAAAGTCCGTTAAATCGAGGTCCGTTAAATCGAGGGTTTACTGTATTTACAATCACAATAGACTGTCAGTTTCATTTTTTGGTTGTCATGCCCTTTCACAATACTGCAATGTTTGGATTGCAAATGCTACATGGGAGTGCAGTTTTTGTCTTTTATGTATAAATAATTGATTCCTCTGGAATGTAATTCTTGGGAACATTTTTATTTAAATTTTGTAGAAGCTTTTTTCTTACATCTCAATTTTAAACTTAATTTGTTTCTTCAGTCTTGACTTTATATGACTTTATTTTTGAGGCCCTCACTCAGAAATGGTGTGGATTGTTTCAGAACACAATGCAATACGTTACTGTTTTCACGGCCCCAAAAGGTACAAGTGATAGCTAATCTTTCACATACCCACCGTATATTCACATTAAAGACCAGGAGCCTGATTTTTTCACTCCACTCCACTGACCCAAAGAGGCTGGAAACCCAGCAGATTTGGTTAGCTGGGAATTTCCTCTGCACATGTGAATAGAGTTAAGGATGGGGACATAAACAGGATATCTCTGGCTATTTCCAAACCTCCAGAATAGCCTTAGGATGCTATAAGTAGTCAGGCATGGCTTGCAGCAGCTTTGATCTAAGGGTGATCTAAGTTATGATTAACAATGGACTGGGAAACGACAATGCCATAAATGTGTAAGAAGTAGGGCTGTTGATTAATTGCAGTTAACTCACGTGATTACCTCAAAAAATTAATTGCAATTAATCGCAGCGTTAATCACACTGTTAAACAATATAATACCAATTGAAATTTATTAAATATTTTGGATTTTTTCAAACATCCAACATTTTCATATATATCATATTCTGTGTTGTCATTGAAATCAAAGTGTATATTATTTTTATTATAAATATTTGCACTGTAAAAATGATAAATGAAACAGTATTTTTTAATTCACCTCATATAAATATAGTAGTGCAATATCTTTGTCAGGTTAGTGCAACTTACTAATGTAGATTTTTTTTGTTACATAATGAAACTACATTGTTTTCAAAAAGAAAATAATGTACAACTTTAAAGCGTATAAGTCCACTCAGTCCTACTTCTTGTTCAGCCAATCGCCAAGCCAAACTAGTTCGTTTATGTTTAGTGGAGATAATGCTGCCTGCTTCTTATTTACAATTTCACCTGAAAGTGAGAACAGGTGTTCACAGGGCACTTTTGTAGCTGGTGTTGCAAGATATTTACATGCCAGATGTGCTAAACATTCATATGCATATTTATGCTTCAGCCACTATTCCAGTGGATGTGCTGATGATGCTCATTAACAATGCATTAATTAAATTTGTGACTGAACTTTTTGGGGAGAATTGTATGTCTCCTACACCGGGGTGGACAAACTACGGCACACGGGATTGTCCTTCCCGGCCCCATAGCTCCTGGCTGGGGAGACTAGCCCCTGGTCCCTCCCCTGCTGTCCCTCACAGCTTCAGCGCACCAGCCCTCAGCTCCTGGGCAGCGCTTCAGCGGTGTGGCTGGCTCTGGTAGGGCTGTGAGCTTCTGCTGCTATGAGCAGCCTGGTAAGGGGGCGGGCTGTGAGCTCCTGCGGGGCCATGCGGCTGCCAGACACACTGCTCTGAGTGGTGTGGTAAGGGGGCTGGGGCCAGGGGGGTTGGAAAAGGAGCAGGGAGTCCTGAGAGGCAGTCAGGGGGAGAGGGTGATTGGACAGGGTGGAGGTTCTGCAGGGTTGGTCAGGGGATGGGGGATAAGGGGGTTGGATAGGTGTGAAAGTCCCAGGGAGTTTGTCAGGGGGCAGGGATGTGAATAGGGGGTCAGGGCAGTCAGGGGACAGGGAGCAGGTGGGGTTGGGTAGGGGGCAGGATCCTGGGGGGGCAGTTAGGGTGGAGGGTCTCAGGAGGTGGCAGTCGGGACAAGGAGCAGGGGATTAGATAGGGGGTAGGGTCACAGGGAGGTGGTTACGGGCAGGGGGCAGTCTCTGGAGGGGGCGGTCAGGGGACAAGGAGCAGGGAGGTTGGATGGGTCTGGGATTCTATGGGAGGCAGTCGGGGCAGGAAGTGGGAGGGGGTGAGATGGGGGCTGGGTCAGGCTGTTTGGGGAGGCACGACCTTCCTCACCCAGCCCTCCATACAATTTTGCATCCCCGATGTGGCCCTCGGGCCAAAAGTTTTCCCATGCCTGTCCTACACTGTTTTACCCGCATTTCTGCCATATATTAATGTTACAGCAGTCTCGAATGATGACTCAGCACATGTTGTTAGTTTTAAGAACACTTTCATTACAGATTTGATAGAACACGAAGAAGGTACCAATGTGAGATTTCTAAAGATAGCTATAGCACTCAACCCAAGGTTTAAGAATCTGGAAAGGATGGAGGTGTGAAGCATGCTTTCAGAAGTCTTAAAAGAGCAACACCCTGATGCAGAAACTACAGAGCCCAAACCACCAAAAAAGAAAATCAACCTTCTGCTGGTGACATCTGACTCAGATAGTGAAAATGAACATGCGTTGGTTCACTCTGGTTTGTATGGTTATTGAGCAGAGCCTGCTATCATGGACACATGTCCTCTGGAACTGTGGTTGAAGCATCAAGGGACATATGTGCATCTGGCACATAAATATCTTGAGATGCTGGTTACAACAGTGCCATGAGAACACCTGTTCTCACTTCCAGGTGACATTGTAAACAAGAAGCGGGCAGCATTATCTCCTGCAAATGTAAACAAAGCTGTTTGAGCAATTGGCTGTACAAGAAGTAGGACTGATTGGAGTTTTAGACTCTAAAGTTTTACATTGTTTTGGTTTTGAATGCAGTTATTTTTTTATACATAATTATACACTTGTAAGTTAAAGTTTCTTGATAAAGAAATTGCAGTAGAGTAGTTGTATTAGATTAACTGAAAAATACTATTTTTTTTTGTTTTTACAGTGGAAATGTTTGTGATCAAAAATAGTGAGTACTGTATACTTTATATTCTGTATTGTAATTGAAATCAATATATTTGAAAATGTAGAAAATATCCAAAACTATTTAAATAGATGGTATTCTATTATTGTTTGAGTGTGATTAATCATGATTAATTTTTTTAATCATGATTAATCACGATTAATTTTTTAATAGCCCTACTGTGAAGGGTATGATTGATTAATTTAGCAGAGTAGTTGGCCTCCTGAGAGAGCCTACTTGTTTTAAAATGGGGGGTGGGGGGCAGGGAGCTGTCTGTAGCTAAAAGCACAAAACAGGGAGTCTTCTATGTTCCTGGCTCTTCCATCTACTGTAAAAATGTGGATATTGTCTTACCTCTTGGGTTTGTGTAACCTGAATTTACTAAAGCTTGGAAGGTATTTTTTAATGGAAGGCTCTATTAAAATGCAAAGTAGTATTTATTGCATTCAAAATAAATCAGTTCTCCAGTTAACCTTCTCCTGTTTCACTAACAAACCAGCTTGATGATGCATCTGCTACCAAGCATATGATGGGTGCTTATTTGGACTCAAGAGAATGCAAATTTGTGGGTGCTGCTCTTATCGTACACAAAATTTACTGTTCTCTTACTGTTACACTATCTCCATTACGTCCATTTTTCTAACTGATGTGTCACCACTTCAGTACCAGTGAACTTAGCCCTATATATATCTGAAGGGCTAACTAGAGCTTCCATTCAAAAATACAGTTGGATCAGAGGTATTGCTTTGTTAAAATTGATTAGCTCCCTCTGAGTTATGAAAATAGGCCCTACATTATTTTTTTTCTTGTGACTTTAATTATTTTTAGAAGTGGCCCCGAACAGGGACTTGTTTCTAATTCTTCCTCCCCAAACATAGCTGTACTTTGCAAATGGGTCCTCTCTAACGGTATTGTATGGAAGAACCAAAATAAAAAAAAGGCAAAGGAAACTCAAAATGCTTGCAGTGGAAGCATGTTACGAATATTTTTGGAAAAGCTATATTTGTCCCTTCTAGCTGCTATAGTAAAGTTATCAAGTTGATATAGTTTGTTGCTGCTACTGAAGATGACATTTCCAGAGTCAGCAGGAACCCGGGAAATAATAAAGCTCTAATTTTTATAAAAGCCAACTTGTGTATACTATCCCTACATACACTGATACTGAGAGCAGTTTATTTTTTATTTAAATCCCATATACATATATCTGTAATTTCCATTTTCTGAGTGGTTTCCCTGCATTGTTCTCCACACTACCCAAAATAATTCCTTAAGAATCCATAAGAGAAATATTTCACCCCACCCATTAAGAAATGGTTGTTTTCCATATTGAAAGCGATTACATTAATAGTTAAGCAGAATTACAGACACTAAGGTATAATACAAGCATATGCCAATGATAATAAATAAGGTACGGAATACTTTGGTCTGCCCTAATGTACTGCAGCTCTCATCTATGCTGTTTTCCTTCAGAGTAAGTTATTTAAATGTTTCCTATTTATCAACTGAACAGAGAAAGCTACTGAAGGGTATATGCTCTGGTTTTTTACTAATCCTCATGCAGAATTTTTTTTATTGCATTCGTGCTGTGAGAAGCTGGGAAGCGTTTTTAAAGACTGGTTAGCATTTACTTAACATGGAATAGTGAAACGTTAGCACTTGCTACTGTCATGCCAATTTACAGCCTGCAGAAGTAGGTGGTATTTTATTGGAAGAGATTTTGAATATAGGCACCAAAGAAACTCTGAATAAATTCCAAGAGCCATTAGTGTAGGGGGATGTTGTATTTCAGATTCAGAACATATGCTTTAATTATGCTGCCTCTGAGTACCTAACTAATCATTAAGAATGACTGGCCCAGTGCACGTTAAGGGCCAGATTCTGAATGGTACAAGTTGAAGCTCTGACTCTCACAATGAAAATCATCCCAGGATGGAGGGCCTCTGAAAAGCCCATGTTCACTGGATGCTTGGGCTGCAGAGAGCCATACAAGGGGGTTTGTGTCTCCTATGGACTTGCATTGGATTCATATGGGCAGGCATTGGGTCTGAGATGGACAACTGAGAGTGTGATTATAGATCAGGTGACCTGGAGGCAGTGTCTGTAGCCCACAGGTTGGAATATTGGTAATGGAGGATCTGCACTGCAGTATGGTGTGAATACTCTAGCCATTTAAAGCACAATTTCCCAGGCTTTCAGTGACTGAAATGACACTGGAGTTTAATGAAATATGGGAGTCTTCGGTCAGGAATATAGTACCTGGGGAAAGTAATGCTATTCTGAAGAGCATACAAAAATAATTCAGACACCAGGTTAATCCATTAAAATGAGCATGAAAAATTTACAAATGAAGAAAGACCAACATGTTTAAGGTAGCGGTTTGAAATTCTTTAACAATGGGAAAGTCTCCAGTTTTCTCAATTCATTCATAATAGAAGTGTCCAGTGCTTCCCTCATCACTCAGAAAACACTCCCAGAGAGGTGCAGGGCTGGAACACTCCATGCTGCCATGTGGCACTACACTCACCCCATCTCAGTTCAACTTTTCGTTCTTCTGTGAACTCACCCACAGCCACAACATTCTCCCTCTTGGAGTCTAATTTATTAAGTCCCCACAACAAATGTGGTTTTGTTTCCAGTTTCAGCCTTCTCCTTCCTCGCGGTTTCCAATTTCCTTCTTGCAGGACTTCAGACTCCAACTCTTTCAGCTCCCTGGTTCAGCTCTGCCAGCTCTGCACAGCTCTTCCCCCTTGGTCTCATATTAAGCCTCAGCCTCTCAGTAAAAATGTCTTCTATGCTATCTCTTTTGTGTTTTTTTAAGTTAAATATAGTAAAATTTCTAAACAAGCCATCTTTTTGAAAGGAAAAGTAAAGATAGGGCCAACTTTTTGGAGAAGGGACTGAATGGAGAGTTCCTAGGACAATGGGGCCCTGATCTCAGTTCGAATCTCTGTTTTACCTTAATTAAAAAAGACATGAACTATTGTGCTTGTGGCAGGTAATAACCCCATCTTCTAAAATATCCCAAACTCATTGATTCCATTCTACACACTTGCAATCTTTAAAATCAGTGTATAGCCTTGATAACCAATAAAGAGAAGGAAAGTACATAATATCTTTTCATTGCAAACTTAATTGATTTAATACAAGAAGCTGCTGCTTGCAAATTTATTATGAGGAAGGTAGTACTACTTGTTTGCTTTGTCTTCTCTGAGCTAGTTAGGCATCCTAATTAGGGAGTGACATTTTCTGCACTTAATTTATATTCAATAAGAATTCTACAAAGAAAGCAGAAAAGCCAAGTCTGTGCTGTTGCATTTCCCATTCCTCCTATGGACCTATCCATGGGAATATCATTAATTAGCATCATTAGCTTTCAGGCACTGTCAGCAGTTACTTGCAATTTCTACTTAGCACCTTTCAGTTATTCTCCATTGTCACATTTAATATTTGCATGAAGGCAGCCTTCATACGTAGCCTGACTTTGACAAGGACGCTAGACTTTGTTCAGTTTTATTAAAAAATAAAAGCTGAGGTTTAAAAATATAACACTGCATTTATAATTAGTCACCTGCAGGAACGATCTCAGTATCCAAAAGAACTGTAATGAATTTCAGGCAAGCGTTATCTGTGATTCTTGCATGCAGCAGAGAAAACAGTCACCCAAAATAATGCACCTCATATCCAGACCATTTCAGGAAATTGGATACACAGTACATTACAGTACAGAAAATGTCTGGGCTACTTTCATGTGGCTCCACTTCTGAAGACACTACTTTCCTTTCCAGCAGAAGAGAGATTAAAAGAGGAGAAAGCAGCAAGTAACACTCATTGTGTGTTGGTAAAAATGCAGCTTTATGCAGTGTGTTCTGGAACACTTTTTTCCTCCTCGCAGCGGATCTAAATACTCATAGGGTACTGTCCATGTTGGTAGCTGACTTCATGTGTTTAGTGGTAGTCCAAGAAAAGTACAGTATAGCACACTTGGAAAGAGAGGTATAAAGATCCTCAGCTGGTGTAAATTAGTGCAACTCCATTGAAGTCAAGTAAACTATGCTCATTTACTCCATCTGAGAGTCTAGCCCTTTGTCTTTATATCCAAAATCCTGCTTAGGTTACACCCTCCCTGTGTTAGTGACCCCCTTTCCTTTTTGCTCCTTCTAACTTTGGCTACATTCAGTGGGAATGCTGTAGCTGACAGGTTTGAAATTATGGCGGTCAGGGAAAGGCTCTCATTGGAGGGGATAGTGTTGTTAGGGAATGGTTTGTCATTGTGTTATCCTGGTGTGCTTTATATGGCTTCAACTGCATTATTTATCTTCTAAAAGATGAAGACCAAATCACCACATTCTCCTGTCTGCAACTTCTAGACAGGGAGGTTATATCTATGGTACATTCTCCAGCCCTCTACTGAATCTCAAATGTCATCACCTTTTAGAGCATAAAAATGGATGTTGCCCCAAGAAATATATTGAAGGTGCCCAACATGGCTATCTGGAAAACATCCCAGTGCCACCTGATCACTGCAACAAATGTGCAGAAAGGAGGGGCAGAAAAGAGTTCTTCCCTCTGGAAGTAACTGATATAGCTTTCATCTGGTGAAGCGCCTAGATGCTACTGTGATGGGCACCTTAAAAAAGTCATATACTAGTATCCAGTAAGGGGAGCAAAGCCAAAGTGTAACCTAAGGATAGTGACCTTGAGGCCTATGAATAAAATATGAAAGGGGAAGAGAATGACGGAGATCAGTCTAAGTCCTTGGAGGATTTCTTCAAGGCTATAGTTAGAACATGAAGCCAGGAACAGAGAACAAGTAAACAGGGCATGCCGGTTCCTGACGAAACAGTGCCAACAGGAAAAAGAAACAGTCAGATGTTATTATTGCTAGTTGGGGCCACCAGGCATATCAGCAGGCAGCTCTCCGTCAGCAAGGTGTCTGTTTCCTGACTCAACAATATCAGCACCTTGTGTGTTTTGTATTTTTACTCGCCCACGTACATGTCAGTAGAAAACTGGTAGACCAGGCTTTAAAATTAACTAGAGGACAATATGTCTCTCCTGCCTACATACGCATTCCAGAGAATGTTTGGGGTAGAAAAATGGTAAATAGGGTTTTTTAAAGAAAAATTCCATTGCATGTATGTGGCTTGGACAGAGGCAGCTACTTTAGGGCAGATGGAATCCACCTTGATGTGCTCCCTGGGAAAGTCAACCATTGAGTCTAGGGAATGGAAGAATCTGACAAGAATTTGGGGAAAATGGACTTCCCATGCTATAACCAGGAGTCAAAGTCACCAAACCTCTGGAATAAATTTCTCCATGAACCCACCTAGAAGCATGTGTCATGATTGGCTGCTCTCCTTCAGATATTACTAAATTCCGATGGCTTTTGAAAGCAGAAAGCTGGATTGTTATGCAATGTAAAGTTTTCTGTTCTCAGAATCCCCATTCTTATTAGGGGCTGACAAGCTATTCAGCACTGAACAGTGACATTTTTTATGCAAACCTATCTGAAATTGGATGGGAGTAGATGGGTTTCAATACTTTACAGAATTAGATACTGTATTAAATTGAGCTATAAAAACTGAGCTCCAACTCCCTTAGCTGTGTCTTTCAGTGATAGTGACTAACATTGAAAACTCATTGGGATAGCATGTAAAATCTGTGGGAAGGTCGCTTTTCAGACAGGGTGTCATCCTACCACATGCTGACTTCCTCCTGTGAGGAAAATGGCAGTTGAAGGTACTCAGTACTTCATAGGAGATGAGATGCTCAGCACCATGCAGGTTCAGATGCTTGAGGAGCATTTGGGTTGAGTTTAAGGTCCTATTACCCCATATAAGACCATTTCAGTTAATGTGAGGTAGGTAGACCATTCTGTACTATCTTCCTCTCAGTGGACTGTGATCATTAGTGACACTTTTTAAGTCAAGTTTTGGGTGCCCGCATCTTTTTGGTTCAATAAGTTCATGCTACATTTTAAAGGTATGCAAAAGCACTGAATTAACAGTGAATGGGATCATAGATCTCAAACCTCCTGCAGATCCTTTCAGCATTGAACTATCTGACAAGGAAGAATATCATAGTCATTCAGTACTGTTTATCTGTGTCTGCTGCGTGAAAGTCCATATTTTCCAAAATACCTACTATTCATCAGTGAACCGAGGTGTTGGAACAATCTGTATAGTGGGGCTGCTGAGAGCCACTGAACTAAACCATGAATCCTGTATGTGATGGGAACCACTTCAAACCAGTGGGTATGGTGGCTCCCCTAGTTCCAGCACCTATATCAGTGAAAAGATGTTTGGCCAAGGGGAAAACAGAGCATCTACGAACTAGAGGGTCACAAATGCTTGAAATGTCAGGAAAAAGAGTTAGGATTCTACAAAGTAATAGAAACAAGCAAAAGTAACAACTACCATGATACAAGGTGGTGTCCTTCCACTTGTGGGAAGAATGAAACAGATTTATAATATGCGATGCTTTAAATGACGAAGCAGTACAGTGGTATCAAGGCCCACAAATGCGGTTTTATATTAGAGATGGGTATAAATTGCCAAATTCATATCGGAAATGTGAACTTTTTTTCTGGGGTTTCAGTTCTGGAATTGTATTTGCTCATTTATTTATATTAAGATTTTTATTGAGTTTTTCCTTACAATATAAACATCATAATAAAAAACAACATTACAAAGATAAGGCCTACTCTGTTCAGTCTGGGTTGAGATACCAAATACCATGAATTCTGTGGGTTTTTGGATATTGTAGAAGGATACATCCATGAGAGATGAGAGAGAGAGTGAATAAGTATCTGTGAAGATTAGTTTGTCTGAAATGTCATGCTGAACACTTTCCCCATATCAAGTGCGCATTCTGTTGATTATTATGCAGTGTGGGTGAGGGTCAACAGTGTCAAACTAGGCAGGCTTATTTTGTGGAGGTTCATGCAAACATTTTCTTCATTTGTTTACATCCCATGAGTTTGTGAAACTCATTTAAAACAGTGACATTTCTCTGAGTTTTGTTATGTGAAACCCTGTAAATCCATACATTTTTCTTCTAGTTATGGTAACACCTTACTCCAAACTAGCTCAAAACTTTGTTTGAAAGTTTTGCAAAACATGGCAAGCTGTTTACTTAAGTAAGCTGTGTTCTGAATGTATAACAAATCCCCAAACCGGTAATTTTCAGATGCTTTGCGGTTTCATTGTGAACATTTTGTGAAGGTTCTAATGAACCTTGCAGAGGGTGATGTGCACAACTACCTGAGAACTAAATGGCTCCATCATCCAGGAATACCATTTATTAGAAACGGTCTGGGAATTTTTCATGGAATATTTTTCTGTTGGAAAATGCCAATGCATAGAAATGGAAACTTTTGTACGGAAACATATTGATTTCAATAAAATGTCTATTAGGAAAATTTCTCAGGTTCAGAATGGATTTTCTTGTGAGCACGCAATTGAAAAAACCTATTTACCTCAGAATAGTCGATAGAAAACTTTCCTGGGACATAGGAAGCCATGGTTCAAGACTTGGGTTTTCTATCTCCTAGGGGAGTCCCCTAATCACCAGGCAATTGAATTTTCTGGGTGGCTCTCTCTCTCTATGAAAAATTTCATTTCAATGCAGAGTGAAAACAAACTTCAAAATCTGGAAATATTTTCTGAAAGACTTCTTGTTCTAGCACCAGTCCTAGTAATTTACTTGCTTGCTGTAGGAAAATCTTACTGAAGTTTCATTGCCCAAGTGAAAGGATCTGGCCTCTCTGCTAAATTCTCATGGCTTATGCCCATTACTGCAGTTTTTATTTAGTTCAATATTAATTATTTACTAGCTCATAGCTTGTCTTTCTGCTGGCACCTCTATCAAACCATTCATCCAAGCATAAGACTAGATGGCAAACTCTGAATAAATATGTTGGTCAAGTGATATGAAAAATAGGCCTATTTACATCTGGACACTCCAGCACACTAGATTTCTTTTCTATTTAAACATATAGTATAGATACCCACTTAGTGAATATCTGGATTAGACGTTTTTCTGCATATTAAATTAATGGTAACTTTCCATACAAGTAGGGAAAAATCTTTAATCAGTGTTTTAATGTTGGGGATTTTCATAGGATGTAATTGTAGATTTATTTTTTGTTTAAATTCATAAAATTACAATCTAGGGCTGTAGTAGCCAGACAATCATAAACAATATACCGTATATTTCGGCATATAAGACGCCTTTTTAACCCCCCAAAATAGCCTCAAAATTAGGGGGGCGTCTTATACGCCGAATATATTAAACTCACCGGGCAGCTGGAGCTGGAGCGGCTGCAAGTGGCCCGGCGGGCGGGGCGGGGCGGCGCTTCCCCCCCGAGCCCACCCGCATGTGTTGGGGCCGGCGGGGAACGGGAGCAGCTCAGGCCCCGGGGCCCCTGGGAGCGCCCGCCCGCGCGGCGGGGACGGGAGAGCGGCGCGCTCCCAGCATCCCGCCAGCGCGGTGGGGACGGGAGAGCGGCGCGCTCTCAGCAGCCCGCCCGCGCGGCGGGGACGGGAGAGCGAGGCGCTTTTTGTGTGTGGTGGTGGGTTTTTGTTTTTTTTTTTTTTTGTGTCCGGCTTTTTTATTTAAAAACTCGGGGGCGTCTTATACGCCGGAGCGTCCTATATGGCGAAAAATACGGTACATAGATCTAAGATCAAAAAGACCTGTACCTCTATGGAGAATCCTGATCTAGCCCTGCTAATGCTCCTATCCAGGAAAGCCTATCAATCTCAATAAACCATGCAGCTTGCCCCCAAGGCTGCCAAATTCAGGCTCTATCAGACAAAAAGGAGAAGCAAATTCCAGAGTAGAGGGATCCTTCACTGAGAACACCCTACTACCAAACCAGTCCCATTAATTCCAGGAACCCAATGGCTCAAATGAATGAACTGCCATGATATTTCAGGGGAAGAGAGAGATGCCCTGTAAGGTAGCTCAGACCATATAACTTAATAGTTGCACTCAAAATCAACACCTTTCACTTCAACCAGAAAGCAATGTATAGCCAAATCATTGTTGGCTAATAATAATTATTAGCTAGTTCAACATGTACTTCACCAGCTGAGGCCTGGTCTACAGTGGGTGGGGGGTGGGGGGAAGGGAGTCGACCTAAGGTGCGCAACTTCAGCTATGCAAATAGCATAGCTGAAGTCGGCGTATTTTAGGTCAACTTACCTGCTGTCTACTACCACTCCCCCGTCAACTACGCTTCCGCCTCTTGCGGAGGTAGAGTACGTGAGTCAACAGGGAGCGCGCTCGGGGATCGATTTATTGTGTCCACATTAGATGCGATAAATCGATCCCTGATAGATGGATCACTACCTGCCCGTCCGGCGGGTAGTGTAGACGTATCCTGAGAGATTAAGCCACTTGTTTTAATATCAACAAAATTTCAGAAAAAAAGATAGTTTCTATTTTAACACGGAGCGTTACTCAGATTTCAGTCATCGCAATGATCATAAAGTATTTAATCTGAGTTCAGAGGGATGTTATGGGTGCTTCCTTAGAAGTTCATTAACATTCTGTATGTGCTGAACATCAGTTAATGGACATCTAAAGTAAAGTGTTGCCACTTTGTATTATATTACAGTTCAGATATTCCTCTGAGGCATTCAATTTATAACTGTAGATATTTTCTAAAAGATGAAACGCTCCATTAGCTGATGGTATATTTTACACAAAGTAATTCAGTATTGCTAAAACTGTTTCCTGATGTATCTGCCAGAATGTTGATTAAAACGTCAGGGCTGAAGCAGAAAACTGTGCATCCAAGACTCCACAAATATAGCCACTTCTCATCAGCTAATTGGAGTCTTACCTGAAATCCTATATGGACGAGGTAAAAGTGTCAACAGACTCATGGGACCAAGTTATGAGCTAGGCACAAACAGATGTAACTCTCATTGAAGTCCGTGATAGTTGTGCACCAGGAGTCCACATTGGAATTTGTTTTGCAAAGTCTTGTATAAAATTATTTCCTACTTCTTTCTACTTCTAAATCACTGTTAATGATTTTGGTGTGCTTTGCCCAATTTTGCAACTCCAACCCCCTGAAAATGGAATGCCCATTGACTTTAATGTGTGTTATGCAACAATCAACTTCTTAAATTGTCTTTGCAAATACATCTGGGTTAGAGGCAGTGTAAACAATAGACGTGACTTACTTTAAATGCTTCAAGAGGAATGTAACAGTAGATTTAACTGCAGCAGATGAACTTGTTTATTTGAATCTTTAATGTTTCTTCACTGACATACATCAGTTAGGTTTATTGATGAATAATTTCTCCAACTAGTTTTGGTAATACAGTGCCTTCAGATTCCTGATTTCTTGATTTGCTCCTTTGTTCAACATAATTTCTGTCTTTAAAGTTGTTACTCTACTGCAGCTGCAAGTCCATATTAAATTTAAAGTGGATATTATTTTTATAGCAATTTTTACTCTACAGCTCTTCACTTGATGACCGAGTTCCTTAAAAAATGTATTTTGCTCACATTTCATAATTGAAACATATAATGGCAGTAATCATAGCTATCTAGACAGTTGCTCCTCCGAGAGTTAGACATGGTATGCTGGTCTAGCTTTTTTAAACAATAGTTATTTGACTTCTCTTTGCTCTCCTTCATGGCCAAATCCTGCACTATGGGAACCTCGCTATTGACTTCAGTAGGATTAGACACTTTATGAGCCAGTAGTAATGGTAACAAGATGTTGCAAGGAATGCTCACCTTCACTAAGCTTCTCAGCCACTTGCTCTGACAACTGACTGTTCAGTTCCATAACCCATATGGGTTGGTGGCTTAAATAAAAATGAATAGTCTATTGAATAGTCCTGTTTTATTCATTAAGTTTACTTTCAAATACTTGCTTGTTGTTGTTCAACTATTCCAGTTGATTGCAAGGGAGAGGGCGGTAGAAAGGTATGTATATTTTTTTCTCCATATTAAAAAAAAAAAAAGTCCAGAAAATCCAAAAACGGAGAATGGAAAACCATTATTTGGTTTCCAGAACTGTAGCAAAAGAACACTGAGTCAAAATGAAACAAAGATTTTTGTTTGGAATGAACATTTGAAAACTGAATAGTTTGTTTCAGATGTCCAGATTGGTAAATAACATTTAATCACATTTTTCTCATGGAAAAATGTCAATTTTGACAAAATCAGTTTTCATAATGAAGTTCTAGCCTTCTCCCTACAGAGTTCCTTCTCCTCGGGCCTAAAGAAGCTAAGATAACCAGTGTAGAATTACTTTCACACTATTGACTCTTTCTATCTCCCAGGTGACTTTGTTTTTGATCCATACTCACTGTCTTCCAATTTCCACAAATACATAAAGCTTTTGGTGAAGCTGAGATGAATTAGAATTTAGGGGCATCTTATGCTATTTCAAAGCAGCTATTATGTATATAGTACTATACAGATTCATGATGGTCCGTTTATTTTGAAAAAATATTGTAGTCTTGGCCTTGAACTTTAATATATATATATATAATATTAATATTATAGCATACAAAATATAATATCAAATATATTTGCCTGGAATTGATTTGTTTGCTGGTGAAATTATTGACAGATCAGCTCCTTTAAAGATGTCATGTGCCAAATTATCCCGAATTACACAATGACATTAGAAAAAGCCCCTATTTTGATTGGTAAATGGTCTGGTGATTAGGTGGTGCAGTTAGTGTTCATGAGTGAGGAAGAATCCATTTTACACATGGTATCAAGTCATTCAAATCATAGCAGTCTTGTCCTGATTTACTCTGACTACTTCTGACATCTGAATGCACAGCATAGTTTTACTAGCAAACAAATGGGACTTCAAACTGCTCATTTACATCATGTGCCTTTTTCTTCTTATTAACGAAGGAGATAATTGCCAAACTGTTGTCAGTGAGTGCTGGAAAAAGCAATATGAGTGATTTCCTTCAAATGAGGCTGTTGAACTACATTCTTAATAACTGAAATACACTGTGGGAAAAGACAGATGACAGGGTCTTTAGCAAGCTTGTTTCATGTTGATATGCCCAGGATGCTCTTCCAACTCCCCAGCCCTTGAAGCATGGTGCTAGTGTGTGAGTTTGGAGAACAAGCTGGAAAGCTTGAGTGTGCTGAATGATTTGCTGAACTAATACTTTGCATGGAAAAAGTTAAAAAAGAGTAGACATTTAAAAGAGTAGACATTTGAGTGCCTGGATCCCAGTGAATTTGTGTTCTTTTCCTAAAGGATTAATTATGTATTTCATAAACAAGGTTAAATGTATACAGGTCTCCAACCAAAATTAAATCTCAAAGCAGCATTTTTCTGGTCTGTTTTTTCCTTCCTGAAGTAAAGCAATTGAAGGAATAATTGTGAGTTCTTACTTAGACAAACTGCTTTTGATAAGTGGCTAAAAATGTTGCAAATAAGATCTGCTTCCACAAACTGTTTTCATGCTTCATCTTTTTCTATTTTTGGCGGGCTAAATTTTCAAAAGTTTTGAAGGCTCGTAGGTTTGAAATCCTTCGTGGCATAAAGGCATGAGCTCAGGGAGATCAACTCACTATGTATCTTGGACAATCCATTGAGCCTCTCCATGAAAAGGGGGTAATATTTCCCTTTCTCAAAGTGGGTGATTAGGTATTAATTGCTTAATAAGAACACACATGTTGCCATGCCAAATCACACCAATGATCCATCTAGTCCAGTATCCATCTGTGAGAGTGGCAAGGCCTTTGGAAGAAGATGTAGGAAATTCCATAATTTCTTCCTTTCAGATTGAAGTTGGCTTATGGCCTGAGGTATGCCACTCTCCCTCCCTTTAGGAGTCCTTACATGGTTTATATTTAGCCTTTTAATCCAAGATCGGTGGTTGGATTCTCTGTTGACATAGGCCATTTCTTCCAATATTCATGCATGGCACACTAATTTGATATTTTGTGTTTATTTCTATTTATTATGCGCAGATGGTTTAGCTGTGCATTGTCTCCCTTTGATCACACAGGGCTAAATCCTGAATGGAATTTTGCCTAAGGATGTAGAAAAAGAGTAAGAACTTGAGGATTGAGCCCCAGCTCGTTATGTCCCAGTCATGTGCAAACACTCTATAGCATGCTGGAGCGTATTATGCAGTTGGGCCTCACTCAAAATTTTCATTGATCTCAGTGGGAGTTCTAAGAGCAAGGTAGTTGCTGGCTCTGGAATACATAGATTTTCACCTTGTTGTTTGGGCTGAATAACTCATAAGGCAAATAAGCCAAATATTATTTGTGATTGATTCTGATTTCCTGAAATCATGCCTATACTTTGCACACACGTTGCTATATATAAACACTCAAATCAAGTTTTGCATGCAATGGCTAAATACCTTGCATAAGCCAGACTTGTGTGTATACAGGTTAGGTATACAACAGTTTATACAGAGGCCATTTTATTGATTTCTGATTAATCTATTTTTGGGTTTATATAGTGTTCCTATGCACTTTACTGGATAAATTAGATGTACAGTAATCAAACAAGCTTCTGAATATTTTTGAAGTATTGGCTTCTACTTGTATGGTCTTAAACCCTTTCTGAATAATTGCTTAAAATGAACTAGTTTCTGAAATGGTGAGTGATGATTTCACTTCCACCCATCAGATAAGACAAAGTTCCTGCATGTTAGTTTTGGATCTCTGCAACCTTAATCAACCAGTCTAATATCTTTGTTTAAGTGATATACCTTTATTAGCCTCCAAAAAGGAATTACTCTGTATTCCAATGCATCATTTTTCCCTATAGAACACTACCTGCTTCTCCTCCTGAGGGTCTCCTTTCTTCTCTACCAACACCCTAAAGGTATCGTAGCAGTTAAAATGAATATACTGGGACATTTTGAGAAGGTAGAAATCCCTATTAGAATTTCTGATGTTCTGAACATTTTCTGCCTTCTCTTATTTGCATATGACTTCGTATAATCAACAAACCTTCACATCATTAGAAATACAGCTAGGGACTTCTGCCACCTAGAAACACAGCTAGAGTTGCTGAACCCTAATTCACTTGATAGAAAGGATGTAGAGAAACTGGAAAGGATCCAGAGGCAAGTAACAAGAATGATCCAACGGATGGAATGCAAGCCATCTGAGCAAAGGCTGAAGGAATGAAGGAACTGGTCATGTTTAGTTTGGAAAGAGGGGTTAAGCGGGGACATGATAGTGGTCTTTGAATACTTGAAAGGCTGCCATATAAAAAGATGGAGAAAAATTGTTCTTTCTTGACACAGAGGGTAGGAAAGAGGCAATGGGTTCAAACTACAGAATAGCAGAGTTAGATTAAATCTCAGGAAAAATTTCCTAAATGTAAGAACAGTAGGACAATGGAACATATTGCCTAGGGAAGTCATGGAATCTACTTCACTGGAGGTTTTTAAAAAGAGGCTAGATTAAACCATCCAAGGCAGATGGCTGATGCAACAAATCCTGCACGTTGGCAGGATTTTAGACTGGATGACTCTTGCGGTCCCTTCTCACCCCATGGTTCTGTGATTCTGTGATAGTGAATCAGAAGATTCCTTAATATTTGATAAAAGTAACAAAACAACTGTGGATCAATTGATTAACCCCCACCCTTTGTTTCAATGTGATATACAGTCTGGTATATTTCCTTTAATATGAGCATTTTGGAGAATCAAGTTATTTTTATTCACCAGGTTGCCTGCTACAGGTCCAAACTGTTGAGAAAAGCTTGCTGTTCTAGACAGAAGCTTTTTATTTATTGAAGGGAATACTGAAGTGTCAATGAAATATGGTATACATTAGTGTACTTAAAGGTCACTACCTATTTAATTTGGCAAAATTAATATTTTAAAAACATTTTGTAAAATTTAAGACTGCTTGGTGTTTAAACAATTTTTCTCCTCAAGTGTGAAACTGGAGGTCAGGCTAGATGATCATGATGCTCCCTTTTGGCCTTAAAGTCTGAGTCTAGGAAACCCACACTGTACAGTACTGAGACCCTCAGTGTGAAATAGAATTTGAACAAAATTGAAAAGTGGATATATTTTATTGTCCAAGCTAAGAGATACGAAAAAAAGTAAACAGAGGTATAAATAGTGACTATCTAAATTTTTGTACCATTCTTTCACTTTTTTGCATTCTAAAATATTATCTATAACATAAACAAACATAGTTACTGTCAGAATGTATTTTTTAATTTGACAGTGTACCCTTAAAACTCTCACACAATTCCTAGGTGCAGTTTTGAGTCTCTAAGGAAACCTGAACCGTCCTTACCTCCCCACCATGTTTTGTATGGTCTGGTTTCTAAAGGAAAGTTTACATTTCACTTATTGTTACTTCTGTTAACCTGGATACAGCTGTTTTGTTATAAGAATAACCCATGTATAAACACAGACATGAAGATGTAAGTCTTGTAACATTTTCACTCACAGCCCATTGTTTATTTGTTTGATATTTACAGATCTATAACTCACCTTAAAGCATTCTATAATTATATATACAATGGAAAATGCTGATGATGGCTCTTCAAACCCATAAAACTATCTTTATTATCTCTTTTAAAGGTATGTAGTGCAGGTGGAGTCTCATTTTTAGTCAATCCATGAACCATATGCAGTGACTTGCAGCCTGTTTCACACAGACACCCCCTGGAATACTTTGCGCCAGTTTCCAAGGTGCCCCACTTACCTAGACTTATTTTGCAAAATGTAATTTCCTGCAAACTTCAAATTTTCCATCAAGCAAAGTAGAAATGTTAATTGGGCAGATGTGCATATCTCATGGGGACCCATGGTGGAGGCCACTGCCAGCTCATGGGAAAGGAACAAGGCCTTCCGGTCTGCTTCCTTACATCACAGTGGCTAACCCAGTAAAACAATGAATTTTCATCACCTGCATTTATATAAATCTTGGTTTAATATTGATTTCAGATGTTCTAGATAAATCCTTAACCTTTCAGCTAGTCTCTCTCATAATCCCATATCACTGATGACTCCAGGCAGTGACAACTGGCACTGTTAAACTCTGAATTTTTTTTTCTCTCTCTCTCCCCCTCCCTCGATTTACTCCCTCAATCCCCATACTACTTCTTTGGAGTTCCCCGAAGGCCACACTTCACAAATAACATCCTCCCAGCTCTGAGTAGGACAGCTGGTCTGTGAAAACCAGAAGCTATACTTGCAGCAAAATGGATGGGCTTGCTGTAGTCAGTTTATCAACATTTGTTTTTCTAAATCCAGTAGAGCACTTAGATACAACAATGTAGCATATTGTAGAGAGATGACTGAGCTGGATAGATAGTAGTCTAAGACAGGAACCAACTGTCAACATGAATAAAATGTGAAACCAATGTTTTATGTTCAAAGGCTACCGACGAGGTTGGCCATCTTAGTAAAAAGGAGCAAAATGCACTTTGCAATATTTCTAAGCACAAACAGAAGGGCCAGAAATATATTTTTAAGACTTCAGCCCAATATTACAAACCCATAAGGTTTATGCAGGTATCAAATAAGTTGCTGGAGTGTAGAATGTTCATAAATGAATTTGAGCTTGCTACTGAGTTTGAACTTGTTTCCTACTGATGCCACCCACTGCAAGCCAAGAGGGACCAAACAGACATGACAAAAAAACCCAACCCTAAGCCCATGAGTGATACTATTTCTGGTGCTAAAGTCAACAAGAAGATTAATATGTCTAACAGTGGCCTTGTCTTCACTACCAAAAACAGTGTGCCCTTAGCTCGAGTTAACTAAAATGAGTTACATATCCTAGTAGAAACAAGGCACCTTGTAGTTTTTACACAAGTTAGCTGGTTAATTTAAAGCTTGGCTTGTCCATTGTCTTAAATTTGATCTGCAGCTAACTGATGCACAAATTGCCTTGTCTTAACTAAAATGAGTTACAATCCTCGTAAACTTGGGTTAAAAGCATAATGTTTTTTTTTAATGAAGACAATGCCAGTGTCATGCCCTTCGCCAACCCACAGTGACCCAGTATGGTGAAATGTTGACCAAATTATTCAACCCCAAATGGATACAAGGACTGCTGAAGGGGTCTTTCTCCTATAGCGAGTAGGAAGAGATGATCTGAATGGAGGGTAATTCAGCCAAATAACTGGAACAGCTCCATGTCATGAAGACAAGCATACATCAAGTAAAAGGCTCCCAACAACCTTCAGTAGAGCTGAGAGCACTCAGTACCTTGCATGATCAGGCTCAGTCTCTAAATTTTCATGACTGTATTCAGCTGAGCCTTATTTTCAATTACCTGTAAAATGGGTATAATTATTCTTAATGCCCTCTCAGTGATGTCATAAGAGTTAACATTTGCCGTGCTTTGAGATCCTCTGTTGAAAGGTGCTGTGTAAGGATAAAGATTCATTATTTTAATAATTTAATTTTGTTTCTCTCAGAAACTCTTCATTCTATTACATCACTAAGAATTACTGCAGAGATTTTGTGCTATTTGTTAATTTATTTAGATTAGATGCTAAAGTGAAAGCTTAAACATACTGTCATCTTCAGACACTCAGGCAATTAGAGTGCAGCTTGTATGTAGTTTTATAATTCAAATTGAAGAAGCTTAGTGAAGTAATAAATTAAGAAACTCATTAAATTCTCAATTGTGTTAATAGGAAAATTCAACTTATTAAATTCTTCAGTAAAACCTAATAATGAAGTATTGAAAATGTGTCTTTATTTTTTTTTCTCCATCCTCATTCATTCTTGCTGCCCAGATAGTTCTGAAACATTTTCCCTGCTCACAATTCAGCAAAAAGTAATAAATAAAACAGGACTAGAAGTTGCACAACAGAATTTGGTTATATAGATTTTTAATCTGAACCCTGCGTGTCACATTTTAAAGCTTTGTTAAAAACTCTGCATGTCTGAGAGCCAGCCCAATAAATGGCTGTAGGCATTTAGGCTGTAAGGTACCATTGCCTTTGTACTCTATGCACTGTACTGCCCTGTTGAATTAATGACTGATGACACTTCTTTTGTTTAGCAGTATACGATACAGAATTTAATGCTATAAATCATGCTGCTGAAAGAAAAAAAACATTGAAATATATCCGTATTTCCAGTAACTGGAATTGGAGCACGTATATACTAGCGAAGGTCATAGGGATGGGGAGAACATTATGCCACTCAATAAGCCAAATCCAGCCCTGATGAAAATGGATGCATATCTGTTAAAAGTCAAAGGGCCAGATCCACACCTGCGGTAAACTGGCACAGCTCCATTGACTTCAATGAAATTGTTATTTCACACCTGCTGATAATTTGGGGTCCAGATTTTTTTTTAAGTCAGTGGAGTTGCACCCACTTACATCAGGGCTGGATTTGGCTTATTGGTGTTGCCCAAGGTGTTGACTTGCATTTAATACATTTTTCGTGAGCCCTACATCAGTGCCCATTTCAGAGATATTCTTCACTCCCTTTGTCATTAAATTGCTGAGACTTTGTGGAGAAAACAATTACTAACAGCATCTAGTGTGAAGAAAAAGAAATCTACTAAGCATAAAACAGATTGTTCAGTAACTAGCCATTCCAGGCAAGAATACACCAGGGAAGGGCACCATTTTTGTATGTTTTGTGGGTTTCAATATAAGCATGTAATCGTTCTTAACAGTAGTCAAACAACTGAGACACAAATGGGAAGGGTGGTGGCCAGGAGTAATTATCAGGGGAAAGGCCATTTTCTCCACATCTCTGCACACAAATTACAAAATTGTGCATCTACTACCTATTAGCACACGTTGCTATCCAGTTGGTGCACATAAACAGCTGTGTGTGCACATTCCCTCTTTTCAGATGCACTGGATATGCAGACAAGCACATGGTCTGTACCAATAAAATCTATCTCTAGAGATCTAAGAGCCCTATCTAATGCCCACTGAAGTCAACATACTCCCACTAATGTCAAGGCGCAATAGGTGGGGTCCTTAGTCAGGGACCCCATTAGATTACCAGCAGCTAGGATTTGTTTCTGTAGAACATGAGGTACTTACTCTTCATCAATATGTGATATGGCATGTTTAATGAAGTATTATCCTTTAAATGCCCCTGTTCCTGTTATAGGCATTGACATGCTTCACTGCCTCTATTCCTTCCTACAGGCCAGCTAGTTATTTTCTGTTTTTCTCCTGTGGAAGGTAATATTGTTGAGTGTGAACAGTGTGTGCATTTGCTACCAACATTAAACGCGATGTGTCTCAGAACCTTAAAACAGTGTAGCAAATGGAAAAGATATGTAGGTTTTGATTGACTTTTAGAAGTCAAGCCTCATGTCTGCTTCATTTGCAACTTCGGCACAACAGGTTGCAGTGAAATCCAGATCTTGAAGATCTTGGGATCAAATCATGATCCATGGCACACAAGAGCAGAAGTGTATTGGCACTGTGGACAACAGAGTAGGGGGACAGATGCCTCTTAAAAGCTGCTATTTGAGAATCCCATGCATGTGGGCAGGGAGTGGTTTGGGCTGGGGGGAATGTGGGCAGTGGCTTGACTCCATCCATTTTCATGCCCACTCAATGCAGCTGATTGGTACTGAGGGGAAAATACATTGTGCCAGTTAAAGTGCTGACACATGGTGTTCAAAAACCTTGTGATTTCTGGAGTTTCTTCTTAAAGCCCCTGCTTCAGGAGTCATGAGAACATCCTAAGTTATCATTTTAAAGAAAAGCCAGCTTCTGTCCCTGGTGGTTGCAGAGAAAACCTGAAAAACAGGACCCACATGAACCCTACACCCAGAAAGCAAATAAAAAGAGCCCAAGTTTATATTTTAAAACTCATGATTTTTAAACCAGTCTCATGATTTTTGAACACTCAGAGTTGGTAATACTGTGTACGAATACACAGGGGAATGGTCCCGCTATTGTGGGGAACTTTCCTGGCTTCTGCACTACCCTGGTGAAATGGGCTAGTGTAAGGATCTGAGTCCTCACTCCCACTTCCATTACTCAGAGGCCTCCCTGCCTTTGAGGGCTCCCCTTGCACTCTCCTGTCTGGCAGAGTCCTTGTAACCCCCACCTAGGGCTCACCTAGGACAGGGGCTAAGGTGTCCCCACTCTGGGGTGCTCTTTCTGCACTGGATGCTTCCGTGACCCACTGATCATTACATACAATTTAAAGCAAATACAATGTATTTAATCAGCGATTAGTTTAAAAAGGAATAAGGAAAACTGGGAAAGGTTAAAGGAAAACACATCACCCCACTCTGAGCAGGGAACATCACAAGCAGTGTCTCTGGAGTGTCAGGGCACTTCACAGTCTGTTCCTTGTAGGTCCCAGGCCTCCTTCTCAAGCCCTGGCTGTGCTGCAGGGATGCTGTGGGTTGGCCACTTGCTCTGGTGGTGGCCACACACCTCCTGGCTTTGGGTAGTGGGACCCTTCTTCCCAGTGTCAGCTCCCCCTCGGGTTAAGATCCACTCCCAGTCTGGCCTGCAAGGACCCTTGTGTGGGGGTGTTTCCGCACTGGCCCCTTTGTCCGGGGTCCCCTTTGGCTGGCCCCAGCTGCTCACCGAACCCAGCTCCAGACTGTTCCAGCTCCGGCCTTTCCTGTTCTAGCTCCAGCTCCACTCTGCCTCAGCACTGATGCTGCTGCTCTGTCTCCAGCCTCCTGGGATGCTTCTCTGGTCCTCTGGCTCTATGGCTGCAGCTCTGCTCTCAGCACAGGATCTGCTCTCCCTGGGCTGTCTCTCTGGCTGCCGCTCTTATCCCCCTTCCCCCTCTGCCCCAACAGGTGTGCTCTGTGGGCTGCTGCTGTGACTCTGCTCCCAGCTCTGACCACCTTCCTGGGATGCTTTTCTGGATCTGGCATAGCTCAGTTTGGGCCCCTGCTCTCTCCTTAGCTCGGCCCCACTTCGTCTGACCCAGGCAATTCTAGCTCACACGGAGGACAGGACCCCTCTGGCCTCCTGACTCCCTGATTAGCCTGCCCGTCTTGTCAATCAGGCCGACCTGGAGCCTTGACCTCTTTCCATTATCCCTGGGGACACTCTGTCTCAGAGTCCTGATTTTCCATTGACCCTTCCCCTTTTGGGACTGAGAGCTAGCCAACCAAACACCCCCACTGAATGTTAGTAAATTCCCTTACATGCGGATTACTTTTTCTATTGAGATAGCATGCTTCATAACTTGGTCCCTGATCTGCTCCTAACCCAGGGTTTGTGGTCAATCCACAATCTAGCCTTTAGTGAGAGTTATAGTAAGTCTTTTGTTGTCTTTTACTTATCTGGCAGAGACCAATGCAAGTTTCCTGTATGTTGCAGCCTCCAGTCTAGTTAGCATCCTGTTCTCCTCCCCTTTCGTTCCATCTGTTGCACATCCTCCTTCCATTCACAAAGGCATTGTGACTCCATAATAATGTGTGCCTATCCCTGCTAACTGCTGAAAATCTCCACAGTAATTTTCATTGACTCCAGTTACTCTGATTGCTGAACTGATCACTTGTTTCCTCCTCTGCAGCTGAACTCTCCCTGAAAACTGCTCATGACTGTGCCAGAAGCTGTTCCCTTGCTGCTTTAAGCTAACACTTAACTTCTGGAGTAAAGTTTTCTTACCTCTTGTGGGGGGAAAATGTAGAATTATAGAATAGGTGACATTAAGAATATGACTAACTAGCAGTGGCAAGATCCTGTAACCTAATGTAATCTAACCTAGTTAGGATTTTCTACAGCATGGGTAGTGTCTAAGCACGTCTCAAATAAATGCAATCTGTTTACTGAGATCCCTACTATTTTTCATCGAGTCTTTGTAGATAGAACATATTAATTTTAAAACTTTTAAACAGTTTGTTTGTTTCTGTTGGAGCTAGTAATTATAATGGCTTTCTCCAAAAGCTGAGAAAAGCCCAAGTTTTAAAACTCAACAATGCTTCAAATTTGAAAGGAAAATCACAAGCTGTCTATTTAAGGTCAGCATAGCTGTGCTTATGGGGGTATTTGGGATCACCGAACATTAGTCATGGGATGTATAATCCTCACAAAGGCTGGCTCTCCAGAGATTTCCCAGCAAACCCATGTCCTGGTCTAAACAATAGACGTCCTCGTGTTGGGAAGCAGAAAATGATAGGGTTGGACTGTGAAATGACTTGATTTCTCCTGGTTTCTTTCTAGCTCGTGGCAGCACCAAATTTCCGAACTTCCAGACAGGGCCGGCTCTAGCTTTTTTGCTGCCCCAAGCCAAAAAAAAACAACCAAAAACCCCAACCCCCCCTGGGGTACTATGCATTAATTATAAAATGTGACAGCCTTTCTTTAAAGGCAGAGCAGTAGCCTTCATTTCTGACTTTTCTTCCTTTGTTATAAGAACAGCCATACTGGATCAGACAAATCATTCATCTAGCCCAATATCCTGTCTGAGAGTGGCCACTGCCAGATTTTTTTGGCAGTTGACGATAAGGGGCACCCAGACCAGCATCTTGGTTTATAGCCAATATCCTCCATGAACTTACCTAGTTCTTTTTTGACCCCGTTTATACTTTTGGTCTTTGCAAGTTCTATAGGTTAGCCGTGCATTTTGTGAAGTGCCTCCTTTAATTGATTTAAAACCTGTTGCCTATTAATTTCATTGGGTGATCTCTAGTTCCTGTATTACATGAAGGAGTAAATAACACTTCCTCATGCACTTTCGTCATGCCATTCATGATTTTATAGATCTCTATTATACACCCCCTCAGTCAGTAGGCGTGGTATAATTTAAAATACATTTTGGGTATATTTCTTTGAAAAATGTGGATACAATTAAACGTATTCAATAATTTCACTAACCTTAGTCCATTCTTGCGATAAGGATCTTTTTAATTGGCTAAGAGTAGTACAGATGTGAGATCTATGATTACTGCACTCTGCCAATCTACAGGCAATGTGTCATTTTAAATGTGACAGCTGTATTCCAACAATCAAGGGTTACAGCTTCGGGCAGCATGAAATTCTCATTATGCTATTTCTGCTCTGCAGTAAAATAATTATTTCAAAGCAAGCTGCTTCTCCCTCCCCAACCTCAGTACAGAAGACTTCCTGTTTATCGTTTTGTGACTTTTTATCTAATTATCACCTGCTGCAGGTGTATTTATGATTAAAAAGTTACAATGTTCTTTTAGGGTGGCCTAGGGTACACCGCCGATTACTTTTTTTTTTTTTTAAGCACCACAATATCACTTCCCAAATGCATTG
Organism: Sternotherus odoratus; assembly: GCA_032164245.1. Taxonomy (NCBI): domain Eukaryota; kingdom Metazoa; phylum Chordata; order Testudines; family Kinosternidae; genus Sternotherus; species Sternotherus odoratus. The sequence goes on from JAVMKO010000014.1 coordinate 15,614,570, forward strand.
CTTCTTCAAGAAAATAAACTGAGACTAGGCTAAAAATCTTGGAGATAATTTACACCTGCTTAATTGTGTTGTACAAAAATTATTTTCACAAAGCTATCGGTCTGCTAGCATGTGTGCAAAGAGAGCTGTCTAAAATGATCTCATCTAGGGAATTTTAAAACAGAAGCCACAAATCCATCTATCTTCAGCAGTGGCCACAGCAGAAAGCAGAGTGTGCTTGATTCATTTCACTAGGTGTGTTACAAAAGGGGATATTTTTAGTAGAGGCAGGGAGCTGCCCTTGCTTTTTCTCATGGGATACAATACATTTCCTTTAAAAACCAAAGGACACATGGACACACAAAGTAAACTGTTGAGAAATGCCGTATAGCAGCAGAATAAAATATACTCCCAACTGTGAAAGTCAAAATCTTTGGTCAAGCTTTTGAAGTTTTTCTACATAGATTTTGAAATTGTTGGGGGTGATTTAAGTGTGTGTGTGACAGAGAGAAGAGAGAGGGAGTGTGCACACCATGTTTCAGAGAATATGCAGCTTGTTTATCTTTAAAAAAAAAAGTGTGTGTGTGTGGGGGGAATACCAGTACAAGTGCATGATCAAAAATAGAGGATCAAGTTCTCTGATCTAATGACTGCAGTGATTGGCGGTAGCTTGAATGGAAAGCAGAGCAGCATCTTACAGAGAACTACATTTCACCAGTGCATGATTTGAAATAAAGCTGCGTTGAATATTAATGTTTAATTGTTTCCTTAATGTGGTCACCTCAAGTATAACTGAAAAATCAGTATCTTGGAATTTTCATTGGGCTTTTGCCTTTTCTACTTTCAAGACCATATTTTGATTCAAATAACTGCAATTTTTTAACATTTTCCAATAATTTAAGAATTGTCTCTGGCTCAGAGAATAATAAGGTAACAGTGCCCTTTGGCAACAAAGTGATTTGTTTTATTACTCCTATGTAGCAGAACTCATCTTATTAACAGTCTTATTAGTGAGCCACTTATTTGCAGGAAAATTACAAGTAAATAGCAACTTTACTCTCTGCCAAGCATGCTTCTGCTTACTGTTTTCTGACTATCTTCTGGCAATATGTTATTTTTTTAATGTGACAGAAATGTTCCAACAATCAAGGGTTAGAATCCGAACAGCATGGAGTCCTCATTACATGATTCTGCACTACTGCAAAATAATGATTGTGAAGCAAGCTGTTCTCCATGTAACACAGCATAACTCATAAGACTACCCATTTACCAGCTTCTGGTTATGGATTCAATTACTTCATGCCTCAGGTTTGTGGATGTTGGAATCATGTCATGCATCTGTCTTGAACTGCACCATAAAGAGCATTCAAAGTGAATAAATTACAGGTGATGTTCTCCAGTAGCACTGTGAAGATTTTGCTTTTCCCCAAGCCACTGAAGGCCGTGTCTTCAGAAAGTTTAATGAAGGTTTCACAAACCATAAAACGCTTCCTTCCCCCCCCCCCCAAATGTCATGACCTTCTTTCAGTTTCTGATATTGAGCAAATCTGTCTTCTGCAATTAACAAGGAGAAGAGTATTGTACCTGAGAGACGTCATCTAAATGCTACTTTTATGCTCCTAAATACATATTAAACTGAATGGAAGACGCAAATAAATAATAATTCATATGAGTGAGAAAAACTCAAAGGGGTACTTTAGTTTCCTGCCTTTGCATCACAGGGCCCACTTTTACACTACATATTTAAAGAGAGAAACTGATCAAAAGGATGAATTGATAAATATATAATTCAATATAGAAGTTGATTGATGTAAAAGTAGAGAGGTCATGCATAAAAAGGTCGCAGTAGATAATTCTGTAGATAAAGCTATCTCAGTATTCTGTAGACGTACAGTACAGGGAATACTGCAGATAATGAGCTAATGTCAATTACCTTAGATAACCAAATAACTAGTTTTAAGCCAGCCCACTATAAGCCATGTTAAAGTTACAGCTCAATTATTGATCACACTCTTATAAAAAATTTAGCATTAGCTATTGGCTGCTGTCTGCTGCTCTGGAGAATGCAAAAATATGCTTATTTGAAAAAGTTAGAGTCCATTTTTGCTTTGTTCTTCTTTTCAGCAATGCCCTGAGAATTTCACAGAGAATGAGGTATTAAGGCTACCAAAAATAATCTTAACTCTGGTCTCCATAGCATCCAGTTAGAGTGTTTATATGCCATATAGCCACATTTATGCTCTTGACTCAGACTCTCCCTTGCAATTCCACAGAGCTGATCAACAATGCTAGGAGGCAACTACAGTATCACATATTTCCATGACTTCCTAAGCACTGTGAAGGATATGACTGAAAATTAAGTGTGGCATGGTAAGCCTATTTTGATGTGATGGTAAGGGAGCATTATGCACTGTGTTCTTAACCATTTCAGGATATTGGCATATTGGAACAGGGTATTACCTAATGAACTTCAAGGCAGTGTCCTGCCTCAGATGCCTGTCAAAGGTATCTGCTCCACTCAATGAAGTGCAATGGCAGAGCTTTAAGATAGGGCCAAGTGGCTGGAATAAAATTCTTGTGTGTGGAAGTAGCTCTTCTCATTCTTCTACTCTACAAAAGCCCTTTTTTTTTGTATCACAGCAAACGAAGAATAGATTCCCAATGGGTGAAATGTATGAGGGAATCTTTAGAACTAAACACATGCTCTCAAACTGTTGCAGCTATCTGGTAAGTTTAATTTATGGCCAGTGAACATGATGAAACGATACTAACAAGGAATTCCCTTCATATCTCTCTATTCACTGTCAACTAATAGGCACTTTTCAGTTTCAAAAGTGCTAATCAATCTGCATGACATCCCTGCTAGCTGGGTATTATCCTCATTGCAAAGATGGTTAACTGAGGCAAGAAAGAGAACTTGCTGAATACAAGACAGCAAATCAGTGGTAGATGGAATAGAATCCAGGTTTCTTGGCTTCCAAGCCTTGCTCAGACTAGTAGGTGTGTAACTTTACAAAGGTATAATTATTTTTTTTTTATTTTCCGCCCAGTAAATTATTTTTGAAGCTTTCCAATTCTCCCTCTTTTCTGTTGTTTTGTATTATGTCCCTGACTTGCAGCATGGATCAGAGTGAAAAGACCTTGGCATTTATACCATGCCTTGATTTTATTTCTTCATACATTCAGCTTTGACAAAAGATCAAGGATCATAAAAACCTAGGGATTCTGTATTAAAACAATTTCATTTCAGAAATTTCACTTATGCATACTTGTGTCCCTGAGAGGGCTTGAAGTGATTACTTGAATTTTGTATGCATCTAGCTAACATCCATATGTCAGCTGTCTGCATATAAATAATGATGCAATATTATCCAGGAAAACAGGAATGATGTTATCCCTACCTTTTGGCTATGCTAATATAATTAGTGGAAGACTAGTCATGTATGTTTATGCATGAGGGCAACATACTGTAGCCTCAGCACTCACAAAATCATTATGCTGCAATGCATTAAGAGTATGCCAATTGTCTGTCAGGTATCAGAATAGCACGCATTTGTTACACTAAAATAAATAGTACCTAGGATAAACTATTCCACATTCAGTACATATTACATACATCCAGAAAATTGTAAATTATTTGCTAATATGTATAGAAATATGCAGGTCATATTCTTTTTAATATAGAAAATCATAAAAACAGTATATGTAAAGTGAAAATGAAAAAACAGGACACGCATAAAATTGAATTTAGCTACTTTGGATGGATAGACATGGAGAACTGATGGAGGATAGGAAAGACTGGTCCCTAAAGACTGGAAAAGGGAAAACATAGCACTTATCTTTAAAAAGGGGAACAATAAGAACCTGTTGAATTATAGACCATTCACTTAACTTCAATATCTGGAAAGATACTGGAACAGATTATTAAGCAATGAATTTGTAAGCACCTAGAGTCTCTTTGAGTCTTTGGCTCTTTTGAAGTCAATGGTGATCTTGTCATTGAGTTGAGTGGGGCCAGGATTTCACCCTTCCATATCTGGAGTGGCTTAACAGTTAGCAAGCTCAGCTGTAGACTAAAGCATGCAAAGGCACATTGAAATCCTTGTGTGGAATCACTGGTTCACTGGAATCACTGGTTTCTCAGACTGGTAAGCTGCAGGTATATGAAGGGTACTGATTATATTACTGATTATATGAGAGACCCTCTGCCACTAAGCCAAGTACTATAGGTCAAGCTTCTTTATGCGGCTGGCTAGTATGTCAAAAAGAAACAAAAACATTGAAATAAGTGGGCCATTAATTGTAATGGGGTCAAAAGACAGAACAGTGAAAATTCCTAACCTTTAAAAAAAGCCCCAATCTATTATAATCTAATATCTCTCATATCTCCTAGAAACCTCAGCACTTTCCCTTGGATTTCCTACCATCTATGCAGCTTTTCCCGATTCCTGTCCTTTATAAAGGAAAAACAATGTACTTGCTTGGATGCACAAGTGGATGCATCCTGGAGCATGTGTCTTGGATTCAGATATGTTATCACACTTGTGATGCACATTCTCACTGTCTATACAAGTTATATACCTGCAGCTAGTTGGCACTTCATTGTAATGTGAAAAATGCCAGACTACAAATGTGTTTTATATCTTTGTTGTCACAGACAATACTTTCCTTCTAGTTTATTAAACAAGCTGTCTACAATCTTGTAATTATTAGTAGCACTTAAATCCCAAAGTGATTTTTATCATAATACTGTGAATTTGTACACTGCTTCCACACAAGGATTTCAATGTGCCCTTGCATGCTTTAGTCTACAGCTGAGCTTGCTAACTGTTAAGCCACTCCAGATATGGAAGGAAATGAGATATGCTGAGAGCTATTGAACACAGAATTTTCACAGTGGATCAGCACAAATTTATTTAGCAGAGGTGTTTCTGTAACTGATGCACTGTGAATTGTTCTATGACACTCAGTGTGATTCTTCCACCTAAGTGGTGTAAAGGGCAAAAGCAGGAACACTAAAATGGAACACAAAATGTAACAACATCTGAACTCACTCCCGGAGTTTGCTTTCAAGGCTACTTTGCTTGTTGATGGATGGTTAGTTGCTTCTCTTACCAGGAAAAACATTCATTTTAAAAAATGTCAAAATAGGTTTTGCAAGACTAGTTTGAATAGGAAACCTCCAGTACTGTCACCAGTTTTCTCAGATGTGGAGATAATGTGGTATATAAACCTCTACATAAATAAATACATTAGTCACCTTCCATGTCTTAGTCTTCATTCTAAAAAGTAGCAAGTTTCAGATAGAAATATTGTGCTAATTTTTTAATAAAATTAGGTGCACAGTGGTGCTTCTAACTGCTTGCACCATGACAGTGATTGTCTGGACAATTGTGCACACAAATCACTTTCATGTCATGACAAAACCCTTGCGTTTTGTACTCACTTTTCTGAATGGGGTGGGCTTAGTCAGTGTAGCCCTATTACTACCACCTATCCAGTTCCAGTCTGTTTGATCTCAGGTGGAGGATAAACTGTAGTAAATGCATACACATTTATGCATTTAAAAATACAGCATATTACTAGTAAAAAACAAACACACTCTTCCACCCAAACCTCTAAGGTTTGCAAAAGGCACCAGTGATGATGATATCTTATACACCAATGAAAAGGTATCAGGTGGTCTAGGGCAGGCACATGCATACAAGTAGGCACATGCATAATTCCCTAGATATATTTTCAGGGAAGACTTAAAATTGACCATTTGTGATCATTAAGGGCTCAGTTTTCAACAATGATGAATACTAGAGCTGGCTGAAATTTTCTCTCCAAACTATTTTTGAGAGGACAGAATTTTGTATGAACTTTTTGTCAAAAACCCAAATGACTCAAATCCCAAAAATTTTGATTAGAAATGCTGTTGCATTGCCTTATGGGAACTATAGTTCAGGTACCTTATGCCCCCAAACTTCTCTGAGCTGGGTTCCCCAGCTGGACTAAATCTCCCATGATTTATTTTGTCCAGAGCCTCCGATGATGCACCACAGTAGCTCAACAAGAGCAGAGACCCTGTTGCATTACGGAAGGTAAAGTCTAGCCAGGGAGCCTGGCCCATATAGGAGAGTAAGGGCATGAGATGCCTGATCTACAGCTCTCATGAAGCACTGTGGGAACATTTCCAAATCATTTTGATTTTTCAGCTGAAAGTTTTTAACCAAAAATTTTTAGGTTTTGATTTTTGTGCCAAAACTTTGAAATTTTAAAACTCCATCTTTCCCAATTTTCTGAACCACTCTACTGATCACTAACTCTAGATGGAATTGTGGGTGCTCAGAACTTCTGTAAATCAGATCTCCTGTAGGAGTTTTCTGATTAAATAGAATGATAATGCTGGGGTCTGGTTCCCAGCTGAATTTCACTTTGGGTAATTCTATTTTGGTTACCTCAATTTCTCCTGCTGTTTCAGTTATGTATACTATTTCTCTTCAGTGTTGTCCTAAAACTGCATGACAGTGTGATGTTGAAACAACTCTTTGGGTCCCATGGGCCGCTGAATTTTGGTGAACTGTTTTTTTAAAAGTAACAATTCCCTGAGACTGGAATTCTCTTCTCCCACTTCATTGTGTTCAAGTGGAGATCTGAGATGCAGCCTTTCAGGCCTGGGGTATCTCATCTCAGGATACACTGAGAAGGACCTTCATTCTCCTCCCCCATTATATTATAAAACACCAAACATTAACAAGTTTTAACCTTTGCTGAGGTCTATCCAGTATTTTTGGGGTCTCCCTGCCTCTCTCTCCTGGCTGTTTTAAAATACTATAGTTTATTTATACTAGGAACCCTTAGCCTGAGCTCTAAAATGTCCTCAAATATTTGCATGGATTTTAAAAACTATTTATGTTCATGAAAGTCTGTCTACAACAACACAGTGAAAGGGAAAACAGACAAGGCAATGTGAAAACAAAATACAAAGTGACTGTAAATAATTAAACCAAAGTCAGAACTGAAACAAAATACCCAGTGTTATAAATTTTTCTTAGACCAATGAAAGTTACTTAGTATCACAGATCTTCTAGTACCAACAGTCTCTCTCTGGGCATTCATAGGAATAGAAAGGGGATTTTACCAGCTGATATCTGACTACCCAGTGTGAGCTAATTGCCATGGTGATTTTGTATTGCAGACACTTGCACTAGGAACTAGAGTGAAACCACTCAAATAATTCTACTGAGACCACTGAATCTGACTGTAATGGCTTTTGGTTGTTACAGACCTGTGCTGGATTCAAACCAATGACCTATAGATGAAAGGCTCTGTATCCCTTTACCATCCCCAAGTTAGCCAATCTTGGTTTGTTTTTATACTCCTCTGCAAGCAGAGGAATGAGGGAATCCTATTGCCTCTGAAATTACCGACTGAAACAAGCAGTAAATAAAAGATTATGTTGCTTGTATTTCCACTTGGGTTCAATGATCAGAAATAAATGTGCTGAGCTTAAAGAGTCTTTCTGCTTTCCTTAAATGTTTGCCACAATATAAATGTTACAAAAGAGTTGTGTATTCCAATCAAATTTAAACAGCAGTACAAGCAGAGAGGGGCTGCTGTGTGAGCACAGGATTGGATAGCATTGCTGTATTTAAAAAAGAAAAAAAAATATTTCAGCAACTTCCACAACAAAGCACATCTAATTTCTTCCTTCTCATGTAATTCTAATTCCCATGCTTCAGACACTGAATCTGGACCACTGCTGGGGTGTGGCCAGTGTACATACCACTTTTAATTTCACTAGGCTGATCTCTTCTTTTTCATCAGACGTTTTATTACTCCAACTCTATCCATAGCTAAGGGACACCAGCTGCCATAATGACACCTGCAGTGTGAATGATCATGTTATGACCTGAGTCTGATCATCTTAAACAAGTGGCTCAATCAAAGTCAGCACCAGTACTTGTATAAGTACTTGTATTATTTTGAGAGCTATAGCACTGGAGTGGGACTCGGGAGATCTGAATTATATTCTTAGTTCTGCCACAGACCTCCCGTGTGACATTAGCTAAACTATTCCTATTTTATAACTGAGGAATTGAGGCATTTTAATTTTTCTGTATCCTGTCTGTAAAATGGGAATAACAATACTACTTTTCTCCCACCCTTTGTCTTGGCTATTTAGATTCTAATCTCTTTGGGGCAGGTTTCCCCCCCTGTCTTTCTAGTGTCTAGCACATAAATAATAATATCGTAATACATCTGGGACTTGGCTCATTGTGTGTAAAAGTATGTCTATTTGGGTACATACACATATCTATGTGGATAGCCTCAAGTGGTAGAGTGCACTATGTTCAAATTTTTGGTTGCTGGGAGCTCCATTCAGCAACAGTTTAAGGTAAAACATGTTTCTTACATTTAGCAGAGCCCTTTCAGTGCTGCTAATTCTCAGATGGCACACTACTAAAATGTAGTTTTCACTTATCTATAATTTGGTTGGCTCACAATGCTAGTCTTCCTCTTGGATAGATATGTTTGGCCTCTGAGTTTTGTGCTATAGATGGAAATGATCTCTAAGAGGGCACAATCAAAACCTGAGAGATCCTTATGCCGTTCCTTTGACATAAAGACCTGATCTAGTAGGCAGACTCATAGATTTTAAGGTTGGAAGGGACCATCAGAATCATCTAGTCTGACCTCCTGCACATTGCAGGCCACATAATCTCACCCACTCCTGAAATGGACTCCTAACCTCTGGCTGAGTTACTGAAGTCCTCAAATCATGGTTTAAAGATTTAAATTTACAGAGAATTCACCATTTCTGTCATGCATATTCAAACTGACCAAAAGAAAGCAAGTTTTATTAAGGCTGTTGTAAAAGTAAATGGTTTACTATGCAAGTGCTGCTGAGTCGCTGGTAGGATTAATCTTCCTATGTTTGAAAGGCTATAGCTCATTATGCTGATTTTAATAACTGAAAATTTTATATTTGGAAGCAGGGTTGTTCCAGAAATAAAATGAAAAACAACTTCTGTATTTACTCAGGCTCTTTTTGTTGTCTGACTCCCTTATTGGGTTCATGAGAGAGAGTCTGATGAAATGAATTCTAGATATAAAATAGTAAGAGTAACATGCATTTCAGATTTTTTTTTAATATGGTAATGGAGCCTTGGGAGTTTAGCTTGATAAAAATTCATTTTTTTGTTGTTGCCTGCCTTTGTGTTCAATTGAAATGAGGACAAAGAATGCTATTAAAAACTAATTTTCCTGACTCAGAATGGGAAAGCTTGTGAGGTAGCAGGATACCCTGTGCTCTGCAAAAATTGTGTAGCAATCGATAATAATGAAATTTTAAACTGTAAATCATTTTACAAGCTGTACATCAGTAGGATAGTAATCTGGAGAATGCTTATATAGTTTCAAACAGCTAGTCATGTTCAAAAGTCTTCATTGACTAATACTTAACTAAGACTAATTGCCAGCGTATTCCTACTGAAGAACATGCATGCCACCAAAATTCATGAGGTTGCAAAGCATTCAAAGCTGTCGCTCTTGAAGTGCTACTGAGGAAGTGCTAATAGAGGAAGAATAGTAAACAAATACTGGTTTTTATTTGGTTTTGGTTTTTATTTATTACATATACTTTATTTAATAGCTTTACAAGAACTCCTATGGCTCCTATGGCTGTAATGGCTGACTTTTGCAGTGGGTAATGATTCATAAAAAAAGTACAGTATGCAGATGTAGTCTAGAAGTGCAATTCTCCTCTAGTAGCAAAGAAAAATAAATGGGCATAAAAGCTTTTAAAAGTCCATTTATAGAAAGATGGAGTCACTATTACATGATTAAAACATTTCCATTTGCTACAATATGTGATTAGGTAAGAAGTAGTATTATCTTTGCACTGTTGATTAAGTGGGTACATTCAAATAGGACAATTTCTGCTTAAATACATTTTCCTCCAAAGTTCAAATTCTTTACAAAATGTAGACTGGAAGGATTATAGTATAATTGTTTCAAACAGGAGGTTTCTGGAGGTTTTTTGGGAACATAACAATCGAGTTACACATAACACAGAGTCAACATTCACTTATATGTAGCTAAGGAAAATGCAATACTCATACACAAAGCAAAAGGAAAAAAAGAACCAAACCAACATGAAACAAAAAGTTTGAAGCAAACAAGCAGTGTGGTTTCATTAATGTTTCAGAGAACTATTGGATAATGGTGCTCAGCTGATTATAAGCATCTCTAAAGAAGTAATTTTTCTCTGTAAAGTATGCATCTCCTTGGATTTGCAATACGATTTGTTTTATTTTTCACTGACATCTTGCTTATAATACCGAGTGGTCTTCTGCAGGAAAGAAATGCTTGGAAAAATTCGTAATGTATTGGTTTGGTGCAGTTCATTTAAATATGTTTCAAAGGTTTTTATTAAACTGTGTCAATGTTTGGGGCCAAAATCCCAAGTCATGTTTCAGGTTTCAGTCTCAAAATTAAACTCTTCCAGGTTTACATGAGCAGAACCCAGTTTCTCTGCTGGCTCTGTTCTTCATACACCCTAATTGTAACCCTGCATCAGACACACACATTTGCTTTTTTCACTCTTCTGGGGCCTGATCTAATAGGATTTATTATTTCATTTTCAAAAGTTTTTTGCTGCTGATTAGCTAAACAGTATTAGGAGCTTTGGGGTTGTCAGCTGGTAGCCCATCCTATTCAGTATCTTTGGGTGGGTTGCCAGGAAATTCTGTTACTTTATGGGGTATTCAGCTGCTCAGTTATCTGAAGTGGAAGCAGGAAGTGATCTGGTACTTTGGCTACTTCTGTCAGTAGCCCTGACTTCAGTTTGAAGCCTGAGAAACACCAGATAACAAGGCATTAATAAAAACACTCACCAGTGACTGTGTGTCTGTCCCTCCTCACTGGGTCTTTTCCAAGCTGCACAGTTCTTTGCCTATGCTGTAATATTGCCAGTATGAAACAGGCCACTGTTTGCACTTTGCTCTCTTTCCCCAGATGCTATAAGCAGCATAATTGCACACAGTTGTAAGTTTCCACACAGTTCTTTCTATGCAAGAACATTTATTTTTAAGGTGAAAGCATTATAGAGAAAACAGATTTTAAAATGTTATTAAAGATAATGCTTTATCTTTAATAAATAAAAGTATATCTCTGCATGCATGCTAATAAGCTTCCCAGAAATCACCCCTCTCCTGCACTGACTCCAGTAGGGGCTCTGGTAAAGCCCCACAAAGGATTTTTTTCTGAGGTTACAGGTTCATAAGAGTTTTAGCTCAGAATGAGGACACCCATGCATAGTTTCTTTTCTTTATGCAGCTTGGGCCTTTGATCTTCAGTGTGTGGAAACACAATGGTCCCCTCCTAGGGGCATAGCTCCAAAGGCTGGGCTTTTGTATAACTGAAGGTGGGAGTTTGCATTCACTTTTCCCCTGAGGTCTCCCAGGCAAACAGCTTCATTTCAATGAAGGTGAAGATTACTACAGAAAAAGGAGGAGGGTGATGCTGCCCCATGACCAGCTGGGTGGGGCCAGTGAAAGTAGGAAAAATCTGTACTGTAACTGTGAGTCAGCAGAACTCAAATAACCTTTTCCCAGTAGAATGAATGGATGGGGTGTTTCAGGCATACACTGGTAGCCTGATACAGTGCCCTTTCACTGCCAGCTATGCACAACTACTGGTAATTTAAAATGCTGGAACTAGGAGATCTAATGGATAAATTCCCAAAACACTGAGTGCATTGCCTCTAAATATCATTACAGACCATTTAGTTATAATCTCTGCATAACAATATGCTCATTAACTAGAAGTAGGGGATTGCTAAGAAGATTTAAGTTCTGTAAAATATGATTTTACAATTTTTTCAACTATCAGATATTTAAAATAGTCCAATGTATGCCAGTGCAGTCTATTTACAGTTATTGCCTAAAATAAACAACATTAAAAGTATCCTCTTTACTTTTCTGGAGGTTCACAACATTTGTGGCTTCTGATTTGCTATAGAGAACTTTGTTATATTCATTATATAGCAACCAACTCCATTTAAACACTAGATATTACTTTTATTTCTGGAGTACCAAATGCATATGAGGCTCTTTATACATATTTAAAAGATGGAATCCTGCTCTCAAGAACTTACAATAGAGACAATAGAGCAAGTGAAAGACTATAATACTTCATTTTTATATCCAGAACCAACATAGAAGTTGATTTATGATAAAAAAATTGCCAGTAGTTTTTAAAGCTCTAGCTATTCCTTTAAGGATTATATTTTTCTTTACCCTCTACCATAAAATCTCCAGCAAAATCCTGAAAATAGGAATCAGTCTGCTTTGCAAATACGTCAGTCCAGTTTCATGGCTAGCTATCTGTACAGCAGGGGGCTATAATACAGTGGAATAAAAATAAGAAGCCAACCAATATTATTATGCTGTTTCCTTTGAAGTACAAAACACACTGAAGCTGTCAAAATAATACAGTAGGATCTCAAAAACGGAGCAGATAAAGCTAAGAAAGCTTTCTTTTTTTTGAGAATTAAGATACCATTACTTACTGAAGATGTCTGATTATAGAATGCATTTTCCTGGTTACCAATATTTTCATTGGGCCAGTTAACAAACAGGAAAAAGTAACCTAACACTTTTAAGGTCCAAGTTAACATATCTTTTTTTCATTGATGCATTCACTGTAGCTGGTTTCAATTATGAATTAAATATATGATGAGTAGAAGAATGCGGCATATTGTCTTCTCTACCAGTCATGATTCTCCAGTTAAATGTAAGCCATTCAACCTAACAAAACATTCTCCCTGGGATTAAATGTCATTGCTTCTAATGATTTGATTTATATCCTTTGGCTTTACAGTACTAAACAAAATGTAGTGATGACTATTATAAATCATTGTGGGGATGTTTACAACATAGCTTAGCATATTTTCTGTTTTAGAGACAATTATAGAACAGGGGATCCTAAATCATAAAATTCAAGGGTCCAATCCTGCAAACCCTTACTTAGGTGACTAGTACAGCAGGATGGAAAATGGAAATTCTCTTTCATGGAGGCTTTCAAAATTGGTTTTCATTCCAATTTGAAACAAAGCTTAAAAATTTTGACATTCTCCTCAAAAGAAAATTTCAGTTGGATCAAATCATTTCAATTTTGGCTTTCAAAAAGTGTTGTATTATGCATTATGAAACAAAAGTTTAAAAAGTTCAAAACAAAGTCTTTTTGAAAGAAATTAAAACATTTTGTTCTGAAAATGCTGGAGCCGGATGTTTTGAGATTGTCCGAATTTTTTTTTCTTTTCTCTGAAACAAAATATGAGCAGAATAGACATGAGTTTGCAAAATATTTCAGTTCTGAGAGAATTATGTTTCCCAACAGAAAACTCTCTGTCAACATTTTTCTGAACAGCTGTAGTGAGTACTTCTACTGAAGTCAGTTGGATTACCTTGTATGAAAAGGGTTTGAGGAACTAGGCCTCATCTCTTTAGTGGTGGCAGCAATAGGAGCCTTGAGACAAAACCTTCAACCTCCTATGCTGTTTGTTGCAAGTGAATTGTGCTGTAGGGTGCCATGTTTACACCTAATTACATCAATGTGGATCAAGGTATTTTAATGTTTTAAATTAGAAATAAAATACATGTCTCACTCTCTAAAACTGATAAATTAAAACATGTCAGCATTAATTGTAAAATTATATTATACAGTTTTTCTGATCTTTACTGTTATAGGTCTTACAAGCTAAAATTATCAGTTGTTAATGTTTCATTATTAGCTCTGTGTTCCAGTCTTCTGCTTTTGAATGACTCAAGTTATGCTGGTATTTGTGATTATTAAATGCTGAAGTATGAATTACATTTCATAGTTAAAAATACTATAAATGTCATACTTTTGGAACAGGTCTAGAGGTCTCAGAAAAGAAGGATGTTCTCTCAACCCTGCAGCAGATGATGTGTGCCTATGTGCCTCTAATTACCGTTCTCAGACCAAAGTGGTTGTGTGTAAGATGTATCAATTAGTGCATTTTCTTATTCAGAACCGTTAACCAGTTCAGATAACTACACTATTTTGGGTTTATGGGTTGGCTGCTGACTACCTGATCTTATTTTTGTCAGCCACTTAAGTGAATCAACTTTGACGTAAACCATTGCTTATGCTGCAATAAACTAGTTAGTCTCTAAGGGGCTACAAGTATTCCTCACTTTCTTTATTGAAATTAATGGGAGTTATGTCATGGACTTCAATGGAGCCAGAATTTCAACCACTGTTGGATAAGTCTCATTGTTTTAAATATTAAAATACAAATGCACCAAAAAATGATATACCTGTGATACATCAATGATATTTCCATTCTTTGGATGGGTGACTTAAACTGTCTCATAGATTCCCACAACTTAATTAACCACCACCCATCCATTAAACTCTCTCTGTAACATACTCACATTATCAACAACTTCTTGGACATAACTGTCAGCTTCAGCAATGGAACCCTACAGACAGCTATATACAAGAAACTCAGGGATCACCACACTTATCTTTATAGATACAGTAACCACCCCAAACAGACCAAGAAATCTGTTATCTGTAGCCAGGCACTCAAATACCACAGAATATGCTCTGAGGCAAATCTACATCCATAGACACTTCTCTACTATGATTTTTTGCTTCTTTTGAGAAGGACAGTAGTTTTCTTAGGGCTTGTCCTCACTGGGGGGGGGGGGGGGGGGATCGACGGCAGATACACAACTTCAGCTTCATGAATCATGTAGCTGAAGTTTGCGTATCTGCCGCTGACTTACCTGCCGTCCCCGCAGCGGCGGCAGTCTGCGGCGTGCTCCCCCGTCGACTCCAGCTTGCGCCTCCCAGCAAGCTGGAGTTCCAGAGTTGACGGGGGAGTCCGGGGCGATTGATTTATTGCATCTTAACAAGACGCGATAAATCGATTGCCAGAAGATTGATCCCGCACCGCGGAAGTGAAGACCAGCCCTAGCGCTTGGTCACACTTACAGATGTAAAGCACTTTGACTTAAACCAGCCTTCGGAGAGCACAGTGAGGAAAGTGCTGCAGTCTGTCCACACTGACAGCTCAAGCTCACTGGCATGGCCACATTTGCGGCACTTGCAGCTGCATTGGGAGTGGTCCATTATGGGCAGCTATCCCAGTGTTCAAGTGGCTGCAATGTGCTTTTCAAATGCGGGGGTGGGTGGGGTGGAATGTGACAGAGATTGTGTTGTGTGTAAGTGGAGGGGGGGGAGAGAGTGAGTTTTTGGGGTGCTGAGAGTGCGTCAGCACACTATCTTGTAAGTTCAGACCCTCCTCCCTCCCCACCTCTCACTCACTCACTATTTGCTTTGTCTCAGATTAGATAAGGAGCCTGCTGTCAGAAACGGAGCTTTGAAAAGGCACTTCTGCATTCCTACAGCCAATTTCACAACAATGAGAAGAGAGGTCACTTGGCCTAAGAGGATTGTGACATTTCCGGAGGTCAATCAGAGTGCAGTAATGCAACTCCTCGTCCACACTGGCACTGCAGCGCTCCAGTGGGGGCACATCAGACATTAATCCTTTTGCCAAGGTGGAATACCAGGAGCGCTCCAGCCAGGGAGTCAGAGCGCTCTATGTGCCTTGCCAGTGTGGATGGGGAGTAAGGTAGAGCGCTCAGGGGGGCTTTATTGGGCTATAACCTGCAAGTGTAGCCAAGGCCTAGGAGTGTGCAGTCAACTCTGTTTACATACAGTACTATTTTGGCTTCATAAAAATTATACTATCTTTTCATGTTAGTGAACAATATCTATTTAGTGCTTAGCCCTGCAAACATAACACCTGGAATAGTGCTTATTGTTCAGAGTACTTTGAATATTACTCTTTGTAATATCTGTTGGGATGGTAAGATCTTAATGGTAGGGACTTTGACAGAAACTGCTGCAGGGGGACCCTGAACTCAAGTGTGGTCTCTACCATAATAATGAGAAGTTTTTTATTTGTTGTTGATGTATATACTTACAGAATGAAGATTTTGACAGCATGGTCAACATAATGACCATCATTATCCTCGTGTACAGAAGTGCAGTATTAGTACCCTCCATTGTACAGGTGGGGCAACAGATATAGAAGTAAATTGCTTCAGGCCACACACACTGGGATGCTATCCCTTCACTTGGAAATTTCTAACTCCACAACTCTCCTACTAGTCAATGGAGGGGAACTGGATGGCTATTTGTGTACTAACCCAGAATATAATAAAACAATATCTTAAATACAGTAAATACAGTGATCACCATTAATAAGTCAACGGTTCTCAATGGTTACCCTACATTAGCATGTCTAGAATAGGGCAGCATTTTTCTATGCTTAGAAATGGACACTGTGGCATCTCAAGTAATTTGGTTTGGTAACTGGGTGTTTATGTTGACTATGGTGATCACTATATACTAATACTACAACACATTAATATATTGTTTCCTCCTAAAGGATCTCTAAAAATTCACTCTGTAAATTATTTTATAGTGCACTCATCAGCATGTCCTTTAATAACCATGCATAGCAGACAGGTATTTGTTTTTTAAAGTTTCCTCCAAAAGTATGAATTAATAAATATCTTGTAGGAGACTATGCAAGCTGGATGGCATTCAATTAAAGAACAGAAAAGAATAGCTTGTTGGCATTTTAAAAATATGGGTAACAAATTACACACAGTTGTTTCAGTGACAACACAAATGAAAGGAATCATTATGCTGTAGGTAACAGAATACAGCCTATTAAAACTGACTTTCTTTTTTGATGTGCAGTGCCAAACATTTTAAGCCTTTCAAATGTGTTAGCTCTGAAGGGTCGAAGGGCCTTGTGCAGTACTTAGTTCCATTCATATTAATAATCAGAAAAAAGGAATTTTATCTTAGCTCACAAATGGTCTAGAATTTGAGTTCTCTTTAGAGTTTTAGCAGTTTATTTGAGCCTCTTGAGGTTGTGATCCACCTTCCTAACACACAACACTTCACCCCTATGGCTATTCTTTCACAGATGTAGGGAATTTTATGATGCCGTGGGCCATAAACTACAGCATGCATTAAAAATCTTAGAGGTTGAAAACAGCCCAGCAAAAGGGCTATGCGATTTTGCACTTGACAGCATTGTTTGTCTGTTCTGATTTGTACGGTTTCACACAACTGCAGATTTCCTTAAAGCCTCAAACACGTTTGAACCGAAGATGGCATAGATGAAAAGTTTAATAATCTAACATGTTGCCTATGGATTTGTTTGCTGATGGCTGAATCTGGAAATTCTGTGCGGAGGAGATATCAAATGTGCATGCACGTGCTAGAGGGTATGGACCTTAAGGAAAAAATGGGATTTTTAGGCATAGTTCACATGCCCATTGTGAACTGGCATAAGGATGAATCGCAGTTAGTGTCAGCCATTTGGTATAGATTCACTGCTATAAAGTTGGCCTTTGGGACCATCAGAGATGAAATTTCCCTTCCCTCCTCCTCTAATCAGCCCCAGTATAAGAGCAAAGCAGGCAGCCTGCTTCCCTCCTCTTGGCAAGTCATTCCCTCAGCACTGCAGCAGCAGCAGTGCCTGGGCTCCTTCCACAGGTGAGCACAGGTCTGGGGGAACTCTTGAGCCCTGCTTATAGTGCAAGAAACCTCCCTGGTCTGCTCTTAATCCCAGTGAAAGGTGCAGTAGCAGCTTCTCTAATGGCAAACACCCTTCTTCCCCTCCTAAGCCCCAGCACTGTGTGTGTGGCGTGGGAGAGAGTGGGGGTGGAGGGGGAGCGAATCATAGCTCTGTAAGGCCAAGTAGCCCTGAGGCAAAGCTAAGAGGCTTCAGTTCACCTAAACAGGCCACAGTGAGCCTGTCCTATTGATAGACATACCAGTTATTGATTCTCTCTCATATTTGCCAACAGTGTCAGTTTGGCTGGGACTATAATCCTGGGTTTTGCTGATTCATCCTGGGTGGCTTCTGCCTGGCTGGTATCCCATTGTTCGCCTGTCCTGTCACTAGGATCTGCTTTGTAGAGTGGGTGGATGGTGAGCTGCTGGGCTCAGCTGCACTTGCTGTCTGGCGTGGCCTATTCCTCTCACCTGCAACCTACTAGTATGGGGAGGGGCTTTGAGAGGAAGAAAGGTGGAAGACAGCAGCAACTTGCAACGGGCACTCATCCTCAGCAGCCTGATATTGGTCATCTTGGGGGAAAAGAACCCACCTTTCTTAAATTGAATCGAAAGTGCAACCAGTGAAAGCACCAAAGCACCAGGCTGGCCTGGTGGCGGTGACCGTTGGAGTGGGGAGCATATTGGCTGCAGCTGCAAGTGTGCCAGCTGAGGCCTTGGGTGGCAGGAGAAGTGGGTAATAAGGAGAGATCTAGGAAGGAACCTACAGTCTGGAGCTTGGGCCTCCATTAGCAGAAAATAGGCAGAAATTGTTTTGTTTTTTTTTTAATAATGAGCACAGAAGAAGGGAAAGGGAATGTAAAACTGCCTGAGAATTCATGCATGGCCTACCGGGGGCTAAGTAGCAGGGCTGTGGCCTATTTCTGTCCCTAGAAAAACGTTTCCAATACTGGCACGTACTGTTCCAGAGGCCCCCATCATGATCACTTCAGCAATATCACTTGCAAATGCATATACAGAAAGCAGACCCTCTGATCTATCTCAATATTCTCTATTAAGGGGAATTTGGCTTCTTGCTGGTGAACTTGAGCAATATTGCTTATAGATATAGACTAATCTCAATAAATGAATGCCTTCTCCAGTCCCATCTTCTGCCATGGCACCTATGAGAAACCAGCCAGTGTTTCAATAACTATGGTCTGGAAAACCAATATGTGTATATATATTTATGTTTATTAAATATTTATTAAAGATAAAATTGTTGACTACACATTTTTTCATATTAAGTGGATGACAAATGCAAAAACTAATGGAATACAATAGAACGGAGACAGTATAGATTGTTGTTTTTGATGTAATTTATCCCCAAACACATACTCAATCTTGCTTCTGTTGCTTATCTTCTTGGATTGTAAATTGCTTTGGCATAGCATGTGCCCGCTTCTGCATGGCATCTAGCACAATCCTGATCAGAGCCTCTGGGTACTACTGCATTACAAATGTTAAATGCTAGCTCCTCTTACCTATCATTAATCCAGGAGTAACAATTACTAATCCTGCACTTCATCAGTGCAGTGGTGTCATTGTCATTTGGAGTATGGTTAGTGGTGCAAGTAGAAAT
Source organism: Sternotherus odoratus (assembly GCA_032164245.1). Lineage (NCBI taxonomy): Eukaryota > Metazoa > Chordata > Testudines > Kinosternidae > Sternotherus > Sternotherus odoratus. Next base: position 15,633,795 of record JAVMKO010000014.1, read on the forward strand.
CACTTCTTGATGGTATGCTGCACTCATGGGAGGGACACATTGGTGGGGGCGCAAGTGACCTCCCCATGCGACTCCCATGTGACTCCTTCCTGCTCTGCCCCCAGCCTGGGGCCCCCATACTCTCCCTGTCCCCTCCCTATGATCCACATCCATCCCACATTATCTGTGGGAGAGACCACTGTCATCCTCCTACTGCACTGGAGACTTCTTCTGTAAGACCCCAGACAGGAGGACTCTGAAGATGCAGCTGCATGGAAGGGCTGGGGGCCAGGTTGGGGGTGGTTCAGCTGCACTGGAGGAGCTGCCAGCGTGGAGCCACTGAGTGGTTCAGGGCTCTACTGGGAACTGCAGTGGGGAAAGGAGCAACACGTGGGGCTGCCAGACAGCCCCATGCCAGCAGCTCCTCCAACTGAGGGCCGGGGCGGGCTTCTTGTGTGTCTTTCTAGTATGCCATACCTGCTATAAATATCTTACTGGTATAAATATCTGCTATAAATATCTATCTTACTGGTATGGCATACCAGACTGTACCACCGTACTTGCACCACTGGTGAGGGGAATTATATATTTGAAGGGCAAAGATGGAAGCATTTTATCAGGTTGTTTAAAATAAATAGTTGTTCTGTGAAGTTAACTAAGTGCAATGGCAGGGGTAATTTCAGTGAGATGGATTAATGGTCAGAGTGCAGGTGAAACTTTCAGAGGTGCTTGAGAAATGTAATTTATCATAGAATTCTACAGTCACAAATATGGTGGTGTGCAATTTGTGGATAACTTACAAAGATTCAAACCTGTCAGAGCTGGGAAGAATGAGGGGTTTGTAACATAGTGCCGCCTTCTGCATTTTATGACATGACTTACTTGGCCATTTTCAATTGTATTTCAGTCTTGTTCTTGCTTTAAACAAAAGATAAAAACACTGTTTTTCTTTACATACCCCATTATGTCTGAACCTTCCTCTTAAAATATATCCCTGACAACTGTCCCCATTTCTCATGTTATGAAAAGAAAGTGGTTATGTTTCCCAACATCACTTTGCACAATTTGAAAATAAAAAGATATTGCTTCTGTCAAACGTTGAAAAAAATCTTCCTTCCTTGAAAACAAAATAAATTGTCTTGCTGGGATTAGACAAGGGCAAAAAGTGAAGCATTTGTTTGTTTTATGAAGTCTGGTGAATTTTGATAATGAGGCCTTTAAAATATGATACTGACGGCTTTCTAATTCAAGAAAGATAAGAAATAATGGTTACATATTTCAACTTCAAAGACAAAAGTAACCTTTTATCACCTAATTTAGCTATCATCTTAGGAAAATATGTTAGAAGAATGTGAAAAAGTTATTTAAATAATAAAAAGCACCATCTTTGAATAGCACTTTTTTTTAATTGCCATAATCAAAGTCCAAACACTTCTGTACCAGCTTTAAATAGATCTTCCTCCTGACAGGTTTTTCCTTAATTAGGACAAGAACAAAGGGAAATCTGAAAAATGTTGGTGTGACTTTGGAATGACTGAAGTTTTGAGTTTGACAGCCCCCCACTAGGAGAGTATGAAAACTGGAAGTGTTATGTTTAATATGCAGCAACAAACTTTCAGTTTGCATTTTTAAATATTAACTTAATATATAATTTTATTAATAACAAAAACTAAAAAACTCTTATAGTGTAGGTCACAGAGAGAGGCATATTACATCAGACTTTGTTTTGGTACATACAAAATAGTCTAAGCTTTTAAAAAGTGTAATCTTTGTAGAATATAATCTTTTGCATGATTTTTGTAAGTGATAAACAGCATAGGTGAGGTGTAGTTCTGTATAAATATAAATTACATTATTCATTAAAAGGTATTGGAACTGAATTCATGTTTCATTATTAATTCCAGTTCCATATTTTCATGAAAGTTGCCCAGCAATTTGTTTTAATAGTCAAACAATAGTTAACATCACTAAAAACATTAAATTTAGATAACTAGTGTGTACGGAAAGTATCATGGTTTAATTAAAAAAAGAAAGGATGTACCGTAATATCATGATTAATGCTGACTAGAATTTGCTGTTGTACAGCAGACAACATAGAAAATGTCACTTCTTGTTGGATTACTATGTATTGTATATTTCAATACAAAAGTTTTTGGGCACAGTTCTATAGGTGGTTCTGTCTGGAAAAGCCCTATGGGATAAAACAGAAAATGATGATCTAATTTATAATACCTAATAAATAATTAAAATGACACAATTACAGAGCAAGAACATAATTCTTCATTAAATAATATGGGGAGAAGAGTTAGAATAACTTTGATAGGACCCAATTTGATTTTATAGAACCCTATTGATTTTATCCCACTTAAGTGCAATAAAGTTTCAAGTTTATATTTTATTTATTGGAAAGAGAAGTTTATAGTTGCCGTGGTTACAAAGAAAAGCACAAAAATGTGACTTGAGTCTATAAGGCATTGTCTACATTTGGAAATTTACCAGCAGAACTATATTCGTATAATTATACCACTACTGTTATAGTGGTATAACTTCTCACACGGAAACTTTATTCTGGAATTAGTGTCCACATAAGGAATACCAGAACTGACATAACTATTGCAGTATAATTATACTGAATTTGCAAAATGCCTGAAGGAATAGCTCTGAGAGGTGTGAACTGCTTCATCCATCTCAGTATATTAACTCCAAAACCACTGCTCTCTTCTGTAGGGCCCCCCCAACAGAGGAGAAAAAAAAGAAGAGAAAAAAAATTGGGGTAGGGGGCTTCTGACTTCTTAGCCTTTAGATCACACTCACTTCATATTTCCAAGCTTTTCTCTGCAACCCAGAGTGCTAGAAACTCACATTTTTAAATGAAGCCGAGATACTCCCGAAATCTCTTGCTTCTCGCAGCTGGGCCTTTAAGAAAGCCAGAATTTAAAATTGTCAGAGTTGGTGACATTGAGTGGAGCAGGCTCTGCTCATCCACCTAACCAGCTAGACGGTTCCCTGCTGTCGTCCTCTCCTGGGCCAGAGGGAGACCTGCTGCTGCTATTGCTACTTCCAAAGGTCAGGGAAACCCAGGGGGAAGAAGGGAAGAAAACTCCAGTCTCTCTAGTAGGGCTACGCCAATTCCAAGTAGGCAGTACAAGGCCCCAGATTGCTGTAATCTAACCCTGGTCCTGATCCTGCAGTTCTTACTCTGGCAAAGTGATTTCCCATTGAAATCAGTGTTCAGGTTATTCTTTTACCTTTTAAATTGTAGCCCCTAAAGGCCACAACCAGGTAGGGCCTGTTGTGCTAGGAGCTGTACAGACATAACAAATGATAGTTCCTGCCGCAAGTTCATCGACGGTGCAAGCTCAGGGGTGATTCCCAGTGGTGCTAGCTTTTATCTGAGCTAGCAATCTAAAAATAGTAACGTGGGCAGTGGCAGCAGCAGCCTGGGGCTAACCATGCTAAATACAAACCTGCTTGAATCCCCTGGATATGTACGAGGTGATTCCCATGTTGCTACCACCACTGCCTGTGCTAATCCAGCCACGCTACTAGTTCTTAGCTCAGATAAGAGAGTACTATGTGATGTGGGAATCACATCCTTAGCTTGGAGAGTAGATGTAGCCTAAAAGACAAGACATAATAGGTCAATGAGACAGATGAGTGGGCTGGGTTTGTGGGTGGGATGACAGGTTAACAAGCACAACAGGATGTGTGCAATTCTGAGCCACTCAAGGAGATACTCTTGAGAAAAGACTTCAGGCCAAAAGACTAGAGAAGGATGGAGCAGGTTTTAGTTCTGAGATGGAGAGGAAAGTTTGCATGCTCCTAACCAGAGAGCTGTGTTCACCTCTATAGGAAAAAAATCCCGGCAAATGCAATTACAATTTTAAGAAACGGTAATTATTTTAGTTGTACTTGTAAGTCTGAGGAGCATTCACTTTCAATTTAATTGGAAGAAAAATGGCTACCAGTTATTGAACAGCAGGGATTTTTTTATTTTACACTTTCTCCCCACATAACGAAGCTATGAATCACTAAAACATATGGGTAGATACTAAAAAGAAGCATGGATGTCATCTGAAATTTAAATGAGGCAAAGGGTTGAGGAACCTATTCTTCCCTCCAGCCAGCCCCGCCAGTGACATCTGCTGGAAAGGTTACTTTGCAGAATTGCTTGTTTAAAAATCTTTTTCATTTTGCTCCATTTTCTAGGAGCATCTGTTGCGAGAAAACAAACTGCATGATGAACCTAGATTCATTATTAAAAGAAGAGATTATAATTTCCACATCATTCTCTCCATTCCCCACTTCCCCCTCCTTGCCCGTGTTTGATAATAATCTAGTCTCATAATGAAATTCATGAAGCCGCAACAACAAAGGAGTTCATGGAAGAGAACAGGAGCTTGTCAGATGGTATAGATTTGCATACTAATGAAGATTATGATGTTATTAATATTGCAAAAACTTAGTGTCCAAATGCCACTGAAATGTGGAATGACAGATCACGATTAAACTCCAAAAACAAATTAGAGTATATTTTATGATACAGTTATATCTCCCAACTGCTGAAGACACAAGTAAATCCATTGCTTGTAACTGAAATGTTTTATGATGTGTGTGGTGCTACAAAAAGGTTAATAAATGTAGACTTGAAATATGTTTTATTAGCTGTATTTTATTGGGGGAAAAGTATTGAAAACTGCAATTTTCTAAAATTACAAAGGCTGATCAAAAAATCAAATAATGTGAAAACTATGTGCTGCATATGGGATTGTGGTTCAGAGGAATCCTGGTGTTTTGGCTTCTGGTAGAAAAGACAATCTAGCGGTTAAGGCAGAAGGGTGAGCTTAAAGGAATGAGGTTTTATGTCTGCATTTGCCACTCACTTTCTTGGGCAAGTCTCTTAATCTCTCTGTGCCCCTATTTCTGCATTTTTAAAATTGTATTGTAATATTTAATTACCTCAGACGGTGTTGACAAGGCTCATTCAGTGTTTATAGTGTTCATTGAGATCAGGTGATGGCAGACACGTAGAAGTCTATGCTTTATAATATTGGATAGTAGCGGAGAATAAAGTCTCAGCAGTTGGTCAAATCGTAGGTGAAACTCCGCACTACTCCGTAGCTACATGTGGGCTCACTAATTAAGAGCAATTTTGAAAGTACTCCTTGGTCTTTGCTCTATATGACACCTCGATATTGCTGTTTTAGTGGAACATTGACTGTATCTTCTGGGCAGTGAAGTGTTTGCCCCATTAGATCCTCAGTCAGTTGGCCCTATCTGGTCAGCTATATAAGTGAATATTAATTGTCTCCAAAAGAAATTCCATCTAGTTGAAATGCTTATGGATCCTGGGAAAAAAGTGTGTGGACCTTTTCTTCAGGAGTGCAGAGCATTTCTCTGTATTCTCTAGTAGCTGCTAATACCTAATCATGTTTTCTTGTCCAGCATCACAACATTTTTTTTTAACGTCCTATCTCCAATTTCAGTCCTTTAAAGTTTTCACCTGTCTTTCTGTTGTACACTTAAGCCATTTATAAGGCTTACGTTCTGTCTTCCATCTCTTCAGAATAGCCAAAGGTCTTGGAATGCTCCAAAAAAGTGCTTCAGGATTTCTCAGTTGTCAAGCCAAATACATTAAGTAATGATACAGATCTGGTTCTTCACTGCCTTGCATCTTATATGGCCATTGATGTCTGTGAAAAGTGGGTGTTTGATACTATCAGAATGGTGGTATTTTTCACCCACCCATTTTGCACAGGTTTAAATGACTTTTAAAGTATACAGCAGTGGAGAATTAAGCAGTGATCTCAGCCTGACAATTAAAGATGCGAGGTAGAGCGCTGATACTTTTTTTTTTTTTGCCACCTTCAGACAATATCCTCTAGCCACAATCCAGATCTGTAAAAGGGGAGAGGTCAGTACAGTATTTGTATTAACAAGCTTGTCTTCAAGTTCTAAGTACATAATTAAGTTAATCCACTATAAAAGAAGCCTCTGTTGGTTGAGAAGAGAGCTACAAAGGAGGTAGAAGCCATTTTGCAGGGAAACGATTGAAAAAGGTGATGTCTGACCAGATTTCAATGATAGTTAGTGACTGTGAAGAACTTCAGTGACATTTAATGTTTGAACTGTATGAGCCTAACAATGAAGTTTATGCTTCACGGTTATGTCTTGCCACATATCATGCTCATTTTAAATCTAGCTGAAAGTTACTAATTTTACAATGAAATTGTTGAGGAGACCAAAATTCTGTGGAAAAGAAGGGTTGTGAAAGGCCTGGAAGGCAGTTGAACTGGTATAGTTCTGCCATGCTCACTGTGGGAGCAGGGCAGAGCAAAACATGCATGGGAGTTGCGCAAGCTGCACACACCAAGAAGCTCAGCTTTGTGTGTGTGTGTGTGCGCGCACACACGTACACAGTGTTATAGGGGCTGAGGCAGGTGAGCCCATTTCCTATCCCTGTCTGTTGGCCAACTTCACAACCTATGCACATGCGGGAGGGGTGAGGAGGGACACTGAGGATAGGAAGCTCCCTAGTGTGCTGGCAGTTTCCTCAGGTTGTATGTGTGGGGGGATAGGTCTCGGCCTAGTACACAAGTGCTTTTGTACAGAGAAGCAGAGATTCATGTTCAAATATTTTAAAGGGTTTCTGTGTTAAGATTTAGCTCTAGGCAGACGGTCTGTCACTTACATGGAATTTTAAATAATGTAAAAGTTTCAGGATAAGCTTTGCAGTTCACCTTAGAAATAGTCTGGCTCTTTCTAGAGGTTTTGAGGTGACCACATCATCACATTAGTGTTCTGCAGCTAATAGCCTTCCTAAGAGTCTGCAAGGTTTTCAATCGCCGATTTTGATGCTCCCTCCCCAAATGAAAGCTTTTCAGTTCACCTTTAATATGGATTAATAAATCTGTGTGAAAATAATACAACATGGAAAAAATGACAGATCTGGCAGCCTAAACTTGTACTCGTTTTTGACATTTTCTCTGAGGGATTGAGGCTTGAGCAACACCTTGTATCTCTGCTTTAGCTGATAAAAATCATTTCATATTTTGAAAGAATAACAGTGTGGGAAAAAACAGACAGCTTGTCTAGTCTCTCTCACCTTCCACACAGGATTGTTCCTCATCGAACACTTACTTGTGTCTGGTCCCCTCACGTATATTAAGCAGGACAATGGTAGGGCTACGGTATTCTGTGCATGTAGTGGTTTAATGGTGATGCTGTTTACTTTTGAAGTGGTGCAGGCCATGCCAGAATCACTTAAATGACAGGCAATAGGACATTTACTTAGAGATGGAAAAACCCTGCTGGGATAGGAGTTATATGGGTTACCCCTATATGAACAAGTGCTAAAATCCACACAGTGCCCAAATGGTAGTCTGTGTATTAGTGGCTTTCATAAGCGCGTGTAGCAGCCCAGTGTCTACAAGCACACAATATTTTGTGCTACACTGTCATTAGAGTCTTTAATGGAGAACTTGGTGAAAATAGATAGTAGGGACTCTCCAACAATACATATTCATTGCTTTTATGTTAAAGTAGGATTCCTCCTGAACATCGTATTTCCAAGGAATTAGTATCTAATACATGAAGGCAGACTTCTTTGCCTTACTAACATTTATTTCTAATTTATCTTTTGTTCTCAGTTTCTTGAGCAAAGTACAATTACTGTATACTTTGGGACTGGGAATTGGGCTTAAAAGCTCTGCATATTGTAAACCCACAGACTCACAATTTCTTTCCGTATCACTTCTCCCATTCCAGCCTTATCAATATCTGCCTACCCTATTTCTCTGTTTACAGGAGTATGGTGATACTGCTGAGATTTAACTGCCAGTGTTGATGCTAATGCATTGTATATCTGTGCGGCATGCCAATAAATCCACATTCCTGGGTACAAATTCAAATATAGTGTAAATGGCTCTCTGTCAAGAATGGGAACTGCACCTGCTGATACCAGGGCCGAATCTGGCCCCTAGAATCAGAAAAAATAAGGGATATTGTGAACACTTAAGGTCTGCTTCTATCAGGTTGGGCAGGGACCTTCCCCTTCACAAAACATGGAATTTATATGCATAATATCTCATGCACTGCAGTGAAAATCTATCCCATGGCCAATCCTTTATCTGTGAAAGAACCAACTCCTGCAAAACTGAACCACTTGGGATTAAAGCCTCTTCCATTTTGCTGTCCTTTCTTTCAAACAAACATACAAGTTATAAGTCAACAAGGTGCAATTTTCAGCCTCCCTTACCCACTATAATCTGGAGTTATGTGCAAATATGTTGTGATAAATTCACTCCATTTGATGCAGAGCTATAAAGGTGGTCCATACGGTCTTTCCTTTGGAAGAACCACAGCAGGTCTGAACATGGCTTATAATAAGTGGGTGCAACTCCTCTGAATTCATGGCGTTACACCCACTGACTCCTAGGTCTGGATCTTTCCTGATGTGCCAGACTAGTTTACAGAAGTCAGAAATATTTTATTTCTGATTGGCTGCCGAGGGGAAAAGGGGTAACTAGGATTAGTGGGAAAGAGTTTGCATATGGTTCGATTCTATGAGCTTTATCTCAGAACGTATGACTGCTGACAGAGTTTGGCACAACATTACATTTCTACTACATCTGTATTTTCCACCAGGTAATACTGGATGTAAGAACTCCCCCTACGCCCCAGCATTCTTACTTTGTCTCCCCTCTATATGTATTTAGGTCCCCGTGGCTCTTCCTGTGATCCCCACAAAAATAATAAAAAAAAAAAATCCCCCAATAAACTTCAAAAGTCATTTCAAGAAAAATCTAGCTGTGTGTATTTTAGCTTGGGGAGGATGGGCAAGAGAAAACATGGGAGCAATTCAGAGAAAAATGTTGTATTGTGGTACTTAAGGGGCGATGGCGCTGAATCATTGCTTCCCACCTTGTTTCTGTGTGATCATGACTTAAATTACCCGGCAGCCTTTACCTTGCTGCAAGAACTTCACTTACAGGTGCTGCCTATGGTTGTGTTCTGCAGTGCCAAAGTTCTGATATATGAAGTCCAACAGCTTTCCTCTTTAGTTTAAAGGGAAAGCTCCAGGACACCAAATATCAGTTCATGACATTGCAGATGTTGGACAGCTAGTGGTAAACGCATTGTACATTTGAATCCCTTCACGTGGTTTCCCCTTTCTCGGCTGCCTTTTGTAATTTCTGAAACCTCTTTTCTCCCGTTAGTCTCATTCCCCTTTTAATTCTTCTTACTGTAGAATGTCCTTTTTTTCTTTACAAATTTGCTTCAAACCATCTCAGCTGCTGGATATCATTATCATATCTCTGTTTCAAAAGTCTGTCTCTTGCCTCCTAAAACAATTGCCTCTTCATTTAAGAGGTAGGTGTGTGTGTGTGTGTTCGTCCGTTGATTTGACGAGGACCACTCAGTCATCCGTGAATTGCTGGGACTGATTCTGTCTGTGTGTGCGCAGATGGCTGATGAGGCCGATCCTTGCACGAAAGGTCCGATGACAGATAGGACAGGGGATGAGGAGGACATCTCCAGCAGGGTTACTGGCACGGGCTTTTCTGGCTTGCCTTTTTTGTTCTGCTGCAGCCGTCCTTTTGGCCTCACATGATTCGGCACCTTTATACATTAAGGAGTGCCATGTAGTCCGATTCATTGCGCTCTGTTCCCAAGAGTCAGGATTGATGTCAAACGCTTTAAGGGCAGCTTTGAGAGTGTCTTTGAAGCGCTTCTTCTGACCCCATGGGACCGCTGTCCTTGTTGCAACTCGCCATAGAAAAGTCGCTTTGGTATCCGATGATCTGACATACGGACTACATGCCCTGCCCAGCGTAGCTGCGACTGCATCAAGATGGTAAAGATGCTGGGCAGGTTTGCTTGGGCGAGTACTTCAGTATCTGGGATCTTATCCTGCCACTTGATTTTGAGGATTTTCCTGAGGCTTGTTGTGTGGAAGTGGTTCAGCTTCTTGGCGTGGCGCTGATACACAGTCCAGGTTTTGCTGGCATAGAGCAGTGTAGGGAGAACAACCGCCCTGTATACTTTCAGCTTGGTCTGGGTGGTGATGCCTCTTCTGTTCCAGACGTTGGAGTTTAATCTGCTGAAAATTGCACTGGCTCTAGCGATCCTGATATTCACCTCATCATCTATGGTGGCATTTTGGGACAGTGTGCTGCCAAGGTATGTGAATCTGTTCATTGCATTGAGTCTCTGGCCATTAATAGTAATGTTGGGCTCAACATAGGGCTTCCCTAGGGCCGGCTGATGCAAGACTTCAGTCTTCTTTGTACTGATGATTAGACCGAAGTTTGCGCAAGCGTTGGAAAACTTATCTACGCTGCATTGCATATCAGCGTATATATATGCTGGCTCATTTAAGAGGTACTTGTGGTATTTAACAGCTAATCAGTTTTTCACCTTCTTTTCACTCTCTGCTGCCCTTCTCCATGTACAGGCAGACCCCCTTTTCAGTACACCTCCCATATTTTGTTCACCATTTAGATTTTGTGTCATCCTGCCCCTTTTGTTCTCTCTGTGCTCTGTCTATTCCACTCCAGATTTCTTTTGTCCAATTAACTTTTTTCTATTCCATCTGTTCATTGACGGAAGCTTCACTGATGCAATATTTCACTTAATCTAGTTCCCTTCACTGGTGTGGGCATTTTCAGTTATTTTTAAAGAAATGTTGCAGTATCTGAGCCCGACTGAGCTTTCACTGAAGTCAATGGCATAGCTCCCACTGGCTACAGCAGTGCTGGATCAAGCTGTAAGTGTGGTGCCGTGATGTGGCATTTTGTGCAATAATCCATCAATAACACTGATTTGTGTGATCTTTTACCCAGCATGGTTAAAGATGAGAAATGAAAGGCAGATCAGTTAAAATGTATTAGACGGGCCTCATCAGGAAAACCTTTAGAGCTGTAAGGATATTAATAAACAGCAGTGTGCATGAAGAAAGAGGAGGAAAATCATTCAAGTTTACCTTCAAGTATGGTGGCAGAATTTTAACAAAGGTTAAAACCTCTCCAACACATTGGTGATCATTAGTCCACCATTACTTTACAGTAGAGCTGTCCAAACTGGAGCAAGCATCACCCACCCTTGAATTCTGGGAACAATCTGGGCCTTGCTCTGTAACAGAACTGGAGTGTGGTGTGTTGAAAACTGTATTAAAACTGTATCACTTTAAATGCATAGGGGCTTATTCTGTTCCTGCTGGCAGGCTAGGGAAGCATGTGATCTGGGTCTAGTGCAGTCAGTCTGCAGAAAGCCAGCCTAGAGTAAGGTGGGTTGACTTGTGTGTGCATATTATTTTGGACTGTTTTGTATTCTAAATATTATAGGAGAGCTTTATCTCAGGCAGTTACAGATGCTAACATTAGTAAAATTGTATAGCTTCATAGCATCAGTCTATGAAATACTGTTTTAAGATTAAATTCATTGGCACAATTTTCTTTTAATCTTGCTTGGCCAAGGTGGATGCTTAGTGGGATACACGATCCTCAAATGCTGCCTTCTGGCACTCCTTGAGAAAGTTCTCCACAGAGCAATATGAAATGCACCATATTAATTCAAGGATTTTTCTCAAAGTAACCAGAAATAAATTTGTTCAAGGAATCTTGGATGTACAAGTAACTAGGCTGGGTGTGTTGCAATGCTTGAAGTTCTGAGAAAATGGCTGTTGGTCTTGTGTGTCATACTAGAAGCCATAGCAAGGTTTTTTACCCGATCACAGTTTAAAATAGGAAATTTCAGGCAATAGAACAATGAAACTTTAATGAAAGCTTGGCAGTTCAATATTTAGGACAACAGATAGCTAAAAACACAGTAAGAGAGATTCACAAGGTCCTAAGACATTTAGTAGAAAACTTCCAAGTTATTGGTGCTTGTGCTGCTAGGCATTTTTGAAAATATCCCCCTTATTGACCAAATAGCAAAACATGGCTTACACAGAGTTTCAGAAAAGGATTCCCCCCCCCATTGTCTTAGCAAAATCATCCTCCTTTATACCAGACAGAATTACTTAAAAAAAAAATCCTGTAAACCCCCCCACCAAAAAACCCCCCAACAATAAAATCTCCCCCCTCCCCGCAAATGAATTATATTTTGGGTTTTCTTAGTTCATAGTGAAATATACTTCCGCATGCCACTGGGCATGCTGCCATGTACACTGAATTCTTTTCATAGTCACTATGACACTTTTGGTAGCTAAGCTGTGATTAGATGCTTTTGCCTTTCGCTTCCTGAAATCAGCTTTCTTTCGGAGTTAGCAATGCACATTGAGCCAGAAACTCATTTCAAATGCTGACTTGACCAGTTCAGATTTGTGCTAAAGAAAAATAAAATGGGTTTTGAAAGATAGAATGATCCTTATAAACCTTTGGGAATGATACTCCTCTGTTGCTGGAAGGATTCTGGCATTTAATTTTTAAAAGGCAGGTTTAAAATTGTACTTTGAAATAAGTATATAAATGAATCATTGCCCTTTACCTACTAATTTGTTCAGCTCACATTTTTCTGAAGGCAAAAGGAAAAGGACTGCTCTTTTTGTATTTGGGCTAAATAGAATTTATAATACTGTCTCATGTGCTTGAGGGTAATAGGAGTGTAATATTTAATGATGGTATGATGGGCCACGTAGAGGAAAGACAGAGAGACATAGTGTCTAGTATTGCAGTAGTATGCCAATCAATTGTGGCAAATCAGAGAAAAATCTGAAAACTAGATAAAAAAGGAACTCCTCCTTCCCCTGCCAACAATTAGATCAAAGATCATTATGAGTGTGAGCTTGATGAAATTTAAATTTGGGTAATGAGGTGTCACTAGAGTGAAGATCACAAAATGTAACTACAAAAGAAAGAAGCCTGCCAGGCATTATTAAACCTATCCTTTTGACTACAGTCTGAAGATTCTCCCAAATCCTTTATGCAATGAAAATTTAAAACAATGTGATTAACCTTAACTATGTCATTAATGTAATAATGGATCTGTAAGATGGTGTCTTACAATCTCCACTGCACTTTCTTTGTCAATTTCATACTTGGCATTGACTAATGTGTGTAATAAGACACACAAGATGCCCTTCAATCATTATTTGGATTCTCTCTCTCTCTCTCTCTCTCTCTCTCTCTCTCTCTCTCTCTCTCTCTCTCTCTCACACACACACACACACACACACACACACACACACACACACACACACACACACACACACACACACACACACACACACACACACACACACACACACACACACTATTCGTGGAGTTATTAGGTTGGAAAATAGTCTCCAGCTATAAAGATTCTAGTTGCTAACCTGTAACATCAGAAGTCAGCACTGTGAAAAATTGGAACTCATAAGTAGTTCATGGTTCAGAATCCATATAGAATTTTTTCAAGTATCAGTGTTTGCACAGTTTTACACACATTCAGTATTTGAGTTATCAATCGATTTTAATCAAATAGGCAGACATATTCTGGTTCCAATACTGCTTTAATTTCATAATGCTACATTATTTGAATAATCAATATAGTTCCCTTCCCATTTCTATTGGACTGAAGCTATTCTGGGCATTCTTGGGGGTTTTTCCCCTCCTTTCCGGGAGTTTAGCTGAGTTTGTTACCCATAGACCATTGTTAAATGGAACACTCAAATGCATTTTGAGGGTGCAATAGTATCCTTATCAGTTACTGCAACTGAAGGCTGGTTTGCTTTTTCTTTTAATTACTTTAATATTAATAATACATATAATTATTAAGGAGTTGATAGTATAATATATTTTGATGTTACATTCTGCCTTTATTTGTTTTACAAAGTTGAGTGGTCGTATTCCTGTTTTACAGATGGGGAAACTTTTAAACACAGCAATTATGTAACTTACCTATCCTCAAACAACAGTTGCCCTCAGCAAAGAATAGAACCCAGGTCTTCTGACTATCACTTCTGCATTCCAGCTGCTGGGCAATAATACTCCTATCATATAACCTCACAATTTCATTTATATAAAACATCACCCAGACCTGCATAGTTGCGTTCCATATTTCTCCAAATATCTGAGGTGTGCAGATCCAAAGTTGAACATCTCATAACATAAAGTCCAGTCCCATCTGCAGTTGAACTCTTCCAAAGCTTGGAAATGTTTGTATCTGAGGTTTTGGATTGGGCCTATTACTGGTTTAAATGTTGTATTGCCTGTGCAGTAGGAGCAGTGGGCTGAAGCTCAGGAGAATAAACAAGCTTAGGTATTAGGAAGAATGTTTTGGTAGTGAGGTCAGCCAGAAATTGTAGTGAGATTGTGAGAGTACTAGAGGTCCTTAGGGAAAATTCAAAAAAGCTTATGGAAAGAGGTCCTTTCTATATGAATTAGGTGGTTGGGTACATGATCACTTGCTTTAAATGATCAGGCCTTGATTTCATTTTATTCTTTCTTTTCTCATTATGGAAGTTTTATCAATCACTTAATAATGACTTTTACTTTCTTCTTTATTTCTGTCTCTGTTTTTATTCTTTTATTTGTTTGGGTGATTTCCTCTACTACCCCCATCCCATACATCTCATGCTTAAAATAAGACAAATTGGTAGCAGAAAATGTCAATCCGGACTTGACCAAAACTCCAGGTATTGGTGAGCCAGAACTAGTGGGCTTGTTTTCATTGGTGATGAGAAAGAGGGTCTCTCTCTCTCTCTCTCTCTCTCTCTCTCTCTCTGTGTGTGTGTGTGTGTGTGTGTGTGAGAGAGAGAGAGAGAGAGAGAGAGAGAAGCTGCTGGGGAGGAAGGTCTGAGGGGGGGAATCCAGATTTCAATGAGTGCAAAGGAGGTGAAAAGAATGGGAATGGAAATGTTGTAGATGGCAGTGGTCTTTTTAAGGATGGGGCAAATGTCCCTGGGGAAGTATGGGGATGGTGGACATTGTGTCAGAAAAGGATTAGGGAGGTGGAAAGGATGAGGATGACCAACATGGGTGCTGAAGTCGCTGGAGATCAGAGACGGTGGACGCTAGAAGTGGAAAAAAACGGAGGACTGGGAATGAGGAGAAAAGTAGGGGCAGAACTGATAGTAGCAGCAAAAGGAGAGATGTAGGTGACAGGAGGTGTATGAGTGGAGGACACAATAAGGCGTAAGAAAGTGGATGGCAACAATAAGGGATTGTAATCATAGTGGAATTGTTTGAAGTACTGTTTTGTAGCCATCTTGGTCCCAGAATATGAGAGAGACAAGTTCAGGGAAGTAATGTCTTTTATTGGATCAACTTCTGATGGTGGAAGAGTCAAGCTTTTGAGATCCACTGAGCTCTTCTTGAGAAAAGCTTGTGACTTCCACCAACGGAAGTTGATCCACTAAGAAGCATTACTTCTTTAGTGGATCTAGTCTTTAGTTATTTTTATCAGTTTAGGTGATCACTCTCATTTTGTGACACTAACGTTTGCACCAAGATTTTCAAAAATAGGAACCCAAAGTTAGACTCCTAGAGCCATACTTTGGTTTCTAAATAGGTGAAATATTTTTCAAAAGTGCTGGGCAGCTAACAGCTCCCACTAAAGCCAACAGTGCTCAGCACTTTTGAAAATCAGGGAACTTATGTACAAGGCTAAATTTGGATTTAGAGCAGGGGTGGGCAAACGTTTTGGCACAAGGGCTACATCTGGGTAGGGAAATTGTATGGCGGGCCATGAATGCTCACAAAATTGGGGATTGGAGTGCAGGGTGGGGTGAGGGCTCCAGCTCATCCCATAGGGATGAGGGGTTAGGGTGCAGGAGGGTGCTCCAGGCTGTGACCGAGGGTTCAGAGGGGGATCAAGGCTGGGGCAGAGGGTTGGGGTGCAGGAGGGGTTAGGGGTGCAGGCTTTGGGTGGTGCTTACCTCGAGCAGCTCCCAGAAGCAGCAGCATGTACCCCCTTCAGCTTCTACAGGGAGGAGCGGCCAAGTGGCTCTGCGCGCCACCCTATCTTCAGGTGTCTCCCCTGTAGCTCCCATGGATCACGGTTCCCAGCCAATGGGAGCTGTGGGGGCAGCGTGCAGAGCCCCTTAGCTTTCCCTACACATAAGAGCTGGAGAGGGGACCTGCCACTGCTTCTGGGAGTCGTGCGGAGCAGGGAATTCAAGGGCTGAATTAAAAAGTCTGGAGGACTGGATGTGGCCCCTGAACTGTAGTTTTCTCATCCCTGATTTAGAGGTTTAAATTTAGGCTGTTAATGTTGACATTATTGGCCCTAATCCTTCAAACCTGTTGACCCATGTTATGAAGGTAATATTGATGGTCAGTGTTTAGGTGACGTTTCGGGATACCCCAATTCTTAATGCCATAAAAGCTGCCATTTATCTTGATTGTATTGTAATTTCTTGTCTGAGAGATTCTGCTTGTCCTGTTAATAGGAGATTTCATTGTGGTGAGTATTTTTCTTATTATTGTATTTTATTATAATTAAGCATCAGTAATGTCAATCAACTGATCTTAACTGTAAAAGCCTGGCAGTATTGTGACTATATCTCTGAGAGAAGTCTTCTTGTAATTCTTGTGCCAATATTAGAACTCGTATTAACTCTGAAATATTTCCAGAGGAACAGGATATATTACACTGACTTTAATGCAACATACTTGGTGCCATAAATCAAGAGCAACATTTAATGAAAGTTTTTGCAGGGCATATAACTATATGAAAATAAATGACACAGGTATTTTCAGGTCCGTAAACTAATTATTATAATTTTGCTTTCCACATGCTATCTCTCCTTTTTAAGCCAAAGTAATGATCTGTGTTATCACAAAAGTGCCTCCACTAAATCTTTTGAAATGTCAGACGAGAACTAATATTTACATCAGAATAATAACTACAATTACTTACCCACTTTCCAATTCATTTGGAGTCAATTATTCTTTAGTACTGAGCGAAATGGAGCTTTACTGTAATACTGAAATGAGTTTAATTAATCCTGTTCCACATACAGCAGGCTGATAAATGAAATTCAGCCTGTAATTTAAGAGCTTGGGGAAATAGTGTGATATTAAGGGTGCTTTGAGTGATTGACAGTTTAATTTATTATAAAGAACAGCATTCTGTCTTAGCGTGGAGTTTATTCCAGTTCTCCAATTAATGATTTCAACTAGGGAACAGATCCTAGTTCTATGACGACTTTTCAACCAGAATTTTTATGGACTTTTTGGCACAGCATATTAGTTATTACACACCTGTGGCCCTTTGTTTCATAAAAATGACTAATAAAGAAGGGAATGCAAAATACCAAAAATGGTGTTGAAAAGTTTTTCGGAGCAGGGGGATAAGATATATTTGTCTAGTAGAATTTTCCACTGGTTGAGATCATATTCTCATCAGGAAGGAAAAGGGTAATTGGATTTAAATGTCAAGATGCTCCTCATGTAGGTTTGAAGTCACATAACTATTTTCTCAGCTACATTTTTGTTCTTGTGATTATGAAAACTGCAACCACTTGTCACTGAAGATGATAGCAAGGAATTCTCCAGGACTGAGTTAAATACTGAATTATAGCCTCCAGGTTTAACACACAGTCAACAGAAAAAGCAACACAACACCCCTGGAAAAGAAGAGAAATAAATTGCTCTGCTAGGTTAGGTATATAGTAGTGAGGTAGCAATTCAACCAAGAAGCATATCAGATAAAGTTAAGATACTGTTATCCAGACAGATTCCTTATTCATGCAGAAACAGGTTCAAATGTTACAGAGATATGGAGGAGTAGCTTTGTGGATGAAAATGGATTTGCCTCCAGCCTAGCTTCTTGAAAATGGCGCCAGGGCGTCAACAGTCCCAAATCCCTGGACAACTATAGATATGTAGCAGTTCAGTCACTTCTTGGGTGGAAGGTAGCAATCAACTGGCACACAGCATAGGGCACAAGACTGAATAAACTTTAGCCACAAACATTGGACCGAGTTCCAACCCTTTCAATATTCTCTATAGGATCTGCATTGTCTATGCAGAGCAGACATAGTCTCAGTTTTTAAAGTTTCCTTCAGAAAATTCAAAACCAATAAACTGTTTTTCTGAGCCAGAAGGATGAAAGCCTACACCAGCCTTGCTTGGATTTGAACTTTCATTCCAGAGAGACTGTTGCCATCAAAGCTGAAGGAGAATCTCTAAGATACAATCCTGCTTATACATATTCTTATCCATAGACAGACTGCAGACTGGCTTTCTCAATAAAATACTGTATATTCCCAAAATTTGAGTGCATTGACTTTAGTTTCTATTTATCCATCTTAGGACACTACCTAAGTCCATGATAAGTTACCATTCACTTGTTTGCTACTTCCCTTGCTATTTCTCAAAATAAATTGTTGCCTGTGCATCTGTTTTTAAGTAGCTAACTGGACAAGAGCTCTAGGGTCCACTCTTTTGATATATGAATGCCAAAAAAAAAATTAAACTTCTCTTATTTTCTTCCTGTTTGGACTGACTGGTGCCTTTTGAAATTATCTTTTTGCACATTGCCAAATTTTGATATTTACATCACATTCATAAGTACTGAATTCAGTCCCTGAAGCTAGATGTTGGGATCCACCAGTTCTGAACAGGCAGTAAAATGCCTTTCCCACTGTCTCCCATCAGTGCTTTAATGTAGGTTTTTGTTAGTATGCACAGAAAATATGATGGATTTACAAAAGCATTTTCTGCATCATTGATTCTGTGAGATCCAATTTGAAAATTAAAAATATTAGGGTTATCCTTAAGCTAAGGTTTAGAAGAACAATCAACCAATTAAAATTGACTGGAGCTTTTTAAATACTCATTTACACACAAGAGTTGTGAGAAATTGTGGATTTTTTTGGGTAGTATATTCCTTCTTTTCTCTGGTATGGTAAGTGCCCATATTAAAGCTGCTAGGTAGGAAAGAAGAGAGAGAGAAAAATAAAATGAATCTAGTCTGAGCCCGGAGAAAAGATCAGAGCATAAAGCCATAACCCATTAAAGAGAACAAGCAGATAAAAATCATCTGCTGCAGTCACGCCGCTATTGAGTCTTGCTGCCATAAGTGAAGTTTCTCTACTCAGGTAGAACAGAAAGAGTCAGTCATGGAGATTTAACCTGCATCACGGTTCGGTGGTCCAAGAAATTCTGATAGGAACTCATTGCAGCTAGGTAGGCCTGGATAGAGGTTCATCTGTTTGGATCTCAGTAAATTAGTGCCTTAAGCATTATGGCCAAGAGTGTGCTCAGATATGAAAATATAGTCCCAAGATGTTAGTCTCATTTCTGACAGAGCCCACAAAACAATGCTCCAACAAAACGATAGGGTGGCGAGGAAAGGGTGATTGGGGACAGACCTATAAGATTAGAATTACTCAGCACAGGCCTGTACACAGCATGCTGGTGCAGAGTTTCAGATATTTTTTAATGAAGAAAACTGATTATATTAGTGTTGTTTCATTTATAGTGGGTGTTATGGTGAGATTGTGTCTTCAGATGAAATTCTATAGCCTGAATTGCACTAGATGGTATAATGATCACCTCTGGCCTTAAAATCTATGAATTTGTGACAGAGCAGTAGCTTTGCACACTAGCTCAAGGAGTACAGTCTGTGAAGAGAGGGAAGAGGTTGGCATGGAGAGGGAGCATGGAGCCAACAAAATACCCCGGCCTTTCCACTCCCATGGTTTCTCAGCACATAGTGAGATATGGAAACTTCCTGTACAGTGTGTCTGCTTCCTAGCCTCATGTGCAGGGATTCATAATTCCATAGGCCTTACTGGTTGGCCTTGCTTGCATGAATAAGATGAACACAGTACTGTGAGAATTCCATAGCCATAGAGGGACTAGGAGAATTTAGCCATGTATTAGTTCATGAAAAAAAAATTCTGAGTTGTGGTGGTGATTAAAAAAAAAAAGACAATCCTCTTTTGATATTTCTGGTATTTAAGTTTTAATACTAAATTTTACTTAGAGATTTTTGTCTGAGAATTTGTCTTGACATTGTGGCTAATGGTTTTATTGCCCTTTGCCCTCTGAGTAATATATTTTCTTTGTTTGTAGAAGCATTATTTAAAGTTTGTATTGTATTGGTAATGTTCTTAGCTAGAATTAGCTGAGGCAGCACATTTTTGTTGGTGGGTTATCTTTGATGTGATTTCTGTAGTTCATTACATAGTTCTTCCTTTACCCCTTAATTTTTCAGTACATGATAAATTGTCCCCTGCATGTTTTTTCAGCTTCTACCATACCACAAAGTATACATTTGCTGATTACACATTAATCTCATACTCTGCGATCATAGGTTCTAATACAATTCATACTTTTTAAAAAATCTCTAAGTAAACTGGATGGATATATGGATAGGTATGGAATAGGTATGGATAGGATATATGGATAGGTATGGAAATGTTATCCAAAAGACGTATTTCCAACTGATACCTTTAAAAACTGAGGCACTACAAAGAAATAAATTAAAACCATATCTTTCCCCGAGTTGGAACTGTTGTGTAATCAAAAGAATGTGTAATCTCTATTTGCAGGCTTCAAATGCTGTGTAGTTTCAAACATTAGATTAATAATTGTTGAGTCCTGGCATATAAGAAGTTGAGGTTGAATTCGTCTCTGATCTAATTATGAAAATACCATGACTTCAATGCAATCTCCTTCTAAAACAATTAAGTTCCCACCCCGGGTAATAAAGTAGTTGAAATTTTCTTGATCAAAGGTTTTTATGCACCAATTGCACTACTGTACGTTCATTACAGTATACTGCTGTGAAGTAGAAATTGGTGGGCATTGAAAAGATAGCTTGGAATGAGGAAGTAGATTCTCCTTTAGGACCATGCATAACTGATGGTCAATGGATTAGAGATGACAAAATTGCTCTTTGCTTACATAACATAATCCTTTTATATTCCAGGCAATATATTTAGCTGAGTCATAAAGCAGTGATGTGTTAGTGGCGTCTCATGGGGCTTGAGGGAGACCCATGTCGAAATTTCATCATTTTATTGAAAGTTGAAGTGATTGCCCTTCAACTGATGGATTTTGACTGACTTTGGGAATGGCTATATCATACCTTCCAGGGATGATTTGTATCATAAGTACTTCTGGAGAGCTAGTTTTCTTTGGAATGCACTAGATGGCAACAGGGCTCAGTGTCCTCTAGGCCCCGAGGAAAGGCTAGTATACACTGAATCAAAAATGGTAGTTTTGAATGAGTTAGGACTAGAAAAAAGCCAAAAGGTGAGAATCTCCCTCCCCCACAGTAAGCGATCTAACCAGAATTCATCTATCTAGTATTCAGGTCTAAATGCCACACACGCCCTACTTATGGTCCTGATCCTCTTTTCATTTTCATTACTGCAAATCTGCAGTAACTCTCTTGGCTTCAGTGGAGTGTCCCCACTTTTATATGAGTGGAAGTGAGAGGAAAATCAGGCCTTATCTTTTTATCCAATGTAACTAAGGTAAATTGATATGAAGCTCCAGCAATGAAATATCTACTTAAAATTCACAAGTGTGTCCTTGAGAATCTACTCTTTAAAGATATAAAAATGATAATAGTATTTGTCCTTTATTTTCAGTAACCATGGGGATTAGCGTGCTATTGTGACTTTTTCTATAGGCAGGTAAGAAGCAAGGTTGTCCTGATGTCCACTACTCCAGTTCCCCACGGTAAATAATGTAGGACCCCCGATTGAGCCAACAGGTTACAAACAATGCATGTTTCAGTTAACACTGGTTGCATGAACTACCATGCAGGTTCTGTTCACGGGGTCTTGGCACACAACCAGGCCCTTCTGCTCCATTTGGAGGTCTTGGTTCCATGCAGTTTGACTCCCCACAACCCTTGCTCAGCTGTCCCATAATGACCTGTCCTTCCTTGTTGTCCTGGAGTGGTGGATGCCCTTATCTTGGATTCTATAGGAGCACCAGATGGTGTTTCATTTTACCGGGATCTTTGACAAGAAGAGTGAAGTAAGGGCCACTTTTTCCACTTTAGGAAAATGTGTACCAGTGCACCACAAAAGCCCACCCGCAGCCCCAGTAGAGCAGTGGGATTTGAATAATACTTCCACTGCCACTTGTCTTTTCCCAGCTCCTGCTAGTATTCTCCAAATAATTTCATGGATTTGTGGGAAAAGGAAGACGCTCTTCGGTGGGATTCACTCCTCCTTCTCCAAGACTAGATTATAGGGGAGCAGCCATCCAACATCATTGAAGACTAAGTGGCCTCCTAATTCCACAGCAGGAGAAGGGTCAAGTCACTAGCAACCTAGAAGACACCTAACATAGACTTGGTATTTGCTATGGAGTAGCCCAGTTTAATATAGATGAACCCAGAAGGGTTCTATAGAAATTTCTGTACAATTTAATACAGAATAATATTTTTGTACGTATTTTCAATTCTCCTATATTATTCTATGGAAGGGATACAATCTCTATTACAATTCTGTAGAGTGGTTAGAGAAGCCTGTAGAAAGATTAGCAATTTCTGTTAAATTCCACACAAATATCACCATTCCAGGTACACAAAAGTTTCACATACATGGGCTGATATTCATAGATCACAGTAGATTACCTTCCCCATCAACCCCCACCCTCACTGTGGATGGGCTTCTGGTTTTAGGTGAACCTTTTCCAGAGCTTTTGTCCTTATATGTTCCTGTACCTCAGAAGAAATACTATGACTGAAATTGCTGAGTGCTTTTCATGTCTGGGGAGAAGCAGTAGCAGTTTCAGACTTTGAGAGGTACTGTAACTTGAATTCAAGAGTCATATTAATGAGCAATGGACCCTAATTTTATATCTGCAGTTTTCTACCCTAATCAATTAAAAGATGGAAATTCAAAGAGCAGCAAATAATAGTCTATGGCACCCACAATTTATTATTTGTACCTTCGATTTTAGGCCTGCAATTGATTTTTGGGTGAAAAATAAGAGGCTCAGTTGGGTCCATTTAAAATGCAGGGCCTTGAGATTTTCTTACCTGAATGATTATACACTAAAACTGTTGATCATAATTCTTCATGAAGAAAATGACTCCACACAAATCAATATGTGGCAGTAATCATAGAAATCATATCAAAATGAGATGTTTAATTTTTCAGAGAAGGCCAAGTTTAATAGTAATTGCATTTGCAATGTAATCAATATGCTTATTAGAGGGACAGAGTTTTCCCAAGATTTTACTTTAATGTATTTGTTAGATGTGACACAAACTTAAGTCGAATTTCCAATATGGACTGTAAAGGTATTGGCTGTTCTGAATTTTCTGGCAGAAAGAAAACCCCATCACATTACTTTTTATTGGAATTGAGTATGAAATGATTATTAATCCAGCTGATCACATATGCCATTTCAGAGCAGAGTACACTGGAGACAGAAGAAACATCATTTGTAATAAACAACTGAACAATGTCATCTGTATACATGAATATTTTGCATTTCACATGTAGACGGTCTAGGTTATTGATATTAAGACTGAAAAGACCTGACCCTATCACTGACCCCTGAGAAACTCCTACAGATGTGAAAAGTGGTTCTGACATGGAGCTCTGCAATGAAGCTCTTTGAAAATAATGCCAATGAGAGAAAGAGAGAAACATGACAAAGAAACAACATAAAGGCCAGGCATTTTGGATTTAGAGAGTAAAGTGGAGCAGATGACTGTGTCAAAAGCTCCCTTAACAAAGACAGGCAGACCTGTAAAATGACCTTTACCCAGAGCAGAGTAGACGTGATCAGTAAATTCAAGAAGAGCTGAGGCATTGTATGGTAGTTTAATGAGCTTCATGAAAAGGGCAAACATGAAATTAGAGATGAATTAGTTTATTGTAATTTAGATATTTGTTGATCTGGTCAGGAAGGATGTTTTCAATTATTTTCAACAGGAGAGATGAGATTAGCCAACAGTTTTAAAAATCAAATGCACATAGCAGTATGGGAAAGATGTGATATATAACCTTTTCTATTCAGCTGAGATTGTGCTGCTGGAGAGAGGTAGATAATGAGCGAATGAATGAAAAGCAGTAATGAAAGCTGTGAGGGGAGGGTGGGAGAGGGAGGAAGGGGATAAAGTGAGATGGTTAGAGCAGAGATTTTTCTGTAACTACTAAATCACAGTCAGATGCTGACATTCTGAGGTGTCATTGTTCTGCAAGAAAACCGTACATGACTAATGCATATGAGATAGTATGTGGTTCCCTTTCATTATCATCTTTATTTCTTAATTTAAAGGACTTTATGTGCAAGGCAAAAAGAGAACAAAGGATGAGACAGTAATTTACAGGTGTGTAATTTTTCACTTGCATGTGTATTGAAAATCCAGTGAAAATAGCCTTTCAGAATTGTCTTTGAAAACCGACTGGCCCAGGTACAATAACAGCTGCCTAGCTTAAAAACTCTAACATTACATTTAAAAACATGAGTCCACTTGAGTGAGTGTTTATCCTGATTGGGGATTAAACTCAGTTAGCTCAATATGTGCCAACCACAGATTATTGAATCGAGTCTACTCCTGAATATAGACAAGGCCTCAGTCACACCAATATAAATCTGGAGTGACTATCATCTCGTCTTCCCTCGGGGGGGGGGGGGGGAGGGGTCGACTGAAGATACGCAACTTCAGCTATGTTAATAATGTAGCTGAAGTCGGCGTATCTTCAGCCGACTTACCTGCCGTCCTCATAGTGGCGGTAGTTGGCGGCGCGTCTTAACGAGACGTGAGAAATCAATCGCTAAAAGGTCCTGTGAAGACCTACCCTATGATGTTAATGGAGTTACTTGAGTTACTATGCTGCTGTAACTGAGAGAAGAACGTAGTCCAGTAAACAGATCTATCAAGTAAGAATGTGCTATTTTCATATGGTCATTTTTTCAGACTAAAGTCTGACAAATCAGTCACCAGTCAGATTTGATTGGCTGGAATATCTCTGAAGCTGGCTAAAGTGGGCTGTTACTACAGTTAAATTACATGAAGAAGTGTTCTCCTGCCAAGCCAATCAGGATTAGAGTCCCCAAGAACAGGAATTTCTGATATGGGATTATAGATTCTAGAAGTTACTTAATATTAGCTGAGTTATAGAAAGCATTGTCACCAACAGCCTGCTAAATTACAGGCGAGAAAATGATTTTACAGGTTTTCCTGACACCTAAGAAGGAAGGTCTGCATTTTTTATGGACTGTCTGTAATTTTATAACCCTAGCAGGGAGATGATAAATAAAATCAGCAATAAGCAATAAACAAGTAACTGATAATATGATATGCCACCTACACAGCAATTTATTTTGTTTTAAAATATATAAAACAATAAATAATATCTTGTGGCTTTATTTTACTGAATTAACTATTTTTCTAGTTCTTGGAAGGGCAAAAAAAAGAATTTGAAGAACAACTAGACAAAAACTCAAAAAGTTATAGCAATTTTTATTAAGTACATCAGAAGCAGGAAGCCTGCTAAACAACCAGTGGGCCCATTGGGCAATCAAGGTGCTAAAGGAGCACTCAAGGATGACAAGGTCATTGCATACTAAATTAATTCTTTGCATTGATCTTCATGGCTGAGGATGTCAGGGAGATTCCTAAACTAGAGCCATTAATTTTAGATGACAAATCTGAGGAACTGTCCCAGATTCAGGTGTCACTAGAGGAGGTTTTGGAACAAATTGATAAACTAAACAGTAATAATTCACCAGCACTAATGGTATTCACCCACCCAAGAGTTCTGAAGGAATTCAAATGTGAAATTGCAGAACTACTAACTGTAGTTTATAACCTATCATTTAAATCAGCTGCTGTACCAAATGACTGAAGATAACTAAAGTGACGCCAGTTTTTAAAAAGGGCTCCAGAAGTGATCCTAGTAATTACAGGCCAGTAAGCCTGACTTCAATACTGGGCAAACTGGTTAAAACTATAGTAAAGAACAAAATTGTCAGACACATAGATGAACATAATTTGTTGGGGGAAAGTCAACATGGTTTTTGTAAAGGGAAATCATGCCTCACTAATATACTAGAATTCTTTGTAGGGGTCAACAAGCATGTGGACAAGGGGATCCAGTGGATATAGTGTACTTAGATTTTCAGAAAGCCTTTGACAAGGTCTCTCACCAAAGGCTCTTAAGCAAAGTAAGCTGTCATGGGATAAGAGGGGAGGTCCTCTCGTGGATTGGTAACTAGTTGTTAAAAGATAGGAAACAAAGGTATAGTCACTTTTCAGAATGGAGAGAGGCAATTAGTGTCTCACCTAGGGGTCTGTACTGGGATCAATCATATTCAATATATTCGTAAATGATCTGGAAAAAGGGGTAAACAGTGAGGTGGCAAATTTGAAGATGATACAAAATTACTCAAGATAGTTAAGTCCCAAGCAAACTGCGAAGAGCTACAATAGGATCTCATAAAACTGGGTGACTGGGCAACAAAATGGCAGATGAAATTCAATGTTGATAAATGCAAAGTAATGCACATTGGAAAACATAATCCCAACTATACATATAAAATGATGGGGTCTAAATTAGCTGTTACCACTCTAGAAAGAGATCTTAGAATCATTGTGGATAGTTCTCTGAAAACATCCACTAAGTGAGCAGTGGCAGTCAAAAAAGTGAACAGAATGTTGGGAACCATTAAGAAAGGGATAGATAATAAAATAGAAAATATCATATTGACTATATAAATCCATGGTACGTCCACATCTTGAATACTGCATGCAGATCTGGTCACCCCATCTCAAAAAATATATATTAGAATTGGAAAAGGTTCAGAAAAGGGGCAAAAAAAATGATTAGGGGTATGGAACAGCTACCATATCAGGAGAGATTAATAAGACTGGAACTTTTTTAGCTTGGAAAAGAGATGCTAAGAGGTGATATGATAAAGAAGTGTTATTTACTCCTTCTTATAACACAAGAACTAGAGGTTGCCATATGAAATTAATAGGCAGCAGGTTTCAAATGAACAAAAGGAAGTGTTGGTTTCACACAATGCACAGTCAACCTGTGGAACACCTTGTCAGGTGTTGTGAAGACCAAGAGCATAACAGGGTTCAAAAAAGAACTAGATAAGTTCCTGGTGGATGGGTCCATAAATAGCTACTAGCTAGGATGGGCAGGGATGGTGTCCCTAGCCTCTGTTTACCAAAAGCTGGGCATTGGTGACAGGGAATGGATCCCTTGATGATTATCTGTTCTGTTCATTCCCTCTGAAAAACCAGGGACATGATAGTGGGTTAGGTGGACCTTTGGTCTGACCCAGTATGGTTGTTCTTACATTGGCACTTTGTTTTCTTTTTAATTAGGAAGGTAACTAAGGGTGAGCGAGTTTTAGATCCTAAACATTTAAATCCTACCCCCTCCTCCAAAAAAAAGTTTAGAAAGAGCACTACTTTCTTTTGCATCAACTGCTGCTCCAGCCAAACCACAATACTACTGTGTGTGTGTTTTCTCCTCATCATGGTGTCAAGATCTGGAAAACCTCATATCTTATATCATGGAATGTTTTTTCCTGGTCTGTGGTAGTCTTTGAATGTCTGTTATGAGTCTACTTTTTGCTAATTTGCTATTGAATTATTAGGCCTTGAGCCAGAAGCTTAAGGCAGTATAGAATTCAGCATCAGATAAAAACCTATTCAGTTATCATTGACAGTCGCTCCCCATGCTGCATAAGGTTCATTTATTTTTAAGCTGTGATTTCCCCTGTGCTTGTATTACAGAGCAATACTGTAAGTGCATGAAGAAACATCACTAGTAAGCATTGATCAAAGTGTCCAACCAAACATACTTTAAGCCAAAAGTAAAAACTTGGTTTGAAAGATGTTCAACTTCAAATTAAGGCATTCTATCTTGAAAAATATTATCTAAAATGCAGGATCTACTGTTTGGTTTCTCTTTGTGGTGGCCCCGAGCAGCTGAAAGCTCTAATCCACGATAAGATCCTTATTTTGTGTCTATACTGTAAATGTGTTCGGTACACTAAAACGCCCCAAAGAAGTGTATCATACTTGCATGTTGGTGAACATTTTTTCCCCAGAAAATGGATGACATATTGTCAGAGTCACTGCTTACCAGTTAGCACAAAAACACACACACATTAACATTCAACTATCACAAAAGAGTACTCATTAATAATAGGACACTGCTGAGTAATATTTGTGGTGAACTTTATTTGAATTTATTTGAATAACTTTTCCCTTCCTGTTTTTGTCCACTTAACAGCTGTTAATTTCCTTCCCTTTTTTTTAACCCACAAGGGTGTTTCTGACAGACCTGCACTTAACTTGGCACATCTTCATCCCAGTACTACCCCTGTTAAAATCAATGACTAAACTCCCACTGATGAACTGTGAGAAAGATCAGGTGTGTTCTTCTGCTTATGGTGCATGAACTAAATGAAATCCGAGATCACAGAGCTGTTTACCATTTTGTAAGATTTTGGAAGGCTGTCCCAGTGTGGGTGCAGTGGTCCTGGAGAAGACATGGCGTGATTGGCTGCACGTCATGAATATAAGCGGTGCCCTAGCAGTGTGTGGGCTTTATCATTGCTACATCTCCTGCAAGCAGCTGTGGTGTGGAACACAGTCTGCACAGATAGTAACTGCTGCTAGTGAGTGTGTCATACACAACAGTGCCTCTGCAGGAATAATATTTCCAGATTCTGACATTTAGGTGTTTCATCCTCTGTTCTCCCTACTTTCTGGAATGGTCCAGGCTTTTACACTGTAACAGAATCCCAAGGATATGGAAGATTTTAGGATGGGTCAAGACATATCTATTGACAGTGGGATATAAAATTAAGACAAGGCAAATTTATTCTGGATACCAAAAAAACTAGCAGAGATGGAATGATTGTTTTTGGCAAATAGTAGAAACACCACCCCTTTGTACTAGCAAATGTGTTGCCAGGAACAATCCAGGATCTTCAGGGTAATGGGTTAGATGACCTACAGATCGTAGAACTTTTATTTCTCTAATTTCTACACATCTTTGATAAAGGGTAAAGGGATGGGAAATTTAATTAACTGCTGTGAGAGAGGCAGCATTTCTATTATATTAGTGCCGCAAAAGGAGCTCTTGGTGTAAAAAATACCAAGAAGTGTCTCTCAATAGACTGGTGGATTTATTGAATGAAACAGAAATGCTAAAGATGGCTGACATTCCTCACCAAATTACAGTTGTTTTCAAATAGATCAAATTTGGGGGCCAACCAGGTAGCAATATTTTTGTGTATGAAACGAGTGTGTGTGTGTGAATTTTGAAGTGTGGTCAGTGCTGGTGAACTCTGTTCCCATGGAACTTGAAGAGTTTTGCTGTTGATTTCCAAAGGAGCAGAGTTAAACCAGTGCTGAGAGCTTCTGCAAACTCACGTTGTAAGCTGACGTTTTCTTAGAGTTTTACATTTGGTTTTCACATCCATTGTACAGGAATTCATGCACATCATTGTACAGGAATTCATTGTACAGGAATTCATGTACAGGAATAAAATGCTGTTTGAACTAAGAAATATTTCTACTAATGATCCATAGGATGGATAATGCCCACAAATGAAGGGGGGAGAAAAGTATTGTTCAGCTTGGTGCACTGGTATTTGCATGGAGATTGCCATAGATAAGTTAGATTTAATAAACAGCCAAATCTAAATTTATTGTTTAAAAAACACAGGGGATGAGGCAAGGCACACCATTAAAATAAGTGGATAATGTATTGTAGGAGGTCAAAACAGCTGCATAGTCAGGACCTTTTGCACCGAATAATTTTGAATAAGAGTCTTACCCTTTTAGGGTAAGAGAGCTCCTTTCTGTCGGGAAATTAATTGGCTAGCTTGTCAGTTGTGCTGAAGTGAATCATGTTACTTGGTAATAAGGCTAACTGCTAAATAAAATGTGTGGGAATAATTACACTTCAAAATTATATAGAATGGTGATAGCAGGTTCTTAGAATTAAGATGGGGGAAACAAAACACATTTATGTTCTTATCAGTGGGTGATGGTAATAACAGGGAGACCATGTTAGATATTCTGAGATGACAGAATTTTCCCGGATAATCAATAAAATAAGACCCCCCAAAATTACATGCAGTCATTCAGTTTGACTGCACGGGTTTTCTTTTTTGACCTTATATCCACCATCCAGGCTTATGCTGTGTGTTATGCTTCACCTGCTTGGAGACAGTCCACTAACAAGACTGACATTCTCTAGTGAGATTAGTTTTCTAGCAGCAAAATTCCTCAAGAACATCTACAAAGTGAATGATTAACAGGAAGGTCTCTGGATTGGGTGAAATGCAATTTATAGAGAAAATGCAATTTATAGTTGATAACAAATCACCCTTTTTCTTTCAGCTTCATATTCATCATCACAGCCCAAGCAGTAATGTAGTTGCAGGTGCATGTAAATTTCCACAGATAGAGTTCAGGGGTTAAAACACTGTAATGTAAACTATATTCTTGGTACCAGCTGAATGACTCCTGAAGTCTGTAGATATTGTAGTTGTTGAAGGGTTGATGGATATGCTAGGCAAGAGATGTGTGAAATGGTAAAAATGAAAGACACGACTACCCCAACACCTAGGGTTTCCCCTCCCCCCCCATATCCTGATGAATTTGAAAGTAGGCCTGTTGTTGTATGAAGTATTGTTAAGGCATATGAATAGACTGAAAATAGACCCAATAAAACAGGGGCATGTTTCTGAGCCCATTTGTCAAGCAAAGATGTCTTTCCTTTCAAAAATGTGGTTTATGCTTTCAGGGCAAACAATAATTATGTTGCTGAAGTTACAGCCCTACATTTTTAGTTTGTGTGTGAGAACAGATAAAATGAAACCACAAAAAAAGTTTGTACAAGAAAGTGAACCAATTATGACTGTAAATTTCTCACATCTCTAAGTTGTAGCCTTTCCATAAGTCCAGGATCCAATGCTCCCAGAATCTTACTTCATGGGTAGTCACATTTTGGGGATTTGGGCTGAGTAAGGATATTGGAATCCATCCCACAGATAGGAAGGGGGGATTTAGAGTTATGCAACATTGTTAGATTGTCTCTGATAAGATTTTGTAAGCATCTGGCATTACCTGCTCTTTCCAAAAGAAGATGAACATATAGGCTATCAAAGGACAGCATTGCATAACTTCCCTGGGAAATTACTAAAGCAGAAACAATGTCTGTTAACAATGTCTTAGGATCCCTGAGAAGACATAATGGGGGGAGTACCATTAGATTTTGGATTATTTGGGTCCATCCAGAAAGTTAGAAACTGCATCTACTACAGTGGTCACCTCTGAAGTGGTATATTATCAGCCATCTACATTAGTATACTATACAGTATTTTTGTTTTTTGGATGGGATAGAAAAACCTCAGTTAATATATTCAGACTGGAATTAGCCAAGTTGGAATTTAGGTAAGACACAGGCTGAGCAATCATAATCATGGGAAAAGTGCCAAAATCTTTAATGACTACAAATATTCATGATCTCATTTTTGCATCTCTTGAAATACTGCACCTCCAGAAGCACAGCATGTCTTAACATTAGTGCTCCTGCTAGTATTACTACGGTCCTGGAAATAACCATCTCTGGTGCCATTTTCCTTGGTGATACTTCCAGGAATCACGTTTGAATGCCACAGATTGGGTATAGGATTTTAGTTTATAATGTTGTATTAAAGGTAAACTATTTGACATTTGCTTGCCCAAGCAGTAAGAGAGGGTTTCAGATATACAAGGTAAGGGAGAGTTAAGACAGGATAAGTTATAGCTTGCAGCAAGTTTGCATATAGTTATAAAAGTTGTATCAATGATGCATTTTAACCAGCTTATCCCTGTTGGCTCATATTTTTTCAAACAATTCAGTTGCTAATCTAATACAGGATGTAAATCATCCCATTTCTCTTTTGGCAACCGTATTGCTATCGTGGGTATTTATTTTTTCAGAACTAGTTCTGAAACGTATTTACTGGCTGCAGTTAGAAGGATTCTACACAGTATCTGTCTTAATTATAATAAATCAGGACATTTCCCTAACATAATACTCAGAGGCTATTGAGAATTTATCATGGGCATAACTCTTGCTTCAATTTGCCATCAGAGCACAAGCCTTTCAATGTAAGACATTAAGTGCTGGAGGGAATACCTTCACATGAGCCACAAGATATTGAGGAAAACCACAGGTAGGTGCACATGAGTTTCTCAGTACAATTATACTGTTGTCCTACCAATTACAGAGAGAGGGGTTTAGCATGCCTTTTAAAGCAACGGTCTCACAAAACAGAGGGTGGAGTTCAACAGTGATAGGTGCTGGAGATTGTACTGGCTGTCCCAGGGCAGAATGTCTCTGGGGATGGTCCCTTCTCCTCTGCCCTGGCCCGACAACAAGGGCACTGAGCCATGGCACATCCACCTTAGAGACCTTAGCACCATTTCTGTGGGCCCTGAGCCAAAGGTTGGGATTGGAGCTGCATGATGAGCCTGGAAGGGTGTGAGCATATGCCTTTTTTATTACTCTGGTCAAATGCCATCCACAATTTGGGCCTAGTAATTTGTTCTACTTTAGCAGATGTGAAGAGTAAACATAGTTAACATAAAATAGATCATTTGTTTAGGGAGGGAGTGTTTTCTAGAGGTGAGAGACAGGACTCCTGGATTTGATTTCCAGCTCTTCTAATGAATCACTGCCTGAGCTTGGGCAAATCAGTTAACCTCTGTGCTTCAGCTAAGCCCATCTGCAAAATAGGGACAATACTTACCTACCTTGCTGAAGTGATACAGGACCCAATTAATACTTGAAAAGTACTTTGAGATCCTTGGAGGGAAGCAGTTATAATAAATATATAACAAAGATATACTTAGGGAGTTTGTGGAATCTCTGTGGTAGCAAGTTGTTAAGAACAGGTTAGACAATAACCTGTCAAGAATGGTCTAGATAATAATTAGTCCTGCCTCAGTGTGTGGGACTGGACTAGATGACCTTTTGAGGTCCCTTCCAATACTACATTTCTATGATTCGATTATATAAATGGAAACTGTTACTAGTATGTGCAATGTCATATGTGTAATAAAATCCTAAAATTAACTTCATTAGGTACAAACATCTGAATAATTTTAATTATTCACAGGTGTGATGGGGTATATAAGGGGCCCAAGTGACTCTATGCCCTGAACCTATAGAGCATGCTCCACCTGGAGGAAAGGAGCCAAACAACTCAGATGGGAGTAGTTGGGGGAACAGAGCAGATCTACTCTGAGAGCTCCTGACCAAAGCTGCCACAGAAACATTCCCCTGGGGAGGAAGCTGAGCTGAAGGTTTAGTTACCTTTTTCTCCCCTTTGCGATTTCAAGTTGGACTTTGTGACCTAGGAGGGGAGTAGATGGGTAGGATGTGTCCCAGGGAGGCAGGCCTCAGTTACACCTTGTTGCCTGACATTGTTTGCCTTTCACAAGGCCCTGGGTAGGAGCCTGGTGGAGTGGGAGGGCCCGGTTCTCTAACCAAACACTTTTCCCTTATAAGGACATAAACCTCACTTCCTCCCCTCCCAGGAATAAAGAGAAGTTAGACACATTGAAAGTCTCAGGGAAGGGATGAACCATGTGCAGAAACCAGGAGATAGACTGAGGGTTCTTCCTTGTCCCGCAGAGCCTTCTACAATTTGTTAGACACCGCTAAAGGGATTGACCTAAACTGATGGAGGGCCGAGATCTCCACCATCAAATGGTGGGCCGTATCAGTCCTGGAAGAGCTGCTGACAGGAGACACTAGAGATTGAGAGAGAGGGTGAAATTGGGAGCCCAATGACCTAACTGCTAATTGATGCCACCAGGAAGCCTGGCATCCTATCATAACTGATCACAATAAAAGAACATTACAGACAGAGGGTTTAAAAAATCCTTATGATATACTTACAGAAAATATATTCAGTTTTGATGGCACTAAAAATTACCGATGCTATAATATAGTCTAGAAGCCTTGATCTTAAAAATATAAAACATTTTTGAATAAAGAAGGCTAAAGTTCCCAGGAAAGAAAATTTGTGTAGTTATTCAGAAAAAGTTACTTTCTGCATCAGCTCTTGAGTGTAAAGCTATCTGACAGACTAAAAGCATTCAAAGCAGCTCATACCTAATTCCATCTGCCAGTAACAGCTTCTTCATTATAAAGAAAAGGAGAGAAAAAAAACACAAAGGAAACCTAATGTAATAAACTTATATATTTGCCACCTCGTTTTCTGTCACATATAATTGCAGTTTTCAGTCTCCATTTATAATCCAATAATTCTCTTAGCAAATGTTTGTGTAACTCAAGCTTTGCCTGATAGTGAGGGCTACAGATCCTGATTGAAGACCTGAAGCTATACATTTTGGTCTAATTTTTGCAAGGTGTTTTTGAAACCCAATTTTTGTAAATTGATTTTACACCTATGTTTTCCAAGAGCTGCACAGGATTTAACCAGGTGCACTTTGATGGGAACTGTGTGTTTAGAAGGGACTGGTTCTAGGAAGTGGTTTGACAATGTAGGGGTTCATGTGATTGCTCAAATAGATGTTATTTAGGTGTCTTTCATGGCAATCTGTCTATGGGCCTGTCCAAAATTCTCTGATGCTGCCAATTGTATTTCATGCCCTGTACTTATGACTCACAGAAAAGAAGAACTGTAAGTGTAATAACCTTTTACAGCACAGTTATCTTTGGCAATATGTAAGTTAGAATAATAGAACTAACCTAGGTTAAATTTATTTTTGACTTTCTTGTATAGTAATGATTAGAATTAAAATGCTGCCTGCTTTATTTAAGTAAGAAATCTATAGAGAGATATTTTTAGGTTCAACACCAATCTGGCACTGCTCAGGAGGATATGTGACCCCTGACGTAAGAAAGAACAGCTTTATGCAAGATGCATATGGACCCAAAGGGCTATTCCAGAAGCTGGGGATTGGCACGATGCAGGGCTGGCCTGACCACACCCTTTATTCCCCAACGACTGGGAGCAAGGGTGGCATAGGAGTTTCCATAGTGGCTCTTGTGCCATGAGAAATTGACCCAGGTAAGGGGAATACACAAGTGGTTTCATAAGCTTCTTATGAATTGGAGGGTTAGGTTCAGAGACAGCAGCGAATTTAGAAAAAATGCATTTTTCAGTAGGAAAAACATGCACATGATAGCTCTTTGTCTGAAAGATTTATTTTCAAGTTTTGAAACACTTATAGAAAAATAATTAGATCTCATTAACACGGTGATCTTCTATTGCTTCTTTAGGGGGAGCTCCACTAACTAATGTCAGTTGAAAAGGCAGATAAATTTGTTGCATTTCACAACTTCTGATAACATTACTACAGTTGAACAAAGTTAAACTTCTGGGCTCAGAATTCCAAAAATGTACAAATGTATTTGTCTTTGTCATAAATATAAAGTAGCTTAGAATTACTGTTTTACCTGTGAAGGGTTAACCTGAAGTAACATGAGAGAGGGAGATGATGTAATCAACCTTCGGAACAAAGAGAGTTTTTAGTTTCAGTTTCTCCTCAGCTCCCTAGGGCTCTGGTGCTACTGTTCGCTGGGCTTTGAGATGAACCACACCTATGTCTCTACTCTACTTATCTATAATCTCCTAACAAGGTCAAATCCAGTAGTAAGTGAATTGTATTCTTGAACTGTATCACTTGATAATTGAAAACTTTAGCAAAGGAAGAATTCCCAGGAGAGGGGTCAGTTATGCTATGTGATGTAAGTGAGGTTTTTTCTATTGATTTCTGTACAAGGAGTTTATGCTTTTTCTCTTTTTCTTTAATTAAACTCTTCCTTTTAAGATTCTGTCTGCTTGTTTCTATTGGATAGATCCTGGTTTGGATCGGGCACGTCTCACAGCAAGTGAGGATTTTGGTCGTTGTTTCTCAAACTTCTCCCAGGTGAAGGGAGGAGATTTGAGAGGTGTTACAAGGGGGTTCCAATTTACCCTAACCCATGGTTTTGGGGGCTTAAATTGGTGGTTGCAGCATTATTCCAAGTCCAAACTGGAGAAGTTTGGGTTCTGGGGAAAAGTTTTAACCTGAGCTCGTAAAATAAGCTTGGGGGGTTATTTCTTCTTTCATGCAGGGTCCCCACATCTTTACCCTAGAGTTCAGAGTGGGGAGACACACCTTGACAGTCAGCAACACCTTGTTTGTCAGCAACTGAAGTAAATGCATGTGTAAATGACCAGTTAGATATTTAACTGGCAGTTTGCATGCACAGTCATTGGAATTATGGACACAGCTTCACATGTACTTCAGATGCAACAATCATCAAAAAGCCAAGCCTAAATAAGAGTGAATCCATATATATGTAACATTTTTGAATTATGGTTTTAGTGCGAGAGCCACAGTGGGGATGGGTGATTGCATTGCAATTCCAATTCATAGCAGAGAAAGAGGTATGTTTCTTACACTTCCCAATTAGTGGTAATTATCCCACCAGTAAGAGAAAGATGAAGATTGGTATTGGAACCTACTAGTACAAATGTCTAATTTCGTGACTCTCCATTTTTAATAACTACAGTGTTATACTAATGTTTTAAATAAACAGACCTCTATTCTCAAACATAATTCTGTCTTAAGGGTTTTTTTTGGGGGGGTAGGGGGGGCTGCAAATTTTACATACAGGGAAGGATAAGTCGGCTACCTACAGAATACTTAGCAATACGAAAGCCAGAAATATACAGTGCGTGCTATTATTAGAACCCAGAAGAAAACTTGGAAGTGCTGCCTTCTCGGAAAACCCAACATAACAAACCTGATTTGCAGACATGTGGGGATTTTCAAAAGCACTGATGTGACTGACTTAGGAGCACAAATCCTATTGATTTGAAAGGCAGATATTTTTGAAAATCTCATTCACAACTAGATAATTAGGACTTGACCAGATGAACACTTCATTCTTGGGAAGCTGGTGTGTAAATCTACCCTGTTCTAGCCTGCCACACAGTCAGTGTCCATATAGACCCAGTTGCTGGGCACTAAAAGTTCCTCAGTGCTCTTTGATCTACCCCACTTTCAAACAGAAGTAGATTAGCATGGTAGGAAACTTCTAGTGCACAGCAAGAGGGTCCATATGGACAGTGAGTGCATGGCAGGCTAGTGCGGGGGAGATTTACACCCCAGCTTGTCAAGAATGAAGTGTTGATCTAGATAAGTCCTTAGTTTCTAACATGTAAATTCTTTGCCGTCAGTAACTACAGTTTTGTGTTTGCAATTGACTGTAGGTACAAAATTAGGCCTTGTCCCTACAATTGGATCTGCTAACTTGGACCCCTTTACTCATCTGGTCCTGTTGGGGGTTCAGCGGGGTCCTGCCAGCCGATCTGTCTGCAGCATCAATGCCTTACAGACAATTTTAAAAATCCAGACCAAATAGTTTCAACAGGAGACAGCATTCACCAGCTGTGTGCCGACATTTCAGTGTGTTAAAGTTAAAGTCACAGGAGTGTGAAAGAAAAAGATATTTACTGCTTCTAAATGCTTGTTTTTTTAAAATTTCTCCTGCAAATTCCAAACAGCCTTCTTTTCTTGAAATTTAGATCCCACACATTTTGCACCCTCAGCCAGCCCATTATGACGGTGCCTCCACTCCCCTTTCTTTTCGGCCTTGGTTGATGAAACACAACATATTTTCCGTGGGTGTTTTTAGTCATCAGCCATGTAAAGTACACAACAAGACAGTGCGAAAGGCAGCTCTTAATAAATGATTCTGCTGGAAGCTATTCCTAAGCCCATCCATCTTTTAACCAACAAAACCCTTTTTTAAGCTATACATTAAAGGGCCCCGGTAGTGCAGTAGGTCAGCTCATTGTCCTGCCTCCTCAAATCCCTTCCTTCCTTGTGTGGGGGTGGGAAGATGGGCTGTTCTGATGCCACTATTATAATAAGCAATGTGTCTTCTCTTCCTGTGCTGCTGCTTTTCTTTCTCTGCTCTCATGTGCCATTACAGATGAACAAAGATGGCACAGCAAGAGAGGAGCACCTGCCCCATCATGCTTTGGGAGAGCGTTCCTCTTTATGCCCACTAACTGCTCAGGGTTAGGTATAGACATTTCAGCTGGAATGTTCCAGAAACACAGGTGCCCTGCCTCTTATTGAGCTACGTAGCTGAGCCCCAAAGAGAAAAAATGCTGGGCAGAGCGACATAGTCTGAGAATAGCATTTCACTCTTAACCCATAGACTCCTCAAAATGAGATCCTCATCCTCTGGGCTCAAAGCTAAAGGACTAGATTATGTTTGTTTCCAGTTTCTCTTGCCCAGCAGGAACTCTACTCCTGTTCCCTCCATCAGTTGTCTGATAAAATCCATCTGACCTCTCTAATCATCTCCTGACCTCTGCACTGATGAGCCTGCATCGTCCTCCTCCTCCTAGAGCTGCTACTGCACATTGTTATTCATGTGCTGCTGCTTCTGTCTACTGGGTGTAGAAGAGGCTGGCCAGAGGGGAAATAAGGTTTATAGGTGGCAGGAGGCCTGTCATGCAGAGTGATGTTCTTCTAGCACTTATATGGGGAAATGGAGAGGCATGGTGTTGGAAAGGGTCTCTTTCATCTGCTGGGAGAGAGGAAGAGGAGTGGAAAGCTGATGGGGAGGTAGGACGACTGGAAGGAAAAAGGAAAAAACTGTTTTCTAAGATTCCAGCCCTTCCCTTATAATTCTAAGGATGCGTAAACAATTCCATTGGTTCTTAAGGGTTAACAAACCCCTCTGGCTGTCGGTTGGACACAGGTGCTTTGTTTTATGACTTACTAGCTCTAAATGTGACAGGTGTATAATCATGTACTCTATCAATACTCTGCAATAGTGTTAGAAGACCACAGGAAAGCTCAGCTGTAAGTGGTCGGTGACGTTTTCTATCGGCCCCAATAAATCTGTTAGCTTAAGGGAAAATAGTTTGAAAATGAAGACATGCATGGCTGATACTAAAGCAGAACTTGTTTCTGACTAATACATTGGAGAGTTTGTTCAAGAACAGTTAGTTAATCCTTGTGAAAATATTACCCTTGCCATGTTGCCAAAGTCACTATCTGCTTAGGTTATCCAGTGCACCAGGACACATTTCTAAATCAGTGAGTTTCTTGGAAAGGTTTATTTCAATGTCTGGACTTCAGTGTTGCTGTTATTCACTAGTACAGTAAATGTTTCTTATTATTCTTAGTACAAATAGAGAGAGAAATATCCTTGCTTGTCTGGGTCAGCAGCATACAAAGGAATTACTAGCATGTACCACAAGGAGAGCAGACAATTAAGCTACAAAGAAAAAGCTGTTCCAGTGTTGAGCAACTTCCTTCATGCTGCAGAACAGAAGGCAGACATGTCATATCTGTCTGTCTCAGAGCACAAGGTGATTGTTTGCTAGTTTAACCCACGCCAGGAGAGTGTGCTTCTTTGTCCGTCTTAAAGGGCCTTGTCCACATAA
Source organism: Sternotherus odoratus (assembly GCA_032164245.1). Taxonomy (NCBI): domain Eukaryota; kingdom Metazoa; phylum Chordata; order Testudines; family Kinosternidae; genus Sternotherus; species Sternotherus odoratus. The sequence goes on from JAVMKO010000014.1 coordinate 15,673,148, forward strand.
GAGGCTTATGTGATTGCCACTGCTTCAAGTTAAGTCCTTTAGGTCAAATGGTACCGTATTTTTCGGCGTATAAGACGCCTTTTTAACCCCCAAAAATAGCTTCAAAATTAGGGGGGGCGTCTTATACGCCGAATATCGGCTGGAGCTGGGGCGGCTGCAGGTGGCCCGGCGGGCGGGGCGGGGCGGCGCTTCCCCCCCGAGCCCACCCGCATGTGTTGGGGCCGGCGGGGAACGGGAGCAGCTCGGGCCCCGGGGCCCCTGGGAGCGCCCGCCCGCGCGGCGGGGACGGGAGAGCGGCGCGAAAAAAGCGGCGCTTTTTGTGTGGTGGTGTTTTTTTTTTGTTTTTTTTTTCCCCCCGGCTTTTTTATTTAAAAACTCGGGGGCGTCTTATACGCCGGAGCGTCCTATAGGACGAAAAATACGGTACATCCTTATGGGGTATGATTAGACTACAGGGTGTAGCGCTGTTGTTTATAGCGCTTCCCTATTTAGCGCTACAGGTGTTGCTAGAGGGTGTGCATATTGAAGCCCTCTAGCGCCAAAGAGTGAACAAATTATCAGCGCTTCTGGCGGTACTGAGAGTACCGCAATAGGACAGGTATCCCACAGAGCACCTCTTCAGAAATCTGGCACAGTGCTTTGTGGGGAAGGGGGCGTTTATTGCGGCCATTCTGCATCCAGCTAAAAGTCAGCCCACCCACCACAGCCCTGCCGTCCGCAGTGGCAGGGCAAATGACAGCCCTGCCGCCCGCAGCGGCAGGGTCCGGTAGCCCGCCCGCAGTGGAGGAGGGTATGACATGGGGTCACCTGAGGAGGTGACAGAAGAGTTTTAAATGCTGGCCAGAGAGGATGCAATGGGGATTCTGGGCCAGGATGCTGGAGGCTGGAGGCTCACTATAACGCAATGGGTGTGCACATTGCAACCCTTGTGCTAAAACGGCAGTGCTAAAAGCTTTATTCCTCTCGTTTTGAGGTTTACCAGTAGCGCTTTAAAACGCCAGTAAAAGCGCAAAAAGTGCCTTGAAAGTGTGTTCTGGCAGTGTTATTGTAGCGCTAAAGAAGGGTTTTAGCACTAAAACAGCCCCAGTCTAACCATACCCTTAGTGTGTAAGGTCCTGGGTCCAAATCCTACTGTTGGTCCAAGTGAGGTTGGGTTATACTAGCACTGCTAACATTGCTCGCATAGATCAACTTTCCTAGAGGTAACACAGCTGAGTATTATGTGGGCCTGACTAGCAAACAGCTGCCAGACTACCTTGGGGGCATGCACACTACCTGTTCTATTCAACAGGCATAGTAACTGTTTCTGGCAAGTATACCCTTGGAGGTATTAAGTCTGCTTTTGGCCTGGACCCTCCCCATCTAGTGTTGTTGGATATATTTGCTACGAGCAGTCACAGATCTGTTACATGCCATTGTAGGAATCTCATCATACCATCTCCTCCATAAACAAATTAAGCCTTAATAGGAAAGCATACATTAGTATAGTACAATGCTCTTAATTGGAATACCACAGTGGATCCATTATCTTGCTTAAAGGGAAAGTAATTTAATCTTTAGAGCTATGTATGTGTCACAGTTGCATGTAGTACAAAGAATTCAGGGGTGATGATAAAGTCTAAAAAAATACTGTACTGGTTAAAATACATAATGAAATGTAGTGATTTCTTTCATTTATAGTCTTTATATGGTAGCTTCTTCATCAAAATATCAGAGCTAAGCATTTCATACCTCTTCAACACCTAGTAAAACACCACTGAACTTCTTGGAACTAGCCAAATATGTCTCCAACAGAATATTTGCCTATCTTCATTAAGCAGCAGTTATTGCTATTCAGTAGCCTGAATCTAATTAGCTTTTCTAGAAAAAATCTTAATAAAATAGCCATTCCGATTAAGAGCATCCTGATTAAGTGGCAAATAGTGTACTGTACTCCCAATATTTTTGACAGCTCTCCGGAGATTCCTCTGATGTAACAGCTAAAGAATTTTAGAAATATAGGAAAAACATGAAAGATAACTGACTTTTTCACATGTAAACCGCAACTTATACTTTAATTAGAAACAACTCTCAGCAATCTACAATACTTTCAGCATTGCCAGTAGGGGAAACTACACCACAAGATTAAACCTGACTGACAGGAGATTTATAGTAAGAGAATATTTAGGTGTCCAAATGCACAATTGTTTATGTATTTAGTTGTATGAACATGTATACTAGTGCCCACTCCATGCTCTGGGCCCCCACCCTATAAATGCAAAATACAAAATAAAGGACTGTACATTCCACCTTGATACATTCAACTATCTACCATCTAATAAGAGGGTAATAAAATAAGTCCAGTCTGCCTGATTTGTGCAGACAATACCACGATACAGTATTTCATATAGTAATTGAATGTGGAAATTAGATCCATAGATGCAAGAGAATTTTGACACATACATTGGCATGCCTAAATATACTATCAGGGCTGATAGTATAGTCCATAATTCTGAGCTGCAGAAACATTAAAATATACATGAGCTCTCAACAGCTCACTCTCTGACCTTCACAATGAAAAATTCAGATTTTGTATCTTTTAAATTATATTTTTTTTTCAAACATAGTTTGATAGAGGAGTTATAAACAGTTGATATTGGGTAGAAAACCAACCGTGTATGGTGAATTTAAAACTTATTTCAATCACCTTGCAGTATTATGTTTGCTTATTACCGAAATCCACATTATCTGCCAGCAGTACAAAGGGTGAACGTGATTAACCACCCACTCCCTTGGAACAAGTGGTATCTTGATTCATCTAATTTAGAACATCTAAAGCTGTCAGCTACTTACCATCTGTTGAGGGTACCTGCTGGAGTCTGAGATGCCATGTTAGCTATAGACTGGTCCAGAGATCTCAGATAAAAATCTCTCAGGTTTTCTCATCTGCAGTTTGAGAACATATTCACTGGTTTCAGTGTGCCCAGCTAAGAACTATGTGACATGAATTTCTGCGAAGACTGTAACTATACTATGCTCTCCAAATCAAATCTATAAGACCCCTTATATAACTAGTCACAGTATCTGTAGTGAAGGACAGAAGCATACAATGGGTGGGGGGGGGGGGGGAGGATGTTTATTTCAGTGTTGAATATATTCAGTTCCCTTCCTGGGGAACTTTCTGTTCTGCAGATTGATCTCTAAGTGAGACCCTCTGAGGGTCTAGCACCCCAATTTCCTCCTCCTTGGTTCCCAAATTATTGAGTACTCTGATATTGTTTCATGGAATACAGTTTGAGAGTCATTGGCATAGGAGAGAGAACATCCGCACCTTTAAAGAAATGCAGTTGTTTCCTGCTAAGTCTTCCCCCTTAATATTTTGTTCGCAGTGGTAAAGTGTCCACCTGACAAAAGCAGTCATCCCAATTGCCATGCAGCACTAATAGAAAAAAACAAGTGTGGCCACGGAGGCTCTAGAAGTGGTTCATTTTGGTCATGGATGAGGCATAATTAATGGGACAGGGACAGTATGATAGACTATTTGCCACCCTGTACCTTGTATGTGAATAAAGGGAGGACTTAAGTTATACGGTCTGACAACCTAGCACCTTTCATGGGCACTGTATTAACATTAAAACATAATTTACTGTTGTCTGTTTTAAATCAAATTCTGCCTCTTTCCCCACTCCCACTAAAATGGGTTTAATAGGTTAAAACTCGGTTAGTGATATAATAACAAATGAAAGCTGAACCCAAATTCTAATGCCTTTTGCCATGCTCTATGGAGGAAATGCAAAATGATATCACTGTCAAATGGGAAATGTAGCATGAGAAACTACATAAAAATAACATTAAGGCTCAGACTGAAACCAACAAAGACAAACTCTGAGTTATGATTACCATTGCATTCTTAATTTAGCCCGATTGTACCAAGTTTCTGTAAGTACCCAGTGACATGCTCCAAAGCCAAATGAAGCCAATGAAAGTTTTCTCATTGACTTCAGTGGTCTGTGGATCGGGAACCAGGGTCTTATCTCAGTAAAGAATACAGACTTAATTTTAGATTTTTGTTGCCAGTTTGTTTATTATGGCTAGATACATATGAAATTTTCATTTTGTAATCTGAAACCATGCAAAACTTGGAAGGTTTGGGGTTCTAACATGTAAACAAAACTAGTACAGATTCATGAATGTTTAGGAGTTAGGAGTCCATGCTCTGGGCCTGGGTATGACAGTGCAGCATGTTAAGAAAGAAACTAAAATATTCTGGAAATGCACTGAGAATGTAGAATACACGTAAATTATTTAGGAGCACAAGTAACTGGCACTTGTGCTCTTATTCCCTGTGGCCCTTTAAAAAAATCTCCATCTAGGAAGCGTCCATTTCAGGGTTTTGTACCCTCAGATAAAATATAAATAATTGGTATTGTCTGTGTGGAGAATACATATTTTATTTGTTTCAAATCTGTCTTGTGTTTTGGGGCAGAAACTACCTTTTTGGTCTGATTCTTCCACTCTTTTGACTTGTGCAGCCTTAAGGAAAATAGGCACATTTGGGCATGGTTCAGTAGGGATAGGTATTTGGGCATGGTTCATTTTGCTCTGTTTTTGTAGCTTCCAGAACTCCTTAAAAATCTGCCCTTTAAAAACTCTACCGTGGCTCTTCAGAATACTTCCATCAGGCAAAGGGTCAGGTTAAGGGTTAAGCTTTTGGTTTTTTGACTGCCCTGGGTGGTAAAGTCTTGTATTCTCAGAGCCAGTGCAGAATGGGCAGGGGCTGGGCTAGATTTTGTATCATGCCCTAGGAAAATGCTTCAACCCGGGCCTAGAGGGACAATCTCTAAGCATGAGAGAATACTTTAGTCCCTTGGCCTTCTTATCTGAGACTGTTGGCATAGATGCAAACTATAGCAATATTTTAGTCCAGTAGGAATGGGACTGATACCAGCCATTCACTGCATAGGCTATTAAACGGGCACCTGATGGATATTTTCAGTCATTACTACACACTGCTAGAGGTGGCTCTGAACAAAAGCTACTATAAAGGAATATAAACATCTCTCATATTTGGAGAATATCAGAATTAGGTGATGATTCAAATTTCACCACCACTCTATATCATGGGCCAAATGAAAACCCTGGATCCAGTCACTCATGAACTTTGGAAAGTTCAAACTTTGGATCCTTCCCTGGCCACTTGCGGATCTGTGGTGGATGGAACCAGTGCTGTGGAAGTGGATGTTTTTATAGTCTATTACCAATACCTTGAGACAGCCACTTCCCTTAGGCTGTCAGCTATGTTTTCAATTATGCTGAGATTAAAGAGAAGAGGGGCAAAAATGTAAGTGGGAAAATGCTGCTTAATTTGAAACAAATAATGTAATGTTCTCCCAGCCTTTTGGAAGGATGGTCGTGTGGTTAAGGCACTTGAATGGAACTCTGGAGATCTGAATTCCATTCATAGTTCTGACCAAACTTCTGGTATGACCTTGGGCAAGTTAGTTAATTTCTCTGAGCATCAGTTCTCCAACTGTAAAATGAGGATAAAAACTTCCTTTCTCCCTCCCTTTGTCTTCTCTATTTAGAATGAAAGCTCTTCAGGGTAGAGAATCTCTCTGTGTATTTAGACAACACCTTGTACAAAGGGGGCCCAATCAAGATCTAGGCCCTATTGTAATACAAACAAAAATAATTATTATGCTCAAACCAAAACTGAAAAAAAGTAACAGCTCATCAGAGATTTTCATTCTCCTCTGCTGTGTTTCCATCTTTTCTCCTCAGCAAAATGTCCCAAAATTATTATTTTTGAACAACAAATAAACCTGGAATCCAGATCACACTTCACTGGGTGAGTTGATGATATTAATGGAGTTTTGTTTTTTAAGTAAGCATCCAGGGGATTCCAAAGCTAGTCATAGCAGGGGGCTGTCATTGCAAGCACTGGAGCAAAACTACACAAAAGGAAACAGGAGGAATTTTTTTTTTCTAATGGTGCAATCATGTTAGAAACATGGACAGGGTAGGGGGGTGAGTCATCACTCTCTGATTCCAGTTCTATGCCAGTGTAATTCCACTGATTTCAATGGAGTTGTGCTGGAATAAAATTGGAGTACTGCAGTAAAGCATCAGACCCTTTGTTTCAACGTGGGTAGCCGTGGTCAGTGGCCTGAACTACTTCAGTTCGCCATTCCAGAGTCCACACAGCTCAATTTCTCTTTGTTTAACAAAGCACAGTGTTTGACAGACTGTTACAAAATATTTCTCTTTTTCACAGAGTGCTGTCTGTTTGCTTGTAACAAATTCATCATTTTGATAACAGGCTGTAAAATCATTCTTTAAATAGAAACATTTATCCTTATTCTATCAGTAAAAATGTCTGGCTAGGAGATTTGGAACGAGTCAAATGATTCATATTACAGGTAAATTTTATCATTTTCAGAGTGAGGAAGAAAGTAATTTCCATTTCTTTTTAAAGCACAGGGAGACAATTTGCCATGAGGCAGCTCTGTAGGGTAAATTGTGATATGTCACACTGCACACTTATGTTTTGGAAGAGGAAGGAGGGGAGAGTTTAAATGCTTGGCTGAAGGCAGAAGTTCTGTTGTCTCACATTTTTGTTCTCGCACACTGTCAGTGGTACATCCAACACCTTTTTTCAATCAATCTGCAATATCTCTTACACAATTTTTAATGTTTACATTATACATTAGACACCGTTTAATCACTGTCGGAATGCACACATCTCCCTTCTGCTTCTGCAAAGCCTTTGCAAATCTAGTACACAAATTTTGATTTGTGTGTGTGTGTTCGTGGCGGTGGGGAGAGGGTGCAGGAGGATATCTGTATATTTCTTCGCAGTAGAACATGAAACCGTCAATACCGAGTCAAGCTTGTACTTAGGTTTGTTTTTCTTTTCTTTTAAAGCAATGGTTTTCATTTCTGAAAGTGGCATGCATGCCAGGACTGTATTTTTGTTTCAAAATTTTCCACTTCAGGAGCAGTGGGGGAACCAGACATTGCTAAATGAAAATTCTCAATATCCTATTTTTACAGACACCTTCACAACAGTCTTTCCTCTGGCTCCTGCTGTCTGAAATTGCACTGTTCCCATAACTAGTGCCTTTCAATAACTGTTCTCATGTCAGTTGGATATATTTGCTGACCATGTCAATTTTTATTTAAAATGGCCCATATGGACTGTGCACAAAGGAAGTCACTTTGCTTATAGGCCTTAAGTTAAAGTGACACTGTCAAAATTCATCAGGCTCAAAATGTGACCTGCCTTTAAAAAAAAATGCCTGCAAAATCCATGTAATTCTCAATGCTTATTCCCCCTTCTGCCTTCTTCCCCCCTTCCCAAGAAATCCTTCAGGGCTGTTTTTCTAAAGGAAAAAAATTCCCACAAAAGAGCACCCATGAAAAGTGATATAATACACCAAAGTCATGGTTTAAACTGAATGGTAGAGAAGAGAGTTATTTGGGGGCCCGATATTAAGGAAATGGACCTTGGTTTCCAACTTCCAAAGAGTTACTATAATAAATGAAGAAAAATAACTGGCTGCTATCTTTTTTTAAAGCTAATATTAGAACATTGAAAGGATCCAGCAATAATAATTCTTCTTTTTTGTTAATATACTAATGCTTCCTTATCCAGACATTTCTTCGCTATCATATTTGTATGCTATTTAATGGCCAATCGCTTAGCTGTTCTTTGCTTATACTCTTCAAATACACTTGTAGCCATTTGATATGAATTATAAAAATATAAAATCATAATGAAATACAATATAATTTAAAAAAAAACATAACATTTTCTTTTACTTAGAGCGATGCAACGATTTAGAAGCAAAAGACCAAACGGTTTTAAACTCACCTGCATACAGCTTTTATTACTAATTCAAAACTTGGTCAGGTTTCTTTGAAAGGTTCACAGATTAGGGTGAATTGTTAAGTGTACCTGGAGGTGATTTATAACTTACGGTGGAAACTAGATGCCTTTGCATAGTTGTGACATGAAAAGAGGTACATTTCATGCTGTTGGCTACTTTTGTTTGGGATTTGGGGTTCACTCAAAACTGAGAGCAAATCTCAGTCAAACTATGTGAGCCATAATAAAAGTTTGCTCAAACCTCAGAAAACCAAAGCCATTGACTGTTGCACAGCTTTGTTTCTGGAACATCCTTCTTGTACTATTAGGAATGATGCCCAGGTACAAAATGCCAGGTATTATAGTCTTCTGATATTATTTCCAGAAAGAGAAATGGCTGCATCCTACTATTGTTGTATCACTTAGCCTAGCTGCTCAGATTGCTTACTTTCTACAGTGAAGAAGTAGCATTTTATTAATCTGTTTCATCAGTATCATGTTACCTTGCACATACAGGGCAAAATGATCATTTCAGAAATGGATATCATCTAATGTGATCACAATTGTTTATAGGCATTCATCATTGGTGTTCAAACTACAGTGGCGGGAAAACCCTTTTTGAATACTATATGTGTAAATGTTTAATAAGTAACTATGGATTTAAGCTCTCCTGAAGCACCAGGTTCTAATGAATTCTTCTTTTATATGACAATATTCTTGTTTTCTTGTGACTTTGGTGCCTTTCATCCATTATATGTAAAGCACAGTTCTTTCAAGTACAACTTGTTTATAGGCAGAGGTAAATAATAGAGAATCAGTATTCTGGAGATTGTAGTATTTATCAAATGGTGCAACGAAGGTTATGCTGTATATCTGATTCATACTTTTGGCACTTCTTAAGATTCAGTACACGAACCATTTACTCTTTTTCAATAACTTGCTTCTGAGCCTCTTGAAAACTGGTCCAATTTAATATTACATGATAAGAGACTTTTATGAAAATTAACTCCATAATCTCTCCTCATTAGTGAGGGGGAGGGGCAGGAGAAAGAGCCCTACAATTGGTCTGTCTGTAGAAATATTTTGTTTGTTTTTTAATTACAATTTAGTTCCTTTATAAAAGTTCATCAATAACTGTGATTGAAAATGCAGTGTTGTTGTAGCCATGTCGGTGCCAGGATATTAAAAAGAGAAAGTGGGCGAGGTAATATCTTTTTATTGGATCAACTTCTGTTGGTCAGAGAGAGACATTTTTGAGCTTACGCAGAGCTCTGATTAAGTTTCCCAGAACAAAAGAAGAACTTGAAAGATTTTTCACCAACAGAAGTTGGTCCAATGAAAGATATTACCTCACCCACCTCGTCTTTCTTGATTGAAAAGTTATTTAGGACAATTTGATTATATTTGTTCTGCCAATGGCGTAATCTGTTGAAAGAAAGATGGTCCTTTTTAACAGTGCTGAGGGATTTGTGGCTTAACTGAGCTCTGCTTTAAATGAGGGACTTAACATGTTTTAGATTCATAGCAGATTCTCTCACAATGTGGATTTCAGTACAGGTCGCCAGGGTTTTATTATAGAAATTAAAGATGAGAAATGACCTTTTAGGTGGTTATTTCCCCTTCCTTCCACTTACATACAGGATTGTTAGCTACAGAGGAAAACTCCAATGCTTTTTCCGCCTTGTTTTAAACTCCTCAAACAATGAGTCTTCCGGAATGTCCCCTGGGATCCTAAACCACATTTGGAAGGGCTCAATGTCAGGGATAAGGCAGGATTTTTCTAAGGAATTAGGTACCTGAATCCCATTATGTTGGGCACCTAACTCTCCTTTTAAAATCCAAGCCTATACCTTGATATTTATCCTGAATTTTCCTTTGCCTAATTTCACCCCTTTCCTTTTAATTACACCCCTTTCACCACACTTAACAATTCCTCTCCATCCTTTTGTTCACTCCTTTCAAATGCCTGTAATTAATAATCCCACCCTTCCTTAGTTGCCATTTGGCCAGGCTATAAATGTTTAGTTGCTTTAAACATCCCTTATTCATTTCTGTTGCTCTTTGAATTCTCACCGATGTCTCTAGCATGCTTAAAGCTATATGCACCATTCTGGATATAGTCTCTACAGTGCGTGTATGAGAATCTATGTTGTCTCTCTAGTTTGTCATATGAATATGCTTTTGGAAGTTAGGTACCATGCACATGTAATACCATCATTAAAATATCAGCCGCCTCCTCTGAATGTTGCCTGAAGTTATAAAAGCCAAATAAAACTACTTTCTTGGGGAATGTAGAAATCCAGGTCTCCTTTCTACTAAACTCTTATGTTTCCCTTTTCCCCCTGCTTCTATCAATGGTATTGTCTATAAGGCAGGCTTCAGTTACAAGCACTGGAAAGAGAAGGATAAAACCAATCAGAAGCAGGGAGTATAGGAGACAAAACATAAATTTAGGAGACATTAAATCTCCAGAAGTGCCTAATAAAAGCAGTGTGATTGAAACAGTCAACCTTCACCCACCCAAGTGAATAGAAATTTTTTGTTATCTCAGAAACATGCTGAAATATTTCTAGCACCTTTTATAAAGCAGTTATTGTTGTGGTGGTTGATGCTGACTACTAAAGTAAATCTTTATGAAATTTAATGTTGTGCTGTGATACCTGCCATTTTCCTCCATGGAAAATGATAATTTCCCCATCAAACAAAAAATGCCTCACTAACAGATCTTTCCATCTCCTTTGTCTATTGACCAGTGTCCCTCATCCTCTTTTCTCATTATTATATTGACTTACTGTACAAGTATATCCCCTTCCAATGTATATGTCTATTTTGTGTTATCTATCCCTTTCAATAAAAAAATCTTCCATTTTTCTAAGCTGAATCCTCTCCATTTTCTTCTTTTCTTATTTCTAGCCCCTCTAGGTCCCTTTTCACTTATCCTATCTGCCCTTACTGATGATCATAACATCCTTTACTTTCATATTGACTGATTTCTCAACTGACCCAGGAGAGATAAATATCACCCCAGAAGGGTCCAGTTATATATATGAATTATCATGACCCCTTTTATATTGATAGGATTGACAGTGGGTTGGCTTAGCAAAGAGGTAATGGGACTCAATTCCCAAAACTAAGTAAGAGTATTTGCTCTTCAAACTGCTATAAAGCTAAAGAATATGTCAGTAGAAAAGGAATAAAATCAATGGACCATACTTTTCGGAATAGGATTTAACTCTTTCTTTTACGACTAACTGAAAGGAAGTAGGCAATCAGGATGTTCAAGCACAATATTATATTACTGTCTTTTCACTGCCAATCAGAGTACTTGTAAGGATGTGATGGAATATTTTAATGCATTATGTACTGTCAAACTGAATTATGCATCATGCTCTTGCACTGCATTTTAAATGTAATGCATTAGAAGGGATGGAAAAATCATTAATAAATGTAAATGATACATACTGTACTTAGCATGTAAAAAACCATATGGGTAAAATACAGAGACAAATCTGAGGGAATTTAGTGACCATATTTCAGCTCTTCCTGCAAAAAAAATCCTAACCTATACAGTGGGGTCTCTAGAGATGGGTACAGACAGGACACAGCTATTGTATTTTTATAAAAATAGACTATCATTAATACCATTCATGACAAAACTCATCGCCATCAGATGTCCAGCCAGGTAGAAGGAGAAGCCGTTGCTCTTTCTGTAAACAGCTCATACCATTAGGGGGCACAGAAGATATTCATGACTGACTTTTGTACCAATTGCAAACAATTTATTTATTGGGAATCATACTGGAACTGAGATTCCTCTATCATTTATTAATGACTAGATGATGTTATGTGGATAAGGAAGTACCTGTTAGCTGTGCCTCTCTGCATGGTCACCACTTTTTTCCTGCATTGCAAGGTGACATTTCAAGGCACTAGGGAAAATGGACACCTCACCACAGGGAATGAGGTCATTTTTGGAAGTTCTGTGGCCAAGGACCAGTATGTTCAGGCATCATGATTCATTGCCTCAAGCATCTGAGAATGTTTGGTGGCTGTGCAGGGAAGCAAATAGTTAAATACACCAACCCCTGGAGTACACAGGTGCCCCCCTTTTTAAGGGTAGTACTAAGACTGGATTTTTCTGTTTGATAAAGCACTTCCAGAATGTTTTGCACAGCATCAACTACGCACTCCTCTCCCTTTAAAAAAAGGTCCACCTCCTCCACAAACCTACTCCAATAAGATAGTTCCATAATCTTATAAAGAAAAAGGGCCAGATAATGCATGAAGTCTCCCACTAGAGAACTCATTATGGCCGATATATTACATGGAATGTGCTCAGACACTGTGGTTATGAACCGCAGTAGGAAACCTTAAAGTAGATAAATAGATGGATTGTTAGAATTTCTGCAGGTTGTGCATACCAGACACATTGTTAAAGAAGGTAAACAGGAGCAGTAATTCCTCTCTGTACTACATATTTATTGTATGACAAGTGCAAATTAAAACTGAAGAGCATTTCAAACAAATAATGTCAAACTGGAACAATTTCAATTATAACTTACTCAGTGATACCACAACATGTATCTATTTAGGCTGATGCAGTCTTTTGTTAGGAAAGAAACTAAACAATACAGAGCAGAGTTTCATGTACTTTCCACAGCTCCTGGCCCTGCATTCCTTGCACATTCAATATTCCCAGGAACTTCAATGGCAGTTTTGGGAGTGTAAGGAATGGAAACTTGGAAATTCCTCTTGGAATTCCACTATGAAGCTGGAGTGGAAAACAAGTTTGGGCAGGCCTATTTTTAAAGTGATAGATGGCACTTATATTTCTATGGGGCACTTCCTGGAGTGAGTTGAAATTTCTCTTCTAAAATAAGTGCAGTAACATATGCAGAATCACAATAGCAGAAGTGCCTCTGAAATAGCAAACTGTGTGATTTACCCAGTCATGACGCATTCCAGTTAAAATAGGGAAAAAAATATTTGCTGGGGCAACCCAATTGATGTCTCTGGCATTTGCAGTATGTATGTTACTTCAGTACTTGTCCCAGCATTTCCAGTGTGCATGCATACTGGATTGCATCAGGCTACTAACTATGGAGGCCTGGATTTTTCAGAAGCAGAAGCCTGAAATTAGACTCTTCGGTAAGTGGACTGATTTTTCAACTAGTGAGCACTTAACAACTCCCACTGACCTTAGTGAGAGTTTCTGAATGCTCAGCAGTGTTGAAAATCAGCCCATCTTTTAAGAATCTCAATCAGGAGTTACAGCCCTGACTCTTAGGCTGAGATATTCAAGAGGGCTTCAGGGAGTTAGGCACCCCAATTCCCACTGAACTTTCTTAGCGCCCTTTAAAAATCATAGCCCTGGTGTTGGAATCTTAGCTAAAATCTTAAACCTGTATCACAAAACCGGCATAAGAACATAAGAAAGGCCGTACCGGGTCAGACCAACGGTCCATCTAGCCCAGTATCCTGTCTACTGACAGTGGCCAATGCCAGATGCTCCGGAGTGAGTGACCCTAACAGGTAATGATCTAGTGATCTCTCTCCTGCCGTCCATCACCCCCCTCTAACAAACGGAGGCTTGGGACACCATTTCTTACCCATCCTGGCTAATAGCCATTAATGGACTTAACCTCCATGAATTTATCCAGTTCTCTTTTAAACCCTGTTATAGTCCTAGCCTTCACAGCCTCCACAAGCAAGGAGTTTAACAGGTTGACTGTGTGCTGTGTGAAGAAGAACTTCCTTTTATTTGTTTTAGACCTGCTGCCCACTAATTACATTGGGTGGCCCCTAATTCTTATATTATGGGAATAAGTAAATAACTTTTCCTTATTCACTTTCTCCTTACCACTCATAATTTTATATACCTCTATCATATCCACATTAGTCTCCTCTTTTCCAAGCTAAAAAGTCCTAGCCTCTTTAATCTCTCCTCATATGGGACCCGTTCCAAACTCCTAATCATTTTAGTTGCCCTTCTCTGAACCTTTTCTAATACCAATATATCCTTTTTGAGATGAGGAGACCACATTTGTACACAGTATTCAAGATGTGGGTGAACCATGGATTTGTATAAGGGCAATAAGATATTCTCCGTCTTATTCTCTATCACTTTTTTAATGATTCCTAACATCCTGTTTGGTTTTTTGACTGCCACTGCACACTGCATGGACGTCTTTAGAGAACTATCCACGATGACTCCAAGTTCTTTTTCCTGATTAGTTGTAGCTAAATTAGCCCCCATCATATTGTATATATAGTTGGGGTTATTTTTTCCAATGTGCATTACTTTACATTTATCCACATTAAATTTCATTTGCCATTTTGTTGCCCAATCACTTAGTTTTGTGATATCTTTTTGAAGTTCTTCACAGTCTGCTTGGGTCTTAACTATTTTGAACAGTTTAGTATCATCGGCAAACTTTGACACCTCACTGTTTACCCCTTCCTCCAAATCATTTATGAATAAGTTGAATAGGATTGGTCCTAGGACTGACCCTTGGGGAACACCACTACTTACCCCTCTCCATTCAGAAAATTTACCATTTATTCCTACTCTTTGTTCCCTGTCTTTTAACCAGTTCTCAATCCATGAAAGGATCTTCCCTCTTATCCCATGGCAACTTAATTTACGTAAGAGCCTTTGGTGAGGGACCTTGACAAAGGCTTTCTGGAAATCTAAGTATACTACGTCCACTGGATCCCCCTTGTCCACATGTTTGTTGACCCCTTCAAAGAACTCTAATAGATTAGTAAGACATGATTTCCCTTTACAGAAACCATGTTGACTTTTGCCTAACAATTTATGTTCTTCTATGTGCCTGACAATTTTATTCTTTACTATTGTTTCAACTAATTTTCCTGGTACAGACATTAGACTTACCGGTCTGTAATTGCCGGGATCACCTCTAGAGCCCTTTTCAAATATTGGCGTTACATTAGCTATCTTCCAGTCATTAGGCACAGAAGCCGATTTAAAGGACAGGTTACAAACCCTAGTTAATAGTGCCGCAATTTCACATTTGAGTTCTTTCAAAACTCTTGGGTGAATGCCGTCTGGTCCTGGTGACTTGTTACAGTTAAGTTTATCAATTAGTTCCTAAACCTCCTCTCGTGACACTTCAAATCTGTGACAATTCCTCAGATTTGTCACCTACAAAAGACGGCTCTGGTTTGGGAATCTCCCTAACGTCCTCAGCTGTGAAGACTGAAGCAAAGAATTCATTTAGTTTCTCTGCAATTACTTTATTGTCTTTAAATGCTCCTTTTGTATCTCTATCGTCCAGGGCCCCCACTGGTTGTTTAGCAGGCTTCCTGCTTCTGACGTATTTAAAAAACATTTTATTATTACCCTTTGGGTTTTGGCTAGCTGTTCTTCAAACTCCATTTTGGCTTTTCTTATTACATTTTTACACTTAATTTGGCATCATCTGAGTGTTGCCAAAAGTCTTTAAAAGTAATAATATTAATATTTTTAAAGAAATCTCCAGTTTAACTGTGGCTAGCAATATCTGAAATAAACAGGTATTAGGAATCTGTTCACATTTTTTTGAGAATCAGTGCGATACTTAAAAATAATTTATACAGTGTTATAACATATTCTGGATAACACAAACTTATTTTATATTCATTCATCTAAGAATGTGTCCTAAGAAAATATAGTAGTACATTACAGTAAACTGCTCACTCAGTAAATATAAGGAAATACAATGAAATGGAAAGAGAATCCTATTGCATAGGCCATCATGGCTTGTGAACTGTCATTCAAATATTATGACCGCGTTAGTTACTGACCATCTGAAAATCTGAAAAAAACCCTATACCTATTGATGTGTCTATCAAGAAAGCATAAAGAAGGAGAAGCACACCATTAGAAGAAATAGAAATATTTCAACATGTATTTCATAGTTATCATCCATAGTTATCTTTCTATCATTTTTTACTGATGCCTGTTAAACATGATAACGCAGACATGACTGCATAGTGCTGGCATGTACTGAAAACAGGGACACATCTATTGAGACAGAAAATACAAAGCAGCACAAGAAGCTGCGTTTCTGCATGTGTCAGTGATGATACCTGTGAGAACATGACACCACACCATATTGCAAAGTGCGGAGAAGTATTTAAAATCTGAATTGAGATTTGTTAGCGATGCTCTACAGCTGCTATTCTCAAACTCATTGCACTGCAATCCTTTCTGACAACAAAAATTACTACTTGACCCCAATCCTCAGGGGGCCCATGAAGCTAAATTGCTCAGACTTGGGCTTCAGCCCCACGTGGAGGGCTACGGACTCACGAGTAAGTTATTATCAGTTGGATGGGATTTTCAGTAGTGCCTAAGGGTGTTGGGAGCACAAGTCCCATTGACTTTCAGTCAGTGTCAATAACAAATTCATACCCACATTTTCATGCGTTCCATATGTCACATATATTGAACAGACAAACTGAGAAATGTTTGAAAGATTATCTTGGTTCTGTTTGCCATATGCATCTACCTCTAAAACCAGGCATCACCACCATTAGTCCAACTATAAAGGCCTCTGAACAATGAAATTATAACAAATACACTATAGAGATCTTGAAACACCATCTAAATTAGAGCTCTTTGTCACTGTAAATGAGTATTTTCTGCGTAACAGTGTCCCCGTTAGCCAGTTTAAAAGAGATGATGACTAAAGTGTTGGTGACCATGGGGATTTGAGAGTATGAGTCACAAACCAGAAATATTTGCAGAATTTAAACAAGGACCTAGAGAACAAATACACTGTGATTTCTTCATCTCTGCAAGTGGTGTAATGCACCGGGTGAAATGTGTTTGCTGGTAGGACAGTCTGACTTTCCAGCCTACTCCATGCTGTGCTTTTGAATGAAGATGTAAAATCCAGAGCCCCACACTTTACCCCACTGGCTATATTTTCTATGCCATAACAGTCTCTCTCTCACTCTAGTTTTGGCAACATTTGTGTGCCAAAAATCAATAAAATTGCTGCAAAACTTGATTTTAATTGAGAAAATTGGAAAATTGCAAGATAGTTCTCCATCTCCCTTCCAAGAGGCAGAGGTTACGCCCTTCTCTAACAGGCCCTTTATAATGTATAGTATTTCAGTTCCCGTAGGATGTAGTGTCAATTTAGACCCAGAGCAGACAGTGACAGCCACTCACACCATGTACCATCATGTGGGATGTAGCAAGGCAAGTGCCCTGCTGTTTCCCTATTCAAATAAATGAGGAACCTGTGGGTAAATTACAACTTGTGGTGCATGATCACGGACATTGTAAGTGGATGCACTGCAGTTGTCTTAGCAACTACCACATCCCATGAGCTAAAGAACAGCTTCTTAACTCACACACTGATATAGAGACATTGTGACATTTTGTCTCCACATAGACAAACACATGTACAGTGTATCAAACGTTGCTCCTGTATATTAGAAAGGAGAAGCCTGTGATAGACTGGTGCATATACATTTACTATTGTAGACGATTAGCTCGCATTCATTCATGCATTCATCAGTTTCTTCTACAGAACATGTTGCCAAGAGGACACGTGCACATTAAACTTGCAAAAGAGCAAATTTCCCCCATGTATTCTATTTGGCCTGAGAGTGGGGACACATGGCAACAGCAGAAAAAATCATGCCAGAAGCATGATTAATCATGACAGGGAGTGATCTTAGGGGATTAGGGACTATGAGCCTGATCCAAAATCTACTAAAGGAGATGGAAAGATTCCAATTGAGTATAATGGGTTTTGGATCAGGATCTCTATATTAAAATATACAGAATATGCTCCCAGTGTATGCCCCTTGCGGCTAGACCTGCAAATGTGCAAAACATCATAGTTTTTGGGAGTTGGCACAAAATCTGAACTAAGCAATTCCTTAGCTGGATTTAATTTATTGGTTGTGTGAGTATGTGTGGGGTGAATCCTGGATCTGGCCCATGAGACACATAGCTGTTGGTTCAGTGTAGCTGGCATGATGTAGCAATGGTTATTTGCTGTGCCTCTATTTTGCACTGATCCAGAAAGTCTCCATCATGATTGGATAATTTACCAAGATATTATTGGGGATTATTATTTTTACCACTCTAATTAGCATATAATTAAACAATGCCTCTGTATTGTTGGATCCTATTGTGTTTTCACAATAGATTTACATGCTGTGAGTAAATATTGAAACTGTGAAGCTGTAATTAAGATTTGCATAAATCTTCTGTGGGAAAGGAACAGGGGATTGCTACTGTAGGATTTAGTTGCAGAGTTGTACTAGCATGGATAGGTTTGAATGTGACTGAAGAAAGTAACCCTTGGTTTGTCGATAACACTAGTCTCTAAATGATTTAGTTAGTTCTGAGTTCAGCCTTCAGTATAGCACAGTCTGCAGTTTCAAAGGGAGAAGAGTCCTTTTAAAAGGATGGGACAGCATTCACTGATACAAGCCAAAGCAAATGAACATCTAATCTGCAGTCTAAGAGATAACCTTGAAGCATGAGAACATATTTGGGAGCTGCTCTTCTCATACTAGGATGTTACAGCTCTATTCAGTCTGACATGTCCTGAATTGCCAGATGCATTCCACCAAAAGGCTTGAGCCAAGATGTTCAGAACTGACATTTTAGTTTAAGCTCCACATACTTCATAAGAGGTGATTAACCTTTTTTTCAGAAAAAGAGCATTACATTATCATTTACAGTTTACTGTTTGGACCCACTGCTTACCAATGTTATGGGGACTTTACTCAAAAATGCAGCTCATAACAAATAAAATATTCTTGTTAGCTCATAGTAAGGGCTAATTATTCCTCCACCATTCAGACTGTGTGAATTTTCTTAGCAGCAGAATCCAGCTAAGCAGTGTAGTGAACGTTTATAAATTGCAGTCTCATGTTGATTATTTCTTTTTTCCATAGTCTAAGCTATGACTAAGAATGAGAGAGAACAGAAAAACCAAACTAAGCTTTCTGACTGCAGTGTGAAATCCCTGATGAAGACAGTCTCTGCCATCATATCTGACGTGATAACTGTGCTTCTAAATTACAAAGAGGCAAATGCTAATGGGCCTGGTTATACCACTAAGAAATAATTGTAACCTCCTTCGGCCAGGGATCGTCTGTCTGCTCTGTGTTTGTACAGTGCCTAGCACAATGGAGTCCTGCTCCATGACTAAGGTTCTTGTATGCTACTGTCATAAATAAAGGGGCCAGGCTAAAGAGATGCCCCACTGATCCTCCATGTTGGACAAGCCAAGCATGTTTAACGGGCCCTGCACGGAGCTGTGATGTGGATAAAAACATTAATTAAAATAAGTTGTCAGTTATTACCGATTTCCAGTGATGATCTTGTAAACAGGGAGCTACACAATATATAATTACCTAACTGAAATAAAAATATTTTTAAAGTTACACATTTTCAGTGCAACCAGATAAACGAACCCTTGCACTTTTTCAATTCTGTAATGAACAATGTTTTCTCTTGGCATTCCATATATGTTTTGTATGATTTAAATGTAATGTCAGGATGAATTAACTACTGCTTACAGCATATGATACTTTAATTATCTATTCAGTGCAGTGACACTTCTTGTATAGTAATACTGTCTTTCAGTTACATCTTTCAGTTACAACGAAACCTGAAATAATGGATTGCTTTACCTTCTCATTGGTTTTTCTATGGTGAATGTTTTTGCTAACAATGAGTATGAAATGAATTCTGAATCAACCATAATAATAAAAATAATGTCCTGAAAGACCGAGGCCCCCAGTTCTCCAGAACAATAAACACGTGAATAGTCCCAGTGGCTTTTATAGTAGGGGTGGCCTCCGACTATCTTCAGAAGTTTGAGAGCTGGGGCCCACCTGCTGGGGCTGAGCCCTGGCAAGTGCGCCCTGTGGGGCTGAAGTCCTGAGACACTCCCCCCTCCCCACTGCCAAAGGTGACCTGTGGAGGGAGGCGCATGGGGTCACCTTCCCTCCAAGATTCATGCCAGGGTTTGATGACCGCACTTGGTCACATCCTGCCATCAGATCCCTTCCCTGCACGGCAGCTGCTGGAGCCAGCAAGCTGAGAGCTGAAGCCATGGGGAGAAGCAGCACAAACAGCTGGGAGCTGCAGGGAGAGCTGCAGCTTTTACTACTTCCTCTCCTCAGGGATTTAAAGCAGCAGCCTCTCCCTGCAGCTCCCAGCTGTTTGCTGTTGCCTCTCTGGTGCTAATACCTGGGGGCTGCAAGGAGGGGCTGCATGCCCTGGGTGGGCGCAACTCAAGCTTTTGGGTGGCCCAAACCTTTAAATTGTGCCCCCAATCTCAGCAGGCACCAGTCATCTCTGGCAGATGTCTCTAGATCCACCACTCCAGTGCAGGGCAGAAGCCCCAAGCTCCAGTCTGGCAGATGGAGAATGGGTAGGGTGTGGGGGGATAATTAGTCACAGTTTAGCCACCCCTGTTCTATAGGATGTATGCAAGGTTTAGAGCATGTGCTTGTCTTTGTGGAAGGGATGGCTAAAATTTGATTTGTACATAGGGATGGATTAATGGCTGTTAATTATAATGTTGTTTGGTTGGCTCTTTATTGGGTAATAGGTGGTTATGACTCTCATATTTCTGAAATACAACTTCTTGCTGATAGCCTCTCTGTTAATGGACACAAACAAGTGAAATAGAAACAGAGACTGATACAAAAAATGGAGCAATGGAGAAAATACATGGGAAAATTAGAAAGCACTTACATTTACTTAACTTTGATTTCTGAGTCATGCTATATAGTAATACCCACCCAAATAACTAGGCTTATTACTACAGAAATTGTCATTCGCCCTTCACCCCTCCTGCAAACATTAATGTCTACATTATAAGATAATTCAACCCTTCTTTTTTGTGGAATTAGGCTGCTTTTAAAAATATTTTATAAATGGTTCTTTGTTAAGTCCATAGAGCAAATTACATAATTATTAAGTTATGCTAAAAATATGGGTTTATACTAATTATATTCTATATTCTGTCTCTGGAATCTTGTCATAATACATGCAAGATTATAGCTTCCCTGGGAGTTGAATCACTTGGCACCTGATTGAACTAATTATTGATGAACTTTAAAACCTTTAATGCAGTGAAAATTCAAATATTGAACATTCCCTGATATTTGCAGGATAAAAAGATGAAATTTACACAGAAATATGATCTCCAATTTCTTTACATAATAAAAATATCTATGTTAACTCATAAATATTTAGTACAGTAATGAAGGTAGGAATTTGATACTATGATTATAATCAATCATGCCTTAGGCCTAGGTCAGTTTTACTGCTCTTGCTCATTCTTCATAAAACTTCATGGTGGAAAAAAGGAAGCAATCAACTATGCTAACTTATTTACAGAGTTGGTTGTGAAAGAA
This sequence comes from Sternotherus odoratus, assembly GCA_032164245.1. Lineage (NCBI taxonomy): Eukaryota > Metazoa > Chordata > Testudines > Kinosternidae > Sternotherus > Sternotherus odoratus. The sequence goes on from JAVMKO010000014.1 coordinate 15,694,401, forward strand.
GAAGTAATGTGACTTCCCAACATTGTCAATGGGTTGTCTTAGTAATTTATCTATTCCTATTAACACTACAATGAGTTATTAACAACATACAATTCATCACAGGAGTTAAATGAATGTCATTGACAGTTAATGGCATGCATAACAGTGTGCAACCTTTGAACTTGATAATCAAGTTGGTAGTTTTTAAAACATCGGGCCCTTATAGAAATATACTTAAAGCCTTTAGCTTGAGGTTTTCCATAGTCAACTGCCATTTGCGATAGCACATTTAGATGCCGATGTATCATTGCCAAGCCCTACTCAGTTTTATGAGCTTCATTTATGAGAATGTCCTCTTAGTGTCTGAAGCAGTTATCAGAAAAAGAAATGAGATAGAATTCAACTTCCTAGTTCAAAGGCACAAAAACTTCTGTATATGTTCCCAAATTATCTGAATCAGTATATATATCCATGGGTTTGCATGAGCTTGGGTTAACCTATTCAGCTATTCTTCACAATTGACTGGGATATGCTTAGACTATCCTTTCATATCAGGGTACAGGAGAATGTTTTTCTGTAATGATAACTGAGATTAGTTCTAAGGCATGGGGATGAATGTCTCATTGGATTTAAACATTTTTTTAGGGGATCAGTTGTGTGCCACAGGATCAAACACTAAGCTTTTCCTAAACCTCGCTAAGTTTTCACTTGGTGTTCTGCCTTTTTGAACTTGGTGTTGTCCTTCCGCTGTTAAATCATTTCAGTGGTCAACCTTATCCACATGCTTCTTGATACCCTTAAAGAATTCTAATAGGTTGGTGATGGATGGTTCCCCTTTACAAAAGCCGGGTTGACTCTCCCCAACAAATTGTATGTATACACATGTCTGATAATAATTCTGTTATTTTCTATTTTTCTACTGATTTTCCTGGCACTGAAGTTAGACTCATCAGCCTGAAATTGCCAGGATCTTCTCTGGAGCCCTTTTAAAAAATAGGCATTACATTATCTACTTTCCAGTCATCTGTACAGAAGCTTGTTTCAGCGATAGTCCAAATCATGAAGTATAACAGGCCCAGTGTGAGCACTTTGATTGACTTTCACATTATCAAGAGTGCTCTAGTTCATAGAGATCCACTGGAAAGTTCATTTCTGCTGCTGTTTACTTTGGTTAGGCTATTCTGCAGTACTCCCTCTTTCTGCACTAGAGATAGGAAGAAGACTGCTGAAATCTTATCTGGTGTGTACCTCTTCCACTTGTCAGTGTTTCTACTTAGTATCTGAGTATGTTACCTTCCCATTAGCCACTAACTCCTTGCTCTACCTCCTGCCAAAGTGGAGGGCCGACCTACTATTGCACATGTACTGTATGTGCCAGCTCATTATTCTCCTTTGACTTCACCACACAGGGCAAATTGAATCAATATGAAGAGAGAGACAGAGAGTCTGAGTGTGTATGGGGGGTGGGGAGGAGGGCTTGCTTTAGAAAAAATTCTTTTCAGGCTGCTTTCTAGCCTTTTCTTCCCTGTTCTATGGCCCTTTCAAAAATTCCCATGAAATTCTTAGATTAGATTTATCCAAACTCATTAGGCTGTTCTAACTCCTTTACTTTAAAATATTCATGACAGCCTCACATTGCTGGATGCACTGGACCAATTTCAGGCAAACCTCCCATCAACTTCACTAAGTAGGGACTGCAGAGTAGAGCTCTAATTGTCCAGCATGGACGCTGCAGCTGTATTCCAAAGCAGGCACTGATTCCTATAGCACTTCACTGTATGTTTTGCTCAGCTGGCTGAGTGGGGGACAGGGCGGTTAGTTGTGGGGTTTTTTTTATTGCCCTAAATTTTTTTAAGCAAATTGCAAGGAATTTCTGACTAAAATCTCAATCTGAGAAGGTTTTTCACATCAGCTGTACATAAAACTTTCTTAGAATTACAGCTTTCAAAGTACAGTAATGCACACAACTCTGAATAAAAAAAAACTAGTGCAGATTTATAGCTTTCTGGTTCATTCTGATAGTTGGTTTTCATATTTTTACTATGGCCTGGGATGCGGTGCTTTGACATGGTGACTTGATTTGTCAGGGTGGTGGGAAGGATATCTTTACATATGAAGTGCCTTTTACCTCAGTCACATTGTACTTTTTAGCTTCATTAAAATATAAAGGGCTGGTTCTGGCAGGTACAGAAATGGAGTCGTCTTTTCTCCCCACACACCAGTAGGGAGAGGTTTGAGTTGCTTAGCCTACTACTGGAGGCTCATGGAGCATTTGTCATGGGGCCCTCAGTGGCAGAATGGATGTTCCCCCCATTAGCCTGCAGTGAGAGAAGAGGGGAAGGAGATTTGGGGGGGGGGGGCAGTGATGGTGCTCCCAAGGAAAGGAGAGCTCTTTAGGCCCTCCCTCCCCCAGAGAATCATAGGACTGGAAGGGACCTTAAGAGGTCATCTAGTCCAGTCTGTTGCACTCATGGCAGGACTAAATATTAACTAGACCAGAGGTGGGCAAATTATGTCCCACAGGCCACATCCAGCCCCTGGGACCCTCCTGCCTGGCCCCTGAGCTCCTTGCCCCTCCCCTGGTGTTCCCCCTCTCCGGTAGTTCCTAGGGCAGCGCAGCCTGCAGAGCTGCGGCTTGACTTGGTGCTCTGTGCTGTGTGGTGGTGTGGCTCCAGGCAGTGCAGTAAGGGGACAGGGGGCAGGGAACCGAGAGCGGGGGGGGGGAGGGGGGCATTGGATAGAGGGCAGGAGAGTTTGGGGGTGGTGGTCAGGGGGCGGGGGTATGGATGGAGTTGAGGCGGGGAACGGGGGAGGGGGGTTGAATGGGAGCAGAGGTTCCAGGGGGGACAGTCAGGAAGGAGCAGGGGGTTGGATGGGGCAGCACGGGGCAGTTAGGGGTGGAGGTTCTGAGGGCGGTAGTTTTGGAGGAAGTCAGGGGACAGGGATCAGGAGGGGTAGATGGGGCAGGAGTTCCTTCCTAAGTGAAGTACTTTGCATTTGTCCTTATTGAATTTTATCTTATTTACTTCAGACCATTTCTCCAGTTTGTCCAGGTCATTTTGAATTTTAATCCTATCCTCCAAGGTACTTGCAACCCCTCCCAGCTTGGTATCGTCCGCAAAACTTTATAAGTGTACTCTCTGTGCCATTATCTAAATCACTGATGGGTGATGGTTCCTCAGCAGGGTAGTCATCCAAAGACTGAAGTGCATGAAATCAAGTGTGTCCTTGGGGGGCCTGAAGTGTGCATGAACCAGCCCTCCATACAACGATCGGGATAATGGCTTAGCCACAGGGGAAGGGGTTCAGTTGTATTATGAGGAGGGCAGAAGGGATACACCTGCAACTTGTAGAAGCACCTGCTGGAAGAACATTAGGAAGAGCATTGATTTCCCTTTTTCCCTGTCCAAAGGACATATTTGTCTTAATGGGTGGGAAAGAAAAAGTTGGAGGAAAGCAAATGACTTCATTCCTATGATCTGTGACTATAGGTGGAGTAGGATGTTCTCTGGACAGTGTATTATTGTTCCTTGACAGCAAACAGAAATACCTTTTAAGGTAATTAAAATGGAGAAATAAGCTGAGATTTCTCCCTTCATTTTATTTGAAAGCATTGTATGGAGCTACTGCATTTTACATACCACAGTGGCATCCAATAACAGTCCAATGCTGCCAGCATCTGTGTAGTATAGCACAGAGAATGCTTGCCATCACTCCTACAGTGTGTGCTAGTTCAGTGGTGCAAAGTGCCTCTAATTCCCTCCTTCCCCCCCTTTAACTACTTTCTCAAGACAAAGTGCTCCTGCCAAGTGAGTCAACATCCAGAACTGTGCTGCTAAGTACTGTACAATAATTCCTATTCCCAGTCTAATGAACATCCCAAGATTTGAAACAAAGTCTCTGGAGCATGGTATGATCTAAAATGTCTCCTGCTCCTAAAATTCATTATTGTAGCAACTGCACTGTGCTTGGACAATTAAGATGGCTTAAAATATATGCATAGTACTTTAAATGAATCAATCTTTATTGTCCATTCTGAATTCAAGTGAAATAGATGTCTGTTTTTTAAAGCTGCTGAAACAAAAATGTTAACAAACCAGATTTTCCAGAGGTTTTCAACAGTGTTACCAGAAAAATGGAACATGTGCTCCGTTTACCCACAAACACATGTATTTTTAATGCAAGTGTGCATTTACAGGTAGCCACATGCACAGATGAGCAGCTAGATACTAATTTGCTGCTTTGAGTATGAGTGCAGGTTTTCATGGATACAATAGGTGTACATAATTTTTGCAGGCATGTGCAATGCACGCTCCTTTGTAAATGTGTCCCTCTGTTATGTAGACTGAAAATGTTGCAGAATGCTTAAGGGGTAAAATTCATGATGGCTTCTTGAGAAGTGTAACTGAGATGTGACTAATCTGATTTGCTCCTGCCTGTCATTTTACAGGTGCAAAATATTCAGGTCCAACTCCAAAGGACTGTGAAGTATAATGTCACCCACTGCACTCTTTCATATATCAACACGTGGGTTACATGTACATAGAGGTTTATGTGTCTTTTTAGCATTCCTGGCTATTAGTAATGGTACCATTAGGAATATTGTTCACTGACTACATTCCAATGCCAATTTGCGTGTTTAATCTTATGTCTGGCAGGCTGAGGTCACTTAGCTATTTTCAAGCATACCTTAAAATAACTACTGGTATTTCACTTTCTGAAACTTGTTCTAACTTTTGCGGTCTCTCATATAAAAAAAGGCTTGATTTGAAGGCTTCACATTTGTTTTAAATATTTATCTTCACTTTCACTGAAAACTATTGTTTTGCTGTATTATTTTGTTTGTAAAACATTCTGGATTTTGGTATTTTCCATTAACATTAAACTTTGTTTCCCTGAACAGCTTATAAACTCTGAGGAGTTTGTGGACACTGTAGTCTCCGAGAGCTCCTCTCAGGGTGATGAAAGGGAGAGCTTGGCACATTACATTGCAACCTCATCGTGGGGAGCCATGACTAGGGTTCCTAGGTGCTACAGTAATACAAATAATAATTAATAACTAAAGGGTTCAAGGGCACATGAGGAGAAGGTTCTGAACAATACAAGATTTTGACCCAAGAGATAGGGTGTGTGTGAATTACCATGTAGGTCTTATAGGAGGAGGTTTTACTAAGGAGGTTCTAAGCCTTACTGTGGTATTTAGAGTGACAGTCCATTGACTCCAGCGTAATTTATAAACTCTGCATGTTACTTAAAGATAGGGTGACCAGATGTCCCGATATTAGGGCCATATAAACCATACCCCCGCAACTCCTAAAAAAAAGTCCTGATTTTTCACACTTGCTATCTGGTCACCTTACTTAGAGATGAAAAAAAGAGTATTTTAATTCCAAGACATTGCCAATGATCTGCAATTTACAAAGAGAATCTAGTGAAGACAGAGCATTTCACTGATGAATGGCCGCCCCGGGAACAGTTGGCTGAGCTGTCCAGGGATACAGAGGTGATGGGCCCCAGCTGTGCAGTATTTTATTCCATCGCTGTTTTGTCTTGTGTGATGTTTCATTGACTAACATATCACTTTAGATCACATTTCGAATGACAGAAAAAAAAATATTAGAAGAAAATCTAACAATCAATATCATTAGTAATATTTTAAATAACAATACCCCTCCTAAGGAAACTTCCAGACTCTCCCCCACCCACCCAAAACCCTTGATGTTAAGATTCTGGTTATGTCAAGTGCTAGGGGTGGGGAGTGGAAGGGGCTGAAAGAGGCTGTGTAGCAGAGGGAAGCAGATGTAGGTGATTGTGGAGGGATTAATGGAAGGGGGATGAATAGGAGAGTGTGCGTTGAGAGGTCACTTTGCTTTGTGTGTGCGTGAGGATGACTGCGGAGTGAGTGTAACAGTGTGTGAGATGACTCTGAGGGATGAGGAGTATATGACTGAAAGATTTGTGAATTAGTAATTGGTAGGGTTACAACTACATGAATCAAAGAGTTGGGTAGACAGAATAAGGAGGGAGGCAGTGAGTATATGAGAGATGTGTACGCACAGTAATGCTGTGTACCATTTTCTTCAATGTCTGGAGAACAATACAGAAACACAGATACCCTCCTTGGGTCTGTGTTGCTTCTCTCGCATGAGTGCTATCCCAACCTAAGGTACCTGCTTACTTGGCTCCTGTGCTGTCCCTAGCTCCCTTGGGAGCTGTCAGATAAGAAAAATGTAAACTCAAGAATAAAAAATGACCTATTTTAAAATAGATTAAAATAAAATATTTATAGACCTATTTTAAAATAAATTGTATTTACTAAGTATCACAGCTGGTTTAAACAAAGAAAAAGGAAAGGAGGAAGGAATGGGGGACAGGAGACAACATTGGTGAGGAAAATAGCAGAAGGGAGTTGGTGAAAACATGGACAAGAAAACCCATTTTGTTCCAAGCCCTGTAAATCTCAAGTGCAGCCCTGGTGCCTATATTTGGTGCCTATAAATAACTCACATTTTATGTGTGAGAGCAGGGGGAGCAGAGAGCAGAGGGGTGGAAATACAGTTATTAACTTTTGATAAAATGTTCTGCCTGTTCCTCACCTTTCCTGAATTAAACAGTGAGATTGCAAGAAATGTGTGCTCCTTGCAGTGAGACACACCACTCTTTGGCAGCTTAGAAAGATCCTTGTGCCATTTTATTCCAGCAATTAGAAGACCAGGATGTTTTGATGAGATTTCATGCATTGATTTTCTGTCACAGAGGCTTGGCATTTGTTATTGAGAACGTCCCTTATCTGGACTTTGAGTGCCCCATTATTTTACACACACAATCAGTTTTGGGCACCAAATTTGGCACTTAAGATGTGTAACTACCTGAATTATGGGTCAAGGGGCTGAACCAGCTTAATTTTGTCAGTGTGCCTGCAATGGTTTTATTTCTCTAATCCACTGAAGGTGGACTATTGGAGGGTTTGGTGGGTCTTTGTTTTTTTAAATTGGATGTAGGAATTTATGAAGCACTATATTTAGTTATGTATTCTCCAAAGTATAACAGATGAATAAGGTCATTGGCTTAGAAGTTGAGTGCAAGCACAGCTATAAATGAACATGTAAGAGAGGTAGCGCTGATGTTATCTTTTCACTCTTCAACATCTACTTGAAAGAAAAGGTGATCTTATCTATGGAGGTTGGTTAACCAATGATTACTTGTCAATCATATAACTTGATTAATGCTGGAACACTCTTCCTTGTGTTACTCTTGGCACAAAGACGGACACATTATTGATCTATTTAGCATTTTGGTATCAGCAAATACATATGTCTGAAAGAAGCTGTCCAAAATGCAAACAGATAATTCAAAGATTTGTATGGGTGACATAGGATGGGCAAACATTCTTAGCTAACAGAACATGTCTGACTGATGTATCAGTAATTAGACCATATGGCAGGAACATTCTCTTGCAAAAAAATAAACTTTTCTGAACAAATATTTTCCTACACGAAACTAGGAAGAACATTTGTTTGTAAAGCTAGTGAGCTAGGACAATGGGCCCTTGCTTCTAAAACACACTAGCAATTCTTGATATCAAAATGTGTTTGACAAGTGAAGAAGTAATATTTGGCATTATTGGGTGATTTGCTCATTTTACCATTAGCTAGAAGTTGTGACTATTTACTGCATTTAAACAGTGAGCTAACAAAACATCCATCTGGGAGCAAAGTGGAGAAAACAAAATTATGCATTTAAAATTGTATTTAATGTGAATTTATACTAAGGCAAGTGTGACAAACAACAATTGCCAAAATTTCATCCTCCCTTGTAGCATTTTCTTGTAAACTGAAATCACGTCTGCTGTTACTTTTTCACACACCACAATCAACCTGTGGAATTTATTGCCAGGGGATATTATGAAGGCCAAAACTGTAGCAGGGTTCAAAAGAATTAGACCATGGAGAATAGGACTATCAATGGCTATTATTTAAGATAGTCATGGATGCAACCCCATAGTCTATGTGTCTGTGGGAATGGATGACAGGGGATGGATCACTAGATGATTTCCTGTTCTGTTCATTCCCTCTGAAGTATTTGGCATTGGTGACTGTTACTGGACAGGATACTGGGCTAGATGGACCATGGTCTGACCCAGTATGGCCATTCTTATGTTCTGTTAGTATTTGGTATAACTATACTTGTGACAAATGGTCATATCTAATGTTAATTGCTTCTGCTAATGTTCCAAGAATGGATGCACAACAAAGCTACCTTCTCCTTAATTAGTGAAAAGTGATCTGTTATCAGTACAATGCACACAAAAGTCAGTGGCTCTTAAGAACAACAAACTGTTGTAGTAATAATAGAATAGTGAACCAGTAAGCAACAGATGACAAAGCTCCCTGAAAGATCTCCTTTCAGAATATGATAGGACTGCAAGTATGATGCATTTTAATGTGATTTTGGGGCAGTAGCTCATTTATAACTTTTTACCAGAAGTCATTTTACCACCTACGCATCAAAGGCAAAGTAGAAGACAACAATAACAACAAACAAATCAGAAGAGAGAGCGACAGAAATAAAGACATGCTGATCTTTTTTAGAATGAAATCACAGTCACTTTCTTTGAGCCAGCAGCCTTTTACATTCTACTTATTCTTTATACAATTGGTGGCAGCAATTTTGTTTAATGAAAAAATACTTATGTGTATCAGAACATTTGCAAACAGCATATTTCATTTAATATACTCTCTTGAATTCCTTTAATACTAGCATAAGCTGCAATAGATTTGTTTTCTTAAGAAACAAGGGTTTGTGTGTGCTAAGCATTGAGTTAGTTGTTCGTTTAAATTTGTATTTCTGTACTACATACAATACTGTAAACCATATCGCTAGCAACAAAATAATCTTGTTATGCTTGTAGGTAATGCCAGTGTCACAATATATAGCCCAGTCTCTCACTCCCATTTATTTTACTTCCCAATAATTTAAGATTCACATATCTACATTCCTTGTAACCTGTAAATAAGAACATAACTCTTCAAACTGAAACTTTTGGGGACATTTAGTTGTTCCAGTAAGTCCCATTATATCACACACAAAAATAGTCTGTATTTCTATTATAGACATATATTCTGTTGATCATCTGATATCCAGAATTATTGCTTATGTAGCACATTTCCATTTTCACCAGGATATATACAGTTAAGAAGAAAATGCAGAGAAAATGAACAAAACTAACACATATATTCAGAGGGCCAGATTGTTATCTGTTGGACCAGTTTAAACTCTGTAATTTACTGTGGGGATCAGAATCAGTGTATATTATGCCATCAAACAGAAAGTTGAGGTATACATTAATTGATCCATTTATAGTGGAGGACCTGTATAATCAATGCAGCCTGGTAGTTCAGGCATCTATCCTTTAAGGGCTCTAACAGCATCATAATAGCAAAGCTTAACAGCTGATGCTTGAACCCTGAGATGTTCAAAATATAGAGCCCTGGAAATCTTTATATTTTATATATAGACGTGCCCTTTCAACGGGCACACTCTAGTAGAAAGAGAAACGTGTTAATTAAGCGATCACCCTGGCTATACAAGACGCCTTCAAGAATACAATGTGCTGCCAACGATTCAATTTTATATCTTTCTACTGGGTTTCTAATGCAGTATCTAGGTGCCATATACAAGAGAGAATTACACTGATTTTATGAATTGCTTCAAAAATAAACATAGTACAAGACATTAGAATGATGTAAAAATGGTCAAAGCAAGACTAACTACTTTAGCAGCTATTCTAGAACAGGGAAGCATCATGCAGTGAACAAAGGACCACACAGCAGGAAATGTATAGTAGCAAACACCAATTCACATCTGTTAACCGCTGTGTAGAGGCTTGCAGATAACACCAGGCATGCCATTTCAATGGACTATGGCTATGTTATTTATCCATTGTTCAAAGTCCCTGAAATACAATGCATAAAATTGGCACACTGGCAATTGAGCAATTAAGCAGGCGTGTTATTTTTGTGCTCTAATGCTTTCAGATATAAAAGGCCTTTAATTTCCACTTTCAAATTGTATTTGTGTACTTGTGCGCATTCACATAAATGTACCAAATGGCTCTACTGTGTATGCCATGGATAGCATATGTATATATTTGGATGATAACCCTACATCACATGGACCTATGCAATAAATTATTTATTATTCATTTTTGGTTGCTTCTTTCCTTTAACCCATATGCTCAGGACTCATTCTGACTTTCCCCTTAGCCACTTCAAACAACCAACTTTATATTTTAATATTAACCGGTTTTCTCTTCTCTTAAATGTGAAATTTTATGCCAAAATTACAACAGCATCAGACCCAAGAAAGGGAAGATTCAGTCCTGCAGCAGCGACTACTTTTGCAAATCTTTAAGTGTCATGAAATCAGTGTCTGATATCTCACAAGCCTGTAGGGCTTGAAAAGGAGCCTTATAAGTAGGGCTTCTGGTTTCAGGTTTTAACCAATAAAACACCCCGGGTTAAAAAAAATAAAATTATGTGTTTGTGATATACTCATTTTGTGTTGGTGTCATCCCTTTTCCAGTACAGTGTATTTATATAGGCAATGTTCATGCTCCCTGGCTTGTATCTAATAGTTTGTCTACATTGAGCAGTAATGTGGACAATAGTGAATAGGGTGTGAGGTGATTTCTAAAGTGTACTAACGTGTTGCACATTAATTGGTCTATATAGACCCTGCTAGTGTGCACTGTAGGTTTCCTAGTGTGCTTTAACATAGTGCTGTTTGACTTCTATATAGAACTTTTTGAGATCTATATAGAACTCAAAAATTGCTACCCCCCCAAAATGAAATTAATAAATAGAAAGGGTTGGCAGTGTGTTTCTGATACCATCTAAGAGTTACTGTTTCAGCTCAAGAGACAGAGGCATTGCTAAAGGCCCTAGATTTAAACTCTGTTGTTGACCCATGATGTTGCATATAAAATGACTTTTTGTATAACTTCAATTCACTTTTGGTTTCACTGCTCACATAATGATGTCCATCCCTATCATAAAGGGAAGAATATTGTTATGGTAGTGGACTACTGTATCCAATCTACTCTATCTGATTCGATAGGTGAAACCTGAATTTTGTTGCCAGATTTCCATATAGTGAAGGCTGTGCAGGTTATGGACTAAGAATTCCACAGGGAGTTAATTAGTTTGGTGATAGTTGGCAATATTGGACAGCTGCCAGATGGCATTGTGTCCATTTTCTTTAGGAAGAGATGTGAAATGACTAATTGATAGAAGACTTCATAAGCATTGAGTTCATTTTGGGAATTCTCATTACTGTTTACTTTGGTTTTTTGTAGCTTACATTTTTGGGAACATTGTTCTGTTAATTGTAACTCCTAGCACAGTACAGATGACTATATAATACTTCAACAAAGTACATACTGGATCTGATGTGGTATTCCTTGGGCACTGCATGGAATCTGCAATCTAGAATTGAGACAGCGCTATTTTGTATTCATTTGGTAAGGACCTTTTGTAGTCCATTGTTCTATCTATATATATAAAAGTTAAATGGTGTATGCGTGTATGTACGTGCACTTACTCCTTCCACACCGTTTGAGCTAGAGACTTGAAATTTGGTACAGTTAGAGGTCTTAGGGTCCTAATCAGGGTAAGAGTCGAAAATTTTTCAAATCTCACCTCTGACGCCCCCCAGGGGTGAAATTATTTAAAGGCTAATCACATCAGCTGGGCAGCTGCTGTTCTCTGTGACATAGTTATGATGTCATAATACCCCCTCCAACGGACCCCGCACTCGCTCAGCTCTCTGCCCCTCCCCCCTCCAACGGACCCCGCACTCGCTCAGCTCTTTGCCCCTCCCCACCTCCGACGGACCCGAGTTGGGTTTGGTCAGAGGATAAGTGAGGTAGGGGTGTCGGGTTTGGTCGGGGGGTGAGGTGGGGGGTGTTGGGTTTGGTCTGGGGGGGTGGGAAGGTGTCAGGGTGGGTGAGGGGTGAGGGGTGGGTGTTGGGGTTGGTCAGGGGGTGTTGGGTTTGGTGGGGGGGTAAGGTGGGGGTGTTGGGCTTGGTTGGGGGGGTGAGGAGGGGGGTCGGGGTTGGTTGAGGGGTAAGTGAGGTGTGGGTGTCGGGTTTGTTTGTGGTGGTAGGTAGGGGTGTTGGGTTTGGTTGGGGGGGAAAGTGAGGTGGGTGTTTCAGGTTTGGTCTACGGGGGGTGAGGTGTGGGTGTTGGTCAGGGGGTGTTGGGGTTGGTAGGGGGTGACGTGGGGGTGTTGGGTTTGGGTGGGGGGGTGAAAATGTGAGTCGAGGTTGGTTGAGTGGTAAGTGAGGTGGGGGTGTCGGGTTTGCTCTCTGCCCCCTCCCCCCTCCAACGGACCCCGCACTCGCTCAGCTCTCTGCCCCCTCCCCACCTTCGATGGACCCGAGCAACGCCGGGTATTTTCGCTAGTGGATAATATATGTATTAGGAGTCTGATTCTGTGAGCTGCTAATTATTCTAAACTCACCTTCATTTAAATACTCAGATTCAAAACAACAAACAAATTCAATGGGAGTCCAGTGGCTAAATATGGGTGGACTTTCATGGGAACAGCAACAAGCACTTCTCCAACCTCCAACTTCCTCTGCTAAAGCTTGGATACCTCTAGAGCTGTTCAAAGTAATGGCTGGGGCGGGGGGACGGACAATTTTCAACACTGGCAAAATTACCTCCCCACCACCTTCATATCATTACTAGAAAAGGCTGGGCCATTTTTAGCTGAAACTTAACAAAAAAAAAATCAGCATGGAAACTTTTGGCCTAAATGCTTAAAGTGTGGCAGACTTTTATTAGCAACTCACTACAAGGTCTCATAATGGGAAGAGCAGAGAAATTTTAATATAGGCATCTCTATTAGCTCTGCATACACTTCAGTTTTACAGAAGACTAATAAGTGCACCAAAGGGTCAGTTCTTCCAAATTAACCTGAAGTGTAGTTCAGGGTACAGGAGATTAAGATCTCAGCTCTTCACTTATCCAGAAAATTCATGATAATTTGCCTAGTCTTCTAAGGTCAGAAAACAATAAAAGAAACTTAGGGGAGTACAGATATCCTGGAGGTATAGGAACAACAGTAAGAGCCTGGAGTTCTGGGTACTGTTCCTGCTTCTGCCATACATTTTCTGAAGAAAATTGGGCATATTGGTGAACCTCACTTCCTCCATTGGTAACTATGGGGACACTCACAGGGTATTTTGAGACTTAATTTATATTTGTAAAGGACTTTGACACTCAGACTGAAAGTGATGTAAATGCGAAGTACTAGTATTAATAATTAAATCATAATTGGACTCTGTGGGGACTTCACTTCTGACACCCGCATACTCAGGAATTGTGATAAGTGGAAATTTCTGAGTTTGGCTGTTTAGTTAGTGTGGCCTTTGTGAGCATACTCATGAAAATGAGGGAAAGTTTGGCCCTAAGGATAAAATTTTCAAAAACACCCATGAGACTTACGTTCCACTGAAAATCAATGAGTCTTAAGTGCTTGGTGCATTTGAAAATTTCACTCCACGTCCCATTTACTTCAATGGAACTTTGGTTCCCAAGTCTCTTAGACACTTCCATACATTTTGCTCCTAGTCTTCCATTGATGAATAAACAAATAATATATTTATGCCACTGATAGTAACTGCCGTCTGCATTAACAGGAGAACTGATCAGAGCTCTTCACTGTATCTCCTGCCTCAGGTGATGGAGGGGAAATAATAAAGAAAATGATACCTTTAATCAGATTTTAAAAAACAAACAATTTAATCCTATATAATAATCGGCTAGAGAAGTTTGTGTGAAGCCGTCATGCGCAGTTGAGATGGCCGGGACAAACAGCATGCTGGGAGTTGTAGTTCGGAGGCACAAAATGGCTGCCGCGCGTGCCCGCCTGAGGGATCCTCACTCACACAGAGCTAGAGCACCAAGGAGCAGTTATACATATAAAGTTAGACATAGTTGGAGGGAGCTGAGGGGGGGGGTGTTGGAGGGGGGAGGGAGCTGAGGAGGGGGGTGTTGGAGGGGGGAGGGAGCTGAGCGAGGGGGGGTGTTGGAGGGGGGAGGGAGCTGAGCGAGGGGGGGTGTTGGAGGGGGGAGGGAGCTGAGCGAGGGGGGGTGTTGAAGGGGGGAGGGAGCTGAGCGAGGGGGAGGTGTTGGAGGGGGGAGGGAGCTGAGCGAGGGGGGGTCGTTGGAGGGGGGAGGGAGCTGAGTGAGGGGGAGGCATTGAGGGGGGAGCTGGGCGAGCGGGGGGGCGTTGGAGTGGGGGGGAGAGGGGAGAGAGCTTAGCGAGTGGGGGGGCCGTGAGCCATTTCCATTGGTCCGTGTCCATGGGCTTTTACACTAGTCTATGTATAAAAAACATATTTCACCTTTCCTATATGGTTTGCCAGTTTTTAATGTAATAGTTCTGCACTTCCATTCTATTTCATAGTAATTTTCAGGTTTGGGGCCTATACTGTATTTTTGTTTCGTTATTAATATAGGTCCCAGCACAGTGAGGCCCCAATGTGTCTACACTACTACTCCTGCTCAATCAATGAGAATTGAGGAACCTCTTAGGGTGAGAACCAGTGTTTTAAAACTGCTGCACAGTTAAAATGTCGATAAATGTCTTATAGAGAGATATGGAATACTAATACTTTCAGTTTAGACTCTGCAGTAGGTTATATCAAGTAGGAATATTGTTGGGTTCAATTTAGCAGACGTGCTAATGGACAGAAATTTGCATATACCTCCTAAAAGAATTGTAAAGCAGATTTTTTCCCCCCTTTGGCTTTTTGATGCTGCCCTCCCCTCCCCTCCCCCCCGGGTTCCTGAGCAACTTTCTGACACAAGAGCCTTCTAATGTTTTTAAATGTTGCTGACTGAGAAAACAAACAACATTGTCACATTTGGAAAGTCAAAGCAGAAAAGTGTCTCATTTGTAGAGCGATTCATTTCGATTTTCATCTTGCTGCTGTCACTGAAGATACATGAACAACAGCAGTTGGTATTATCAGGAGACCTAAGCAGACCTGTTTCGTTGGGTGACTTGACAGCTGTTCCGTGAAAGAGTTTCATGCTCAAAAAATCAAAAAAGTATGAAGACCAGATTTTCTTTTTTAACCCTTCATTTGGCTAACTGTAGCTGGCTAACGCTTTCCAGTGGGATCCAGGACGAGGAATAGGTCACTATGCAAATCTGTGGCAGGATTTAGTTTAGAGAATTGCCTGCCACCCTCTATGTAATGCTCTCCTTAAAATAATGTCTCCGACCTTGTTTACGCCAGCAAGGTTGTCACTGGGGAAAGTAAACATTGTTAGGTATTTCCCTTGTCATCACCAACAGTAGATAGCAAGGGAGACATGCTCTTCCCTTGAGTGCTTGATTTCTTAGGTGATCTGTATCTATTTGGCAAGCTGTGTCTCTTTCTTTTAAATCAGGGATTCTCAAATTTAATTTCACTTCTGCCAACAAAAATTACTACAGGACCTCAGGAAAGGGGGATGAAACTTGAGCCCTTTAGAGCCCCGCTGCCCTTGGTGGCGTGCGGGTCCAAAACTGAAGCCCAAGGGCTTCGGCCCCAGGCAGGAGGCCTGTAACCTGATCCCCTCCACTCAAGGCTTCAGTTTTGGCTCCCGCCCCAGCAAGTCTGAGCCAGCCCTGGTGACCTCATTAAAACAGGTTCCCTGCCCACTTTGGGGTCCCGGCCCACAGCTGCTTTAAATCAACAAAAGTTTACATAGATTTTTAAATTAGGTTTTATGTATTTATTTTGAGGCCTAACAATTTAAAAAAGCAGATGTGATTTCAGCAGAGATTTCTTGGGAACTGTATCCTTTGCTACAGTACTTCTCAACCTGTTATACCAGTCGTGTTTTACATACAATACGTACCAAACTAGTATGGCTGTTAAGGTTTTGGACCCTGACCTGAATCTCTCTCCATGTGGATGGACCACTAAAGTCAAGGGGCTCTGTGTGGTGCAGGGATCCAGTCATGCTGAGACAGCTACAGCCTTAATGTCTGTCTGTATAATACTGGTGATGCTGAATGCTTCAGGCCTGTTGCACCATAACACCAATGTGACACCATTTCATTTAATTCCGGCCACAAAAATTCCCCAGTGAGTTGATCGCACATTAACAGGAGTGATTGCTAGCATGAGCCATTCTGCCCAATGGAATAGGTTGTGGAACCCAGCCTCCTGAAAAATATCAAAGTTGATCTAAAACTAACCTCTGTCACTAATGTAGTAGCCTAACTAATTTCAATAAAAAAGATAGAGCTAAGTCCAAGGAAAATTTGAATGGTCTTAGCTGAGGAAGGGCCACAGGATTTGATCCATTCTTTGTTGAACATGTTCAAAAACTGCTGTGTTTGAACCAAAGTAGGGCAACTGGCCCAAACTAGCCCTATCTGTTGACCTTCAGTGAGCGTACCTTTTTTTAAACTAAGGCTTTGAAAGGTATTGCCTGAGGAGTGGTATGGGGGGGGGGGGAGGGGGCTCTGTGGTAGTCTTTGTTTTCAGGTGCAATCTGTGAAGACTAGGTCAGCTATTGCTGGTATATAATGGAATCTGTTTTGTTATGGTTAGTCATTTTAAGTGAATGTCTAGTGCACCTAGGATTAATGCCTTTTTTCTATTTATATACATCTAAAGATTTTTTTAAAAATCCCAGTCATTGTCCTTTAAAGTCATGATATATTTACGTATAGAAAAGCTCTTTAAGGACACTTTTAGAGTTTTTTTTTATGATTCGCTTTGACTTTGCACAGAAACTAAGGCTGGCTTTAAAGGTAGAGGGCAATGAAAAATAGTCCCAGTACATTTTTTTCTAAAGCCATATAGGGGCAATCCCTGATACATGCACCGAAACTTGGGTATTACACGGTGCTCTGATACCATGGTGATGAGTGTGCCATAAGAACCGAGTCACTTCACATATGAATAGTCTCACTGAAGTCCATGGGACTGCTCTAGTTAGTGAGGAGTATTCTTAAGACTAGTAAAAATATGAAGAAAAAGGCTCATAAACATTTACACATAACTGTTTTTCTGTGTCATATGTAGCCTCTACAGCAGGGGTCAGCAACCTATGACACCCGTGCCAAAGGTGGCACGCGAGCCGATTTTTAATGGCACACTGCCACCGGCCTCACTCAGCCCGCTGTTGGCTTGGGTGAAGGGAACCTCAGGCTGGCAGTGGACTGAGCGGGGCCGGCGACTGAGACCCCGGCAGGCAGGAGCCGGCGGCCAGAACTCCAGACTGGTAGTGGGCTGAGTGGGGCCAGCAGCGAGGACCTCGGCTGGCAGCAGCATTCCGTGGTATGCGTGCCATAGGTTTCTGACCCCTGATATAGACTTAGAGAGAGACCTTCTAAAAAACGTTAAAATGTATTACTAGCATGCGAAGCCTTACATTAGAGTGAATAAATGAAGATTTGCACGCCACTTCTGAAAGGTTGCCGACCCCTGCTCTACAGGATACATGGTTGTGTGGTATAAAGACTTTCTGGGCACTCTTTTGAAATGATGTACATCATTCACTTACAAATTCATCATTCATGAATAATGCAGCCACCCAAACTCATGCCAAATATTGCCCACACCATTGTGTATTCTCTACACGTGTGTGTGTGTGTGTGTGTGTGTGTGTAGAGATAATTAAAAACTTTAAATTTTTTTCATGTGATTGGAAACATGACAAAATGTGGGCAGCCTACATCCAGAGCTCATATTGGTTCAATTGCTGTACGTGGGTAGGTTTTTAGTATAGTAAGTGGCTATACCAAACCCTATTTCCAACTGCTGCTAGTAGAAAGAACTGTTGCAAAACAGGCATTATCTCTCTTACCAGTTCATTCACTGTGCAGGTATGAGGAAGGTTTTATTGGCAACAATACAACCTGATTTTTGTAACTCACAGCAGCCGCAGACCGTGAGATATTTTTGCTCTACGTGTGAGTATTAGGTGCTGCTCTGGCTCCTCTTACACTTCTGCTACCAAGCAGGTACACCATATAAGTGATTAGCCTGTATAATGGGGTAAAGGTCTTAATCCTTAGAGGTGCTGAGCATCTAGAACTTCCCTCATTTACCATATTGTTTGGTGTATAAAATCAATGTAAACCATTTTCATTGTTCACGTTTTTGGATCTGGAAAGTGTTTTGTGCTACCAGCCTGATGTTGAGCCTGATATGAGAGGGAAACAGGAGGGATGCAAAACCAGCTTCTTTAGAAATATGTCCTAATAGCACTTCAGAGTTAGCCTCAATTCAATTTGCATCATTTTTACTACCTGTAGTAGTGACTAGCGCCATTTAAGCCATGTAGAGGATGCATGCTGTATGGCTCCAACCAGGCAAACCACTTAAGCATGTACTTAAAATTTAAGCATGTGACTAGTCATGCTGATGTCTATGTACTAATCCTATTCTTAATGTTACACATGTACCTACGTGCCTTGTTGGATGGGGGTTGATGACTAGTGCTAGATGTTGCACTAGTTAGATTTAACCAGGGTTCAACCAGGGCCCTTCAGCCATAGTTTCCCACCAGCTCTTTGCTCCTTTAAGACGTTGCATACAACTGGCAAGTGTTTAATGACTTGTTGCACTGCAGCAGAGGAAGGGGAAGTTTTGGTCACAGATGCAGAGCATACCTCTAATCTTCTGATCACAGCCAAGAGGCTGTCATCAAAGTACAGGCAAAACCCTCTCATTTTAAATCAGTTTAAATTAAAACACATGCACATACACAGACAATAACTGGCATATACAGTACTCAGGTTACTTGGGAGAATGAAGGAATGAATTATTTTGCTGGGATTTTAACCTACAGTTGCAGTGAAGTCTCGACATTTAAAACTTGATGCTAAACCATCCCCTCCAGCAATGGGATTGATTGGTTAATAAATTATGCACCAATTAATTATGTGTTTTTCCCCTCTCCTCTTGAAAAAATAACTACCTTAGTCAATTGTTTAAGCATTCTTCAAGGAATTACCGTATTCCCCTGAACAGCTAATTTGAGACTAAGCCTCTGACATTTTGTGAACTATGGTAAAGAGGCTGAGATTAAATAGGATAGATGCACATCTTTTTTCCTTGAAAATATGATCTACTTATGCAGGGAGTTTGGGTTAGACCAGTAGGAGGCTGGGGTAGTGTAAAATTAGGTTATTTTTGTGAGATTTTAAATGAGATTTAAAACAAGAGAGAACATTAATATTTTCTATGATATCCTCTATATCATATTATACTCACATTTGCCCATAATTTATCCATTTTCCTTTCTGAAATGGACAGCTTTACAGGGCAAATCCGCAAACACTATGGTGATTAATGCTTACTCAAATGGGTAAGTATTACTCAATGTAAGCAAGGGCTACAGAACTCAGCAATGATAAGAAAAGAAAAAAAAATCAATATTAGCTGGGAAATTAACAGAAATTTCAGGAAAAACAATACTGTTTTTGCATTTCTGTAAAGTATTTGCTTAATTCCTCTACTGCATGTAACAACTAGGGATTCATAACACTGCATTTCATCCTGTGAAAGAAATTCACCAGTTCAAATTAGTTATTTGCTAAAATTCTATGCTTTCTTTGGCTATTTTGTTTCTTTTTTTTCCTCTGCTACTGTATAAATACTACTGATATAAGACAATGGTATAATATACATAGATTCTCTTTTAGGAATGAGACAACAGGTATCACAGTATATGAACTAGAGTGTATCTAGTGTGAGCATTTCTTATTCCTGCTTAATTGCTATTTAGTTGTAATTGTTAGAGAGTTGTAAAATAGCAGCAATTTGCACTTTGATGAGTAAGACCCCAAGCAAATTGTGGCTGGGAACATTTAATCAACCTATTGTAAACAGCTACAGAGGTTTCAACGTTAGGGTGACGAAAAGCAGGGGTGCATTGTTGGAAGCAAAAGCAAACTGTACCTGTGAAGTACTGCCTAAATGACACAGTCTTTGGAGTATCAGGCCTGGGTGGCTGCTTCAAAATAGGGATGTAAAGGGCGCCCTGCAATCCTGCTCTTTTATTGCTAGGACGAGAGGCATTTGCCCACTCTGTGTTGGTACCTGTGGAAATGGCCCCTTCTCTGGGATTCCCTCTTCCTGGAAATTGCCAGGGCAGCACAGCAGGATTGGGTAGCAACGATAGAATCATTAAACAGCACCATTAAAAAGGGGGACTGTATGAATTTATCTCTGGTACCGCATAACATTGAAACCTTTTCCTTCCTCGCATAGAACTTCTGGGTGCTTCCTCATGTCCCCTTTTATCACACTGACAGGGTGTCAGGCAATTTGGGGGAGGGGGGGTGAGACAGGCATATTAAACAAATCATGACTTCTGCATAAAAGCTCAGTGAAAAATGCCAAGCATATCATTTCATGTGGAATGGAACAATGGGAGTGTGAGGTGGACTGCCATCGACATTATTAGCCCCTTTATTTTCGGAGGCTCTGCCAAGTAAATTTTCAAGCTCTCAGCGTGAGCCTTGCTGTTTGCTTTTGTACCGTTCACATTCTTAGTTTTCTGAATTAAACGGGTACAAAATGCAGCTACCAAGTGAAAGCTAAACCATGGCTTCACCTTGCTGAGAGAGGAACCACCAGAAATGAGATTTTTATTCCTTTGCCGTGCAGAGGCAGTCTTCATAAGCACCCACTGGTACACTGCAATCATGCTAATGGAGGTGAGGTGCTGTTTTGTGGGGATGATCGGGGTGAGGGCACTGGCTGCACCATTCCGAGTTAATCCACAGACGGGTCTGGACGACAATCATTTCCAAGGGTGCTTGTTAGCCTTCTTCCTGCATCAGGGATGGTGGTCTTCTGCAATGCCAAGGAGTGGGATGGAGGAAAACCTTGACTAATATTGTCCCTGTAAATGAGGGATTGGTATTGTCCTTCTCAAATGCCTGCAAAAACTCTTGAGTTGGGGAAAAACAATACCCCTCCCTCCTGCCAAAAGTGCCAAAAGTCAGCCCTTAATGAGTAAATGCAGCATATTCCATTTGCCAAAATTCAAAGTCCTGCTGGAGTGGCAGGGCAATGCAGTAGTTTAATGGGCTGGAGGGGCCAGAGAACATATAACACATCTGTTACACCTCTTGCTGATGTCACAACTATGTCTAGGAAAGAGCAGCAGCAAAGGGTTTTTTATGTGTCTAAAATTTGATATGAATCTATTTCTTAACTTTCAGCTCTCCCAGAAAGCCCCATGCATGTTTAAAAAGTAGGATAGAGCAATACACCTTTACCTCGATACAACACGGTCCTCAGGAGCCAAAACATCATACCGCGGCATAGGTGAAATCATGTTATATTGAGGTGGAGGAGCGTGCAGCCATGCTCCCCAGAGTGCTCCCTTACCGCATTATATCAGAATTCACCTTATATCGGACTGTGTTATATCAGGATAGAGGTGTATTAATTGTTAATCCAGTTGTTCTGGATGTTTCTTACTATGTAGGTGAGAGATTTTTGTTTTCAAACCCAGGAGGTGATGGCTATTTAATAATGTTGTTCTTAAACTATTACCAAAGATTAAAGGCACTCTGAAGAAAGTGATGATACAAACCTGCTCAAGTAGCCAAAACTAAAGGGAGGGGAAAGCCCTGTGTTTAACTATGATTCAAAATAGCAGGTGTTTATCAGGTGAAATACAAGTTACTACTAAAACTTATAGGATACCTGGGTAGTAAATGGAGAGCAGGTGGGAAAAGATAGCCTACATCTGATGATTACTCATGTTATAATAGCAGTTCCGAGATTACTTTAATAATAGACAAAGCTGCAGCCTGCTGAGCAGATGTATGATGATATGTCCTTGACCATTCACAGAACATGTCTTGGCATCTTGTAGCAGTTGTGAGTTTTACCCAAGGACAGACTGTAAAAACTGTAGGAAACAGCGGAACTAAAATATTAATATATATTGTGAGATAAGATGGTGACTCCACACATGCTAGATAGAAGGCAACTTATAAAGCCACTGAAGACAAAGAGAGTTAATTCTAATATTGCTATCTAACTATGCAGAAACCTATTTTCAGTGACCAGACAATTGCATCCTGCTTGGCTCAGGAGAACAGTCTCTGAAACTGAAGGGACAGGCTGCCATAGAGAAATGCAATGCAATCATTTTTGGGCTTGAGCCAGGCATATCAATCGAATCATGACTGACATAGCAGTTCAGTGAAAGAAATGCAGAACGGGCATGTCATTTTATATTGAACAGAAGGCTAAGAGTTTAATGGCTGTTCTGGGACCTGAAGCAAGACTTCCATCAGCATAGTTAGCCACTGTTGTTTTCAAAGGAGCCATGAAATAAACACTAAAGCTGTGAAAACTTACTATGGGTCCCTTGGCCCACGTGAAGGCTGTCTGGCTGCCTACATGTGCAGTTTGTTAAGCATAGTAGAAATCCTTTCTTTTGCACCACTTTTGATTCTGGGAATCTTCAAGGGGATTGGGGGTCCCTCCCCAATTACATTAATCTTAATGTTTGGAAAGTCTCCTAGATATCCCCACATTTGCCTAAACACAGACTTCTGTGGGATTTCTCGTGACCTCAAGACTGCCACCAAAATTGCAGGACTCTCAGAGGTGTAGCATAGATGCCACGTCCTTGAGTGACATGATGGAGTGAATTAAGGGAGAGATTTC
This sequence comes from Sternotherus odoratus, assembly GCA_032164245.1. Lineage (NCBI taxonomy): Eukaryota > Metazoa > Chordata > Testudines > Kinosternidae > Sternotherus > Sternotherus odoratus. The sequence goes on from JAVMKO010000014.1 coordinate 15,717,097, forward strand.
TGATCAGATCTGTCTTTTTCTCCATCTATTTTTATCCTTAGCCTTTTCTCCCTTCCTTGTCTCTTCTTCTGTCCTAATCTGTTGCCCTCCTCCTTTTAGTCTCCACCAATGGCACCTTATCCACTACTTCTCTATGTCCACACAATGAGTTCCATCCATCCCTATTGGCCCTCTCTCCATCCTCTCCCTGCTTTCCTTCACTGCCACCTTCTGCTCCCATATACTTTCCCCACATTTGTCCTATTTCTTCTACTGCCTTTCGCTCCTCTGCCCCAGTTGACCACTCCTATATATCCATGCATGCACGTGCTGTTGCGACTGGTGATCATGGCTGGGCTGTGGATGGGTGAATGAGTTTGAGGCAGTTGGTGCTAGCTGCTTCTTCCCTGCTGCTGCACTAAGACACAATAGGGGTGAAGGACATAACAAGGGAGCAATGAGAGTGGAGGAGGAAGAAGAGGTAATTTTGACTCCCTTCTCAATAGCTCCAAGAATAGCCACCAGCAGTTGGGAGGAGGGTCTGCAGGAGAAGCCTTGCTCTCCCTCTCTGCATCCTTGCTGTTGAGAGGCATTTCAGCAGGGCATAAATGGCAAAGTGTTGGAGGGGGCAAGTATGTGAGTAACACTTTCAGCTCGGAGTTGGGGTCGTGAGCCCTGTAAGTTCCACAGCTGCAGGTGCTGCAGTTATGGAAGTGAGAGCTCAGAATGGAGACGGAATTGATAGATATGTGCACATCAAAAAGAAGACAGACCTCTAGATACATGCACACACTCCCTGTGTGTGTGTAATACACATGTAGTCAAGTCCTGAAATTCTATGCTGTGCAAAGGTTGAATATATGTTCTGAGGATTAACTGTGGAGGAGTTCCAGTCCTGCACACAGCAAATCCCAAAACCTATTTGACAAGTTCCCATGATTATTTGAAACCCTAATGATCTTATTACATGGAAATTAAAAGGTGTGATGTTAATGTACAAAAGATACAATGGATTAAATCCATGTACAGATGCTTTCATTCAGAACTAATGGCCTTAGTTCATTGTATATTAAGCCTTAAAAGAAAAGCTGTAAAGGTTTTAAGGCACTCCCCCCTTCCAAACCCCCCCCCCCACTTCAGGTAATCTGGACGATACTGTATAGGGATCATGTCATTTCATCCAGCACCAAACTGGAGCCTCTAGATGGAATGCCATCATCAAAAACAAATTAGGGAGAGGAAGTGAAAAATACTATATCTAATTAAAGCAATGTGGGAAAGGGAAAGACAAAGAATATTCTTAGTGCGGGATGTACAAGAGGTTTGCTGAGGTCTTCTGGACTAGCTTAAGCAGGAAACAGATGTACAGTGACTCATATCAAATGCACAACTTAAAAATGTATGGAAACCAAATATTTAGAACTATATAAAGTTAATATGGTGATGAACACACTAACTCCCTATCACCTCAATTATCTATTGGCCTCCATAATACTGGTAGATGTCATGAACAACAGTCTTAACTTTAGAACTAAAAGACTTAACCACCTATTTATTTCTTGTGCCATTGTTATGAGGTGACTTTCACATCTATTAATGTTTTCACTTCCACAAATATTTGGTATGGCAAATATATTTGATTTCTCTTCTTTTAAAAAACATAAATCTATTTGAAAAAGAATCAACAGTCCTACAGGCTAAATGCCCTAGGGTCTAATGTATGATAGAAGAGACTTGCATATAATCAACTGTGCAAACATTGTTTCTGGGACCATTGGTATATACTCCTAGTCAACGTCTCTTTTCCATTAAGATATGATTTGAAGATCCTGTTAAATTTTTAAAGGGTCATACATGGGTACAATTTACAATTAACTTGCATAATGTCTTTCTTTTATTCCAGTAAATTATTCAATCTGCAGCATGATCACCCCACAGGGGAAATGACTGGCTTGTTTTACCTCACCTGCTGCGTTAGGCCTGCATTTTTCAGAGCAGTAAAACCTCATTGTAGTTATTTTAACTTTGCTACATACTGAATTAGAGGTGTGTCAAATGGTTTAGAAATAATTCAGCTAACTCTGAACAACATGGGGATATTTGACAGTTGCAAGCATAGTATGATATATAAATGCCTAGCTGTTTCAGATTATTAGGACAGTGTGAAGTGCTACCCATATATATCTTTTCCTGTCCGGGTTAAGAAGTAACAGCTATCTGAATGAAAAAACCAACCTTTTCTCTTGGGAAATTGAGCAGGAGATGGGTTGTCAGACTGGAGACACAGGTTGGTTTGGTTTTTTATGATCATGATGATCATTGGATGGGTTTGTTATGTTGTGGGACTAATCAGTAATTTTTCTTTCTCTGTTAAATATTTGTTAGTCTGCTTTCTGTGACGAACTGTGAATGTTAGATAGGCACTAAAAGTCTCAATAAAGTAAATATAGATTATTAACAGAATTTTCATGGCTTGTGATGCCACTCTCTTCACAACTAGGTCCATGCATGCAAAGGCGTTACTTTGTGTGATGTGATAAGCGACCATTTATATTAAAAATCAGAACCCAGCCAATGAATCTACAGTAGAGTATTTTTCCCTACCAATTATGTCCTAGTTTTTAAAAAGTGACTAGTAGTTTCAGTTGACTCCATTTTTTGATACCCAGCTTGAAAAATAGTAAAGTGGCCTTATTTTCGAAGTGCTTAGCTCCTGCTCTGTGTAAATCAAGCTCTGGGCACCCAAACACTACTAGTTGCTGCTGAAAATAAGGCCTGTCTCTCTGGAAGGTGCATGTGTGGCCCTAGAAAGGGAAATGTTTGTATATTTGAAATAACCTATTATTCCCGACTGCCTCCCTGGCATCCCCACCCTCAACTGCTGCTTCTCCATGAAAGATCCCAGTGGCTTCTTCAGCCTACTTCTAATTTTATGTCGTCTTCATCTTGGTGTTAAGCCAAAGCCTCTTAAAATCGATGGAAAGTCTCCCATTGACTTCAATGGGCAGTGTGGCAGCTGGAAAATAGTATTCCTGCTACCAGCTCTCCTCCTATGGCAGGATCAGGATGCCATTTGAGAAGGGTCAGCATGGTGGTGCAGGAGAAGACACTGCAGCTGCAGAGACACAGCAGGCCAAAAGTCTGAGCTCAGGACTCGGGGTGCAGCCCGAGCATGTGAACCATCAAGAGTGGGTATTATGAGGAAGGAAGCATTTATTTTAGGCATTTGGGATTTATGTCCTACCCCTCTTTGCAATGACACTCTGGTTCAATCCATGCTAATCGAGGTGTTTGGGCAGATCTGTGCATTTGAATACTTCTCGGTAAATTCCTTCCTTCCCAAGGTGCTAAGAGTTCTGAAAAACCCAGCAGAGATGGGAGCCTACCTTCACATGTTATCTTCTTCTGTTGGCCTCATCTAGACACAGAGCGTTTGCATATCCCTATTTCCTTATTTCCTGTAAATGCAGGACAGATGGTGGTTGATGTGTTCTGATGAAGGGTTTCAGGGAGTTCTTTGTTTGGCCTTGACAACAACATACCTGAGAACTGTCCAGCATTTCAAAATTGCATTTGTGCAAGCAATTAATTGCCAAAACAAAACACACAAACAAAATCAATCACTATTCTAATCGGTGCAGGGTTTTGGAACAGTTCATTGATTGAGAAGTGTGAATGGCAGGGGTCACAGTTCTGAAATGAAAAAGCTAAGACATCCTTGTGGTTCATGACAATTTCCCAGAGTGGTGTATGAACTGAACTGTATGCTTCCCTCATAGATAGGCATAGAAATATTTGCTTAGAGCAAGAACCAAATAAACAAAACCCACGCAGAGGATTGTTTTCTCTCTCTCTCTTTCTCATCTGAAGATTGTGTATCCTTGGGCCAGTACCATAAATTACAGCAACTAAAAGACACTCACTGTTCCCATTCTAAGCAAGTTCTATAGTCTAACACAGATAGAAATGTCTCTAGTGGGTTACAAGTGCATAATACTAACAACTTTGCAGTGCTGTTCTTTTGTTCAGTATGACAGGGATGCTGCCCAGCAAAATAACATAGTGTATTCCTGTAGTAATCAAAGAAAATCACCTAATCCAGGAAATATCAACACATCCTTAGCTGATGTAAATGGTGGATCGCCATTGGCTTATACCAACAGAGGGTCTGTCTACAATATGCTAGATAAGTTTTAATGCCTAGATTTTCCAAGTTCTGTGCAAGAGGGGAGCCGTGTATAATGCATGTACATCCATTGGACCAGAAAAACCTAATGTCTGCATGCAAACAAATATCTGAAAGTAGAAACTGGCTAACTACACATACAAATTGGGCAAGTGTCTGTCTCATGTGCATGAGGAAATGGGATGGTGTGGGCATATTGTGTGCCTCACCGGTTGTGCAGGCTTCTTTTGCTCCTTAATGGGAAGTGGATTGAATACATTGTATTTCTGTGACAATGCCCACAGACAAATACATTAGCATTAGAAGTGAACCTGAGCAGCACCCACCAGACCGGTGTCAAAACTTCTCTCAAGCTGCACGGTTTCAGACTTGGGGTTCTGTTTTGTGCCTCTCTCCTTGATCAACATTGTGGCACAACCAGCCATGCAGAACAGATAATACAGATAAATAATTTGTTGCATTTTATTTTAAAGCAAGGAAATCATCTTAGTTTTGTGCTGATGCACCTCGTTAGATTCTGGTGGGCCAGGGTGTTGTTCAACTGTTGATCATTTTGGACTGAACCACTTCTGAGGATGTCAGAGTTTGGCCAGATAATGGCAAACAGGAGGGAGAGTTCTTTTTAATAACGGTTGAACAGCTTCTTGCAAAGCTCACAGTTGCATTACAGTTCTTTTCGTCTCTTCATGAAAAGATAATTTAACAACTCAGGGTTTCATTCTACAGGGTTGTGGCTATGCATTGTGAGGGAATAGTGATGGGCTGCAGGTACCCTTTCAAATGTATTAGTAGTTTAATTACATAGTAGCTTTTGTTATTCTTTGGCCACATTTTTCAAACAAAGGCACCTAAATCAAAGTGGTCTGGTTTTCAGTTCCTATTGTCTTCCATGAGAGCTGTCCATGCTCAGCTCCTCTGAAAATCAGGACAAAGCTTATCTAAAGGTCCAACTTTAGGCACTGCTGTTTGAAAACGTTGCTTTTGCTGAAAGAAGAGAACTGTGAGCAGGTCTGGAAATAAGAAGTGCACTAAATGATTCCTTTTGGTGTTCTTCACCTTCATTCATGTGCACACAAGAATAAACATATAAAGATGGAGAAGCTGAAATATAGATGGTCACCAAAAGAGATGGAATACTTTTCTGATTGTTGGGAAAGATCCTGAACTACTTACACAAATCTCTCTTTCTGGCTGCCACCCGTTTGTTTGGCAGTAGTGGTTATGCAATTCTGCTTCAATTTCTCTCTCTCTTATAATGCTCATCCCTTTTATATGTGGCAAATGAACCTTACTGTCCTTGCCTTACTATTAAGTACCATGTGAATATTTCTATAGTCTTGAGTAGGGATACACACATGATTAAAGCTAAACATGGATGAAAGTGTTTGCAGGATCAGGGCTTAAGTCAAACATTTTCCAAAAGTCTCTCCAAAAGATACTGATTTATAGATGTGCTGGGCATGATTGAAGGTATGGAAATGGATTTGGATGCTCATTAAAAATGCACTACATTCTCTGACCCATTAACCTGGTGGTTAACAAAATACACTAAGTAGGTAGGCCAATAACTCATGTGTAGACTGATGAGTTCTTGCCAGCTTGATGCAATAAGAGGTTATTGGAACCATTCATGTAGAATATATACTGACTGTTATGTCATAAATAAGTGAAATGGGGAGGTCCCAGATCCAGGTTCTTTTTGGCAGAGGGTTAAGAAAAAATTATGACAGCAACACTGCATGTGTCAGGGATTTCATTGCTGTTTCATAAATACAAGTGAACGCTGATGAAAAAGATGGTGCTCAGAGGTACCAATGGGACACAGTCTTCATGCACATTTAATCTTGGTCATCTTTTGGCAGTGGTGCCATTTGAATTGTGTTTGCTGAATGTATGTAATCAGGCTGCAGTCCAGCTGGAACTGAGCTAAGTCCACCATAGGTTGGTACATTTGTTATGGTCAGTTGGATGGTCTGGGATACTCAGTCTTGCAGACTAAATTCTGCACTGATATATACAGTGTGCTATCCCATTAAAGTCATACTCAGATGTATTTAATTTTTGTAATGCATTTTATTGTTGTATAGAAATTGCAAACATTATGCACCCAAGAGCAAAACCAAATCTACAGAATATCCATTATCAACTGAGAGGTGTCTTGCTTGAATGTCAAAGAGAATAGTTATTATTACATGTGAAAAAAGAAAAAAAGATTAATATATTAAATGGATGGTATTCCATCCTCATGCGTATGCCCAACTCCCATTGACTTTGGTAAATTCAAAGGAAGCAGCGTATATGCTGGCCGTGATTTGGCACTATGGCCCAGATCCTCAAAGGTATTTGAAATTAATGGGAATTAGGCTTCTAATCTGGACCTCTGTCTCATAAATAGAAGATGTGAGTGATGTTTGAAGATTTAGGGCTAGTATATTCTCAGTAATAGTAAGGCCCCTTCATTCCATTCTGGCAGTATAAATGGGCTTTAAAATGGATGCAAATTACAGTGTAAAAGAGCTTTAGTGTAAATGAGAATCAGGCGCTGTGATAAAGAGAGGGAGAACTGACTAACCCAAACATGGTTGCTGCATTAACGAATTGTTTGCACTTGAACACCTTTTCTTCTTGCTATAAGAACTTACGAACAGTCATATTGGTCAAACCAATGGTTCATCTAGTCAAGTATCCTGTCTTCTGACAGTGGCCAATTTCAGATGCCCCAGAGGGAATGAACAGAACAGGACAACTTATCAAGTGATCCATCCCCTGTTGTCCAGTTACAGGTTTAGGGGCACCTGAACATAGGTTGCATCCTGGACCATCTTGGCTAGTGGCCATTGGTGGACCTACTCTCATGAACTTCTTATTCCTTTTCTGAACCCAGTATTATAGTGTTTCATTTTATTTTACAGAACATAGACTGAAGAGATAATATTTAGATTTTCTTATGCATCCTAGCCAGAGATATTGTCTTGGCTTTCCTCCAAAAGCCTTTTCTCCATCTTCAGGAAATAAACATGACTCTACGTGCATCTTAATTTCACAGATATTCACAAAGAGTACTTAGTTTGCAAATCTGAGATCCAAGACATGAATGAAACATGCTGCACTGCCCTGTCCCTCATGAATTCCTATAAATCCAGAGAAGTGGCAATAATATTAAAAAATCAATTTCAATTATCAAAGAGCTGTTCTCTGGCAGACCTTACAATGGGCTTGTGGAAAATCAAAAGTTAATGGAAGTCTACGGTTTATTATAAATTTAGTCTCTTTTTCTAGCAAATGATGTCATTTGTTTACAATACCCGAAGTGATGCATTAGATGCAAATATTCCAGTACAAATAATGTGCTAAAAATGAAGTAAATAGTATGTCTAAAATTAAATGAACAGGAAGAATGTCTTCAGTGCTGTTACAGATCCCTTTTTTCTGCGCAATGGGGATGTGTTGTATCCCAGCCGTCATTTCTATTCCCAATAGCTTTCTATACTTAGATTAACTCTATCATGTCACTTGGGATGGCACAAAGGAACAGGTACAATCTCAACTCAGAATAGATCAATGCAACTTTTTTGTCTCTAGAACTGCTGCAAGTAAGATCACTCCATGAGAAGTTCCCCATCCTACATTCAAAGTCTTTGGTCATTTGGCTGAAAGTATGTCATTGCAGATTTCACATAACAAAGTGCAGATTTCTGTGTTCGCTTTTCTTTTTTAACTAAAGAAACTATGCAGTTGGCTAAATATCCCTGATTTTTTTAAACACTTGCATACCTAAGCCTGCTCACACATTTGTATGTTCATTTCTATGGTAGGCAAATCCACAGAATTCATCTGCTAGTTAGGTTGTTCACATATACACCTTTATGCTTGCTATTTTGACTATTATAAACACACACTTACTTGCTTAAATGTAATATGAGTATGTGAAAGCACATATGCATTTGTGCTTTTACAATACATTTGGACCATACATACCCTTCTCATGAAAGTTACTATGTAAAAATCATTGTCATTAAAATTGCAGTTTTCTGAAATGATCATTGTGGTAGAATTACTAAATTCATAAGGAATTTGGAGCTGAATACAATCTGCCCATTATAACAGTTTTTATGCTGTCTTTACAAAGTGTTTCATCCAAGAAACTTGTATTTATAGAATTATAGATCAGGGTTGAAAGAGACCTCAAGAGGTCATCTAGTCCAATCCCCTGCTCAAAGCAGGACCAACCCCCAACTAAATCATCCCAGCCAGGGCTTTCTCAAGCCAGGCCTTAAAACCCCCTATGGATGGAGATTCCACTGCCTCCCTAGGTAACAGATTTCAGTGGTTCCCCAACCTCCTAATGAAATAGTTTTTCCTAATATCCAACCTAGACATCCCTCACTGCAATTTGAGACCATTGCTTCTTGTTCTGTTATCTGCCACCACTGAGAAGAAGCCCAGCTCAATCCTCTTTGGAACCTCCCTCCCCTTCAGGTAGGTGAAGGCTGCTATCAAATTCCCCCTCACTCTTCTCTTCTGCAGACTAAATAAGTCCAGTTCCCTCAGCCTCTCCCCCAGCCTCCTAATAATTTTCATTGCCTTCCACTAGACTCTCCAATTTGTTCACATCTTTTCTGTAGTACGGGGCCCAAAACTGGATGCAATGCTCCAGATGTGGCCTCCACAGTGCTGAACAGAGGGGAATAATCACTTCCCTTGATCTGTTGGCAATAATCCTACTAATGCAGTCCAATATGCCATCAAGGGCATACTGTTGACTCATATCCAGCTTCTCATAATCCCCAGGACCTTTTCTGCAGAACTTCTGCTTAGCCAGTTGGTCCCCAGCCTGTAGCAGTGCATGGGATTCTTCCGTCCTAAGTGCAGGACTCTGGACTTGTCCTTGTTGAACCTCATCAGATTTCTTTTGGCCCCAGATTTCTTTTGCCTAGGTCACTCTGGACCCTCTCCTTACCCTCAGCATATCTACCTCTCCCCACAGCTTAGTGTCGTCTGCGAACTTGCTAAGGGTGCAATCCATCCCATCTTCCAGATAATTAATTAAGACGTTGAACAAAATTTACCCCAGGACTGACACCTGGGGCACTCTGCTTGATACTAGCTGCCAACTAGACAATGAGCTGTTGATCACTACCTGTTGAGCCTGATGATCTAGCCAGCTTTCTATCCACCCATTTATCCAAGTCCATACTTTAAAAACTTGCTGGCAAAGAATACTGTTGGAGACGGTATCAAAAGCTTTGCTAAAATCAAGATATATCACATCCACTGCTTTTCCCACAGAGCCAGTTTTCTCATCATAGAAAGCAATCAATCAGTTGGTCAGGCATACTTGCCCTTGGTGAATCCATGTTATCTTTTCCTGATCATTATCATTTTCTCCAAGTGCTTCAAAATGGATTCCTTGAGGATCCGCTCCTTGATTTTTCCAGGGACTTAGGTGAGACTGACCGGTCTGTAGTTCCCTGGATTCTCCTTCTTCCCTTTTTTAAAGATGGACACAATATCCAATCATCTGGGACCTCCAATCACCATTAGTTTTTAAAGATAATGGCCAATAGCTCTGCAGTCACATCAGCCAACTCCCTCAGCACCCTTGGATGCATTAGATCTGGGCCCATGGACTTGTGCATGTCCAGCTTTTCTAAATAGTCCTCAACCTGCTCTTTCACCACTGATGGCTGCTCACCGTCTCCCCATACTGTGCTACCCAGTGCAGCAGTCTGGGATCTGACCTTGTCTGTAAAGACTGAGGCAAAAAAAGCATTGAGTACTTAGGCTTTTTCTATATCATCCGTCACTAGGTTGCCTCCCCCACTCATTAAGGGTCCCACACTTTCCCTGACCTTCTTCTTGTTACCCTTCATATCCCTTGCTAACTGCAGCTCCAATTGTGTTTTGGCCTTCCTGACTGCAACCCTGTATACTCGAGCAATATTTTTATACTCTTCCATACTCATCTGTCCAAGTTTCTACTACTTGTAAACTTCCATTTTGTGTTTCAGTTCACTGAAGATTTCTCTGTTAAGCCAAGCTGGTCGCCTGACATATTTGCTATTCTTTCTGCACATTGGGATGACTTGTTCCTGTGCCCTCAATAAGGCTTCTTTAAAATACAGCCAGCACTCCTAGATTCCTTTCTCCCTCATATTAGCCTCCCAGGAGATCCTGCCCATCAGTTTCCTGAGTCATGAAGTATAAACCATGAGAAACTGTCATCCAAATTCACTCCACAACAGTCAGACTTTTCAAAGTTGTGTACATGCAATAGTATGCAAATATTTGCATGTGCCTAATTCATATGTGCAAATACAGAATAAAGGATAGGTACTTGCGCACATGCATATGATGCACTGTCACATGGACACGCAAATGCATGATTTATGCCCATATATACACGCAATGTTTATTTGAATGCAAATGTGTGCATGCAATTTTGTGTGTCTAATTTTGAAAATCTAGCCCATAATGCCCATAGTAGGGTTAGTGATTATTGTTCTGTAATTGAAAACTCTCAGTCATGCATTACTTAAAAAAAAAAAACAACAGCAAAAGACATTCATGAACTCTAAAAAATAAAGAGGCATATTCTAACCACCCCTAACCATAGGGACTGTCCAGTTTGGCCAATGTACATAGTAGAGGGACATAGGTGGCATATATGACATTGGTAGATGTGCAGGTGAATGAACCAGTGATGGTGTGGCTGATCTGATTAGGTCCTGTGATGGTGTTGCTGGTGTAGGTATGTGGGCAGAGTTGGCATCGAGGTTTGTTGCATGGATTGGTTCCTGAGTTGGAGTTATTATGGTGCGGTGTGCTGTTGCTGGTGAGAATTTGCTTCAGGTTGGCGGGTTGTCTGTGGGCCAGGACTGGCCTGCCTCTCAGGGCCTGTGAAAGTGAGGGATTATTGTCCAGGATGGGTTGTAGATCAGCCACACCATCACTGGTTCATTCACCTGCACATCTACCAATGTCATATATGCCATTATATGCCACCAATGTCCCTCTGCTATGTACATCGACCAAACTGGACAGTCCCTACGAAAAAGGATAAATGGACACAAATCAGATATCAGGAATGGCAATATACAGAAACCTGTAGGAGAACACTTCAACCTGCCTGGACACACAATTACAGATTTAAAAGTCACCATAGTGCAGCAAAAAAACTTCAAGACCAGACTGCAAAGAGAAACTGCAGAGCTGCAATTCATTTGCAAATTTGACACAATCAATCTGGGATTGAACAGAGATCTTGAATGGCTTGCTAATTACAAAAACAGCTTGTCCTCTCTCCGAGTTCACACCTCCAATTCAGCTGCTAGAGGAATACCTCACCCTCCCTGATTTGTGATAACAAGCTGGTTCAGGCTGATTGGACTAACCTTGTTACCTCCTACCTGGTTCTTGCCTACTTATCTATACCTGCTCCTGGACACTTCCACTGCTTGCATCCGACAAAGTGGGTATTAGCCCACGAAAGCTTATGCTTCAGTACTTTAGTTAGTCTTTAAGGTGCCACAGGACTCTTTGTTACCTCTTAGTTAACCAAAATTTTTGATTAACTGACACCACCTATTCCCCCAACATGCCGGATAACCAAGCTTTTACTATAATTTGTTTTACTCAAATAAGGATTTGAAAGTCTAACTTTATGCAGCCAGATTTGAGAAAAACTTCATAAGATATTTGACATTTTTTTTTTTACTCACCACTTCTCTTCCCACAGGATCCCACAGAACTCAGCAGACATTATATGCTGCCTGCTGAGGTAGTTATTCTCTCTCTAGTGCTAAAGACAACTAAGGTGATTTAGGCAATTATGTATACAAATTAAAAAGCAAATCTTCATAGAGACCTTTTGCCATTAAAATGACAGAGTTATAAATCCTTGGGAAATGAAGTTTATTATTGAAATACCAAAAGAATTTTAGGGGCATTGTAGAACCTACAATTATAGTGGTGTTTAGCATGTAAATTGCTCTTATGTTAAAGAAAGGCTAATGGCTCATGTAAATGCATTAGCCTTCCACTCCCGTAGGTGAGATACTGTACCTGGGGCTCAATGCTGCGAGGCTAGGGTGACCAGATGTCCCGATTTTATAGGGACAGTCTTGATTTTTGTTTTTTTCTTATATAGGCTCCTATTGTCCCTCCACTCCTGTCCCGATTTTTCACACTTGCTGTCTGGTCACCCTATAACGAGGCATCAAGTGCCTTCTGCAAGGTGATGACCAGCCTCTACTCCTATAGAACAGTATTGGACGGCGCAAGCAGAGCCAGTGATGAAATATTTAGCCATGTTGTTTTAAAGAAATGCTTGTAAGTTATGTTCAACAAACTGAGTCAATTTAATCTAATGGGACTGCCAGTCAGCTCCCCACTCATGGAACACGACTGTACAAACACTACAGCCTGCAAAGTGTCTGACAAGTGTTTTCATGTTAACATTCATTAGATGACTCGGTCAAACAATTCATGCTTGATTAATTGATTATCTCGTGGTGACAGTTCATTTTTCGAAATAGCTGCCAACCTGAGAAGGAGCAGGACAGTCAGAGCAATGACAAAAGACACTGACAGACAAACGCTAGAGTTATTGAATAACTGCTAGAGAGACAGACCAGCATCTACAGAATTTAATCAATGCTTCAAAGACATGACAGAGTTATAAAGCTTCTTTATTCTTCCTTTGTGCATTTATGAATTGTTAATGTAGTCAATACATATTAGCTTCATTTGTTGTTTGGTTAAAAGCGGTTTGAATGTTCTAAGTTAGAATTGCCCGAGTATCATTTTTTGCTCAGTGAAATTTTTGAGTACTTAGAGATTTATAAGGTTTTATTGATGACTAAAAAGCAAAGCATAATTCCCAGCTTTGTTTTCTAGCATTACAGAGTTAGTAAGAGTTGACACTGCAGTGCTTATTGAACAAATTCATTTTCCTGGCACAGGGGGTGTTTTGAATTTTCTAAGTTAGGGCTGGATAAACTGGATGCATCTGTGCAAGCTAGCAAACAGCAATTGCACTGAAAGAGGATTTCAAGCGAGAGCTGTGCAGGGAGCAAACTCTCAGCCAGGGTGAATTTATCTGCAGAAAATAAACGTACTGGGAAACATCATCCCTGGCATAATTCTACTGAAGTCAATTGGATTGCCCCACCACAGAGCTTGGCCCAATATCCATTTGTAGAGGATGCTTGATCCACTAATTATTGGAAAGAAATTGAGAGAATATAATTACCAGATACCACAGCCTGCTGCTTTCAGGTTTTTCTTCCAGATATAGAAACAGTAATGCAAGAGGAGCTTAAAGACACAAGGTCAAATTTCGGAGGGATTGCCTTTTCTTGTGAGTGTAAAAATGTGAGGGCTTAGGCTTGCACCCCCAATCAGTTCCAGATTGCACCTGAACAAGAGAGGCCAGGACTCATCTCACCTGTAAACTTGCTCCATGGACTTGGGCTTATTTCCCCCCCAAAATGGGAGTTTTGTCATTGACTTCAATAGAAACTGGATCAGCTCTCCTAACCCCAACTGTTGCATCATAATGAATTTTGAAAAGCTTTCTGGGCCTGACCCAAAGTCCATTGAATTCAATGGAAAGATTTTGGAGAGGATTCTTCTACATGTATCTCATTTTCTGTATTTCACGGTTATAAATCTTGGTTTGCTTAAGAGTTCATTAGCTCCTGGTGCTTATTCCTCACCAAAAGTTCTAATCTGCTCTGAATAACTCCACAGTTAGGTGTTCTGGAAATAATGATGATGCCACACACAAAGGTTCAGATCTTAAATGAGGAATAAGCAGCAGGCACTAATGAAACATCTCATCCACCTCCTTAAAGAAACAGAATTTTACCATAAACAGAAAACAGAGCATTCTCAGACACAAAGTATTCACAATTTATGTTGTTTTGCTATATATACTATTGTGCTAAAAAAAAAACCTAAAGAAGATTTTCTTTCCATGAAGATCTACTTCACAATTAGCAAAAACCCCCAGTTAGCGGCATAGGAAATGATGTTTGAACAGACTGGAGGCATCAGAATATACCTCCCAATTGTGCCTTACGAGAAGGGGATAGGAATGGGTGATAAGAATGACTCAGGCAGCAAAGCTCTTGTGTGAAGAGAGATTAAAATGATTGGGAATGTTTACATCACAGAGGGGATGAATAAAATGGAACATGCTAAAAGTGTGAAAAATCATGACTGGTTTAGAAAAGGTAGATCAGGAGCTTCTAATCACACTGAAAAACTGATAACTTTTGAGGGGTGCAACATGAAGCTTGTGGAACTCATTGGCAGAGGATGTCATCAAAGGCAAGAGTTTAGCTGGACTCAAAAAACAAAAACATGTATATGTATAACGAAGATACCCAGAATATTAATAGTATATTATGAGATAAGGCTGAGCTTTGGAAGGGATATTAACCCTAATGCTTCAGGGCATAAGCCAGTCTCTTCTACAGGGAGGAAGGAGGAAACTTTCCCTGAGAGCAGATTATTCCATAACTGTCTACTGCAGGGTTTCTTGCATTTTCCTCTGAAGCATGTAGAACGGATCACTGTCAGCCTACTGTCCTACATTGACCACAGTGGCAACATCTGTGCTCCTATTAAGAGGGATGCTAACTAGATTTGGGTGAAATTTTCCCAATGAATAGTTTGTTTGCTGAAAAAGGCAGTTTCAGGTTGACTGAAACTTCGCTTGTACCCATGTCACATTCGATGAATGGGTTGGCCAATTTTTTGGAGAGAAGATAGATTCAGAAGGGGACTTAGGTGCCATTCACAAAACTGAGGAGGAGATCTGGGGAACAGTTTTTCCTAACCATGTGCTCCATGGAGAAAGGGAGTACTTGGAACCTAAAGGATTGGCCCTTGTTTTTCCTGTATGCTCATTGCATGTAGCTTCTCCTCTCTTTTACCTCTCTTTCTGTTTTTCTTGGGCTTCTGCTTCTTGGGCTTTGCACTTTTTGTTTTCTAGCTCCTGGTTTCTGGTGTGCTGCTATTTCTGCTACCTGTTTTTGCTTCTCTGCTTCCAACTTTTGTTTCTCGGCTTCTATTTCTAGCTTTTTGGTCCGCTACACTATCTTCATCTTCTGAACCTCCATCTCAGCTAGTTTGACTTGCATGGCTGCCTCACTGAGAACTGTGTCATGTCATATTGATCTTCTAAGCCTGTTCTACCCTTGTGCTCAGTCCCTTTTGGTAGATCAGTCTGATCTCTTTGCATTTATCTTGCTTACTCTACTTTCCTGTGTTCTGTTTCCCTTATCCAAAATAAACAAACAGAAAATAACTGTAACCTTTTCTTTCTCTGTTGCCAACTTTCTCACTAGTGAATTTCCCAGAATCTAGTGGATATGTGCTTGGAGTTAGCTAACCAACAAACTGAGTGCCAGGCCCTGCCTATGCCACTGTGACACTCCCCAGAAGTACCCCAGGTTCTGAGGTCTCTCGCCACTATCTGCCCTTATCATGAAGCAGTCTTGTCTGTACCTACTGAGTGCCAGCTCCCTGAAGCCACTAGCCTCTGGCAGCATAAGCACTACTTTCCAGGTAGGCATAGGCCAAGCCCTGATCCTTGGAGCATTCCCTGCAGTGTTCAGCCCCTTATCAACTGACCACTCTTAGAATTACCTGGCCTGTTATTCACCAGGGAACAGTGCATACCAGCTTGTAAGATTCAGCTCAGAACCATCACTTTGCTTAACTCCACAGCACTTGCATATGTGTACACTGAAAATAAGAATAAGTTTATTATCGAAGAACAGATGCAAGAAACAGTGAGTAAAAATATTGGAAACTATCAGTTACATATTCACAGGGCCGGCGACAGGAATTTTGGGGCCCCGTACTCAGATCGTGTGCCCCCCCCCCAGCCGGTCTCCCGCTGCCCGCGGGCCCCACCCCCGGCCGGTCTCCCACCGCCCGCGGCCCCCCCCCCGGTCTCCCTTCTCCCGCGACGTCCCCCCCCCCCCCGCCTGGCCGGTCTCCCGCCGCCCGCGGCCCCCCCCGGCCGGTCTCCTGCCGCCCCCCCGGTCTCCCGCCGGCCGCAGCGCCCCCCCCGGCCGGTCTCCCGCTGCCTGCGGCGCCCCCCCCCCGCCAGCGACAAGGGGATACAGCAGCATACCGGGCCCACTCCGGACTTCAGGGGGCCCCCCTGAAGTCCGGGGCCCGGTACAGTTGTCCCCCTTGTCCCCCCCTGTCGCCGGCCCTGCATATTCAACTAAATTATAACACTCTCTTTAGAGACTAAACTTAACTAACAATTAGGCTCTTGCCTACTGAAGTTTGTCTCACCCAAAGTTCTCTTCTACAGGGTTTTCAAGCTTGGTTAAGGCCTCTTTTTCATGAAGCAAAAGCGCCATCTTTTGACTTCCTCAGTGAAGGGTGACAGGTTGTCTTTGGCCCCCAAATATAGTAAACCAAACCTTTGAAGTTTATCTTCAGATAATGTTCTCTCTCTTCTGCTGTTTTTCCCTCTGAATTCCCCACAGTTCTTCATTTGAATTCAGTTCAGACTGGTTGCAGTAACCCCATTCCGAATGAGACAATATTCAATTTGCATGTGAACAGATAGATGGCTAAACATCCCTAATCTGATAAAAAGCCTATTTTTCACCTATACTGGGGCCCAATCCCCACACACAACCTTATATATATATATATATATATATATATATATATATATATATATATATATATATATATATATATATATATATACACACACACATACACACTCCTTACATAGTATCTGTACACTCATTTCACAATGATTTCATTTGAAACCTCACATGGGATTCTTTTGTGAACTAAAATGTACATACCAGAATCAGGAGATTCCTGTAACCCCACCGCACTCCCTTGCTAATTGGCATTAAAGAGCTTCTTGGGTCAAAGAGACCCAGGTTTAAGTCCTATTCAAATCAGGAAATCTGGGGATTTAAACTTGGGTCTGTCACATCCCAGGTGAGTACTTTAATCCCAGGGCTATAAGAGAGGCACTGCCACCTCCTCCTTCTCCAGTAGTTTTGTGAATGGCATTTCCAAATTGCCTTTGCTTTTTTAAAAAAAATTGGTTAAAAATGACCTGAAATCACAACAAAATGTTTTTTTTTTTTTTACTCAAAACCATTTGCGGGATGGGTCTGTTGTTTCACTGAGAAATCAAAACAAAAATTGGGGTCTACTAAAATAGTTTTTTATGATTTGCCTAGCTCTATTGCTAATTGATTTTAATAGCAAATCCTGTTACAGTAATACATTCACATCATCCTCAGCTCTAGTATATATCTGCTATGATAAGCATTTAACTATTCTAGGCTACATAAATTTTGTACAGAAAACAGAGTGCTTGTGTCTGGAGACTTCCCTTAAAAATCATGTATTACACATCTGCCACTTTAAAATTGTTACTTCAAACCTTTTAATTGTAATACCTGAAGTTCTGTGCTGTTCAAAGTGGCTTTTTTACAACTTGTGGTAATGTAGAAGAGCTAGTGAGGTCGAATGTGTCGCTAGCAATTTTCCTCTCTACTGCATTTTTTAACTTGTTTACTATAGTAGAAAGCAAGAAAAAGATACTTTGAGAGACTGCACCAGGTACATTATCCACTCAGTGGTTTGATCCTTTTAAACTTGTTCATTAGGTGTAGCAGAAAGAGAGAGACAGTCAGAGAGAGTGAGTGAGATCCAGGGTTGCACACTGTAATGCACCCAGCCATTACACGGTCCATCATAGTGCTAAAAATCCTCTTTTATGTGCATTTCCATACAGTGTGAGCTGCAAAGTGGCTTGGCAATGGCTAAAAATGAGTAAATCAATTTCTCTGTTCAACAAAGCCACAGCTACTGTCTTGTTTTTTAATAATAGGAAAAAAAACTAACCCTGAGGAATAGTCAAGTTAAAATATCAGATGAGAGGTACTTTTTTGTGGTTGGAAATGGGGATGATTTCCATAAAATATATGGTATACATTAGATTTTTCCTTTTCACTTCTGCATAAATTGTGTCGATCTGGGAGCTTGCTTTTGCTCTATGCTCTTTCACCTTTTTTTCATCCCAAAGCATCTTTTGCAGACCCAGGGAGCAATACAGCATCACCGTTCATTCCTGGCCGTGGCTTGTTGCTCCATTAAGTCCATGTGTACTTGTGTACGATCTCCTGCCATCTAGTTTCTGGTCAGCCTCTAGATCTCACTGACCTCAGTTGTGTTTCAATTATTTTCTTTGGCATCCAACCATCTTTTAGGCTTCTGCAGTGTCCTGACCATCATCATCTTTTTGATTGTAGCCAATCCAGTGCCCGAATTTACCATCTTACCCTCCTCCTAACTTCATTTGTCTTAAACTCATTCCATTTACACCTGCCATCTTTTGAAGCACTCTCCTCTCTACTGCCACCAGCCTTATTATTCTAATCACTACATTTCTTAGCTAGCTCTTCCTCATATGATGTATGTGCTACACCTCTTAAATACAGTGGGTGGAATTTTCAAAAGTGCTTAGCTCTGCTTCCATTAAAGTCAATCATAAAGCTGTAATAGGAGTAGAGTTAGACCAATGCTGATTGCTTTGGAAAATACTGCTCAATTGACTTGGTTCAGCCTTGTGGTACAAATGTCTTACTACCATGGACATTTTGCTCTGGTGCTACTCTGCCCCAGAGTCAGGGCATGTCGGTAGTGCAGATAATGGAAGGAGAAAGTTGCTGCAAGTGACCAGCTCAGGAACTGGTTTTAGTGAATGTTGGAATATTATCGTAGTGTGTTAATACAGCAGTTTTCATCCCAAACATTCTCCAAATAGTTTTAAAAGTATTTACTGATCTGTGAAATGTAGGGATAACTTTCCCAGCTGCTGAATGCAGTCACCACTGGGATGAAACACAGCAGCCATTCAACTGGATAAACCAACTCTGCCCAGGGTTTTAGAACAGGGAGTGACCAATACAGAATTCTCCTGAAACTGCAGGTGGTATTTAAGTAGAAAGTTAGGGTTTGGACAAGACACGGTGATTAGTACCCAATATCTTATGGAAAATACCAGCTAGCTTTATGACCACTTGCAGGTCAATTGATGACTGCCACTACCAAAAATCCCCAATGCTGGAGACTGGACACTAAGTGGGAAAGGCTCAGAGTTACGACAGAGAATTCTTTCCCAAGTATTTGCCTGGTGAGTCAAGATCTAACTGATCACCATATTTGGGGTCGGGAAGGAATTTTCATCCGGGTCAGATTGGCAGAGACCCTGGGGGCTTTTCTCCTTCCTCTGCAGTGTGGGGCCTGGGTCATCTTGCAGGTTTAAACGAGTGTAAATGATGGATTCTCTGTAATTTAAAGTCTTTAAATCCTGATTTGAGGACTTCAGTAACTCAGCCAGAGATTAGGGGCCCATTACAGGAGTGGGTGTCTGAGGTTCTGTGGCCTGCAATGGGCAGGAGGTCAGACTAGATGATCAAGTTGGTCTCTTCTGACCTTAAAATCTTTGAATTTTTGAGTGTTGAGGGCAAATAGGGCCTGTTTTTTTTGCGGGGGGGGGGGGGGGATTGGCACAAAACGTGTCTGAAAACTGAAATCAGGGGTGTTCAGACTCCTGAACCAAACCACTGATCTTTGGGGTAGGAGGCAGGACACTGGCTTGAACAAAATATCTAGCCTCTGGCTCCTCTCTAGTTTTAAATCTCATCTGAAAGTCAGAGTAAATAGTACAGTAAACCCTCGATTTTACGGACCCCGATTTAACGGACTTCGGATGCAACGGACAAAATTTCCGATGCATCCGAAATCCGTTTTGGGGGCTGCCGGCTCCCGCCCCAGGGAGCCGGCTGGGTTGACAGCTCCCGCCCGGCTCCCCGCAGCGGGGACCCCTGCGGGAGCTGTCAAACTCCCCCCCCCCGCCCCCCCTACCGGCTCCCCGCAACGGGGAGCCGGGCGGGGGGGGGGCGTTTGAGAGCCCCCGCTCGGCTCCCCGCAGCGGGAAGCCGGGCGGGGGGTTTGACAGCTCCCGCCGGGCTTCCCGCTGGGGGGAGCCGAGCGGGAGCTGTCAACCCCCCCGCCCGGCTCCTCGCAGGGGGAGCCGGGCGGGGGGGGCGTTTGAGAGCCCCCGCTCGGCTCCCCGCAGCGGGAAGCTGGGCGGGGGGGTTTGACAGCTCCCGCCCGGCTCCCCGCAGCGGGAAGCTGGGCGGGGGGTTTGACAGCTCCCGCCGGGCTTCCCGCTGGTGGGAGCCGGGCGGGAGCTGTCAACCCCCCCCGCCCGGCTCCCCGCAACGGGGAGCCGGGCGGGGGGGGGCGTTTGAGAGCCCCCGCTCGGCTCCCCGCAGCGGGAAGCCGGGCGGGGGGTTTGACAGCTCCCGCCGGGCTTCCCGCTGGGGGGAGCCGGGCGGGAGCTGTCAACCCCCCCCGCCCGGCTCCCCGCAACGGGGAGCCGGGCGGGGGGGGGGCGTTTGAGAGCCGCCGCTCTGCTCCCCGCAGCGGGAAGCCGGGCGGGGGGTTTGACAGCTCCCGCCGGGCTTCCCGCTGGGGGGAGCCGAGCGGGAGCTGTCAACCCCCCCGCCCGGCTCCCCGCAACGGGGAGCCGGGCGGGGGGGGGGGGGTTTGAGAGCTCCCGCCCGGCTCCCCGCAGCGGGAAGCTGGGCGGGGGGTTTGACAGCTCCCGCCCGGCTCCCCGCAGCGGGAAGCTGGGCGGGGGGTTTGACAGCTCCCGCCGGGCTTCCCGCTGGGGGGAGCCGGGCGGGAGCTGTCAACCCCCCCCCGCCCGGCTCCCCGCAACGGGGAGCCGGGCGGGGGGGGGCGTTTGAGAGCCCCCGCTCGGCTCCCCGCAGCGGGAAGCCGGGCGGGGGGGGGGGGGGTTGAGAGCCTCCGCTCGGCTCCCCCCAGCTGGAAGCCAGGCGGGAGCTGTCAACCCCCCCGCCCGGCTCCCCGCAATGGGGAGCCGGGCGGGGGGGGCGTTTGAGAGCCCCCGCTCGGCTCCCCGCAGCGGGAAGCCGGGCGGGGGGGTTTGACAGATCCCGCTCGGCTCCCCCCAGCTGGAAGCCAGGCGGGAGCTGTCAACCCCCCGCCCGGCTCCCCGCAGCGGGAAGCCGGGCGGGGGGAGGGGGTGGGGTGGGCTAACTCACTGCTGGCTCCATATAACGGACTAATTCGGGCGGGGGGGTGTCCGTTGTCACCCGAAAGTCCGTTATTTAATGATTTTAAAAAATTATTAAATAACGGACTTTCGGTTTTAACGGACACCCCCCCGCCCGAATTAGTCCGTTATATCGAGGTTTCACTGTACAAAGATTGCTGTGTGTCCAGGATAGACTGGCAGAGCAGGAACTATGCAAGATATGAGATGTCACAGGATAGCGGACTCTTTAAAATGGAGTTGGGCTGAGGCCCTGGGCACCTCTCATTATATCGTAACTAATCATTGGTCTCCTTAGCTGATGCTGTGAGGGGAGGGATCATGCCTGACAAACATAAAAGCCATCAAGTAGCTCAGTTGATCTGGAAGAGCTGCAAGTGAGTAGGGAGACTCTTTCAGGAGTCCCTATATCAAGCCAAGAGCCCAGCTGACATGCAACTCCCTGGTGGAAGGTCTGTGGAGTGTAATTCTGCAAGGAGCTAGAGAACTGGAGAGAGTAGATAGATTTCTAGAGCAGACCTCGGGTGATGTGGAAAGGACATGACTGAAAGGCTGAACTTGTGTTATTCTGAAGATATAAACTGAATCCCCGAAGAAAAGGGACTGGAATCCTGTAGCTGGACAGTTTTCTTTGGTGCACAGAGCTGGTGAGTGAGCCCAGCAGCTTACATGAGCTGGTTACTGAAAATTAGGACAAGCTGAACTTCAATAGTAGTTTAGTTGTAGCTGCAGTTTCTGCAGGGGGCTGCTTCTCTGCTGAGGATTCTCCCTCTCCTGTTCCTACTTCCTCCTGCAAGGCCTTGTGTTATGGCCACCATCATTTGGGCAGAAGGGAACCAGACTGGATTTTCTGTGGAACTTTGAAATGTTTGCCCTAACTTGGCTGCTGGGGTCACTGCTGGGTGACATAAGCATTTGTCCTCCAGAGGATACATATGCTGTTTTGGGCAGCTTTTTTTTGTGTGTGACTTATGAATTTTAATAGCAAGCTTGGGCCTGTGACGTCTGTGCTCATGTCCCCTGATAATTTTTTCCTTTCTATTTTTATTTAAATAAATGAATAAGCAGTAGGGGAAAAAAGTTGAAAAATCTACATTTGCTAGGAGAGTTAAATGGCAATTGCAGAGAACAGCTGGAGTGTATCTAATGTTCTGGTCTCTTTATCTGGTCTCCAAGGAATTGCACACAAAGCATTGCTTACTCACACCTTGATGAATAAGCAATGTGGAGCAACCAAAGAGAAAGTAAGAAGATAGCTACATAAAGAGTTCTTATCAAAAGGCCCCCAAATAAAGACAAAAACAAATATTGTGAGTGCAATTTTCCAAGGGATGGTGAAAGTTCTTCTCTTGAACCTAGCTGGAGTTGGGAGAAGGACAGATAAGCATACATGCTTTAACTACAGATACCATTCCTAAGCTAGCCCAACAAGATAATGAAATATTCTATCTACATGGCTTTAGTTCTATAGTCTCTGCTGCTGAGCATTTAGAGTTTATTACACCTTGAAAGATTGTAGCTTGCTTCAGTTCCTTTTCAAAGAGATCTCTAGAAGTTTTGTACAGTTTTATGTCTGTCTGCACTGTTTGAATAAAAGCCTGCCGAAGGGCCCAGCCCATTCTGTGAATGGAATGAGAATGTCCATGCAACTTCACTAGAACAATTTCTGGATTAGGCCCAAAGTCAATGTGAATTTTGCTTTACTGAAGACTTCAGGATTGGGCCACTGGTCTCTATGGATTCTCAGTGCTGAATTTAAGCACATCCACATTGTCCAGCCTGAGCGTGGGACACTAGGCATGAGGGAAGGGAAAAGGGTATTTTCCCATTCTTAGGCCACAGGGTAGAAGTGCAGCTGCTCCATAGATGCTACTCCAGTCAAATATATGGGCCTCAAAGTATCCTCCTAAATTGTGGTAGAGGGCTGGAACCAGTAGTATCTCTTGTACACAAACACACACACACACACTCCATACTGATCTCCATATTTCTGGGTTATTTTTAGTGAAAGTAAGTTTAGCAAATACACATACATCTAGAAGGGGTTTGTACAAGATTATTTATGCATTTCCTTCTTGTCAGGATTTGCAGAAAACCTATATTGACTCATCATACTGCACATCTAAGATATTGATGGCTAAAGTTTTAAATGAAGAATTAAGTCTCTAATGTGCACTCACTGCATGGTATTGCTTCATTCTGAGAAACAGTATCTATTGAACCCTTAAGTTCTATAACTGGTGTGCCATTTACCATGGCCAGTGAGACAGCAGCTGTCATACATTGCAATTTTAGTGCCTTTAAATAACCTTTCCAAATGCTAGTTTTCTTATAATGCTTCTCTTACAAGTCTAAATAAGGCAATGCAAACAACATGTAATTTGCAGTTTTTCTTCTTTAAAGGCATCCGATCAGGGATGTTTTCATAATTACTACATTTTAAAATAGGTATCTGGTTTACAACCCATGTTATTCCAATCACAGTAACACTTCCATTTGCATGAGCCATTTTCATATTACTCAAAACCAGTTGGTGTCTAGTAAATTTGTGACAAAATTTTCAGTTTGTATTCTGACAGTTATTTAATTGCTTTGTTAATGAGAATCATTTGATCTTTTATCAAATTAAGTAGCAGTCTTGGTGACAGTCGACTTTTGCAATATGCTGTGCTGAGAGCAATGTATAAGTAAACTGTATTGGGAATTATTTTATGAAATACGGTTTTCATTACCATACTGTGTTGTATAGAACTTTTAAGAATTCTGTTTTCAGGTCTATGAATTTGTGGATAATGCTAATAGATAGGAAACTGACCAAAAAGGCAGTTACTCAATTTCTCTTGCAAGTTGGATCTGCTAAATTTGGATAAGACTTTTGAATTTTATCTTTTTAGCTGTTTTTCACAAAATGAAATGCAATTCTAGCAAGTGAAAATGGCAACAATCCTACATTAAAATAAAATTGTCAAAGTGAAAACCAATATGTAGAGGGAGATTTTCCTAGCTTTATATTGCAATAATACGTGGACACCTTAAAGAGCTCCACCATTTTCTGCTGGAAAGCACTGATAAAGCAGTTCTTCAAGGTGGGTCCATCAAAAGCAGTGGAATCCTTCTGAAATACTGAGGTTCCATTGAAATGCCACCTAGTCATAAGTGACAAGCCTGGTAATTGGGCTGCACCATAGATATGTTTTGTCCAACATAAGGCACATGAAGTTGCAACAAAGACAATTATAAATCTTACTGGCAAGTCAGTAAACACTCTGATGTACTTCTTCCTGGTTTTATTATCCTGCACGAAACCTGCAACAGAGCTGGGTGGATAACACATGAACAATTTAATGACACCTCTTTTTTTAAATCATGAATTGTCCATGAACAGATCACTATTTTCTTTAATATTTTCATCATTTAAGCTTCACTGAGTGCTGTTTTGGAGTAACTCTTGCTCTTACCTCATTTGTTGAGAAGTTTGATTTGAACTGTTTTTATTGTACGCATTGGTGGCCTCAGTATGTATCTATTCCTTAACTGGATAAAAACCACTCTTCAAATGAAGTTTCTGGTGAAAATACCGTCCCTTATGAATTCAACAGCTGACTTTCTGAGGATATGTTTGAATATTCCCTTAAAAATTGCTCTTTTTGTGAACAGTCCTGCCAGCAAACTCCTTCACTAGAGTAAATATGAAAAAGAAAACACAAAAGGGGCATGAAAAAGAGTCTAAATTAACTCATTTAAAAAACTGGAATGAATACAAGTTGACTTCTTTTTATAGTGTTTTCCTAGGTTTCTCACACAACTTGCAATCCATTATGAAAACTGAGTTTCATTGCTGTTCACCAGAAAATTGTATTCACCACCTCCAGAGTATCATTGGTGTGTTACAGCCTTGTGAAAAATTAAAATGATTATAGCCCCAATCCAGTGATCGGGTCAATCCATACAGATCTGATTAGAGGATCAGGCCTCTGCACACTGGGCTTGAGTAATGAGAGCACCTCTTCCAACTGTCACTTGAATTCACTTGGAGCAAAGAAGTGAATAACCAGAACTGGACACTTTAAATGGACTGTGGTATTTATATCACCATGACTAATACAAAGGGTAAATCAAGTACAGTTCAGCCTCTGAGGTGAGATGTGGGGAAATAAAATTCACTCTTCTATATTGTAGGTGTCAATTTCAAATCTGTGATTTCATGGAGGAAAGAAATTGTGTGATTGGTCTCCATTTAGGGCAGGGGTGGGTAAACTTTTTGGCCCAAGGGCCACATCTGGGTATGGAAATTGTGTAGTGGGCTATGAATGCTCACACAATTGGGGGTTGGGGTGTGGGAGGGTGTAAGGGCTTCAGTTGGGGTGCGGGCTCTGGAGTGGGGCCATAAATGAGGAATTCAGGGAGCAGGAGAGGGCTCAAGGCTGGGGCAGGGGATTGGAGTATGGGGGAGGGTTGTGGCTGGGGGTGCAGGCACTGGGGTGGGGCTGGGTATGAGGATTAGGGTTGCAGGAGGGTGGGACCAAGGGGTTCAGAGGGTTGGAGGGGATCAGAGCTGGGGCAGAGAGTTGGGAAGGGGGTCAGGGATGCAGGCTCTGGGCAACACTTACCTCAAGCAGCTCCTGGAAGCAGCGGCATGTCCCCTCTCCAGCTCCTATGTAGAGGCACAGCCAGGCAACTCTGTGCACTGCCCTGTCCACAGGTGCCGCCCTCACACCTTCCCTCGGCCTCAGTTCCCAACCAAAGAGAGCTGCAGGGGCAGCACTTGGGGCAGGGGCAGGATGCAGAGCCTCCTGGCTGCCCCTATGTGTAGGGCTGGAGAGGGGACATGTTGCTGTTTCCGGGAGCCACGTGAAGCCATAGCACACACAGAGCCCCGGACCCAGCTACCTGGCAGGAGCTCGAGGGCCGGATTAAAATGTTTGAAGGGCCAGATGTGGCCCCCGGGCTGTAGTTTGCCACCCAATTTAGGGGGCTGAGTGCTTGGCTTATTAGCTTGCTATAAATACTTTCACATTTCTTAACAAACAATAAAATGGGAATGTGTTGGAGGAGGTGGGTATAATTTCATAAAATGTTTTAGTTGCCTATTTTATCTACTGAAACATCACCTAGGAGGTATTCTTTCTCTGTGATCCCGCTAGAAACTCCATGTAGTAAACGGCAGCACTATTCCATAGTTCATTAAATTATGTTGTGGTGATCTTATCCACTGGGTCTCAATTAAGAAATGAAGCTAGTGCCTTTAGAGGAAATGACAGAGTACAATCAGAATATACTGAATATATAATTTGATCTGTGGAACCAAGCAAGAGGAAAAATGTAGTTGGCAAATACGTAGACATGAAGAATGTGTCATCTCTCCAAGATGCACATGCCATAGTACCTAATTAGATTGTTATATTGTTTAAGAATATTTATTCCATTTTAAAATTGAAATTGACTTGTTTAAATTCATTAACCACTGTTCTATAATAGTGAATATTATTTCCTTCCTGTTTCCCTTGTTTCCATTTTCTCACCCCTGGGAACTTTTAGAATACTGATTCTGGGCCCACAGTCTATTAACACTAATTTTGAAATTGCAGCAATTTGATTTTTGTGTTCTAATTTAATAAAACATTTTGCTCTTGGTTTTAAATATGTTTGTTTTTACTTTTAACATATTTTAATGTGCCTAACAGAAGTAATTTCCATGGATTTTTTTCTGCATTAAAAAAAAAACACCCAAAGCTCGCTTGCTAAATAATAGCAAATGTAAAGGAGTAGAATAGGAAGAATTACATATTAAAGATTAGAGCCACAGTCCTGCAATGAATTCAGCATAGTAGACTCCTCTGCATTTCTATAGTTCCACTGACCACAGAGTCTAGGGGCCTAAGGATGTCAAAAATTAGTTGGTACTATGTGATCTAATGAAAGGCATCTACCTGTTTACATAGAAATGAATAGTTGATGCCACTGACTTTACTATGTGCAGAGTTGGGCCCCGTTATGTATATTTCTTCATGTTTCATAGATTTTTAAGGCCAGAAAGGACAATTATGATATCTAATCTAACCCTTTTCATAACACAGGCCCTAGAATCCCACCTGGTACTTCCCATGTCAAGTTCATAATCTCTGGTTGAGCTAGAGTATGAATTTTAAATTGAAATTTCTACATCTATTCCAAGCTCATCTTTGTCATTTTTCTTGCTGTACTAGCTAGTCTTTTTCCTTGATATTCATGATAGCATTTAGTTCTAGTGTTTTTCATAAAATTTAACAATTCCTTTGCACAGCACTATGACTGCATTTATTGCAATGGCACAGAGATAAAAAAAGACATAATGGACCAGATTTGTACCTGGTTATCCCATTGGAGCTGGGATTGTCCTGAATGTTCTGCTGTACAGCACGGAACACGTCAGCAGCATATACAGTAATAAATAATATCTGACTTTGTATGCTCTGGAGTAGCTTAATTGCATAGCTTAATTGCCATCAATAGCATGAGAATGAGCTGTTTATATATGCAGAACTTGCTGTGTCCCAGTTTTAATTAGGTAACAACTCGAGGGTGCTTCCTGTTTACAAGGTAATAACCATATCCTGAGCTAAATAAATGGAGGCTATAAGGCAAGGTACAGCTTTTAGTTTAATAGGTTATTAAAATAAATATACCTTGATTAATATTTGAGGCAAAGCTGACTATTCATAACATTTGAATGGGTTCTTGGCTGGAGCTCCAGCCCTGCCGGGTATACGTAAGTGAGAATCCCATTAATTTCAATGGGAGTTTTGCCTGAACAAGGTCTGCAGGATTGGGCCTTAAATAATTGCAGTGAACTACCTTAGAATTGCAAGTCAGTACGCTCTGCAGTATTCCTGTTCTGTGATTGGCTCTGACTTCAGTACTACACATAGATCACGGTATTTGTCCACAGACAACAAAAAAAATCACCTTCATGAATATTTTAATGTACTTCTTTTTTAATAATCTATAATTGTGCAGTGAGATGAATTCATTTCCCTGCATAATATAAACAGACTATTTTTCCTCCATGTTATTGTCTGTCTAATGAAATAACTTCATGTAGAACTGCAAATGTGCAAGTGTTATTACATAAAGATAACACAAAGGGGGGTGAGGGTTACACTCATTTTTTCCTCCCTGTGGCTAAACTTAGGGGCATTAGATTTTTAATAAATCCCAGAACCAGGAAGACAATGCTCCCGGTTTCATTACAAGCCTGAAATTGGCAAGAAACAACAGTTTCATTCTTCTGAGGAACTGGCAAGGAAGGAGGTGTGGCCAAAGTTTCTGTGAGGTATGGTGAGCCAGTAAATCTTCTCAGCAATCTCAGCCAGAGGTCATGTGGAGCAGTAGACAAAGGAAAGCAGCCCTCAACAGTGTCTTCCCTCAAGGTGAATTCCCTTCTCCAGTGTAAGGGTCCAGGCAGAAAAGAGATAAATTACACACCTCCATGCATCAGCCCATTGTGGTACTATATACAAAGCCAAACAACTGGGCCAATTGCTGTAAATGAGCTAATTATCTACCAGCTGAGAGCTGATAAATGTCTTTCCTCTTCCCGCTTGCCATGTAGACTTTTTGGTCCTGTCTGAGTTAATGGCTCTCTCTCTCCTGTCCTCCAACAAGCAGGGTTTGAAAATTATCTCATCTAGCCTTTGATTCAGTAAAGCACTTAAGCCGATGCTTGAAACCCATTGCAGCTAATGTTTAAGTCAGCACAAGCTTAAGTGCTTTGCTGAATCAAGGTCCAATTTACCATGCTGTTGCTCACCTGTTTGCAGGCACATCTTCATTAGGTTTCTAAATGCTCTTCTTAATTAATCGTAACTTTGTGTGAACGAGGAATTCTGAATCAGACTTTGTAACCCTGCATCCACTGAACCGTAAACAGACTAAATTCTTGGGATAACTGTCTAATGATCACCACTGGAATTCAAGTTGGTCACAAAGTGAATCATGACAGTTTGGTCAGTTAAAGCTTTTTCCTTTCCTCACATTTTCAGCTCTAGGTTTCCAGTCTCATAAGGTGTTATTACTTTACTAAATTAAAATAATAAATCCTAGATTGTCCCAAGCAGTAAACAACGTTCTGTGACTCTGGATAATGGCCAGACATTGTCATTCAATGCACTAATGAAAAAGATAAAAGTAACCTGAATAGAAAATAGAACCACTTAAGAAAGGGAACAAGACATCTCAACACCTCTTCACTTTGCCATTTAATTCACTCATTGCTCCTAAAAGGAACTTGGTGTCCCTTGGATTCCTTAGAGTCTTAGCTCCCCGAGCAGGCACCTCATTTCATTGTTTCCCCTGAATATGTACATCAGCTGCCCAGCATGCTTAACCTTCATCATTCTGAGGGACCCACTGTCTGAACTCGGGTTGCTCAACTAATGTGCTGCCAAGAGCAAAAGCTCCACAAAGCCAGCCTCTGACAAGAGTTTAAATTTAAATGCGTCATTTTCAATTGCAAGCCCTTGGGAAGCAGGCACAGAAGCCCAACCGGGCTGACTGTGTGAAGATTTTAAGAGACAGATATTATCTGCTTTGAAGAAGGGGAAAGAAAATTTAGTGAGTTTCTGAACAGAACCAACACAAAACAGTATAATGGCCACCCAGTAGCAAGTCGCTGAATCACCACCAGCATCTCCTGCAGTGATTCATTACAAAAGGGGACAGAGATAGGGTTCCATCCTGCAAGATGCTGCGTATTCTGCCCTTGGTCCTGCAAAAGACTTTAAGCACACAAGTAGTCCCAATTAATCAATTAAGCTTACCCCTTGCTATGGAATACGCTGCCCCCCTTAAAAGAGATGGAACTAACATGCCAATTGTGACCATCACAGAGTTCATTCTGCTTGGGTGTTCTATCCCTTCTCTCACCTTGCATCTGTCCTTTCAATTTAGATTGTAAGTATTTTGGAGGCAGGAACTATCTACTGCTCTGAGTTTGTACAGTGCCTAGCACAATGGGGGCCCCATTCTTGGCTGGCCCTTCGGCACTAGTGTAATAATTCAATGGGACTACTCGTGTGCTTAAAGTTAAAACCAGGCTCAAGCACTCTGCTGGTGTGAGGCTAGAGTGTTCAGCAGCTTGCAGAATCGAGTCTGTAGAAAACGTGTGGAAACAATTCAATGTATTGTATAAATCAGTTAGAGTCTTACCCCCTGAAGTTGGGTTTTAGATCCAGCCCCTTGCGAGTAATAAATCATTATTCACTTTCAAATGAAAATCTACTATTCAGTTAAACAAAATGACAATCAGCCCCATAGCTACTATTGATGTAGGACCTACACAAAACCAATTATTTGGCCTCGTCTGCTCCCCTCATTGGTGCCAAAGCAATAGTGAACCGAGACTGATGATCCAGTTGTAAAAACAAAACAGTAATAGAAAAAAAAGAGCCACTTTAATTTCAAGCTCCACTAGAAACATGAAGGGAAAATGAATGTTTACCAAATGAGAAAGGGTGACCCTGGTAGAGGGATAAGGTTTTATTTGAGCTTTTAGGAGAAAGTTAAGAACACTGAGAAATGGAAACAATATAAAAATATTTTAAATGGCACAATCAGAAATACACTTGAAAATGTTTTTAATTTAGTTACAATTGTTTATAATTATGTCTGCATTTGAAACACAGCTGAATTCATTAACTGCTGACAAATTAGAGGAAACTTCCTTTCACTATCACATTGTCTTTTGAAAATTATGGAGTGATATAATGGAGAGAAAATTAATAACTGCTGATCAGCTTTTGTAAATTTCTGTAACTTCTCTTAAAATCTTTGGAAAAGGTCTTTCGAGGAGGCAGGATGGTTGTTTAGAAACATGCTTTCATAAAGCCAGCATTCTTGCATTTTCCCAACATATCATAGCATTGTTGCTTTGGCTATGACATGTTGCCAAGCATCATAACTGAATGTAGCTCAACTATGGCAGGTAGCTTTTGATTTTGCCCAATATAACAGAGAGGTGTCAACTTCTGAAGGCTTATAAAAATAACCCCAACCTTCTTTAACAAGTCAGCCTCTAGGAGTAAGTATGCACAGTAAATGGTGGGGAGGAATGGGACCTATGGAAGCTGCAAATTGAGGGCTTCAGCTCAGTTCTAGCATACTGGCTCTCCAAGGGCTAAGCCACATTTGAGAGAAAATTACAAAGACATTAAACACTTTCCTGAGATCACGTTATCAGTAACTACTGCTGTTGTCAAAGGGTTGTTATGGAATCAGGACTGAAAGGAGGTGACCAAGTGACCATGAAGGTGAAGTCAGGTGATTGTCTATGAGACAATCTCACCATTTCATTCCACACAATGAAAACAATTGGAAATGCCTGGCTCTGGGCGATAGCCTGCATATCTCCTGATTAAAAATGCAACTGTCAAAAAGTATGTTTACTTTGTATCTATTTAGACAACTTTATGATGCTATTGTAGATAGAAGCTGTGTGGGAACTGGCACAACTTTGCTTCAAGATCTAAATGGTCAAAACCAGAACCATTGCTAGCATCAAGGAAACAAGATGAATCATATCCACAATGGGGTGTAGACACAGTGGGAACTAGTGCTTCACTTCAGTGCTGATGTGTGTGGGTCTTTCTCTTTCAATCAGAATAATGGCAAACTGATTGGAACAAGATTTAAAGGCAGAAAGGAAGAATATACTTAATATGGGAGAAGTTCAGTCAAAGAAGACCAAGGCAGAGAGAAGAAGAATGGCAAATAGGGATGTAGAGGGTGCATCCATTCTTGAACTAATTCCATATATTTACTAGTACTGCCTCTTATAGTTGAAAAATGTAGCCTGGAGTCCATTCATTTGATATACAGTTACCAGATTATTTTGCATATGGTTTGGATGGATGCTGTTAGTATAGAGGCAGGTCAAATTTATACCAGAGAAAAGTTGTAAACTGCAGCCACATTAGTTTGAAATTATATTTATAGATGCCAATTTATTTTCAATTGCATTGTCACGGATAAAAAAAGTTTCTAGTACCACTAACAAGTAGTGCAATGTATAGTTGGATGATGATATGGAAATGCACAGTATACAGGACTGTAATATGTAAGTAACAAGGTGTAGGAGTGTGTATGTGTGTTCTGAATAAGTGATTAAGAGAGAGAGAGAGTTATAATGCAGCTGCAATATTGGTCTTTGCTCTAAGGCTGCTGTGATATACAGTCAGACTGCTGCACTATGGCTCCCCTGTGAACTGATTTTTATTATAACAATTACCCTCTCCTCTCCCCTACCTTCTCCCTGTCTCCACCGGTGAAGCAGAAAATGAAAATGAGGCAGTATTGTGTTGTAAGATTTCACTGGATGAAGTAATGACAGTAGAATTACTGCACAGACTCAATGATTCTGCCATGTTGTATGATTCTTGGGCTTATTTTTGTTAGTTTATGCCTGTTATGCACTATTAACTAAGTATAGTTAATAGTGCACAACAGTTTTCATTCTAACCTCCTGTTTGCACATCTTGGTAACTTTTTGGATGAATTTTCCACTCTCAATCTGTTTCTAAACGTCTTGTCTTCTGACAAAGAAAAAGCTTTCCATAAAGTCAGAGAGGCGGTAGCAGTGGTCCTAATATTGGTTACCATAGTTCTGTCTCCAGGCCACTGACTGGCTGTTCCAGAGTTCACAGGTTTTTTTAGCCCAGTCCTAAACTCATCTCAATACCAGTTAGATCAACTGCATTGACTCTCACATAACACAACTTTGTTTTGCCTAGTTACGTTTTCCCATGCTGCACTGTCACAGCTGTCCCACATTTGAGTTCTGATATGTTTCAAGGGTCTGAAATAAACATTGTGTTCAGGCACTAACGACAGTGCTAAGGTGGCATCATATCAGCATCTTCATTATAAATCCCAGTCTTTGGGGAGTATGTCATTTTCTGAAGAGGTTTACTGCTGAGAACAGTAATGATGGATAGGTCATCCTGCTGGCTCATTGTAAGGCTCCACAACAATGAGAACAGTGGCAATTACTGAATATTTCACACACATGTAAAATCTTTCAGTGTTTAATCCGCCATCATGGGCAGGGGATTTATATTTATGAGTTTTGATAGCAGTCAGGGGAATTGAACATATAACTTGCTTGTGCACCACTGGGAAAATGAATCTTGATTTACCCCAAAGTTTCCTTTCTGCTAGCAAGAGTCATAAAGGTACCCTTTAACTGTTTATTATTATTATTAATAATAATAACTAGGGCTGTTGACCAATTGCAGTTAACTCATGTGGTTAACTAAAAATAATAATCATGATTAATCACAGTTTTAATCGCACTGTTAATAGAACACCAGTTGAAATTTAATAAATATTTTGGATGTTTTTCTACATTTTCATGTCTAATGTATTCTGTGTTGTAACTGACATCAAAGTGTATATTATTTTTATTACAAAAAATTGCACTGTAAATATGATAAAAGAAATAGTATTTTTCAATTCACCTTATATAAGTACTACAATGCAATCTCTGTCATGAAAGTACAACTTACAAATGAAAAGAAACACATTTGTTTACATTTACAGGAGATAATGCTGCCCTCTTCTTGTTTACAATATTACCTGAAAGTGAGAACAGGCATTTGAATGGCACTTTTGTAGCTGACATTGCAAGGTATTTATGTGCCAGATATGCTAAACATTTGTTTGCCCATTCATGCTTTGGCCACCACGTGTTTCTATGTTGATGACGCTTGTTAAAAAAATAATGTGTTAATTATATTTGTGAACTCCTTGGAGGAAAATTGTATGCTCACTTCTCTGTTTTACCTGAATTCTACCATATATTTCATGTTATATCAGTCTTGGATGATGATGTTCATTTTAAGAACACTTTCGCTGCAGATTTGACAAAACGCAAAAAAAGGTACCAATGTGAGATTTCTAAAGATAGCTACAGCACTCGACCCAAGGTTTAAGAATCAGAAGTGCCTTCCAAAATCTGAGAGGGAGTGTGGAGCATGTTTTCAAAAGTCTTAGAAGAGCAACACTACTGAACCCAAACCACAAAAAAAGAAAATCAATCTACCACTGGTGGGATTTGACTCAGATAATGAAAATGAACATGCACTGGTCCGCACTGCTTTGGATTGTTATCAGGCAGAACCCATTATCAGCATGGACACATGTCCTCTGGAATGGTGGTTGAAGCAGGAAGAGACATGAATCTTTAGTGCATCTGGTATGTAAATATCTTGCGATGCCAGTTATAACAGTGCCATGCAAACACTTGTCCTCACTTTCAGGTGACAGTGTAAACAAGCAGTGAGCAGCATTATCTCCTGCAAATGTAAATAAACTTGTTTGCCTGAGCAATTGGCTGAACAAGAAGTGGGACTGAGTGGACTTGCAGAGTCTAAAATTTTACATTGTTTTATTTTTGTATGCAGTTTGGTTGTTTTTACATAATTCTACATTTGTAAGTTCAACTCTCATGATAACAAGATTGCATTACAGTACTTGTATTAGGGGAATTGATAAATACTATTTATTTTGTTTTTTTACAGTGCAAATACTTGTAATCAAAAATAAAGTGATCACTGTACACTTTGTATTCTGTGTTGCAATTGAAATCAATATTTGAAAGTATAGAAAACATCCAAAAATACTTAAATAAATGGTATGCTATTATCAGTGTGATTAATTTTCCAAATCACTTGACAGACCTAATAATAATTAATAATGTAATTACACTTATATACAGCACCAATCATCAGAAGTTCTCTAAAAGTATAGAAGGTTTGCAGAGACTTCGTGATAGGGCATTATGTTTCTTTTCTTCCTCCATGACCATCTCATTTTCACACCAATTCTCAACACACGGCCCCCTGCACTTGAAGTTCAGCATAATAACACTCTCCATAAAAGCCCATTAAGTGTCTATCATCGGTAAAGTTACTGTCTCTGTGATGACCAGAGAAATATGTATTGAATTCAGTGTATTGGCTTGGGAAATCTGTTTTGGCCACAATAAATAGCTGTCTGTCACAGCCATGTCTATTCAGAGTGAAGTGCATTATATAAATATAATTATACAGACAGAATATTTGTCAATCAGCAAAAAAGACTATACACCCACTATCCAGGGCACATATACTTTGTAAGCATTGGTTTCCAATAGATAAATGTAATCAAGGTTTATATGTTCACAGAAGCCAACAGGATGGGATTGTTTCACTCGAAAGATCAGAAGAAAATTGTAACTAATGTTGTGGAAAATTACTTTGATATTGCTTTCTCAGTACAGCATCACAATTAGGTAGCAATGTGAAGCACAGGGAAAGAATAAATGAATAGTAACAAATCAACACAAACAGCTACTGTCAGGCGTACTTTGCTCAGTGAAAGTAATGTAAGCATTACTTAAAGTTTTATGACTGTAGTTTTATACTGGTTTAAATATACATCAAGGTTTTGCCATCATGCTTGCTTGGACTAAAACAATAAAGAACAATTTCTGGAAGAGACAGATAAAACTAAAGTACCAAAGTATTTTTATTAATCATGTTTCAGAAGTTACACTATTCCAAATTAAAGACGACTGAACATATTAGCCGTGAGAAATATCTGCTTGGTCAATGCAAAATTCTACTGTGCTTCTTTTTTGGGGTGAAAAATGTTCTTTATTGAATTTCACACAGCATTGCAGATGAGATTGCTACATATTAACTACATGAGAAATAGAAAAGCAAAGACCAGTAAATAAAACTTTGTTGAACAGAATCTGTTGGCCTAAATAGTATAATGACAAATACATTTATTCAGTTCTATAGAGGGACCAATTATGCAAGAAAATTACAACAATATCCTGTCTCTAAAAGAAACTAATATTTTTAGGAGCTATTCTGAGTGAGAGTGGGAAAACATCATTTTAAGCACATGTGGTGTTTCTCTCTTACAGACTGGCAGATTTCCATAGAAAACAATGTACAATAAGGAAACATGGCTATTCCTCTTTTTAATTAAATGAACAGTGCCTTTTCTATGTTCTACCAAGTGCCTATTGTGCTTCTACTAAGTGCCAATTGGCCTGATTTTTTCAGTGGAACTGAACATGTGAAACTCCTGACTTCAGTGGCAGCTGAAGGTGCCCTGCACTTCTGAAAATCAGACCATGTAACTATTTTATAAGTACCTTTTCTCTCCGTCTAACTTCCATTAATGTAATGGGAATTGGAACTGTGAATCAAGCAAGAGATTAGGCATCTTTGGCAGTAATAGATAGTCCCCCTTAGAAAAGTTATTTTACAATCATACACAGGACCCTGCCCATGAAAATCTAATAAATTATTGAGATAGTTTCACCTCTGAGGATGCTTCTCTTCAAATCTTGATTGGTATCTCAAGTGTAAATGGTTGGGGCCTCATCCTGTTCTTTATGTCTACCTCAAAAATAATTTCATAGTTGGTCACAATCAACAGTCAGTCCTTGAGAGGATCATGACTGGAATAGCAATGGTCCAGTAGGTCAGGACTAAGAGGTAATGGTAGAGAAGTATGGGAAAACTTAAACAGGGCTAGCTGAAGCCAGTCTTGACTTTCATAAGTAGAATGTGAACCAACCATTTTTTAAAAATGATGAAATTCTAATGTCCAACAGGTAGTAAACAATGGCAGGATTGTCTAGGGTTGTTGTGGAATTAATTTTCATGCACCTATGTATTCTTTCTAAAATTTTCATGCTTAACATGAGTTGTGTTCATTTAAGGAAAAGTTAATTACAATGTGAATACTTTTCACAGGGGATTTTGTTATTGTCCAGAGCCTTGCTACTTAACAACCTTATTTTGCAGACATGATCTAAGTCTTAGAGAACTATCTGATGAACACTCTCATTGGGTTTGAGATGCTGCTGTGATGGGTCAGTTCCATAGGCACAAACCCTATCGCCCTTGAGTCATCTCCTCCACATCTCCAGATCTTAATCCCATGGAGGTCCTTCCATAAGGAAAAGGAGAAACATTGCCATGTAGGAGATGCAGTCTCACTGCTATATCTGCTGAGGTTTTGGCTCATCCTCCATTTTCAGAGGTGACATGACCCTGAATTAGAGTTTGTTACACAGACTTCTTTTTGAATTAATATAATATTAGGAAATAACTATATCATATCTGGTTTTCTCCTATATTACCAACAGTGGGTCATCTACTTTCATTGTAAAAGAGAAAAAATATGACTAGGTGAAGAATACGAGCACTTGATAATAAGCTAATTTGTGTCTAGGTATTGAAGGTGTCTGCAAAAAGTGTGGGCCAGTTCCTACATTCCTGTGTACCCCCCCCCCCCCAGTAACTCAATGAGCTGGGCTATTACAGAGAGCACATGATGTCATAATCTGTTTCAAATGTTTCTTCTTATTGCCCAGTTCTCTTTTAAATGTGTACCCGCAGTGTCTATTGACTTCAAATGGATTTATAGACACACATTTTAGAGCAGAATTTAGACTATTAAAATATGTAAATTGTTTTGCATTTAAATATACAACATTATATTAAAAAAACCAAGTGAAGTGATTGGCAAATCTTCCACTTTCAATAAATTGCACAGTTTTGATTAATTATTTCCACAGTTTCGGCTGAGTAGCTGCTTTCAAAATTAGAGTGCAATTGGTCTAAATAACAAATATATTAATGTTTAAGCATGTTTGGTGATACAGAGACAAGCACTTAATAATTCTGGATACAGAGGTAGCACTTAATGTAATGACAGTTCCAGGGCTCTGTGTGCCAGGGTGTAGCTCCTTTAACGTGATAGAAGTATTTTGCCTTTAAAATACACAAAATATTACAAACTGCACATTAATTGTGACAAGCAAACAAAAATACTATTTAATCAAATGACAATATCCGGTATAAAAGAATACAATGGACTGAACTCTGCTTTCTGTTACACACCCTCTGCTGAGGTATCGTGTAACTGAGGGCTTGTCTAAGTGGCTCCGCAGTGCGAGTTACATGGGTTCGAGCTGCAGCACATACTAAAGTATTGCTCTGTGACTTCCCCAGGTTGACCGTACTAGAGCTAACTAAAACATATCTACTTCACATTGACATAGTTCTGACTGGTGGACTTTTTAGTTCACTCTAACAGGGTCTACAATGGGGCCGGTACAGAGAAACTCTTTACTGAATGCTGCAGCTCTCACCACCATAGTCTGCCCTACGGGGCAATGTAGACAAGCCCTTAGTCACCATTGATACCATGCTTATATCTGTGCTTACCTGTTAACTGTCCCTCATTGTGAAGGATGTCACTCATTTTAGTCCCAAAATTACCTACTTTCCATATAGATATGCACTCCTCAGAGTCCCATAGTTGAAAATTATTACATCAGAAATAACAAATCATGAGTTATTCACACTAAAGTACTGAATCGCACAACACTGAGTGACTAATTTCCATGTGTCCCTCATTTTGGGTCTGACTCTCACAATGCACCCCACTGGGCAATGGCAGGTTGGGAAGCAGGTGAAGTGAGTGGAGTTATTCTAGATTTATACCAGTCTAACTAAGAGCAGAATTTGCCTCAGCTCAAGCTGACATCCTTGACAAAGCAAAGATTCTCATATACTATGGCATTCTTTATTGAGTCTGATTTTTAAGCAAGATTTATTTTGAGCAAATATTTAGTCCCATGGTTGGCCTTATAAAAATGAAATATTAGTCCTAGAAAACATTTATGATGGCATCACTTTTATAACATATGTAAAGAGTGTCAAAGATACAGGACAAAATTACTGGAGAAAAATTGGTATGCTAACCTGGTGTCTGCTGATGAACTATGTCTTCTGGATCCTGCAGATGAATGAAGACGACAAGCCCCGCTGCTCCAAACAGCAAGATGAAGGAGAACATACACGTCAGCCTCATAATTATTGTTCTCAAACCAATCCACTTTTGACCCAGGAAAATGAACTGCATGCAATCTCCAAGACACACTCTTCACTCATAGTCTCATCTTCTCAGCTGCCATTCCATTATAATACCATCTACAAGAGGTAAAAAAATAACACACCCACATACACCATTTATTTTTCCATACCCTTTTGTAAAGACAGGTTGATTATTTTTTTCAGAACAAATAGTTGATCTACATATCTCCCCATTGAATCTAATTGCATGTATCTGGTCAATTTCTGCCCCATTACTTTGTTTTTAATAAGGTATGTATCACTTTCCACTTGTTTAGAGAAAAATGTGAAATATTCAAAAAAAGTATAATTTGGGGGAAATGATCATACAGGGGAATGTACTTGCACAGAAACCCCCTTTTAACAGCCCGTTTGCTCCAGCTGAAAACATTTGCCACTTTTTACTTTTCACTTGTTAAACAATATGAAAACATAAAGGGCGACAATGTGGGGGAAATGATTGCATGAGCTGCATCTTGAATAGCACAAACATGGAGAGAATGACAAACAGTTTGCAGGTTTCTGCATCATTCAGTAGGAAAATGATTTTTCTAAAACAACCTGTACTGTAGGCCAAATATGCATCCCATTTATAAATCTATGTGGGCATATTGACCTAAGGAAGCTGTGAATCTCAAGGAAAGCAATGATCCAGGTGCTTGGGTCATCTTTAACTGGCTTGGACGAAACACTCAGCTTGGACCTGGCTAGCATTGGCAGGATGGTGGACTATATGAACTACTAGCTCATTCCTTCTCTAAGATCTATGAGAGTCTATGGGCTCAGCTCTGCAAATACTACCAGGCATAGCACTTATTACTGTATGTAATCCCAGTGAAATTGGAATGGGGCTAGTCATGGAACACACTACAGTTGGTACTAAAGCCCCAATTCAGCAAAGCATGTTGTTAAAAGACTGAAATCAATGGTACTACTTGTGCTCAATGATAAGAACAAGATTAAGTGTCTTGTTATTTCAGCATTTAAGCATCTGCAGG
Organism: Sternotherus odoratus; assembly: GCA_032164245.1. Taxonomy (NCBI): domain Eukaryota; kingdom Metazoa; phylum Chordata; order Testudines; family Kinosternidae; genus Sternotherus; species Sternotherus odoratus. Next base: position 15,757,372 of record JAVMKO010000014.1, read on the forward strand.
TTCAGACACCATGATTGTGTCTAAATATAGTTAAATAGTAGTGATAGCTTGGTGAGACAGGGGTTGTAGCTTGACAACTTACCTAAAATTTCAACCAGAAATACTAAATGCAAATGTTTACACTAAAACTAAAAAAAAAATTAGGGGAGAGGAAGAGAGAGAGGGAAGAGAAAGACGATCCAAAAGAATGATGTTGCATTATACGGACAGAGGTGTTATTTGTAGAATGGTCTTCAGCATTGTTATATTTCCTAGACTAGATCTCTTTCTTAGGAATGTTGTTTTAATTTTAGATTCCCATTGAACTTTTTAGGAACCATGTCATAAGCATTTTATCCTTTTCTGAGCCTGATGAGGGCAGTTTAAGAGAACACACAGTTATCTCTATTAGGATTTACTACACAATAGTGTGCTAAATTAGAGTTTTACAAATCCCATTTTAGCTGAATGAGAAAGCCCTTAGCAAATGCTGATTTCCAAAACAATTAGAAAAAAGATAAATCTAGATCCCACTCCATTTTTTTCTGATTTCCTTAAAAGTTTTTATTCAAACTAAAAACAGAGTTGAAAGTCATAGAGGTAATCCCACCAGTCCTGTGAAAACACCTTTCTTATTAATATTATTTAATAGTTATATAATATGTCCCAGAGGTCCTGTTCAGGATCAGGACTCCATTGGGGTAAATCACACATTGTCCTCTCAATATGCAATGTTTAATGAAAGCTACAAGTGACATGCACAGATACTGAAGGGAAAATAGCCCCATATGATTATTTTATCCCAACGAAAGTCTGTTAAATTCACCATAAGTGAATAAAGAAGGAGCCAGAGAAAATGGAAAAAAAGAAAAAAAAACCGCCTTTCAACAAAAACACAATTCTCAAAAGGTTCTAAATTATAGGTTTGGGCTTCTCCCATATTTACTTTTCCTGTAATTATTTTTTCACTCAGTTGACTTTAACTTGCTGTGGGCTTGTAAGCCTGAAGAATGAGAACAATTTTTTAGACATGGTAGCAAACAGGGGAATTTGAGGGAGAGAAGGAAATCCCCCCACTCAGTTAAAAGGTGCAATGACTTATCTTGGGGTGAGTGAGCTTGTTTGACTGTTCAGTTTTTGTCTGTCTGTGGTTTTTTTTCTCTTTCAGGTTATTTTAAAGTTACGGTGTCAGTTGGGATTGTGTATTTGGGGACTGTCTGAGCTCTGTTTCCTGGATCACCCTTGATCATCGTTGATCAGCCTCAAACAGCTCAGTGATCACCTTCCCCCTCTGTGATTAACAAGGGCTCCTCCTGTTACGGGGGTTTTTGGGGCTCTGGCCTGTGTGGGGCAGGGCCTCAGGCACTAGGGACGGAGCCAGCAGGCGAGACTCCCCAAAGTGGGAGTCACCCGCTGCCCATGGTAACAAGAAAACATTGTACAAATACATTAGAAGCAAGAGGATGACCAAGGGTAGGGTAGGCCTGTTACTCAATGGGGGGAGAGGAATAATAACAGAAAATGTGGAAGCAACTGCACATGTAATTTAATGAATGCCAGTGAAAATTAGGTATGATCAGAGGATAAAATAGGGAAAGAACAAGTTAAAATTACTTAAACAAGTTAGATGTTTTCAAGTCACCAGGGCCTAATGAAATACATCCTAGAATACTGAAGGAGCTGATTGATGAGATATCTGAGCCATTAGCAATTATCTTCAAAAAGTCATGGAAGATAGGTGAGATTGCAGAGGACTGGAAAAGGGCAAATATAGTGCCCATCTGTGAAAAGGGGAATAAGGATAACCTTGGGGATTACAGACCAGTCATCTTAACTTCTGTATCTGGAAAGATAATGGAGCAAATAAATAATCAGTTTGCATTCTAGAAAATAATCAAGTGCTAAGTAACAGTCAGCATGGATTTGTCAAAAACAAATTGTGTCAAATTAATTTGATCGCTTCTTTGACAGTGTAACAAGCCTTGTGGATAGGGAGGAAGTGGTAGAGGTAGTACATCTTGACTTTAGTAAGGCTTTTGATACTGTCTCATATGACCTTCTCATAAACAAACTAGAGAAATACAACCTAGATGGAGTTACTATAAGGTGGGTGAAAAACTGGCTGGAAAATCATTCTCAGAGAATAGTTATCAGTGGTTCACAGTCAAGCTGGAAGGGCATATGAAGTGTGGTCCCATGGGGATCAGTTCTGTATCTGGTTCTATTTAATATCTTTAGTGATTTAGATAATGGCATAGAGAGTACATTTATAAAGATTGTGGACAATACCACGCTGGGAGAAGTTGAAAGTGCTTTGGAGGATAGGATTAAAATTCAAAATGATCTAGACAAACTAGAGAAATGGGCTGAAGTAAATAGGATGAAATTCAGTAAGGACAAATGCAAAATACTACATTTAGGAAGGAACAATCAGTTGCACACATACAAAATGGAAAATGACTGCATAGAAAGGAATAGTGTGAAAAGGGATCTGGGGTGGTAGTGGATCACAAGCTAAATATTAGTCAAAAGTGTAAACATGACCTATAACCTATGATGGAAGACTGAAAAAAATGGTTTTTTTTAGTCTGGAAAAGAGAAGACTGAGAGGGGACACAATAACATTTTCAAGTATATAAAAGGTTGTTACAAGGAGGAGGGAGAACAATTGTTCTTCACCTCTGAGGATAGCACAAGAAGCACTGGGCTTAAATTTCAGGAAAGAGTTTAAGTGGGACATTAGAAAAAACTTCCTGTCAGGGTGGTTAAGCACTGGAATAAATTGCCTAGGGAGCTTGTGTAATCTCCATCATTGGGGATTTTTAAGAGCAGGTTACACAAACACCTCTCAGGAATGGTCTAGATAATATTTAGTCCTGCCTTAAATGCAGGAGAGTGGATGGGAAGACCTCTTAAGGTCTTACGATTCTATCATTCTATGCTTGGTATGCATTCCCCAGGCCTTTCTAAATCTAGTGTTTAAGTTGCGGAAGCACAAACTCAAAGACCAGTTATACACACAAATGAAATATACTTGTTAGAAAAATACCAAGGAGAGATTATTAAAAGACTCTAATCATATGTCATTTGTAAACTGGTCAGTAAAATAAAATCAATATTGGGATGATACAGTATTATTGCAGGTGCAGTGGATAAGGCTGCATGAAGTTTTGCATTCTAACGTCCATTGTCAATCTGACCATAACTTTCTAGACAGCATAGGAATTATATCTCACACAGTGGCTTACTCAAATCTTGCAAAAATACAGTGAAATATATGTAATTTATACTCTCACTACACTTCTTCTTCTTGCTAAACCCCTTTCTCCCAATCAAGTTTTTATACGGTTGCCCATCACCGTGCTATCTGAGCATATGATAGCTAGCATCTTCCCGACATTAATTAATTGCCATAACACCTGTGAGGAAGGAAGTATTAGTACCAAATTAGGGGAAAGGTGTTGTATTATTAAAAAACAAATATTTAAAGAAAAGTGTGCTGTGGTTGGAGGTAAAAACATGAACTACGGTTGCATGAATATTTTAGCAGAATTTTCAGACATCAAACCCTTTATTTGCAAAGATACAAGTAGACTTAATTCCTTCACGCTCCCAGGTGACATTGAAAGCAAATTAGAATGGCAGAAATGACTTTGCAAAGCAACATGATGGGAAAGCCATACTGCATTTGCTGTTTTACTGGAGATGAACTAGCTTAGTATAACTGTAGAGTGAGATGCTGCTGAAAATGAGTCACCTGCAGCATGTCACACAAAGTGTTAGGTCATAGAGGGAGAGCCTCAGTTATTTGACAGACAGCAGTTTTCATTTTAAATGAAAATTAAAATGAACATTTTATTGAAAGTGCCTGGAAGGAGTGGCACTGAATTGTAGTTGTGCTTTTCAACAATCATCTTCTGGAATCTTATGGACACATTACTGTGAATGACATGACATTACAATAATGCATCAATCCAAGAAATGCAAAAAGAGACAGTTTTCTGAAAAGACAAATGTTTCTTTTGCTTTAAACTCTTTGGCAGAAATGCATAAGCCAATCTACATTCACGTGCCTGAAAATATGGGTTTGTTTTCTGATTCATGATTATTGCTTCCCCCAGCCTTCTTCTTTATCCACCAAGAAATCTGACACTTCATGAAGAATGAAGTTGATACATGTGTAAACTAGGCTTCTGCCTGTGATCTAATTCTTCAGGAAGAAGCCTAGGAACAGACCAATGGTCCATCTAGTCCAGTGTCTTGTCTCTGACAGTGACTAGTATTAGTTGCTTCAGAGGAAGATGGAGGAAATCCTGCTGAAGACAGTCATGGCATAACATGGCCATAAGGAAAGTTCCTCCCGCCTTCAGTTAGAAGCTGGCTTATATTTGTTCACATCCAGTATCTCTGGCATGTAATGTTTTGGGAAAAATAATTGACATGACTTAAACAGCAGTGCAAACAATTGTTTTCCAAGGGCTCCCTTAACACACAGAGGGGAGAAACAGGGTCCTAAGGAACATCCTTTAATCCTTTGTGTGGCCTACTCCAATTGCCAGACCCTGTGTACTGGGGAACGGTAGCTGCCAATAGGCTACTACTCCATCTCCTGTGCAGATTGGGGTGTATGTGTGTGGGGGGGAAAGGTAGAGTAGCAGGCACAGTCATGGCTCCTTCCCACCCCCTCACTGGTTTGGTTGGCACATCTGAGCCACTGTGGAGGTGAAGTAAACTGTTCCAGGGAAAGGGCTGCTGCTGCTTATTTCCCCTACAGATGCAAAATCAGACTGTGACTCTAAGGCTTTGCTGTGCTCCTTGGATAGTGCAGCTACGCACTGCCCTTTGCTCAGGCTGGATTGCACGCTGCCTGTCCAGCCCCAAGGGAAGAAATGCACATAGACTAGTGTTGATATCCAGCTGATATTAACGTGTACATCCGCGAGTCAAGGGATGCTCAAATTGTTTACAAACACTTACTGATTGCTAAATTAGCCAATTACAAATCACACAGAAATCAATGTAAATGTCTAGTTCTCATGCACAACATAAACTTAATTTTTCATGCCACGTGAGCTGCTGTAGCTTGAACCAAATCTTCTGATAGACAGCAGGCTCCAATCATAGAGGAGTCAAAGCCTCGCAGCGTTATTCAAACAGCTGCAATAGCATGTAGGTATCTGCATCTTTCCACGGCTGGGATTGATGCTTCCCCTATCAGATGCACCAGGTTCTATTGCATGAGCACATCTATCTTTGTCCTATTTGTTCTGGCTTCTCTTTTCTTTCCTGCCTGCAGAAGTGTAGGTACCTAATGTTGAATATTGCACTCCCCAGTTTAAAGCTGCATGCTAGGAACATTTTAAAGTCGTAGCTGAGGAGACTCACCCAATCAAATTGATCCACAGTGCTAGTCCAGAGATATATTTTATAAGGTGTGACATCTATAATGAAATCAGGAAATGAAAACAAAACAGTGGAAACATACTAAGGAATTGGCCTAAGTAGGAAGGTGATGTTTGGAGTTGGGAAGTTATTGTAGGATGTCTGTGTCTTCTCTTGAATGCGGTGTGGGTAGTGTGGGCCTGAGCGGCACCCAAAACCATCTCATTTCAGTTCTGTAGCATGGTTAAAGACTAAGATAGGCACAGTGAACAAATAAGGGAATGTGAGGAAGAGAAAGAAACTGCTATTACTACCGGTACTAGAATATCATCATTATTAGGCACACCAGCTTGGGGAGGGAGGGGGACAGGGAATTCTCCCTCTGATACCTGAGATTAAGTCAGACTCCTTTACCTCTGACTACTTCCAGGGAACCAAATCCTCCCATCTTCCCGGCATCCACTCTCTGCTTTACACCTGACCTGCAGTATCTATTAGACTTGCCATGACACTCATCTAAGAAGAGGGATATACAAACATGTATCTCTCTCCGCTATATGTATTCTCTGCTACGGCTGGATTTCAGACACAGCTATTGAATCAGAGGGGAAGAGATTACAAATCTCTCCTTTGGTCACTGTCAGCTTTTTCCTTTGAGGGTAGGAAACAAAAATTATACTCAACCATTAAGGCCAAAGTTCTTTACCTTCTGTAGCATGAAGAGAAAGTAGCCCCCTTGGTAAGCGGCTTTCCACACACCAAGAGTGCACCTTTGGGTAGCACTTTGGCATACACCCTTCTCTTTTTGCCCACACATTTACTACATATTCTGATAATTTCAAAATTTCCCATAGAAAAAAAACTGTTTCCAGTTGACACTTCAAAACAAAACAGATGTTTCATTTTGTTTTGACTTAGAATGTTGTTTCATTGTTTTTTGAAACCATAAAACAAAACAAAAAAACCAAAAAACAAACAAACAAACAAAAAAACCCACCCAAACTCTTGTGTTATTTGAAAAGGATATGAACATTTTCAGTTTGAAATTTTCCCCTGGAAAACCAAAGCTTTTGCCTGAAAATTTTCAGTTCAAGATTTTTCATTCAACATTTCTTTAGGAAGAATGGTTTTCCTATCAGCTATATGACAGGTAAAATACATAATGGGACTTGAAATTGGGGATTGCACTGACTCTGGAAACCTAAGTTGAAGTCATAAGTGGACTATCCAGGTAGTACCAAGAAGCCACTGCTCTTTGTAATGAATTGGGGAGTTAACTCTCCTGTCTCTCTAAAACTCCAGTGTCGGGGATCTTAGCAACTGCCATAGAACACCAAAGGGCACTTATTTTTTAACAAAGTATTTTTGACTTAGTCCCTCATGACAATATGGCTTAGGTATAGACATCCTGATTGGCCTGGTCAGCTCTGTTGGACATTAGAACCAACCTAGCAGCTGAACTTCAAGGGTTGAGAGAGAGAGCGCATACTTGTCTTGCCTGTTTTATGATTCTATTCATATTTGTTTTAACCTCTCAGCTTTGCCAAGAGTCACTTGAGCCGGCAGAAATTGAGGTTCCTATGAATTGGAATTGTGACTATAGCTGTTGATCTGGCACCCGTTTCTCTGTCCAGCTAGAGGTGCTGCTAGGTCTCAGTGAAATTGCTGACCTGACCACCTATGTTATGTGCCACCCATAATGTCTTCAATGTTATTTTAAATTATGCAGAACCTATTGACTTTTACTGGCTCTGTTCTCTAGTCATTTATGCCCTTATGCGTCTTGACTTTCACAGTCAAACATTCCAGTTATGAAAAATGAGTGTTTCTGCCATTATGGAAATTCTGTGCTTTACAGGGGCTTCTTTTAATTTACATTACGGCAACTCCACACAGCAACAATAAAAATCATAACTGTGCTAGAAGGCAGTTTTTTGGATTCTCCTATTTTGTGGAAACTTGGAGTTTGTCAAAGATCAATGGGTCAAATTCTGTTACACCTGAGCAGCCTTTTCTCATCAGTTTTAGAGCTGTTCCTAGATATCACTAATAGGTATATTCATCCAAGTTTGAACTCATTGCTGAGGTTTGACATAACTATAAAAGACAAGAAAATTGTTCAACAGGATTGAAACTGAAGAACAGGGTGTCAACACTTAAAAAACACAAAACCCGCCTACCTAATTCCCATCACATATTGCAACAAGAAGCAGGCACTTCTGATTTCTGCCTTCATGTATTATTAAAGCCAAAGGCGGCACAGCACTCAGTAAACAACCCAAATAATCCTTTCAAAGTCAGAAAAAATTTCTTCTCTGAGTTCCAGGGTGCAAATTACTGCAGGAGCCATGTGTTACTAATCTCCTCAAAACTACACGGAGTCATTAACACGTTAACACACATGCTTTATCAAAGAACATTTGTAGGCCAAAAAATAATAATAATCTCTAAAGCATTTTAAATTTGAAATGAAAAAGCTTTCTGTACTTTGTTTCAAATTAACATCTCACCGGAGCCATATAGTAAGAGCAGAAATAGTGACTTTTTCAGCTTTCTGGCTTCCTTCAGAACCATAATAGAAATGATGCAAATAATCTAATTCAAATGCTTAGACCCACTAGGTTCAAGCAAAGCCTCTCTCCCATACTGGGTTCAGCAGTGTAATTTAAATGACATTGTCCCACTTACAGTATTGCACGCAGAAGCATGTTCTGAATGTGATAGCGCTCAGTTCTAAAAGCTAGTAGAAATGCTCTGAAATTTCCCAAGCTCACAATGGTAAGTCAGTGGCCAGTCAGAAAGAGACAATTACAGATTGGGAAGACGTTGCCCTCTCTCCCCAGTTGGATGTTTAAACAAAGATCAAGTTTTCAGGAGTGTTTTTTGTGGCTTCTCGGGGCCATGATTCCAGCTGAAACTCAGAATTGTATTTCACTGAGATACCCCCTTCACCTGATTACCAACCACACAAAAAAAGATCCAGACTTTAATCTTCCCCAAAACAATAGTCAGCAGTAAACCATTTCAGAACATTACAAGACAGGTGCTGTCATCTCTTACTTCTCTGGGAGATGAAAGACAACTTGTGACTCTGGACATCAGTTGCAAACTATGGACCATATTGCAAATTAGTGCCCAGTTCGATCACTTGTCAGTGGCATCTTAGACTTACAGCAAGTCACATCCAGAGCTACTCCCTGGCTTACTTATCTGGCCTCAGTTATTTGGAAGTTGCTAATCACTTCTCTTGCCTTGCAAAAGAAGACCCTCTTCACCAACTCTCCTAAATGTGCTTCAGGCCTCCCCAGCAGAACTCTGGAAGCTCCAACTGAAAATCCCCCCAGCAAATAAGCATTGGGGTGGAGGAGGCTGGACCTGTTCCCTTCCCTCCCAAGACATCCAAGGTTTAGGAGGCCAATATGTCTCCCTTCCAACATGTGGAGGAGATGGAGGAATGGGAGTTTTGTGGGGCTGCTGAGGGAAGGGGAAGGGAAAACGAAGCAGGGGCCACAAGGTGCTAAGGTCCTTCATACATGTAGATTCAAATAATGGATAGATAAATATTAAAATCAAATTCCAAACCACCTGACATCACTAGGTTTTGTCTGTGTATTTACAATAGTGATTTTGCAATACTGAGGGTGAGATTTGAGGAATTTTGTGTATGGTTTGTTTTGCTACAATGATGCTGGTTTGCTGTATGCCTTTATCTAATTTTGTTCCTTAAGATGGGGTTTGCATTTCTTAAACTGTATTCCCCTTGTTCAAAAAGCAAAAAATATTTTAAAGTAGAGAATAACAATTTTGTTTGAGTCACAAATAAACAGTTGAAAAATGGGAACTGTAAAATGCTCCATGCTCCTGTAGGCTGTGAATCCAAGCTCCCTATCAAAACCAGAGGTAGTTTTAATTCTGCACTTGAGAAAACAAAACACAACAACAGAGCTTCTGTGAAGGTAAAGGGAAAACTATCTCTGGCTCATCCTGGCTCTCGTTCATTGTGATGCTACTATGGTAACTTCAGGGGAAAAAAAGAAAATAGCCTTCATAACCTTGAAATGGGAGCATTGTTGTGTTGTGGCAGCTAAGTAGCTTTTTTTATTAACCCAAGCAACTTTCATAACAGTGTGCATCTGGCTATGTTCACTTAATACTGGTCCTTTTAATCTTTCTAGCCATGATGACTAATTTGTTTCTTACTGAAACATTTCAAACACTTCCTTCCTAATGAGAATCGTCTCCATCTGTTTTGTCAAGGTACTTGTTCGCTTACTCTATAAACATTTCTTAGAGAGATATGGGAAGTCAGAATGAAGCAGCAAATTCAAAAGACAATTATAATATACGTAGGGCTGGTTGGAATTTTTTTCTTCCTAAATGCCTGTTAAAAAATTTCAGTTAAAATATTTGATTCCGACGGGAGATTTCAAAACAAATCAAAACAAATATTTTCATTTTGTTCTGAAGTGTCATAAAATAAAATGAAAAGTTTTGGTTTGGACCTACAATGTATTTCTGTTTGTTTTTTGAGACTGAAAAATACTGGTGATTTTTGGATTTTTCTGGATTTTTTCCCCTCCATTTTTCTTGCGGTTTCTCAACTTTTTTATGTTTGGAAAACAATAAATAAAAAGAGTGTGAAAAATGGATCCAGTGGGGGCAAGAAGGAGGGGAGAGGGTGCAATTCAAAAAGGGGAATGAAAGGGTGGGGCAACAAATCTGAAAACTGAAAATGAAAAACTGAAAGGTTCAATTTAGAAAAATTAACCTGAAATGACTTTTTCATTTCATAATTTCCATTCATAAGAAACTGTTTTTAATTTTCTCATAAAAAATGAAAAAAGTATAAATAGACCTTTTCCTATTTTGATGAAACCACATTTTCTGATAGGGAGAAGATTTTGGTTGAAAACATGTGACCCACTCTAATTATTACAGCCCTGGAAGAAGCACGTCCCCTTACCATAGGTCTGCACAGTCAGGGGCAAGGAGCCTCTCGGCCCCAGTTAACAGACTAGAGCTGGGGGCTCACGTAGCTGGCGCTCTGAAAATAGCTGTGTAGACAGCTCAGGCTGTTGCTGAAGCTCTGAAGCCTAGGGAGGGGGAGGGGGGCGTCTGAGTCTGCAGCCGGAGCCACCACTTCAAAGCGCTGCCTGCACAGCTATTTTTAGAGCACCAGTGTGAGCCCCACTAGCTGAAGTCTGTTGAGCCAGGCTGAGAGACTTGCTGACGTGAGCTGTATCGATATAACCTTAATTTTCATTCATCACCTCCTCGCTGGTCATTCAGAAACCAGAGTTTCTAAACTCTGGAGAACTCTTCTGATGCTAAGAGCAGAGCGGGAATGCAACTGAAACTTGTGTAGAGACTAGCCCTTCTGTGATTCTGGGTCTGAACTATATTCCCTAGCCCCCAGTGACAGGAAGGAGCTGGCCCTGTTAGATTATGTCTACACTGAACCTTGGAGCTATGATTCCCAGGACAGACAGCACAGACAGCAGTTCAAGCCAGCTACCTGAGTCAGACCCAGGAGGTTGGACAGGCTTGGACTCTATCAGCTTGCCTATGCCACAGTGTCCACAATGCTATTTTTAGTTCACTAGCCGGAGCTGGGCTTCTGCAAATCTGTCTATCTTCACTGAGAATCTCACCTCCCAGCTGTAGTGTATACATGTCAGTGCTCTCCCATGACATGATCTCTGCCAAACATACAGCGACTCTGAGACTTGTAGTCCAGCAACTCTAGGAACTGTAGGCAGTTAACAAAGTTTGCGGGATATAAAAAATTGCTTGATTTCCCCAGTCTAGGAATGATCAAAAAGAAGGGTAGAATCTGCTATGAGTGTCTCTACTAAGAGGGACATCAGGCAAGATCGGTGACTTAAAGCCATTTTTGTGCTCTCCACATCCTGGGCTGCTTTGGGGGCTGGAAGAGGGTCCTGGTATAACGTAGACCTGTACGGTGGATGGTTGATTAGAGCAGCCTCCTCAGGCTGCCCTATGTAGCAGTGTTGTGCAGAATCCCCACAGTCCTGCACACTGCAGACCTGCCCTGTAGGGCAAGGTTTAAGGGGAGGACAAACAGGGCATTAATTTCCAGGGGTGCCACGTCACAGAGCCACTCTGTGGTTTTGTTTTTGCTCCACTGACCTGAGTGGCCAGACAAGGAGGGTGTGGGGCACTGAAAATGCTTGGGGCTGACCCTGCTGCCATGACACACTCTTCCTGTCCTAGCCTTACCACCAAATTGTCCCCTCTTCCAGGTCTTGTTAAGGGGGCCTGAGAAGGCAATCATATGGCTGTCTTCCACAGTTCCTGTGCTGGAGGAACCAGGGCTTCTTTACATGTCTATTCCTGTGGTGCCTTTAAATGTATATTATTAAATTAACATTCATGAGCCTGGTCCTGCAAAGCCTTGCCCCTGTGAGTAATCCTTTTATATGTGTGTAGGATGACTGAACTTAATAGATAGCAAGAAACTTAATTACTAAAAATAACACTGGGGAAACTGTTTTAAAGAAAACTTGACAAATTTTAAATATTTCTTGTTTTCAAGTTTTAATTACATTTGCTGTACACTAAAATAGTATATTTACTCTTAATAATGTCATGTTTGTGTTTGTGTTACATTTGTGAGTGTTGCATACATCCCTTTCAGCTGCAAGAGCACCTCACATGTAGCGGAGTATTTTTACAACAGTGGAATACAATTAATTCATAAGAACAACAGCTAAAAGAACTCATGTTGACAGAAAAAGGAAAATAGGGTAAACATAACCTTTGTCTAGGGAACAATCATACGATTCATGAAATGACCTTGAAACACAGTTCATATTGGTTAAGTTTGTACCAGCTACTTACTATGGGGGTGGGGAGGTGTTACTGCAAGGAATGAAATCTACATTCACTACTAAAATACAGTTACATTCAGGGTCTGATTCAGGCCCATTGAAGTTCATGTGAGTCAATGGAAAGCTTTCTATGCAATTCCCATTCAACCGGCTCTGGATCAGGCTCAGACAAAGCAAGGTTATGAATGTGATGGAGTTGCCTAAATACCTTTGAGGATCTGGGTCTTGGCCACTAACACGCGCTGATTCTATTATAGAATCTAACTAAAATTTGCCTTAGGCACTGATATAACTACCATCACCATAGTATCCGAGTGCCTCACAATCTATAATGTATTCATCTTTCCCTGGTGAGAAAATGAAATTCTATCTTCTCCATTTTACAAATGAGTCACTGAGGCACAAGGTCACACAGGAAGTCTGGTGAAGCAGAGAAATTGAACCCCGGTGTCTTTGGGTATATCTACCTCACAAGAAAACATCCATGGCTTGCTCGTGTCAGCTGACTCATGTTTGTGGGACTCAAGCTGGGGGGCTATAAAATTGCAGTGTTGACATTTGGGCCTGGGTTGGAGTCCGGGATCTGGGATGCGGGAGGGTGAGGAGGGTCCCAGAGCCTGGGCTCTGCCCAAGCTCTAATGTCTATACTGCAATTTTATAGCCCTGGAGCCCAAGCCCCACAAGCATGAGTCCCCTGACATGGGCCATCAGCAAGTGTTTAATTGCAGTGGAGAATACCCATAAGTCCAAGACTCGTACCTGAACCACTGAGCCATTTTTCTCCTTATTTATTAGCTGTAGATGATTCTTAAATCATTTGATTCTCTTTTATAGTTTTGTCTGAGGATCTGTACAACAATTTTCTGCTTTAAAAATAAATAAATAAAAATAAACCATACGCTGTGAAATACTAGCTCCACTGAAGTCAATGGTAAAACTCCCATTAACTCCACTGGAGTCAGGATTTCACCATACAGTCTAAATTCAAAGATGCCTTAAGGGTATCAAACAAACAAGCAAATGCTATTCAAAAGGAAATGTGAAATGCAAGGACACTCATTTTAGTATGCTAAGCATAATGTGAAACTATGATTGCCAGAGTCCGTCAGACATAGGCACCTCCTGCAAGTAGTTGAGCACCCTCAGCTCTCATTGAAATGAAGAGGTGCTAAATGTCCTCCAGTTTGCCTAAAGTTTGGAGATGATGTGGTTCATTTTTGTTTAACTGTACATAGCCTGGGGTTTGGGTCTTCCTTGACAAACAGTTTCTATCTCTTTTGCATTTTAGTTTTCTGCTATATTTTCTTATCCCCATGGATTTCAATGAGCAGATATGCTCCTAAAGTTCATATGTAGTTTTTGAGTGTATGTTTTGTTCAGTTTGATTTCATTTTTACACACAGTTTTGGATGGATAATATGTAAATATCTGAAGCTTTGGTTGTATTGGCAGCATCAAGCTCTTTGGGCAGGGCATATCTCTGCTATAAGCTTGTACAATAGAGCTGATCAAAAATATTTCATCAATTTTTTTCCCCCTCCTGATGGAAAATGTCATTTGGAATAAATGGAAATGTTTGTAAGAATTTCTATGTCCATTACAAATTTTCAGGATTTTAAAAAATATTTTTAATTCTTTTTTGAAGAAAATAAACAGTTACCCATTTTCCCCTAGCACTGTTCTGTACAGCCCTTGGTGAAAGTGGCCATGTGTTTCCTGGTGCTATTATAATATAAATAATAAATAACTGTTTCCCCTTTTATTATTTATTACGTCAATCAATAAGAATGGGGTCAGATCTTGATCCGCTTAAATTCAATTTTTCCACTGACTTCAGTGAGTCCAGAAATTGGCATAAAGTGTGGTCTATAAATTGACATTTAAAAAAAATACAGGTTGATCTATCACAAAAGCATTACATAAAGCAGGTCTACTGTTCATTTAGAAACTGATGTCTGCCAACCCAAACCTTAATTGCAGGAAAAAAACTACAATGTTTGCTTTTGATCATTGATACTTCTTGGGTTATCCAGAAAAGCTTTATGGTTTCACTCACATTTGTGAGCTAGGTATTTTGCAATGTAGCAAATCAAAAGATTCACATTGGTAAACTACTGTGCAATTTCTGCTATACATGCTGAAGGACACTCCTCCTACCACCGAATCTCAAGAATTAACCTTGGCTAATGTGTATGTGAACTTAGCCATTATGAACACTCCCAGAACTGAAAGAAATTGGCAGGCACCCATTGTAAATATTTGTATGAAACTATCCAATTTTAAAATCAAGACCTTAAAAACTAAAATAGTTACTGACCTTTTAGCTCATGTATAATTAAAACAGGTTCTAATGTTGTGCATATAAATAATAGATAGCTATTTTCTCAGATCAATGCCTTCTCCTGTTTTATAAGAAACATTTTTAAGTAAAATTATTCTGCCTTTAAGTTTAATAGGAAAATTTGATGTGCTAGCAACTACTGGTTGATCTTTGTACATTTTTCAATTGTAAATTGCACTTTAAAAATGAAAACAATTATTAATATTGATTTGGACTAAAACAATATTGAATTTCAATATATTTCTGGCTCTTTTATGAATTACCCTGCTCAGCCAGAGTGATTATGATGAAAGAGTATTTGCACGCTCAATTTCTTTCCAGCAAGAAACCTTGAAGAGTGCTAGTTGTGTTCATGCTAATAATGATAAACCCACACATTCAAGAAAATAAGACTATTTTAAAAGTTCTTAGCTGAAGCATAATAAATTAACATTTCATTCAATATATATAGCGCCTATATCACATGACCTGAACTTTTGCTGCTGATTTTCTAACAAATATTTGATAGTTTAGCTACAGTACAAAGCTGTGCAACAAACCTGCATTTTGGTTATGCATCAAATGCAATTATAAAATCTTTCAATCCATCATTGCAGTTTCCTAACACTAAGTACAATGCAGAGAAGATTCATGCCCTGGAATGTTGTAATATGCCAATTCATTTAAATTCCATTCTGGTGTAGGTTTCTGTTTCATAGTCGTACTTGCAAACAGTTCATAGCTTTATCAGTTTCAGTGTTTTGAGTTTTTCCTCCATTCTCAACCATTATTTCGGGGTCTGCTCGCTAATTGCTTATTCATGTGTCCTTGAATCATATCAAAGGACCTACCTAAAGGTTTTCCACTCTCCCCAGGCCATACTGCCACAGCTGTGGTCACCAGGCATATTCAAGCTGGATCCTCCTCATTATAAAAGAGAGGGGGAGACTGGCAGGGCTCCTAGATTCTGGGACTTGCTCCCTCAGTTCAGAGAACTTTCAATAGCTTCTCTGGTAATTTTCTGGCTACACTATGAAATTAACCTGTTTGATGTGGTCTCTGCAGCCAGGGTTCAAGTCATGGCACAATAGTATTCTGGCACTTTTGGGGGGGAGCATTCTGGCACTTCTTCAAAGGGCGTTAGGCACTTCTTTTAGGACTGGAGCACTGCTCTGGAGAAGCTGAGGGCATGTTTCCTAAATGATGAAGTGCCACGCTCCTGTGATTTTAGTGCTGCAGAGGTTTAATTTTGTTGTATTTACTATCTTATTAATTACATTGGAGCATAACAAGCCTTGAAGAGGTGTCTTTATTTATATAGCTTAAAATGTATAATGGTGAAAGTAATTAACATGGAACAATTTACAAAGGGTTTTGGTGGATTCTCCATCACTGACAATTTTTAAAAGATTGGATGTTTTTCTAAAAGAGATGCTCTGGCAATTATTTTAGGGGAGTTCTATGCTCTGTGTTATATAGTAGGTCTCATCAGATAATCACAGTGGCCATGTGTCCCTTGTTGGTTTGGAATCTATAAAAATTAGAGGCAGAAGGAAATTATGACATTTAATAAATAATGTAATTACCGTATTTTTCGTCTTATAGGACGCTCCGTCCTATAAGACGCCCCCTCATTTTTAAATAAAAAATCCGGAAAAAAAAAAAAAAAAAAAAGCGCCTCGCTCTCCCGTCCCCGCCGCGCGGGCGGGCTGCCGAGGTTCCCCCTCCCCGCCACGGGTGGGCTGCCGGGGTTCCCCCCTCCCCGCCGGACCAAAAAAAAAAAAAAAAAAAGCGCCTCGCTCTCCCGTCCCCGCCGCGCGGGCGGGCTGCCGAGGTTCCCCCTCCCCGCCACGGGTGGGCTGCCGGGGTTCCCCCCCTCCCCGCCGGACCAAAAAAAAAAAAAAAAAAAGCGCCTCGCTCTCCCGTCCCCGCCGCGCGGGCGGGCTGCCGGGAGCGCGCCCACGGCGGGGAGGGGGGAACCGGGACGCTCCCGGCAGCCCGCCCACGCGGCGGGGACGGGAGAGCGAGGCGCTTTTTTTTTTTTTTTTTTTTTTTTTTTTTGTCCGGCGGGGAGGGGGGAACCCCGGCGGCCCGCCCGCGCGGCGGGGAGGGGGGAACCTCGGCAGCCCGCCCGCGCGGTGGGGACGGGAGAGCGAGGCGCTTTTTTTTTTTTTTTTTTTTTTTTGCATTCGCCCTATAAGACGCACCAACTTTTTCCCCCCCGTTTTGGGGAAGAAAAAGTGCGTCTTATAGGGCGAAAAATACGGTATTTTAAAGTATCTTGTGCAATCTCATGCTTTGCAGAGGTCTGACTCATGATTTTTGAATGCTTGAGAATGTATACATTTTGCATAGTTGGTAAACTAACAGAATGAAACGAAACATGATTTTCCTATGAAATGTACGTGACATTGGTATTCACATAGCTTCATCCTTCTGTGGGTTCAGTAGTAACTGCATAGGGGATTCTGTGTGAGCTAGTGGATAGAACACTGCACTGGGACTCAGGAGACTTTGGGTCTATTTTTGGCTCTGCTACTGGCCTGGTAGGTAACCTTGATGCAGTAATTTCACCGTGCCTCAGTTTCCCTATATATAAAATATGCATAATGATATTATTGCCCTTTTTTAAAACACTTTGAGATCTACAGATGACAAGCATGGTATAAGAGCTAGAAGATATTCTATGCCCATGTCTTCCTTCATTTGGGAATTTTGTTTCTCAGTATTGTTCTCAAGATCTCAAAACCAGTCCCAAATCTCTCAATTATTTATCTTGATTTTTGAGTAGAGCTGATCAAACAATTTTGTCAACTGTTGATGAAAAATGGCTTTTTACAAAACTGATTTTTTTATAAAACATTCTGTTTGGGTCAAATTTTCACAGCAGAAAAACTCATTTTCTGACTAGGCTTAATTTTTATATGCTTTACGGAGAGCACAGTAGTATATGTCATACTCAGTAAGCATGTGGGGTAACAGATACAGTATATTCCCAAATACTAAATGGTCCAAATCCTCAGCTGGTGTAAATCAGCATAGATCCACTGAGTTCCATGGAGATATTCCTGTTTTCACCAGCCAATCACCTGGCACAATACTCTTTACTGAATAAGAAATGAAAGTCCAGCTTTTGTTTAAGGAGAAAGTGGATTGTTCTTGCGCATTTTTCTTCAGCTTGATCCAGATCATGTGGCGAATACATAGTAACTTGCTTGTTAACTAAATGCTCTTAACAAGATTAATCTTGAATAAGCAACTACAAATTTGTTTGTATCTGACAATCTATCCTGTCAGAATACAAAATTTTGGCTGTAATTTTTTTAAAGGACGATATGCTTGGGAATATGGGCATTGTGTGCGAGTGCAGTGGCTGTTTTCCTCCTTTTTCTCTCTGAGGGCTCACTCTTGGGTTCCTCCACAAAACAGAATCCATCGTAGTGAACAAATCAACAGATATCAGGGCAGTGTCTTTATTTCGCTACCTTACAAGGATCCACAGAGCTAGACAGTGCAATGTGTCAGACCCTTTTTGACTGCTTTCTATTTGTCAGTGAAGTCCCAGTGGTGATATGCTTGGAACAAACCTCAGGCTCGCTCACTAAGGAAATAGCTGGCCAGCGGGACTAACTCTGATCTTAAAGGCCATACTTTGGCTGCCATTACCTGTATTGCTGCTGCTGTTCTATTCAATTCCGCTGGAGTAGTGAGAAACAAATCCTCCAAAAGAACAAGTTTATGAGTCCCAGTATGTTCCAAATCCATTCCTTCCTTAGTGCCAGTCCCAAGACTCTTGCTGCTACCGCCAAAATGCCCATTTGAAGTTCACTGGGAGCAGTTTCTCTTCTTCCAGACTGTATGCATCTCCTCTTATTTGAGCATGAGTGAACTCTATAGGCACTAAATCTGGCACTCACTGATGGCTTTGTATGCACGCAGTCTTGCTCCAGATGACAGATTGTGGCCTGGTTTTCAATATGAATCCAATAGATCAAAAGAAGAGCTAACATTTTAGAATAATATTTTTTAAAAGCCAAATCATTCTGCAGATGATTTCTGACCCACTTGCTGTGAGTAATATGTGCATTGCCCATTAGTAATATGCAATGGAGGGACTGGAACTTGGCTGCGCTGTGCTGGGTGTCCATGTTGCTTTAAAAGTTTAATGTACCAAACTGTGGAAGCCATTAAGGCAACCCCTGTGGTTCTAAATAGTAATATTTCATTTCTGCAGCCTTCGTGACAGGGGGTAACAGTGACTGGAGTCCACACATATTCACCACCATGAAAATTACTGCTTTGTTTTTAAGCTAACCTGTTGGGTATGCCTATGGATGGCAGGACCACTGTGGGGAGACTCCAAAATTGTGAGTTATAACACTGGGATTAAGTGCAGCATTTCAGATATCGCTCTGAACTTCCCAGCTTTGAACCAGACTGTCCAGTTCTCTGTCTATTTAGATGGATGAATTTTTAATGGTTTTTGCAGTAGTCATTTGTATGTTAGTAAATGTCATATTGGGGGGGAGGGATAGCTCAGTGGTTTGAGCATTGGCCTGCTAAACCCAGGATTGTGAGTTCAATCCTTGAGGGGGCCATTTAGGGATCTGGGGCAAAAAATCTGTCAGGGGACAGTACTCAATCCTGCTAGTGTAGGCAGGGGACTGGACTCGATGACCTTCAAGGTCTTTCCAGTTCTAGGAGATTGGTATATCTCCATTTATTTATTTATTTATTTATTAACATGCAGTGAAATCTGAGGCCACTACAAACTGTAATGTGTAGTTTAGATGCATTGACAGCTCACAGTATGTGAGAAGAGGATTGAAGAGATCCATTACTGGGTATGCTGTGATTGCTGTCACATCTATACCACATAACTAATGCATATGCAAATCATGCACCTGATGGTTAGCAATAAGATGCATTTGTGTATTAGGGTCTACTGGCTGGTACCCATGAAACCCCCTGCCTCCTCCTGTCCACTTTCTTATTCTTCCCTTTGCCTCCTCTTCTCCCCTTCCACTGCAGTGTGATGAGTAGTTCACTGTTGTGGTATTTTAATGTCATAAGTAGGTGGTAACATGGGAGGCTGGGGAAGAGGCAGATGAACTGGTGATGCTGTTACAGAGAGAGAATGGTGACTATGTAGGGAAAGCCTTTCTGAAGTGCTGACACTGCACATTAGCAATGTCATCAAAACTTCTGTCTCAACTGTTCTTAACTGAGCTGCAGCACACGAGACAGCTTTTGCCTTTGGTGACGTCAGGTGAACAAATTCCTCAATGCCCAAGTGCTGGCTTGCCTCATGTGCTTGGTAAGCTCTTCACCATTTGGCCTAAGCAACAAGATTTATCTGGAAGAATACCTCCCACAAAACACCAAACCTATGAAAATCCTCATAATCGTGATGCAGGAGAAATTCACAGCTTTTGCAAATGAGCTACTGAAACATAAGGTAACACTGAGTATGAGTTACTAAAAAATGATCTGCTTCCAAACTTGGTTGTTGTATGTGAGATATGCCAGTAAAAGCATCTCACAGAATGAGAGAGGAAAAGAATTAGTAACTGTTTTTATAATATTCTGGGCAGCTGACTATGGAGTGACTGCCCTTCAGAATGATATGACTAATATATAATGGCTTCCTTCTTTGCAGACATTTAACTTTCACTAGCTTGAGACCCCAAAAAAATCATGAATCTGTCTCTGGATCTGGGTCTCTAGGCATGTAACCTTTACTGTATATGCTATGTTAGCATTAGTTGTCTAGTCTGCACAGCATTTATCAGTCTTCATTTGCTGTGTGTATTTCAGTATTGTAACCTGAAAACATAAATACAAAACTAAATGGGAACAGTATATCTTTGGGAAACAGCTGAAAGGGCTAGGTGATACTTTGTACTGCATTTATTTTCTTTGCCCTTTTTCTATCATTAGTGTATTTTTCAAGAGACCTTTGGGGATCTGAAACTAATTTCCCACCATCATTAGTGAGAATCTTACCCTTGTGCTTCTTTTCATTAAAACCTAACACAGGAATAAGAAGAAATGCTGCATATTCACTCTCTTTTTAACTTGCTGTAACCATATGCAAATAATTAAACAAGCCATGGAAGCAATAGTTAAAAATTCTGCAAAACTTCCTCATTAAACTAAGCAATTATCTCCAAGAGGAGAGGTCTGAGTTCTCTCTCTTTCCACATACGCGATAACCTCCCCCCCCCACATCTTGCAGATGTTTAATTGTTGCCCATGAGGAAAAGAGCACATTTAATTACCATTGAGGGCTAAGAAAGCAAGGTGGGGAACACAATAAGTGATATTCAGTTTGTACCAGTCATAGAGGAGAGTGTGACTTTGCAGGTGCTTTGTTTGGCTGCCGTATGCAGAGTCACATATATAGGCAAAAACTGCATGAATATTAACTTACAGACTTTCAGCGGTGTCATGTGATATTGTTCAGGAGAATGGCTTATGAAACTCTATCCTGAGAGCCCATAATGGGGCAGCTGCCCCACTCATGAGAAAAAGGGCTAAAATTGGCTAGAGAGGCTACATAGACCAGCAGTCAATCAGCAGAGGCCTGTGGAGAGCCAATCAAGGCTGCCTGGGGAAGCAACCACAGCTGGGGCCATGCCTCAATTAGGCCCTATAAGAGCGCTGTCCGGCTAAAAGCTGGAGGAGTCTCTCTCTAGCAGTGGAGAGAGAAGGACCTGGTTACCTGAGAGCAACATACTGGAAGCAGAGCAGCGCTGGGGAAGGGCAAAGGCAGCTGGGGAGCTCCAGCCTGGTAAAACCCCAAGCTGCAGGCCTTGTTGAAGGCCTATGAAGGTACTGGGGCTACAGAGATACATCCTGGGGATAGGCAGAAGCAGCAGGTCCTAACTCCTTGCCAATAATGAGTGGACATTACAGACTGCAGACTGCCCCAGTGAGCGGGGGCTAGATGATGACTGGCAGTAGCCACCGAGACAAGATGGGTTTAGAGGACTGGGGGGTTCCCCTGAGAGGGAAGACCCAGAGAGAGAGTGGGTACTGCAGGGGCAGCACCCCAAGGTAAAAGGCCCCAGAGTCCATGAGGGACACATGCCAGTGGCCAGCAAGACACCAGCCTGCAGAGGGCACTCCAAGTGCTGAAGAGCTAATTCCTGGACAACCAGCAGGAGGCGCTGCAGAGGTGAGTCTTGCTCCATTACAGAGCCAAAGACAGTAAAATTCAGTTCCACAACTAACTATATTTTCAAAATAACTAAATTTTTAAAAAAACTTTGTTTTCAAATCCTGTGATATAAATTATCTATCTTAGGTACTGATGTGACCCATATCACCTTAAGATCTGAGCTTCTCACGGTCTTTAATAATTGATGTGGGGAAGTCCTATTATCCCCATTTTACAGATAGGAAACTGAGGAACAGAGAGAGACTAAAGATATGTTTATATTGGAGCTGGAAGTGTAATTTCCAGCTCAAGCAGACATAGCCTCATTAGCTTTGATCAAGTCAGCATACAGAAAGCTAGTCGCCCTGAATACATCCTCTTGGGGATGGTAGGCACATTCTTGGGATGGCTAGCCACTCCCACCACTCATGCTGCCACAGCTATGTTTCTATTTTTAGTGTGCTAGCTCCATCAAGGTCACACAGGAAATCTGTGACAGAGAATGTGGTGAAATTAGGTCTTCCACAGCCCAGGCTTGTGCTCTAAGCACCGGACTATCCTCCTTCTCCCAATCTGAGTTATGCATCAGAATCCATCTAATAAAGGAGTGTAACAAAAGGTTTATATGTGAAATTGGATGCACACATCAGAAATAGGGAGCAGAATTTTTTAAAAAAATTCATACAGCAGATCTGTAAATCTGCCATTGAGAACTTTATCTACACAACTGTTTTTCACTAGATACGATGTACGTTAGTGACTTTCAGCATATAAATTGATAATTAACAGAACCTCTTCTCTTCTTGCTGACAAAGTAAAACCACAGAAAAGAAGAGAAAGGAATCACATGGGACTTGTACAATACCCTTCAGGACTCCTGGTGTAATATACATAGATCTAAATTGCGTGAGGCACTTCAGTGCTAATAAAGAGGTGCTGGATTGACAGCCTGAAAGTTTTATATTTATCCATTGAAAAGGGATAGCATGGGAAGTGACAGTTTACAAGTTTTTTCTCCCAGGGCCCTCACCTCTAGAGGAAACCAGGATGAGGGGCAAGTTGACTCTCCATGCTTATTCAGTCTTCCTCTCTGCTAACATGGCCTACAACAATGTCAGTTCTCATGGTGTGTTTGGTGATACAGACCAATGAGGAACTGAACAGAGACTGCCAAATTTCACAGATGCCACGACTAGCCATTTGTGTGCAGGTGATGAGGGGCGGTCATAGAAGCATAAGTGCACTAAGTCATGTCTGTGCAGTATGTTGCATGGATATCATCACTGTATTTGAGGTGTGTGTGATTTTTACACACATGCACATATGCAGCATCTAGCTTGAACAATCTGTACTTTGAAGATTCAGTGAGAACTGTACATGAGGGATATAACACAGGGAGTAAAGAGGAGATTGCCCTGCAGGTTCCTCTCTTTCCCTCTTCAGGAACAGCTGAAAATAAAAATCACTAGGTTTATGTGTTCATTTTCTTTAATGTCCTGATCCCATTGCAATCAATGTGATATGAAAGCATATGGCACCTTCCATGAGGTGCTCAACACTTCCTGTGATCAGAACCTTGCCGGTTATTTTGTAAGGAGCAACATCATATCTTCAGATACAGGCAATTTCAAAGTATTTGGTGTGTGTGTTTGGATGTGGGGTGGAAAAAGACTTGCTGAGGTTTCCGTTGCTGCGGCTTTGATTGCCAAGTAAGTTGTCCATACGCTCAGCCATCATTAACATTTTCAACAACAATAATGACACCTTCTCTAGAACATTTTGTTGAAGCTTACAAATGGAATTATCTGCTGTGACTACTCTTCGAGCAGTGAAAATTTTCAATAACATTCCAAAATAAACCTATGAGATACAGTGCATGGAACACCTATTTTTATAAATCTCTCTGGAGTAAAATGCTAGAGGTAAGAAGAATAAATTACAAGTGCAAAAATGTGATTTTAAAATGTACTTTAACCCTGGCCTTGCTCCCATTCTCTTCTTGCACTGTACATTAACTTAATTTCACGCCATTGTTGGAAAGGCAAAGGCCAGAGCTTTATTTACAAAACACAAACTTTTATGAATAGCAAGCATTAAGCAAGTAAACCTTTGCAGAAGAGCTGCATGAACAAGAAATAATAATGCTGACCTCACAGTCAGAAAGATCTCACCAAAAAGACTGGTCCTGCCATTGGGGAAATAACATCCCATTGCAACAGAGGGACACCAAATTTCTCTCAATTATATTTGTGTCTTAATTAGAATATGGCTCTAAGGCCAGGTCTATACTACCCACCGAATTGGCGGGTAGTGACTGATCTATTGGGGATTGTGGCGGGGTGACCACCTGCCCCCTACCGGAAGGGGCTTGGAAAAGCCCCAAAAGGGGTTTAAAACAGACAGGGAAGGGACTGTGGCTGGGAGTCTGCAAACTCCCAGGCTGATTGGGAGTTTGGGCTCAGCTGTGTGGCCACGCCCCAAACACTCCCAGCCAGGATATAAGGACTGGGAGGCAGAGAAGCAAGGAGTCTTCTCTGTAAGCAGAGGGAGGCAGGCCTGCTGCAGGAAGCCTTAAAGAAGGTACTGAGCTTGGTGCAGGGCTGGGGCTAGGCGGTAGGAGCAGGGGAAAGCTCTAGCCTGAGAGCCCCAGGCTGCAAGAGCAGGCAAGGTCCCAAAGTCAGTCCCCTCTGTAACCAGAGGGAGACAGGGCCTGGCTGCAGGGAGCCTGTACCAGAGTACCCAGACTGGGACAGGGCGAGGGCGAGGCAGCTGGGAGTCGGGGAGCCTTAGCTCTAGCGAGAAGGCCCCAGCTTACTGAGCCTAGAGAAGGCCCGACCCACGGGGTACTGCGGGTTGCAAGGGGGCGGCCCAGGGCTGGTAGTACCCTGTTTCCCTGAAAGTAAGACATCCCCCGAAAATAAGACGTACTTCCAGTTTTGCCTCTCGCTGTAATGTAATGTAATTTTGGGAGCAAAAATTAATATAAGACACTGTCTTATTTTCGGGGAAACACGGTAGTAGCAGCAGCAGGCCAACCCCTTCTTGCTGGTGATGAGTAGCCATGAGACTGCAGTCCTCCCCAGTGAGCAGGGGAAAGTAGTGACTGACAGTGGCACAATCTGAGGCGAGTTGGGGATAGTGGGTGGTGGGTTCCCGGGTGGGGGACCCTAAGATCGAGGGGGGTACTGCAGGGGTGCAGCACCCTCAGCAAGGGGCTCCGAGGTCCGGGAGGGGCATGGGGCCAGAGTGAAGAGACGGATGTCGGCCGACAGAGGGCGCTCCAGGGGTCAAAGAGCTAATTCCCGTGACGACCAGACGGGGGCGCTGCCGGGTGAGTGACCGACCCCATCACAGGGATCAATTTATCACGTCTCATCTAGACGTGATAAATTGATCCCCGAGCTCTCTCCCCGTCAACTCCGGAGCTCCACCGCCGTGAGAAGTGGAAGCGGAGTCAACAGGGGAGCAGCAGTGGTCAACTGGGCACCATGAGGACACAGATAAATTAACCTAAAATATATCAACTTCAGGTACGCTATTTGTGTAGCTGAAGTTGCATATCTTAGGTTGACACCCTCCCCCCCCCCCCCCCCCCCCCCAGTGTAGACTGGCCTCAAAAAGGATAGTGCCTTAATCTGGTCCACTTCTCCATGCTTAGCTTCACCAGGTCGTCTTCTTCCCTAGCTAAGGATGATTCTTTCATCTGCATGCCCCATCTAGCTATAGCATTTGTACTGTGGAATGGACTATATTGTCTCAGATACCATTACTGTCTCTAACTGCTCTGATTCTGAGAGCAGGCAGTGTGTTTGAGCAGTGTGAGAACCTAGCATTTCTGTCCTCTTTCTCCCCAACCCAGATCATCGTCATCTCCCTCGACTTATCTTTTGATCACCTTTTGGATAATGGAAGATACTACTAAACCTGTTTATATGCAGAGTGTTAGAAAATAGATAATAAGTATAATGGTCTTATTCACAAGAAACAGTTACATATAAACTGTCCATAAGAGATTTGTAGCAATAAATCAAGCATGTTGATAAATGAGCAACATATACTGAGCTGATCAGTAAAAACATACAATGATGCATGGTATTCTACAGAAATGAGAAATAATGGAGATCAGGTATGATAAACTCAACTATGTGGTAGTATGCTTGCATCATCTTCTGTTTTGAAGATTACCTGTATCACCACTGCAAAATAACATCTACGATTGCTACCCTAGCTGCTGGCTGGGGAAAATACACAGCTTTTTAGGTACTGAGCATGGTGAAGGATGATTTGGAAGAAATATAGAATTAATTTGCAGGATCACCTTCTACTCCCACCAAATGAGAAGTACATATGGATGTTTTCATTTTTCATACTATACTGGAGTCCCATGTGGCCCAGACTTTGTAACTAGTGTCAGTTCAACAATCACTTGATATTCATTACACCAGGAACAGAACAAGAAATTTCTAAAGACCTGTAGAAAAGCATTTTTCATTTTTCATGCCTGAGAGAAAGTTTGGAAGAATCCCAAGTGTGGAAGGAAAATGGGATAAGAAACTGCATATCTGCATATACACATTTCCTGTTACCATATTTTAAAAAGACTTCTGAAACTGGTGAGACCCGACGCCCCCACAAAATTCTCAGAGAGAAATTGTAGCTGCGATTCTCTCTATATTACCATGATGGTAATGATGCTCACATTATGTATTATGTTTTGTTATGTAAGTTGCATGCCACACAGTAGTATTCACTTAAACAATCTAGCCCAGAAGCAAAATTCCAGCCTGGTCCCATGGTTATTATGGTGCTGAAGATGCCATCTTTCATGTTATATAGAAAACAGATATCCTGACCTCTTGTGGTCATTAAAGATCCTATGAAGACTTCTGGAAGAATTGGGGGTATTAATTAATTTTGGCATGCTGCAGGCCCCAGGATGCAGCTGGGCGTACTCTCTCTCCACTCACTCCTTACAGCCCTCAGTCCCCATTAGTGAACATTCAAAATCCTTGCATATCTGTAAGGATCATTTCCCTTTCACTGTGACATGCTGCAGCAGGCTCCTCTCTCATTTTCCTTCTGCTGGTGTTTGCCTGGCTTGGTACTGGAGAAGAGTAGAATGGAGCAGTGAAAGGGACACCTTCTAGCTGGGTGAGGAGCACCACAGAAGGGCCCTCCCCAAACTAGTGTATTTGGGAGGCAGCACGGAAGTGAAAGACAGGAGTCCTGGATCTAGTTTCCTACATGGGGGTAAGGGGCAAAGCTGGGAAAGTCTGCTGGAGACCAAAGGTACAGTAATGATGGGGACATGGAATGAAAAGGTTGAGATTGCAAAGAAAAGATGAGGAGAGACATTCCAATGTGAGGTTGAAAGGTGACATTCATGGTGGGGAAGAAACCTAAAGAGGATAGGGGTGGGAACAGAGAGACCCTGGAGGAAAGAAACCAGGAGAAAAGAGACACACGGGGGTCAACTACTCACCCCAGAATATAAAGGAGAGATTTCAGGGTTGGACAGACAGAGTGGGGGAGACTGTAGCAGGAGGTGTAAGGGAGTGAAAGCTATGGGTTTGCTTTGTTGGCCAGGTTCCATCTGGTAAAGCACATTCTGTGTTCTAATTCTACCCCACACTCCCCTTAAATTGACTAGATATTATATTTTTTACATCCTGTCCTAGACAATTCTGTAATGTTGTGGGCTGTCAGAAAGTTGCCATATTTCTTCTCAAATGTGACTGCATTCCAGTGATGGATGAAATGCTCCCTGATAGTTTGTATACCAGTCTCTTCAGTTTGGAAAGCACTTTGGGATCCTTTGGGATGTAAGGTGCTACCCAAATGGTTGATATATTATTATCTGTTAAAAGGATAGACCTTTGAAAGAATCAATACTATGCGCCAAGCTCTTCAGGGTAAAGGAAAGTATTAGCGATGGAACCACTGTATCAATCCTTACTCATGTAAAATCCATAGGATCATGCTCCATGTTTGTAAAGCATGTGTAAATTAATGTGTATTCATTATTAATAATTATACAGAAATAAGGTAAAGCCTTTAAATAAATACATGATAAACTGTATAGCAAAATAAGCTCCAAAAGCAGCAAGTGGAAAAATGCAGTAGAATAACTGTGGTTTATAGAAACAGGTGTTTTAAACTAATATTTTCAGTGTGCTGAACTAAAATATAATTCATACTCTGACAAATTTCCAACAGCACAGCTCCTAAAATACTTGTACAAGCAACATGTTTTGGTTCAGATAGGCTTCTTCTAGGTATTGAAATCAATATGCATAAGTACATGGAGCATTTTACTTATCAAGCTTTTCAAAGGAATATCCCAAGTATTTCTAATCACAACCATCAGATTTCCATTATTTTCACCTTCTTTTACGTTAGCTAGATCAATGATACCTGATGTCATAATTTATCAGCCAACAGTGAGAAGGTTATTGATTTTACTTGTGCATGCTTGCTGGAAAAAATATATGGTGAATTCAACTTGTAGCCTTTCCAAATTTAAATTAAGCTGCATTCTGTACTTGTCTGAGGGATATCTGCACTATATGTAAAGCAAATAATTGTAGTTGAAATGACTGAAATGGACATTTTATTTGTCCCGTCTATCCAGGTATTTTTATTGCCCTGTCTCCATAGTATCTGTTCTTCATACTCTAATTGCTTTGTGAAATCTCTCCCTCTACGTCTGCCTATTCCCATCTCCCATTCTGGTGCATGCAGAGTACAGCAATGCAATTTGACACTTTCATTTTGCCTCTTGGGGAGGCTGAACTTGAGGCCAACTGGAGATTTTATTAAGTTGAGAGATGTACTGTATACACAGAAAGCTTTCAAATAAATCCTGTATGTTCAAGGAGTGATCAAAACCTTTAATGTTTGATATGACATGGGGTGGGATAAAATTTGGACTGTACATTTTTTGGGTGTGGGGATTAGGGAAACTAATATATAGAGAGGCTGTGAAGAAAAGCAGGACTTTCATATTTTCTATTTTGCTGCTAGCACAGTGCCCAATAACTTTCAACCCCAATACCTCTGCAATAATCAGTCACATAGAAATTGGGCTAATTTTATTCTTCAACAGCTCCATAGTAATAATACCTTGGTGGGGGGAGAAAATCAAAATACTAGAAAAATGCTGAGTCATGAAGATGAATGAAACACAGAATCATTCTTTCCTCCAGCAGCTATAATCAAAAACCTCCCATCAAATTACGTATCTAATGTATATGTTGTAATAGCACATGTAGTTTCTTTTTCATACTCTATTGTTTTAGGATGAGATGAAGGGACTTAAAAAATTGCAAAAGTTTCTCCCCCTAGATGCAAGAGCATAAATCACTGGTAATACTGAGCTCTCTGCCTCATATTGATTCTTTCGTGAACTAAGCCAGATGGGTTCAGATATGAGCATGATCTAATATTCCCCTTAGCTTGATTTATAGATTTCTTTGTGCATTACCTGACCATAAATGAGTCTTGCATTACTTCTTGTGTGCCTGTCAAATTAAAGAAAAATATTCTTGTTGACCTTTAAACTTGGGAGAAAAAAAATGAGCTGGAGACATTTGACTGCATGTATTACAGTGATCGGAGCTCTTACATGCCAATTAAGAGTGTGTGATTATGAAAGAGGTCTAGTAATTTGTGTTGTGTGTAATGATTTCATTTTCCTGTAAAGCACGCAATAGATATAGGGAGAGCAGCATAAACTGCACTGCAAATAATCCTGAAAGAGGGAACAATTTGGCACAATTTATTCCTTAATTTACAAAAATGAGCACTGATTGCAAGAACTGAATGTTTTTCTAGAAGGAAGTAATGTTCTTTAAAATGCAGGCACAGCAAGAAGAAAATACAGAAATGACTGCAGTTTCTGAAGGTGTTAATAATGTTAGCTAAAGTATTGTGAAGCACATGCTGACCCCAGAGACCTCTTCTGTGAATAAAACAAGTTTAGTGTGTATGAAAAAGATTATGGAATGTGTTATGAAACTGATCATTAAGGCCCAATCCTGCACTTATGACTCATGGCCAGACTCCAGCTGAAGACTGCATTTTGCCTGTTCATAGAGCACAGGAGCAGACACCACAGAGACTGATTAAAAAATATAGACCAAGTTCATCTTATTTCAGTTTTGATCTATAGACTACATACTCCCCTCTCTCTCTGTGTATGTAATTAACAGTTATGGGTGTACTGTTTAGGAGGGAGGGAGGGAGAACACCTTCATTATATACATTCCATAGGTCTCTGATTATGCTATATATAATGAATACACTCCCAAACGCCTCAGCAAACCCAGCATATCTCATGGTATAAGTTCTATTAGAAGATTACATTTTCAGCAAGGTGATGTTGATGTCTGTCTACTACAGAGTACCACACACACGGACCTGTGTGCACATACGAATCAGACCAAAGGTCCATCCAGCCCAGTATCCTGTCTATTGACGGTGGCCAATGCCAGGTGCCCCAGAGTGAGTGAACCTAACAGGTAATGATCAAATGATCTCTTTCCTGTCATCCATCACCACTCTGATAAACAGAGGCTAGGGGCACCATTCCTTACCCAGCCTGACTAATAGCAGACTGAACCTCCATGAATTTATCCAGTTCTCTTTTAAACCCTGTTATGGTACACACAGAAGTACTGTGTGTATATACGCAGACACTCCTATAAAGTATGTGTATGCATTTATGAAACAGGTACATAAATGATGTACTAATAATGATTATTGATAATACTTTGTGCTTTTTATTATTACATATTTGTATTACAACCATAGACGCTGTCTTTATGAGGTATCAGGGGGTGCTCAACCCCCGCTCTGCCCAAGCCCCACCCCCCTCCACCTCTTACCCCAAACTCTCACCTCTGCCCTGCCCCATTTTGCCCCTCCACAAGTGCACCCCACCCTCACTCCTCTACATCCCCACCAGCACCTCCTGCATGCTGCTGAACAGTAGGCAGTAGACTCTGTGAGGGAGAGAGACAGCTACTTGCAGGGACTGCCGGTGCATGCTGAGAAGTCACTGTCTTTTTTTTGCCGTTGGGGTGCTCCAGCCCCGGAGCACCCATGGAATCAGCACCTACGATTACAATAACGTTTGCAGTCCCTAATTGAGAATGAGGCTCCATTATGCTTAGGCCCAGTGCATACTCCTTATAAGAGAGAGTCCCTGCCCTGAAGAGTTTACAATCTTTCACTTATTTTCTTTCCTAAGATCTGTAATTTTCCCTAGAATTCCAGGATTCCTCAGGTTTCCAGTGACCATAAATAATGTACGGTAGTTTTATAGATTTCCTCAAAACATCTCTCCTCACTCTAGCCTTTAGTGCTGGCAATGGTTGCACTCACAGAACACTAGGTGTAAAAAACTCAATGTCAGGATTAATTATCTCTGCCGAATGTTGCGGGTGAGTAAAAAGCCTGGAATGCTTTCTCAGAACTCCGAACAGTCCTCCTTTGAAACCCTGCCCTTCAGCTACACAATACCAGGACCTTGCACTCTGGGATGATGTCCTTCAAGGGCAATACTTTATGCTCTATAGGTCATCTGTACACAGGCCATAAATAAAGCCCTTTTACCAGACATAACATACTGTCCATCGTAATGCATTGAAGTATAGGTCTGTGTAACTTAGATGTTTCTATGGCATCCATCACTTCAGTAATAAGCGTTAGATCCTTCTTCTTGTTCCAAGGTTTTTCCTTAATAGAAACATAGATACTATTGATGGAAAAAATCATGTGGGTCAGCAGGCTTAACCTTCTCCTTTAGAATGGTTATTCTTTGCATTTGGTGCCTTTACAGACAATATCTTACTAGTCCTGTCCCAGGGTTTGACTGCGAGACCTTGTGTTACTACTTGCCAGTTGTGTTAAAGAATGAAGATTGGAAAAGGGGACAGCCTGAAGATGACAAAGGGAGAGGCAATGCCATGCGCCTCTCTCCTTCTGCCCTAGCGGAATACTACTGCAGATGAGAAGAGGGATTGGAGGGGGACAAAGCCTTTTGAGGGGACGGCTGCCTAGAGGGACAGTATCTGGTTGTAATACTTCCTATTCTGCTCATTACAATATGCCCCCCTCACCACTTTGAGATGAAGGGAGCACCAGTGGGTCTCTTGGGGAGTTTTCTTTTCCTCCCTAGTCCCAGTAAAGTCCAGGGAAGAGAATTGGGAATCCTTTTCTTCTCCTCCTCCTTCCTTATGGGTCCCAATAGATAAGGTGCACTGGGTCTTGGTGGACTTGTCTCTCTCCCATCTTTCCTCAGCTGTAAGGAAGGGTGGAGGGAGAGGGAAAGAGGCAGGAATATGGTTTTCACCCCCAAACAAAGGGGGTCACTCTAACCCCTTGTGAGATCAAATGGATAAGGAGCACTCATTTGCACCACTCTTCAAAGATGTAACTGGACAGTGTTGATGCTGGTTTTGCACATGATTTCATATGTGAATTTGCAACATAGGCTTTGTGTACATTTAATTGTGAATTTATTTTTATAATAATGAGGCTGGTGTTGGATCAAAACCTCGGGAAATTAACATAGTCAGGCAAGTCCTCTCCATGCTTCCATCATGCCTGGGTCAGGCAGTGGACGATAGGTAAAATACTCTGCCCTCTCCACCCCATGATAAGGGCCTACCAAATTCACCGTCGATTTTGGTCAATTTCATGGTCATAGGATTTTAAAATTGTAAATTTCATGATTTCAGCTATTTAAATCTGAAATTTCAGTGTTGGTGTCATCACCCAAAGAGGAGGGGGGGGGACAGTGTCAGAAGGTTATTATGGGGGGGGGGGACGGGTGCAGGCAGAGGCGCAGAAGTAAGGGTGGCAATACTATACCATGTCATCCTTACTTCTGTGCTGCTGCTGCTGGTGACACTGTCTTCAGAGCTGGGCTGCTGGAGAGAGTTGGCTGCTGGCCAGGTGCCTAGCTGTGAAGGTAGAGCCATGGCCAGCAGCAGAGCAGAAGTAAGGATGGCATGTAATGGTATTGCCACCCTTACTTCTGCGCTGCTGTCTGCAAAGCTGGACCCTCAGTCAGCAGCCACCACTCTCCAGCCACCCAGCTCTGAAGGCAGCAGAGAAGTAAGGGGGGCAACAGTGTGACCCTCCTGCAACTCTCTTTTGGGTCCAGACCCCCCGTTTGAGAAACTCTGGTCTCCGCTGTAAAATCTGTATAATATAGGGTAAGAGCACACAAAAGACCAGATTTCACAGATGGAGACCAGATTTCATGGTTTGGGATGTTTTTCATGGCTGTTAATTTGGTAGGTGTGACAGAGTAGGAATGCTTTTAATTGTTCCTTTGACTCTTGTGTGAAGGTTGCCATATCTGAAGCTGTAACTTGACCCCGGGGGGGGGGGGAGGTCACCTGACCTGCCTGGGGACGGAAAGACAAAGGGAAGCAGGGGTGTGGCTGGAGGGAGGGAGTCTTAGTCTGGTTCTGGCTGGGGGCTGGCAAGGAGCTGCAGGCAAGCTCTGCCTGGCTCTTGGGCCCCCAAAATGGACCCAGCGGAGGGGTCGCGTTTGCTCTACCTAGATTATGTTCCTGTCATCTAATAAACCTCTGTTTTACTGGCTGGCAGAGAGTCATGTTTGACTGTGGATTTGGGGTGCAGGACCCTCTGGCTCCTCCAGGAGCCTCCCCCTAGGCGGACTCGCTGAGGGGAAGCGCATGGAGGGGCAAAAGGTGCTAAATGCTCCAAGGTCATACCCAGGAAGGTGTAAGCGGGAACCTGTAAAGCTCCTAGCCTTGAAGACAAGCTGTGTACGGAGAGGGGATGCTTCCCCCAGAGTCCTGACTGGCTTCATAGGGAGCAAGTTCCAGACCATCACCCAGGGTGCTCCATGACAATAGGGCCCTACATATGATGGCGTAGAGAGCTCTACAGCACCAATTTGTTGGGGAGACTGCAGGAAAATTAGAGCATGGCCTATGCAAATTTTGGATCCTCTGGACAAAAATACTGCATGAGTCAGAGGAAGCAGCAAGCTGAAACAACCACTCCCATTATGCTCTCTATTAGCAATTTTGGACTAGCTATACAGTCGCCTCAGCTGATTAGGGCTGAGGACACTGTAACAAAGCCCCATGATGCTTTTATATTGAGCAAAGTCCTGTTACTTCACTTCTAGTTGGTTCACCAAGATTTGGCACTGCACATGATTATACATAGCCTTGCATTGCTGGTGTTAGTCTTGCATGTTTTTTTAAAAAAAATTTTATTCCCCACTTTGAACATGAGAGGCTTCCATTCAGATAGGTTTTCTTATTTGCAAATCCCCCAAATTATTCTCAGTTCTCCCAGCCTGTTTTTCTATCTCCTATTCTGTTTCTTGGATTACATTTCATCCTGTAGTTCTTGTGTACATTTGTTCTTTGCATACACTTTCTGTGTTCACCTCCTTCCTTTCTTTCACTGATGGGCATATATTTCTTCTCTACTTTTGCACTTTCTAATGACACAGACATTTCTCCTGGTGTCACCCAGCATGGTTCTTTTCACTACATTGTTCAACTCTTCCTCTGAAATTTGCACTTTCTCCTCTCTTGTGTCACCCAGGCCTCTCTTCCCCTTTGCCCAATATGATGGATCTGTTACCTCATCCAATCCTCTTTTTTTCAGTATAGCCCTATCTCCTCTCTTTCCACAAGGTAGTTGTGCCATCCTGTTCTGAGTGTCTGTTTTGTGATTTTTTTAAAAAGTGAGTTTAATGCTGGTGAAAGTTATTGAATTGAAAACCCTGGGATCTGATGGCTTATGTTTAATCACTGGTAAAGCACAACAACTTGGTAAAGCATCTTTCCCTGCACTACATTCTTGCTATGCGTTACTGCGTTTCTGAAGAGACCACCTGTGGAGCAGCTCACCTCCCATGCCTTCATACTTTTCCAAAGAGGGTGCGAATGTTTGTTTATAGTCATGCCTGTCTCATAGAAGCCAAATCTAAAACTATCAATCATTCCACACTGGCTGACAAATAGTCTTTTAGATTCAAACCAATGAGAGGTTCGTTACCCAAATGAGCTACTTGAACATGAACAACAAACCAAGAATTAATTATTCACTGAAAATCTTTGGCAAATAATTTTAAATAACAATTAATATGAGGAAATAATGATCAATTCAAGGACAGAAAATGAAGTGTTAATTAGAGATTATTTCCCCAGCTTTCTTTACATCTCTCCCTTTCTCATCTAGTCTTCTGTTTTGCCTATGCACTATCGTAGCCTTTCCCACACTCTTTTGTCGTTGTTTTCCATACTGTACATTGTGACAAAAGCAGTTGTTTGAAATATCTTTGTATTTGGAAACAGAGAAACAATAGAATTCAAGTACTACACAAAATGTAGTAAACAGCAAGTTTGCAGATGACACTAAACTGGGAGGAATGGTAGATATGCTGGAGGGTAGGGATATCATACAGAGGGACCTAGACAAATTAGAGGATTGGGCCAAAAGAAATCTGATGAGGTTTAACAAGGACAAGTGCAAAGTCCTGCACTTTGGATGGAAGAACCCCATGCACTGCTACAGACTAGGGACCAAATGGCTAGGCAGCAGTTCTGCAGAAAAGGACCTAGGGGTTACAGTGGACAAGAAGCTGGATATGAGTTAATAGTGTGCCCTTGTTGCCAAGAAGGCTAACGGCATTTTGGGCTGTATAAGTAGGGGGATTTCCAGCCGATCGAGAGACGTGATCATTCCTCTTTATTTGGCATTATTGAGGCCTCATCTGGAGTACTGTGTCCAGTTTTGGTCCCCACAATACAAGAAGGATGTGGAAAAATTGGAAAGAGTCCAGCGGAGGGCAACAAAAATTATTAGAGGGCTGGAGCACATGAGGTATGAGGAGAGGCTGAGGAAACTGGAATTGTTTAGTCTGCGGAAGAGAAGAGTGAGGGAAGATTTGATAGCTGCTTTCAACTATCTGAAAGGGGGTTCCCAAAGAGGATGGATCTAGACTGTTCTCAGTGGTATCAGATGACAAAACAAGGAGTAATGGTTTCAACTTGCAGAGGGGAGGTTTAGATTGGATATTAGAAAAAGCTTTTTCACTAGGGGGGTTGTAAAGCACTGCAATGGGTTACCTAGGGATGTGGTGGAATCTCCTTACTTAGAGGTTTTTAAGGTCAGGCTTGACAAAGCCCTGGCTGGGATGATTTAGTTGGAGATTGGTCCTGCTTTAAGTAGGGGGTTGGACTAGATGACCTCCTGAGGTCCCTTCCAACCCAGATATTCTATGAAAGAACCACAGAGAGAAGGGGATACTTTTAGCCCTATTAAACCCTGTAAGATCAATGATGATTAAAAATAAAACGTCATTAATGAAGTTAGTGCAGTCCAATATGCATCCGGTAGCTGCTGGTGTCTCTGCTGAGGAAATTAAAGGAAAGTCATTTTTATAAGCGTACTAGCAAAAATACCCGGCGTTGCCCGGGTCCGTTGGGGGGGGGGAGGGGGGAAAGAGCTGAGTGAGTGGGGGGGCGTTGGAGGGGGGAGGGGGGAGAGAGCTGAGTGAGTGCGGAGGCTGTTGGAGGGGGGAGAAAGCTGAGCGAGTGCGGAGGCCATTGGAGGGGGAGGGGGGAGAGAGCTAAGCGAGTGCGGGGGCCGTTGGAGGGGGGAAGGGGGTCAGATTTTAAAATTTTTTGATTCTTACCTGAGGGGGGAGAGAGCTGAGCGAGTGGGGGGGGGCGTTGGGGGGGGAGAGAGCTGAGCGAGTGCGGGGTCCATTGGAGGGGGGTAGGGGGGAGAGAACTGACTGAGTGAGGGGTCCGTGGGAGGGGGGAGAGAGCTGAGCAAGTGGGGGGGCCATTGGAGGGGGGAGGGGGAGAGAGGTGAGTGAGTGCGGGGTCCATTGGGGGGAGGGGGCAGAGAGGTGAGTGAGTGCGGGGTCCATTGGAGGGGAGTATTATTACATCATAACTATGTCACAGAGAACAGCAAGTGTTAACCTGCTGCCCAGCTGATGTGAATGGGCTTTAAAGAATTTCACCCCTAGGGGGAGTCAGAGGTGAGATTTGAAAAATTTTCGACTCTTACCCTGATTAGGACCCTTGTTGTGAGGTACTTTGGATTTTGCGATACAAGGCACACACACGTGGTTGAGTAAAGTAGATGAGTTTATTGGAAGGCCTCGTTCCCTCAAATAGGCGCTGAGGGGCCCGATTCTGATCAGCGCGACCGCAGAAAGGGTTACCTAGCACTTCGGAGCCGTTGCTAGGTCGGAAGAGCCCACAGCAAGATACAGGAGTGGGTTTAAGTACACTCACACATTTGCATCTCATACATACTCATGTCTCATTTGCAAGCAACAAGCTGATTGGTTACATGCTGTCCTGCCTCAGTTTCCCCATTTAGTTTCCCACACATTCATTCTCACACAGACGGGGTAAACACTCACACAGCTGGGAACGGTTCAGTTCCCAAACACACAGATAGCAGCAAGGTCATTCTCATAGCATCATTATGCACTCTCCTGGGGTTGATTCAGAAGCGTAACTACACCTTCTAGTGGTTGCCCGTCACAATGTCTTCCGGTCCTAACAACCCTAAAGCCTATAACTGTACCAAATTTCAAGTCTCTAGCTCAAACGGTGTGGAAGGAGTAGGGAACATACATGCACGCATACACGCACACATACACCATTTGACTTTTATATATATAGATATTAAATATTTTGAGTTTAATTAACAACTAAATACAGAGGCATTAGTAATCTATTTCCATGGTAAGGTGTAGGTATGTGGCGGGGTGACCACCCACCCCTTACCAGAAGGGGCTTGGAAAAGCCCCAAAAGGGGTTTGAAATAGCCCGGAAGGGGGTTAAGGCTTTGCCTGATTGGGCATTAGGCCCAGCTGGGCGGCCACGCCCCAAACACAGGCCTGTATAAAGGCTGGGAGGCAGGGGCCTAAGAGAGTCTCCTCTGCATTCAGAGGGAGACAGGCCTAGCTGCAGGAGCTGAAGCCAGGTACCTGGGTTAGGGCAGAGCTGGGGCAGGGCAGAGGGAGCTGGGCAGGCTCTAGCCAAGAGCCCCAGGCCTCCGGGCCTGATACAAGGTCCGACCCAGAACTACCAGGGTTGCAGGGGGCAGCCTAGGGCTGGAGATAGCAGCAGCAGGCCAACCCTCCTTGCCTGGGATGAGAAGCCATGATACTGCAGTCCGCCCCAGTGAGCGGGGGCAAGTGGTGACGGACAGTGGCACACTCTGAGGCAAGTTGGGGATGGTGGGTGGTGGGTTCCCGGGAGGGGGACCCTAAGACCAGGGGGGTACTGCAGGGGTGCAGCACCCTCAGCAAGGGGCTCCGGGGTCCGGAAGGGGCACGGAGCCAGAGTGGAGAAGCGGACGTCGGCCGGCAGAGGGCGCTCCAGGGTCAAAAAGAGCTAATTCCCAGACGACCAGACGGGGGGCGCCGCCGGGTGAGTGACCGACCCCATGACAAGGTATTAAAAACCACCAATTGTTTGAGAGATAGGGTATAATAAGAATTTGGAATTGTTCATCTTGCAGTGATGTGCAGGGGAGATGTTTGTAGTCCGTTTCACATTGTCTTACTATGCCTGTCGTGTATGTGTTTGAAGTGTAGTAAGGTGAAGCAGTGGCAAGGTAGACCAGGTTGCTAAGCATGAATATTTTGTTTCACATTGACAAGGTGTGACGCTGATTGTTGTTGTTTTTATGGATAATTTTGGTTCCAGCAGATCCAAGGGGGATTGAGAATCATACAAAATTATCCTGCAGAATTAAAATGAAATGATTATTTATTAATTATTATTATTATTATATTATATTATTATTTGTATTGTGGTGGCACCTGAAAACCCTAGTGATGGACCCGGAACTCTCTTTACTAGGTATTGTACATACACAGAAGGAAAAGACAGTTCTTGACCAAAAGAGTCTACAATCTAATTAGAAGACAAGAGAGAACAGATGGATACAGAGAGAGAGATGTGGGAGGACAAGGAGACAGTGAGACAAGTTTGGGCACATGATAGGCAGTGGTCTCAGCATACCAGTGGCCTAACAGTTGTCAGGTTTTTTGCTGGGGTCATGGCAAAAGAGAATTTTATTGCAGTGCAACCCTGGTTAATATCTCAGAAGAGTATGTGGAGCTGTAGGGTTCATTTTCCTATTTTCCAGAATAAAAAAAAAATAAGAGTTCTGTATCAAAGTACCTAAGATCAGTTTATCATTAGAGGTGGTCATAAATTTGATTTTCATGAAAATCAACACTGTCCACGGGGTGGGGTGGGGGGAACTATTTTTCATAGAATTGGGAAAATCTAATTGAAACATTGTTTTTTGGTTAGAAATATTGATCAGACCCAAATTAATATATTTAGTCTCAGAATCTCTCTCCTCTTCTGAGCCACCATGGCACTTCATGGGAGTTGTAGGTCCCATCTCTACTACCCCCATCTTTCCCTTGGACGGACTCCAGCTACTATGATGAACTGTGGTATATCCTGGATTTGGCTACGTTTCCGTGATGCCTCATGGGAGTTGTAGATTCTGAAAAAAAAATCATGGTGGGACAGAAAGTCTCATGAGGCACTATAGCAGCTCATCCACTGGGACTCCACAGTGCATCATAGGAGATGGAGTCTGGCTGCAGAAGGATGAGGGGAACTACAACTGTCTGGCGGTGTCATGGTGGTTCAGGTAAAGGGAGAGAGTCCAAGACAAAATGTGTCCATTTGGGAAAGTCGTAATGTTTTGTTTGTCGACCATGTCAAAGTGGAATATTTCAACATTCCCAAACAGAATTTTTTCAGAACTTTCTGTTCCATGAAAAAAGTTTAAATAATTTAACTTTTCATCTTGAATTGGGATGAAAACAAATATTGGAATTTCCCCTGGGATGAAAATTCCAGTTTCCCATGAGCTCTAATAATAATAATAGAACTTCACCAATGCATACTAAACAGAGGTGTTGACAGGGGTTCTAGTTACATATTCCCAAGTGCCAGTGGTGTTATGCAAGTCCCTTGCCTGTATTCTTGATGCAAGGTAATGCCCAGGAATAGGGTAGCAGGACTGATGCTGACTCCTTCTCTTCCTCCTCCTCCTCCTCCTTCTCCTCCTCTGGAAGGGGAAGCTGAGATATGAAAGGAGCTCTACCCTACTCAGACATGTCTGAAAATAAAAGCCAAAGGTCTTGCTTCCAGTTCTATGGTCTTGCCTCACTTCCTTCTGTTTGTACATGGGGAGCAAAGTGGAGCACCTCCTAATATTTTTTCATTTGCAATGTTTAGTTGAGAGAAGAGAAAGGTGCCACAGAGTAACCAGTCACAAACAAAAATAGTGTCTTATAAGATAATCATCAAGGGAAATAACTCTGCCATACACAACCCTGGTGGAAACACACTTGGAAATACTGTATGTATTTCTGATCCCCATACTTCAGAAGAGAAAATGAAAAACAAAGGAGGGCAATAGTAATGGATGGATTAGAGAACAACGCACATACAAAGAGACTGAGAAAGCTAAATTCATAGTTTGGCAAAAGGGAAGAGGTAACATGGTCACAGTCTATAAATACCTTCAAGGTAACAATAGAAATGAAGGAAGGGAATTATTCACAGTCTCCGAAAATTGTAAGACAGGGAGCGATGGCCTAAAGCTAAGAAAGAAAAAGTTTGGCTAGATATTAGAACAAAGTTCTGAACAAAAACAGAGCAACGGAGTAGTTTAATAGGCTGTCAGAGGAATTGGTCACTGCACCATACATGCCACTCTTATACAACCAGCTAGATATGATATCCCTGAGAAAGATGCAGTAATAGTCTAGTAAAATACAAAAGGCTCAGGTTGGATTAATCAAGCAGCCTTTTCTGGCCTAACAATCTATGACTGAGAAGGTGTCACACAGATGTTATTAACTGGGATCAGGAAGCAGATCTACTTTTCAAAACTAGACCAGCTCCTTTCCTGTATTCCTCTCTTTTATGTTCCTTATCCATCAATTACACCCTTAGTCTCCAAATGTGAATAAATACTAAATTGTTCCTCTTCATGCTGATTTGCTTTCCTATTCATTTGAAAGAGATGTCAAGAGAATCAGAGGAGTTAGTATGAGAATGGTTGTTACTACCGTGTTTCCCCGAAAATAAGACAGTGTCTTATATTAATTTTTGCTCCCAAAATTACATTACATTATATTACAGCGAGAGGCAAAACTGGAAGTACGTCTTATTTTCGGGGGATGTCTTACTTTCGGGGAAACAGGGTATACAATTAGTTGAACCAAGAGAATAGCTGATGCAGAGGATTGTAGGAATCAATCTCAAAATCATTACCAGTGAGTAAATGGGCTTTTACATGAGTATATAAAGAAAATGTTTAAATACTGAAGAAATTAAAGAAACCTACTTTTCTTATAACACTTAGAAGCCAACTCCTCCTATATACAGTGAAACCTCGATTTAACGGACTAATTCGGGCGAGGGGGTGTCCGTTAAAGCCGAAAGTCCGTTATTTAATAATTTTTTAAATCATTAAATAACAGGACTTTTGGCTTTAACGGACACCCCCTCACCCAAATTAGTCCCTTATATAGAGGTTTTAGGGGGGCTTTGACAGCTCCCGCCGGGCGGGCTGACAGTTCCCCCAGGCTCCCCGCTGCAGGGGAGCCAGGCGGGCGGGCTGACAGTTCCCGCCGGGCTCCCCACTGCGGGGAGCCCAGCGGGAGCTGTCAAAGCCCCCTCCCGGCTCCCCTGCAGCGGGGAGCCTGGCGGGAGCTGTCAAACCCCCCGCGCCCCGCTCCCGCCCGGCGGGAACTGTCAGCCCGCCCGCCTGGCTCCCCGCTGCGGGGAGCCCGGCGGGAACTGTCAGCCCGCCCGCCTGGCTCCCCGCTGCGGGGAGCCCGGCGGGAACTGTCAGCCCGCCCGCCTGGCTCCCCGCTGCGGGGAGCCCGGCGGGAACTGTCAGCCCGCCCGCCTGGCTCCCCGCTGCGGGAAGCCCGGCGGGAACTATCAAAGCCCCCCCCCCCGCCCGGCTCCCCTGCAGCGGGGAGCCCGGCGGGAGCTGTCAAACCCCCCCTCCCCCGCTCCCGCCCGCCGGGCTGTCAGCCCGCCCGCCTGGCTCCCCGCTGCGGGAAGCCAGGTGGGAGCTGTCAACCCCCCCTCTCCGCTCCCGCCTGCCGCCCGCCTGGCTCCTGGGGGGGGGGGGTTTGACAGCTCCCGCCGGGCTCCCCGCTGCGGGAAGCCGGGCGGGAGCTGTCAACCCGGCCGCCCGGCTCCCCGCAGAGGGGAGCCGGGCAGCCGGGTTGACCGCTCCCGCCCGGCTCCCCGGGGCAGGAGCCGGCAGCCCCCAATAACGGATTTCGGATGCATCGGGAAATTTTGTCCGTTGCATCCGAAGTCCGTTAAATAGGGGTCCGTTAAATCGAGGGTTTACTGTACCCTAATTCAAGGAATAAGGACCATTCCGATAAAGCTTCCTACTTGGAGAAAGTGAGTAGTATCTTTCAAACTCAAATCCAGAGTCTTCATTTTACAAATTTTTCTTGATTGCTCTGTTCAGTCCTCAGAAATGAAGTGGAATCTGTTCATCCAGATCTATGGCACAGCTAGATTGACTCTCAGATAGCGAACTCATAAAATATTGCCTACTATAGTGTGAGTTAAGCAGATAATGATTTCATATTCCACCAGGTACCCAAGAGACAGGATTCAGGCGCTTAAGCTACTGAGGGAGGAACTAGGCAAGTGTTGCTACAAGTGGGAGCATCCAACTCCCTATGCACGATGATACTCAAATAACCATTCAAAGATGCCTCTCTCTCTCATTGGCATCTAGCCAAACTCTTGTGAAAATGGCAGCCAATAATCAGATGGTTTATAGCACAATTACAGAGCAAGTGCCAAAGCAAATGCCTAGTGTACAGCACACAGACATACCCTTCACCACTACCCAGCAACAGCAGTCAGTAGAATGGCTGCACTTCTGGCCGAAAGGTGATATGCACTCCAGCTAGCTGACTGATGGCACATCTTAGAGCTGTGCTTTTTCTTCTATTTCACTTTGGGCAGTGCCCCTAGCACACATGGGAGAAGAGATCTGTGACTGATTTCTCATTGACACTCCTTTACTGGCCCGCCCCTGAAAAGGGTTTCTGCAAAGAGATGAGTATTGCATTATTCCTGCCCTAAAAGTGGAGTGACTTGTTAGCCCACTGAACAACTTTTGAGCTCATTGGCCTAGAAAGCAGAACATGCCCATTCTTCCCTTCTAGTCCATACGCTCTTGTGCTT
Source organism: Sternotherus odoratus (assembly GCA_032164245.1). Taxonomy (NCBI): domain Eukaryota; kingdom Metazoa; phylum Chordata; order Testudines; family Kinosternidae; genus Sternotherus; species Sternotherus odoratus. Next base: position 15,800,365 of record JAVMKO010000014.1, read on the forward strand.
GCATGTACTAGTCCTTTCAGATATGTTGAAGCTGCATGAGAGGAGCACAGCTGTGTAATAACAGTTACTCCAGCTTTGATCAGGAAACATGCATGAAAGTAGTATGCTTCTGACTGCCTCTAGGGATGTGCAGGGACTTTGCTTGCACATCTCAGTAGTGAACTGAGGTCTGCTAGGCCTTCCCATTGCTACATCATATCATGTTATGAATTCCACCAGTTTGTTTCTTTACCATGTGTCTTAAAATGGGAAATACATGAGATTTTACATGTGATTCCACTGTATCTTTAAAATTATTAAGGAAAATTAATTAGAGTGTCATCCTTGTGTGTCTAAAATGAGACATTAATTTTTATTGCCCTTAGACAAGTTAGGTTGATAATCATATTAAAAAGTTAGTAATTATATGAAAAAAACAAGTGGACTGATGCTGATTTCCACCAGCTGAGGATTGGGCCTATTGTGTCTCATCTCAAGAGGTGCTGAGCACCCTCAGAGCAGCACTTGCACAATCAGATTTTAAGCATCTAATTTGTTGATAAAGATCTTGTTAACGGAGCAAAGCTCTAATATCCTCAGAGTATACAATGCAGGTGGGATTTTCAAAAGCGCTCCAATTGAATCACTGGTAAAATTCTTATAGAGTTGAGTGGACACAGGGTTAGATAATACTGAGTATTCTGAAAAACCGACTCTGTTTTTTTAAAGGCTGAAGCTATGGCAAGTGTTGACTTCTTGTGGTCTTAAAACTGATCTTTGTAATGTCTGGTGCTGGAAATCACTGATAAATCTCTTGGCCAAGAAACAAAGCATGAAAGTTGTTTTTAAAAAAATGCATCACTCTTTTCTGCCTAGTTTGCTTAAAAATATCCTCAGTCTGGAGGAATCAAGATAAATACTTCCAGAATGAATTGAAAGAACAGAAAAGCACCATGGATCTATTCCACCTTTATAGAAGTTGTTACTTGCATTCAGTAACTTTGTTAAAACAATATACAGTTATCTGCCACAGGTCAAATCATCATATTTAGAAATAACTATTTTACTGATGTAATCATAGTTAGTTATTTTAAATACGTATCTATTAGCACTTATAATGAATGTAATCTTGGTGGGGAAGTAACTTCTCTGAGATTCATGATTTTTCTGTTCAGAGATGTCATTTGTAGCTGTTTTGGTTGTAAGCTCCTCTGGCATGGCCTCACTTTCATTTCTTTGTAAAGCATCTTGTACGCACTATAAAATAATAACTATAATAACAACAATGTTACAATAGAATTTAACCATTTTTTTAAATGAAAATCTTTCTTTCAAGTGATTTCTCAGTATAAGTACATCAGTAAGAGCAGCTGATTGGAGATCTGCAATGATAGCTGTTTTGTAGATACCACTGCAGAAAATGCCTCTGACTAGTAATATTTACATCTCTTTATAAATGCATTCCATCTTTTGAAGTTAGCTAATCATTTTTGGTTATTTAACAGCAAAGTTATTTACTGGCTAACAGTTGCTTTAGTGAAAGAGTCAGAGAAAATGAATCATCTTCTAGCAACCTGCTACCCACCTGCCCATATGGTAACAGCTGTATTAATCTGATTTGGTTTGTTTATTGGAAAATGTCCTTTTATTATTATTTGCAAGCCAGAGAATCGGGAGAAGATTCCATACTGGCAGTTTTACAAAGAATAAGCCCAGTGCGTGAACTTAAGAAATCTACCCAGAGTTAAGGTTCCAAGGTCACATCCAGAATCAGGAAGGAGAACTATAAATTACAAAGCATTGGACTGCAGCCAAGCCCATGGGAAGCTACGTTTAGCATATCATTCTCTAAGCAGCAGGATGAAACCTTAACTCCCTTTCAGACAGAATTTGAATGGAATTTGTTATAAGAACATTTTGATTGAAATATCATCAATTGACTTTGCAAGACAACTCTGTAACGGATTGCAATCACACGTAGGGGGAGAGGACAGCCTTGTCAACCAGCCCAAAATGATGATGAGGATGATAATATAGCCCCATAAAATATTTATGAAAACCAGATGAATCTCTGTGCTAGCAACATGCTGATATTATAACAGACTTCAAATAAACTCTTGACATTAGCCTAAGCTCAGATTTCTCCCAACATAAACCAAAGGTTGAACGACAACTTGACACATCTATTTCTAAGTAAAAATTGCTCCACAGTTTATTACTACTAAGATAATTAAAACAGTGTGAATAATGTGATTATTATGTAATATTTGTATGACAATAGTGCATAGAGGCCACAATGAGGATTACAGTAGGTGTTGTACTTCCACACAATAGGACTTAATTGGAATGTAAGCTCTTTGAGGCAAGGGCTGTAATTTTGTGAGGGTGTACAGAGCCTAGTACAATGGGACTCTGATCCCTGATTGAGGCCCATAAGAGTGACCACAAGGTAAATAATAACAATAAAGACAAAATATAAAATAAAAACTTGTGAAATTTTCATCTGTTTTTATGGGGAAAATAATGGTTACTTTAATGGATAGGAAAATTATATTATACTTAAGGATGCCTGCCCTTTTCTTAATTCTTTCTTAACCAAATAAATAACTAAAACAACCCAGACCAATCCATGTTACTTTTTTTTGTTGTTGTCGTTTGGCTTACATGTAAAAGCTCTGCCTGCAGGCAGACCTGACAGACTGTTCCATTAACTCACAGACCCATATTTAAAGACATGAGAAAATATTGTCAGTCTCTGTGGGGAAAAGAGTCAGCTCAAAAGCAGGTCCTTACCCCCTGCCTGCAAAAGAACAGCATTGGCATCAAGTGCTGAGACAGCTGCCGTCCTTCCATTTTGGCAAGAAAAAACGGTGAGGGAAAGCAACTGAATAAATGCAAGTGAATTTGGGGAGGGTAGGAAGGAGACAGAAGAGATGAATAGTTTATTGGACAATAGTTGGATCAAATTGCACTTACATCTTTAAAATAAGTAAGTGTGGACCACTTTTCTAGTAAATTATAACTGATCATCTAAAATACTGTCCACGTGCATTTCATGAATATGGAAACTAATATTATCAGACAATATTAATTCTGTGGTGGTGCATATCAGAATCACTGTTGTTAACAAAGTCAGTTAAATGGTTGGGTTGCAGATCAGATGCTGTTGTAGGAGATTTTTTCCTATAAGTTTGATTTAATTATTGCTTTTAGACAAATCTGGAAGAGAATGTTCCCATGGCACAGGAATGAACTTGTGCCTAGTTCTGTTGGATATTGAAACCTGTGTTGAATGTGATGAGCACCTGCACCCTGGAGTGACATAAGTGCTTTATGTAGAGTAATCTAAATATACTTGTGGTCACTTGATAACCTGCTGAAATAGCAGGTTTCAATCAATGCAGACTGGAATGGAATCGTCAATCAATCTAATTTGAAAAATCGTAAATACAGTTTCACTACCTAATAATTTAAAATTCTGTTATATGGTTTCTATTATTTTTGTGGGGAGGGAGAGGGCTAAATGAAAGAAATAATTGCACTCTAATCTACAACACAAAGCTCAGATTCAGGGTGCCCTAACCTTTACCTGCCTAGAGGCTCATATGTTTTATTGCCCCGGACTCTACTTTGCAATTTCGTCCATTGTTTTATGGATTATTATTGTTTCCTTAATGAATTTTTTTACTCCTGAGAAATAAGTTATTCAAAGTTTCAGAGACCAAAGCTCTTTATTTTCTTGCTATTTTATGCATTCCTTTAATTTTCTTTTACTGGTATATTTTGGGTTAGTAAAATTATTATTTTGCTAATGCAGCTCACATACTGCATGGTAGGTCTAAGGCTGGTTGTGTGAAAAACTATAATTAAATAATATAGTAAAATATGGTGATTTGCATTTGTATATATCTTCCATCCAAAGATCTAAACATAGTAAAAAAAAGTTACTGAATTTAGTTTAACCGAGTAATATTATTTACAGATACCAAAACTAAGACACATTGGCTTAAATTTTCAAATGTAGATGCCTAACATTGGGCACCTAATATGACTCTGATCCTGCAAATTCATATGTGGATAACTTTGAGTGCGTGAATAGTCAAATGAACAAAATAAAACTACTAACATGCATAAAGATACTCACGTGCAAGTATCAGCAGGATCAAAAATAGACTGATTTTGATGTATCTGGCCCATTCACAGTTCTCACTGAAGTTAATGAGAGCTGAAAAACAGGCATTTTTATTTAGGTACTTAAATGCAGATTTATGTGTCTGACCATAGGTACCCAAGTTTGAAAATTGTGTTCAGAAAACTTTAAGTACCTGATCCTGCAACCCCTACTCATATGAATCATTACTGCTATCTCAGGTAATCTTATTTACTTAAATGAGATTACTTCCATGAGGTTGGCTGTTGTGTAAACAAGAATTAGAAAATTGAACCCTAAGAGACTTCACCAAGATCATGGAGGTCTTTTGGCAGCATTGGAAACTGAAAGCATGTCTCCTGGCTAACAGCCTTGTGTCTCAATCCCAAGAGTATTCTCTATCCTTGTCTCCCAGAACAAGGATTTGGACCTTATAGTAAGCACAGTTTCTTGGTGATTAAGAGTGAAAGGCCATTTCTGGAGGTTTTGAAATACATTTCAAACAAAGAATTTTAAGGGCTGTGGTGTAATTGTCACGTTTGCATATTTAATAGACATTTGACTATAAACATTCTAAGAAAAGTGCCTAGTTAATATCAGTTTGACAGTAAATTGGCACAATGCTGAGCGTCTGTGCATCAAATTAGCATTGATCTGCAAAATGTTTCTGAAAGGTTTCTTAAGTCTGCCAACTTTTCAAATCAATTCTGGAGAAAAGGGCTTGGGCTGGTTTTTGAAGTTTGATAAACTTTTCAGATCATCTATCAGGAGACTGCAGACCTTTCCAATCTTTGCTTTTGAAATGCTAATTCTTTTCAAATGTTGTTGTTTTTCCCCATCCTCATTCAATAATAATCAATTCCATTTTAATTCCTTTCTTCTCTGTATGTACAGTTTTAAAGCCTCTCTCAGTTCACAGAGTCAGACATTCCAAGGTAGCAGGTCTCTGCATAGATATTCATTCAGCAGGGCTTTGTGTAGAGAGCACATATTGAATTCGCTGGAATGCTGGCGTTTGGTAGTTTACTCTGGGTGCATAATAGCTTCCAGGTGGAATGTAAGGAACTGGCTTTGACCCATAAAGTTATAAATGGTTTTGATTCTGGCTGCCTAAGATTGTTCCTGTGTGATACTAATACAGCTGTGATTAACAGAGGCAATAAAGCTCAAACTCCCTCAATTAATACAAGAAGGCTGACAGCAGAGCATGTTCTGTGAAGGGTTCATGGCTATGGAACTTATTCCTGTTCCAGCATGGTCTGCCAGATACTGGCTTTGTTAACCCCCCTGGCATACTGTAAAGTCAACATTTCTCTTGGGCTTTCTATCAGGAGTGGGTTGAGGTTGGTGTCAGTGGGTGTTGCCTGAATTAGGTTAATCTGGGAAGAGGAGGGATTATACCAAGTTTTATATTCCTGGTTGGTTTCAGTGAATTTGATGGCTGTATTTTTCTATATTTATTTTTAATTATGATTTTTCACTCTTGACAGCACCCAAAGCTATGGACTGAAGCTGTGGAACCTGAAGCAAAATAAATAAGACAAAATGCTGACATTTTTCTGAAGAGTTTTACATTTACTTTAATATAAACAAAAATACAAGTGATGAATAATGTAACTTCACCAGATTACTGAACCTTTTGCCTAACATGCGCCATAACAGCTACCCAAGTGCCCTGCCCGTGGTATTCCTGTACGAACACAGGATAGAGAGGTTCCTAAACTAGAGCCCTCAAGCATGGTGTTTTGGGGGAAAACGTATCTGAATGGGCTGTTTAATGGTTGCTTATAATTATGGGATTGATTATTTTTGAGGCAGCTTTCTGAGCTCTTCCGCCAATACAAAGTGGCTCTAAAACCAATCTAGCTAGCCCCAGAAGGTTCACCCCAGGTTAAGGGGATCTCCTGGTGGAATAGTGTCAGTGGCACCTCTGATACCATGCCCTCCCAGCTATCCAATTCTCCCTTGTGCTTTGGTGGATTTATGCTGGGGACCAGATTGATGTACCATCAGCCCAAGATCGAAGTGGAAAAAGTGACCTTGATGACACTTTGCACCCCTTTCCTTGTTGTGCAACATGCTGCTCATCTGAAGCTGTGAGTCTGGGTTTCAACAGTATTAATATGTATATTTGCAGTTGCAACGAGGCCTCTGTTTGTTCCTGCAAAATGAGTTTGGGTTGAAAATTGGACAGCCTGTTTTTCTACTTTATCTCAAAACTTCCAGTGATGTCTGTGTGGATGCTGCATGCTCAAGGAATGTGCTTGTGACCAACCTTACCAAAGGCCCTGTGAGAATTAAGGAAAAAAGTAGGTAGAAACTATGTTGTTTCTTTGGCTCATCTGAAGTCAGAGAGAAATATCCGCTCCTGTCTGATGAGGTAGGTTCACATGTTTATGATTTCTATCAGTTAGAACTCTGTTAATCACTTCGTGCTGTTTCATCCTTTAACAAGAATTCACTTGAAGCTGTGAAATTCACCATTTTTGCCATGACTAATTTGTGAAATCTGTCACCTTCCTTTGTGGCTTGAATTGTGCCCTAGTTAAACATCATTATGTTGATTAGAAAAATTCTGTGGTTTTTCTTACAGTTAAACTTTATTTCTCTTCTGTCCTCAATGTTCACTTAAAAGGTGTGATTCCATAGTCACTTATCTTTTGTGAGTAATGAAAAAAAACTTGCAAGCCAGCTTTGGCTGGATTTGCACACACTGTGCTTTAGATTTTACTCTTTTACTTAACTCAATGTGCACATGGGACTCACTTCTGCTCCAGTGGAAGTCAATTTAAGCTTTGACATTAGTTTCAGCTAAAGCAAATTTGGTCACATATTTAGGCTGCACAGAATATAATTTTTATTTTTTTTAATTGACAGATAATATCAATGTTTATTTGTAAGCATTTCCCCTCCCCCCAATTTTTATCAATTTAAAGGTTCACAGTTGTGGGAAATCATGCAGGGGTCTCACAATGGGGGAGTCAGACAATAATTATTTAATGATAGTAGAGGTTGAGAATCAAAAAGTTAAAGCTTAAATCATTAGAACACAAGTTGTCAAGGTCACATGTCAAAATATACCAAGTAGATGTTCTTAAATCAAACTCTAAGAAAAATAATATTGATTATTTATTACTTTGCCTATCTGTACATTTTGACTGTTAAAGATGAAAAATAATTCCCTTGCTGTGTGTCTATGGTGAAATCAATGTTTACCAACATTTACTGATAAATATCTAATCCTTCCATCCTAATTACTTTGCATTTACCATTTTAATATATTTCTCCCAGCACTTGCCACAATGGTGTGAAAAATAGAAAAGCACATTTCACAATGTATGCATCCTCTACTGATTATATTCTAAACTGGTGCTAAAACTAAATACAAAATAATCATAATAATAAATAATGTATACCCTACATATGGACTAAATATTCTGGCAATATTGATCTCATCTATAAGCAGCAATATTAATCTTTTGTTTTTCACATATTACAAACAATATCCTGTGGGCACTCCACAAGAGGAATTCCTGCTTCGGATTGGGCCCTAAATTCCAATTTGTTCAGTGACTTGGTTAAAGTGCCTCAGATGTGTACAGCTTTTTAATATGTTAATTGCTCATTGATGAGATGTCTCATTCATCCATACTATTATCCATATTGTTCATCCATCCCGTGTAATTCTCAGCCTGCAACAAATCTAGTAACCCATTATTTCAGTATTTCTGACACCAAAAAGCAATGATAAATGGTCTTATTTTTAAGATCAGTAAGAATAGTGTAATGGTGGAATTCAGCTACTGATGTCACTGGGACTAGAATTTGGCCTTAACACTCTTGACCCTTAACACAGTATCCTTACAAGGTAAATCCAATTATTTTAATGATGTACAGGATCTCCTGATATTAGGAGGGGAGTTAAATTTACCTTTTTTACTTTAACTTTCCTTCTCACCTCTCTGCTCCTATGGTGATCTGTTTTCTTGCTCATTTAAATTCATCATGTCCTGTTTGAAGTACAATCAGCTAAATAGATAAGATCAGGAGCATTTCTACTGACAGGAAGGTGAGAAACTCGTGTGTTTCTTGCTGTAATTTATCCCATCATCATAAACCCAGAAAGAGAATATTCAGGATTATCTAAGGTGGATCTTCAGTCCTACTTTCCTTCCAGTCATCTAACCCAATCCTGCTCCCACTGAAGTAACTGGTAAGACTCCTTTGGATGTCTTTGGGAGTAAGATTGGGTCCTCATGCTGTTGTAAGGCAACCCATGCCGCTTACTATATACAATGCATTAAACTCTGAAGTATTGAAGTCATCTTATTACAAGCTATTTACTTACCACTACTATGTACTAATCACCAGATAGCAATGAAAGCTTTTAGAGTCCCATCCTGTCTGTGATCAGCAGAAACATAAAAAGCATATTAGCCAATTGATTTTTGGCATTAATTGTGAGCCAGGAGGAGTGCACTGAGTACACAGAAATTTTTCAAGCAGGAAAATTCAATTTTAGTTTTTTAAATAGTGATTATGGAAGATACTCAAACACACCAAATAGACACACTTTTCAAATAGCATAAAGTAGTTCTTAGTTTACATAAACAGAAGATTTGAATAAATGTTAAAAAGCCAAATTCTCCTGATATTCCATAGTCCATGAAATGTTCATTACAAATGCATCAAATATGCATGAAATTTCCCAGCAGACATTTTGGTTACAAGATTTAAAAGGCATATCAAAATCCTCAACCATATGTAGCCCATATAAAACTTTCACAGATTTCAAAGATCAATCCATTGCAACTTGCACCTTTCATGTCCCTTTCAGTAAGTAGCAAAAGAAAATCTGAATTCACTGTTTTATTTTACCGCTCTGGTAATATGTAAATAAATCATCAACACATGCTCACTGATGTCCCCATACAAATAATTAAGTCTTGACCTTCGTTATGACACTTTCTAATTTTTTTCAGTCCTTGAAACTAGTGCTCAGAAAATATACTTCACTCCATATAAACAAGGATGTTTAAAGAGTGGGTGGGAAGGGTCCAGTTCACTTTCACTTATTTTTTTCTACATTTGATTCTGCCAGGTATATTGAGTTATTATTGATTATCAATCTCTCTAGCAGTTTACAATATGGGTTGAATTGTTACATGTCATTGCTGTTGAAAGTTTGCTTCATTAGAAGCAAACTTGGATTAGGTCTCCAGAAGCTACATTTTCACAGTGCTCCTCCATATGGTGGTGTAATCTAGCCTGGGTACTTAATATCTTTTTTTAAGAAATTTACTTTGCTTAGTAGTTGAACTCCAATAACCTTAGTGACCGCTGTCTTTGTGTTCAACTGGGCTAGGTAGCAGGTGTCAGCAAAGGTTTAATTTGGAAGCTCATGAATTCCAAAGAGGAGCTTAACTGTCATCCCCAACACTGAGCGCTTCAGTGGTCTACTCCTGGAAAAAAGCAAATCCCGTGAACATGACAGGAATTTGAGATGCTAGTCATCTGACAAAATGAAATCTTTTCAGGATAAACAAGGGATGGCTTTTTTATCCAGTGATAATTAATAATTAATAAACAAATGAGACTACATTTCTAATTTGTGAGAATTCCTTATACAAGACCATTCGTGTTACTGTTCAACTTCCTAACTGGCAATGTCTGTAGCTGGAGTTCTTTAAAGCTGTAAAACAATGAGGACTACTTGTGGCACCTTTGAGACTAACAAATTTATTTGGGCATAAGATTTTGTGGACTAAAACCCGCTTCAGATGCTTTGTGGGTTTTAGCCCATGAAAGCTTATGCCCAAATAAATTTGTTAGTCTCGAAGGTGCCACCAGTACTCCTCATTGTTTTTGCTGATACAGATTAACACGGCTACAACTCTGAAACCTTTAAAGCTGTAACATTTAAATCTTGACACAAAATACATCATGGTACCCTTCTGACACAAATAATGTGCATCTCTGTTTTTTATAAGAAGATTAAGGTTAAACTGTACATGTTTCCATCTGAAGATAGACTAATTATAGGAAGAAAGCTGCATTAAATTGACTTCACGGGGCTTCCTAAACCCCCCAGAAGCTAAAACATTGGAACTGAGGCTACAGCTACAACCTTGCTTTTTTACGCCTAGTTATTTAACTACTGATATCAAAGAATCCTAGACATTAGAGATAGAAAATGGCTGATAGACATTTAGCCTCTTCACCTGCCAATGCAACATTGTCCACTGTACTGTATTTTCCACTTTTTGTTTGGTCAAGTTTTAAATGGCTTAAGTGGCATTCTACACTACTGTACACACTGAGTGGTCTAATCTGAGTTAGACAAAAATCAAGATTAATACAAACCTAGAGGAAAATAATTTTGCTGATTAAATGAATGTAATTCTATCTATAAAATGAGAAAATTAGAGCTTGAGTTAGCTCCCCTTAGTATGTGTTTATAGTTTGAGCCCTGAACACAAAGGGTGAGTTAGAAGTAGGAATAAAATTGCAACCTATTGTGATTTTTTTACCAATGTATAATCAAAGGGATTATGTATCAAAATATTTTTAAAGAAAAAAAATGTCTTGTGAAAGACCAGTTCATTTATCTGAAACGTAGTTTAAAGCATGTATTAACTTCTTGAATTTCTGGTGTACAGCATAAGTGCTTATGAGCTATCTTTTGAAATGTGCACTATTCTGCAAAGACAGTGGGAAGGCATTAGTGGAACGGAGTACTATCCCATCACTATGTATTTGGGAATTGTCCCAGGCTAATTTTTTGACAGTAGACTGTAGCAGCTCCTTCAGAATTGTTATGGTCTGTCATGTCAATGAGGATTTAGGGATTCTCAGGCCCACAAATCTCCCAGCTGCAGAGCAATGTGAACTACATTTGCCTGCTAAATATCCTTACACTGTGCTCCCTGGGGAAAAAAATTGATGCACATATGCAAGAAGCTGCATTGGTAAAATACAACTGCAGTGAGAACAGAAATCAGACAGCGCCAAACCACGGGGTCACCCGCTGGACTCGTCAATGAATCATTTCCAGTGGAGGGGGGCGTCTGGGGAAGGGGGAAATTGAGGGCCAGCCTTGCAGTTAATCAAAACTCTCGGTAACTTCAGGCTTGGGGCCCGAGCACCCAGGGCAGGACCTTGGCTCCTAGACCTGGCGGCAGGACCAGGGTTTCAATAGTCGGGTAGTTGGAGGAGCAGGTGTCAGCCCGAGTCTCCTGCCTTTCAAAGCCGCTCGGGGGGGGGGGGGGGTTGTTTAAACTGCTGCCCGGGGCGGGTCCCAAGTTGGTCGATTTGTTTATTTCCAAATTGCCCCGGCCCGCCGCGAGTCCCCCGGGGCCCCGCCCGTGGCCGTCCCGTCCCGCGCGGACCCGAAGTGCCGGGAAAGTTTCCCGCGCCGCTCGCGAGCGGGACTTTCCCGAAGTCGGGGCGTGGCGCGCCGGGCCCCCAGCGGCTGCTCCGCGCCCGCGACCCCCTCCCCGCGGCCGCACCTGCGCGCACTGACCTGGCCGAGCGGGAGCAGCGCCCCCTCCTCCGGGGGCGGCTCAGCGCATCCTCCCGCCGGGGGCTCCGCGCCGGCCCGCTGGGCTCCCGCGGCTCCGTCCGGGCACTTCCGCGCCGCCCGCCGGGCCGGCAGGGCGCTGGGCTGGGAGGAGAAAAGTGGGACAATCAGCCCGGAGCTCGCAGGCGGCCGCCTCCCGCCGGGCTCCCCGCACTGGCCGGGGAGGCTCCCCGGGAAGTGATGCTCCTGCCTCCCGGCAAGGCTGGGCTGAGCGGAGAGCCGGCTCCCCTTCCCCTCGCCTCTCCTCCGCCTCCTCCTCCGCCATGGCAACGCGGGAGGCAACCTGCCAGCCCCTTGCCCTGCTCGGCCACGGCTGGGAGCCGGCGTCCCCCGCCCGGAGCTGGGAACAGACCCCGGCTTTGTCACTTACCTCTTGGCCGGGGGCGGGGGCGGGGGATGTCGCGGCGGCTCCACTGGGCTCAGCGCTCTGCGATTTGTCTGAGCAAGGGGGCTCGCGCGCGCTTATTAATGCAAATCTAATGAAGTAAAGTCAGAGCTCCCTGGGGGAAGGGGGAGCAGGTGCGGGTTTGTTTCAGGCTGGAAATGAATGCGGAGGCACGGTTATTTATTTCTTTCTAAGTATCTAATCACTCTCCATTTCCGAAGGATGAAAGTACATGTGGAGACATTTCAATGCCTTCACATTTCCAGGGTGGTATTTCCCTTTAAAGTTTTATATGTATGCTTATCCCCCTTCCTCCCCCCACCACACAAAGCTGCTGAATTATGCATTGTCTGCGGGGGAAATTAATTTTGATCAAAACAGAGGAGTTTGTTTTAAAAATATATATACACCTATTGTTTGCCACTAAGCTGCATAATAGCCCTGATCATTTTGAATATTTGATTAAGACGTTTCAAACCCTAAAGGGAAAGTTGCAGAAAAAGGAAATTGCAACCAGCTACAAGATTCCTTACGTCTCTAGGGGAGAGAAATTCCTTTGGGGAGGGGGGCAGGAGAGAATCTTTCTTATATATTTGTACTTTATTCCAGGAATAAATGAATATGTTTTTACTTTATTCCAGAAATTCAATCTTGGGATGTTAAGAAAAGCCATGGCCCAAGTTTCCCCTCCAAAAGGTTCTGATTGTGAATAATCCAAAGGGGGTAAGTGCTAGAAGTAACTGGAAGAAAACTGTTGTAGAACAATACAACAGAACTAGATGTGTTATGACCTGTGCATGTGAACCAAGGAGCTTTGTCTGGAAGCTAGATTTTTAAGTATGTAATGCATAGAAGGTAGCTCTTGCACTCTCTGCTGGCAAATGCTACTTTTCTGATGCTAGGATTTGACAGCTTTTTCCTGCACAATTGCAGTGCATAATAAGCAATCGGAAATTCCATGTGGAAATACTACACAGGAATGCTCTCTGTGGCATAAATTCCAGTTGCTTGGCCTAATAAAGTGCGACCGCCTGGATGAAATCATAATCAGGAACAGTCAGACTAAACAATACCCCCAGAGCACTGCATTAGCTAGATGACATTTTGCTCTCCTGGCCCTCTCCTCAGCATGTAGAATGGAGGAAACCAAGGGCAAACCTTTATATCAGGTTGGCCTTACAGCAGAGTGGTATGTAGAGCTCCAGAGATGTGGAGAGAGTAGCAATAGCCAAGTGGACATGAGAGCGACCATTGGAACTTTTGCAAACAGACCCTTCAGGCATGATAAATGAGCAAAGAAAAAGAAGGCTAGTTAAAGAAACATCTGGAAAATAAGGACTGTAGAGAGTTCCGTTAATGCCACTTATATAAACCTATTGTATCTTTTTAATTTACACTTTTATCCCAAAGGAAACAAAAATGCCAACTAACTGCTCTTCTCTAGTATCAGATGCTCATAGGAATACATTATAGTGGGATATTGTCAATGTTGTTTTCTGAATTGCTTTAAGAAATAAGCATGGTACCAAATAAACATTTTCTTAAAGCTACATTGAACTGTCTGTCTCATGTAGCATCTTTATTAAAGTGCTATACAGTGAAAAATGTATACCAACACCAATTCACACCTGTTATGTGGAACTAATTAGAAGTTTATTCCTAGCTATATCTAAAAAAGAACTAGGTATGCTATTTATCCATTGTTTAGAATTACATCACACCAGATCTGATTCCTGGTAATCAATTATTTGCATTATACAGGTGTTATTTATTAAAATGTTGAGTAAGAATCTAATCCTGCCATCTTTTTCAGACAGTACTCTTAACGAAAAATGGGAGATTTGGCTGTGTAAGGATTGTAGGATCAGACTTCATGTGGACCAATTACAATAGATAAATAAAGCATATATATTTAAGTTTTATAGTAGGGGTGGCAGAGTTTAAAACCAACAAATACATTTCTCATGAGATATGAGAAATCTATGAACTCAGTGTTTTACCTCAGCTATCCCATCCCATTCTTTGTGCAGCAGGAGGCATAGATTTGAACAGCAAGAATAAATAAATCTAACTGGAGAAAGTGCATGAATTATATACAACATATAAACATTCTTTGATGTCTGTTACTATTGTGGATGACCTTCCAGATTATGATACTCTGGAGGATTAAATCCTGTTTACTTCATTCATGCAAGCTGTCTCATTGAAACCAAGGAGTACCCATGTGAATAAGATGAGCAGGTTTTGGCCTTGGGTCATTTACTTATATTTAATCTGAAAACCTTTTTAATAGAAGATTTAGGTGAGGACAAAGGCTAAAAAACAACCCTCCTAGCTACTGATTGACATCAGCTGTGTGGCCTGTTGTTGGTTACATTTAGAAGGGTTGTCAACTTTTTTTTTTTAGTGAGGAATTCAGTTTAATGTCCATTGTTTGCAATATGTTCTTAGAATCTCAAAAATAAAATATCTTTCACCACTGATTTTGTGGGGCTTATTTTTCCAGTTGAAAAAAAAAAGATTTTCCCCCATGTCTTTAATGAAACACAAGGCAGCAAGGACCCCTTTAGTTTTCTTTCCCTGTTTCTTCACCTGAATGCTTAATGTTGTTAGCAGACATGCGCCTGGATCTGGGACCAGTGTTTTTGGTTAATTGCTACTGCAAAACTAACGGAAGCAGTGCAAGAAAACAAAACATTTTTTCTGAGATGACAGAACAAAAGAAATAGCAAAAATAATCAAAACTGGTTAGACTGTTTTACTTAGCAAGGGAAAAAATGGTTGATAGATAGGCAGCTATAACAACAACAACAAAAAGTTTTATCCAGCTCTTTCTATAAAATGAGCACAGTCTTTGTTAGTGTGAGAAGGAAACATTTTGAAATGATTGCAATATTTATTGAGTGTTTACTTTTTCAGTGATCTTTTGTGTGCTTCAGAATTTGATTATACATTATCATGTGTGCTCTTTCTCGCTCTGTATATATAAATACAGTAGAATGTAATAATATTATAGACACTACAATGTGTGATAATGGGTTGAGGATTTTTGGCTGTTTCATATCACAAATTGTCATCTAGAATCCTATTTTTAATCCTATTTTCATTGAAACTAGTAGAACTTAACTGGTTCATCTATAAGGCAAATAATATATATATATATATATATTTAAACTTTAATTTTTTTGTTGTGGAGAAATAAAAGTTCCTTCTAGTTATCAACAAAATAATAAATATTTGAAGGAAATTAAGTGTGAAGGTGCTTTGAAATCCTTAAAACACTTTAATTGGAAACACGTAGAAGTTATTTTGGAGGCTAACCTTTTCCATACTAACAATATCTATTGTGCTGAGTGTATCTGTAAATTATGGTTTCCCCTCTTGTGGTTTGCATGAAGCCAAAGTCTGTTTTTCTATGAATGATGTGGAGGTTCATATATAGTGTATCTTTATTCATTTCTCACAAAACAGCACAGAGAAAAATGAACAGAACATATGGTGCCTTCTATCAGTCATCATTACTGTTTCTTCAGCTATGTCAACACCCCACAAATAGCAAATGAGTGTGAATTTCTTCCTGCTGAAAGAGTAAAAAAGAAATGGTTAGTGTATCAAAGTAAAAAATAATAAACATTAAAATAACCATCAAGTGGAAAATGTAATAAATTATTGCAGCATTCACGAGAATGCAGAGAATAGGCCTTAACTGTTAAACAATAATATCAAACCAGCAAACCTAGGGCTGGAGCAAGAATTCATGAATTTCTCTTGATTTGATCACTAAGCCTGAAATATTGATGGGACAAAGTCTCTGTTGCCTATTCTTTATGAATGATTCTGTACTATTTGAGGTGCTCATACAGACAATACTCAAGAACTGTGAGGAATGGATTGTAATAGTTTGTCTCGGGCATCCATAAAATCCTGAATTTCCTTTTAAGCAGACATCTAGAAAAAATATAATTTTATTTAATTCCCTGTTGCTCCTATTACATTGCTAGTGGAAAGGTTGTAATCCAAACCTTATCTGTAAAACCTCTGCCATTCTTAAAGTCTCTTGCAAAGAAATATATGAGAAAGCAGCCTTGGAGATAGCACCACAGGAACTTAATAAAACCCAATACTGGAAATGTGTAGCCCAACTTTGAAAAGGGATATTTCAAAACTAACCTACTACAGAAACAGCATAGGCAGTTGAGGTTTATGAAAGAAATTAATACGTGCAACTTGCTAGGTTTCCTGAGATCAAGAGTTCTCTGAAGGTAAATCCTTAGGCATCTGAAAAAGCTAAAATCCAGTTTTTTCTCTCTCTTAAATCCATTAAAGGCACAAAGGTAGAACCTGTGAAAATGTACTCTTTGTGGTATACCCACAATAAAACAAAATACTAAAGACCTGTATGCAAAAGTCAAAAGCAAACCAAGGCCAGTTTATCTCCTACATCTTTAGTGGTCTGACAAAGCCTTATTCTTTGCTCAAAATCAAGACAAAACAAAATAGGATGCTAATGTATTTGGAATTGTGCCCTGTGAATACTCTTGGAAGCAATAGGCTATTCATTGCAAGCCCACTTTACTTAACTATCTGTCTGAAATAGACACATGCAAGGTGATTAATAAAACTGTGTTTGAATGCTATTGTTTGAACAACCATCTGGAATCACAGGGATGCTTGAATTGGAGTCAAATATCTTCTTCTACCAGTCTCAATATCCCAGATAATCTTCCTGATTGGGTGGGTTTTTTTGGTTGTTGTTGTTGTTTTGTTTTGGTATCCACAGCTGACTAAACAAACAGTCCTCCAAAGAACTTTCTCTTAAAAATACGAGTATAGTAAACTGCAACAAAGGAGAACATGGCAGATTAGCTAGATAGACAAATGGGTAGAATCCATGCAAGAAGGGAAAGTATCTGTATTGTGAAATATGAAATATTAGGAATTTCAGTACCAGGAGTATTATCATTCAGAATGAAAGAGAAAATCCTTAGGGAATTAGGCAAAAGTGAGAAATTCTGAGTATCTCTATGGATTCTGGCTCTGGAAAAATGTTTCTGTAAGTGTAGTGTCTGGATTAATCATAGATATCTTAGATGAGAGAATTGGAAAATAATTTTAAGATCATCAGGTTCATCCTTCTGAAGAGGCAGAATATAGTCCCCTAGAGAGAAGACACTAGTTATTGAACAGCTCATAGCCAAAAGGCCAAAAAGAAACATTCTGTCTTATAGATTGAAGGCTGCAGAGCTACTAATTCAGTGTCACAGGTTTGTCTAGGCCCAGAGGTCCCTGGCTGGAGGCCTCCGTGTCCTGCCACACCCCTCACAGGAAAAGTGCCAATCAGGAGTCCTCCAATGAGGTTAGCATGGCTGCAGGGGAAGAAGCCAGTCAGAGAGGCTGCAGGGAGCATCCAATCAGGGCCCAGGAGTACCATATAAAAGGAGCTACAAGATAGTCAGTTCCTTGCTGGAACTAGAGGAGTACAATGGAGCTCCTGCCTGACTAAAGGGAATTGCAGCACCATGGACAGCTCAGTGCTGGCAGGGATCAGAGAGTGAGGAAGAGCTCCTGACTGGCTACAGAGCCTGAACTTAGATGAGCCTTGAGGTAAGGAGAAAGCTTTGGAAAAGGCTGTGGCTATGGAGAAGTGGCCCAGGGAACTGAAAGCAATGTAGTTAAAGGGACATGGTGGCACCTGGCTGCTATTCTTAGGGTTTCTGGGCTGGGACTGAGAGTAGTGGGTGGGCCTGGTGTTCTCCTCTCCCCCCGTAGGCCACTGTGGAGCTGACCTACAATCCGATAGTGATAAACCCCCAGAAGGGGAACTCAACTACTTAGTGGCCCAGCTAGAGAGCTAGGACCAGAATAGACCTAGAGGGTGAAACTATTGCCTCCAGGGAGGAATCCCTGGGGGTGTGGCCTGATACCAGGATTGCAACTATTTAAAGACTGCAGACACACTCAGCCAGAAAAGTGCTTGCGAGAGGTGGGAGCCGCACTGTTACATTAAACCTAGATAGAACAGAAGCTAGTTCTGCCATACCTGGTAAGCGGCCCTGCTACATTAGTCATATGGGATTTTATGCCATGCCTTAGGGGACAGCATGATTAAAAATGAGCAAAATTAATCACTATTGTTAACTATACCTATTTAACTGTTAAGAAAAATAATCAAAGCACAAACAACAGTTATTTCAGATACAATCTCTTCTGCAAGTCTCTTTGTGGAGAGCTTCCACCAGAGATTGTATCAGTGTGGTAGAGACCAAGGTATCATCTTGCCAAAATTAGTAGTGATTTCTGTCTTAGTGTATCTGTCACAGAGTAGCTGTTCCCAGTGCCCCTGGATCAGAGCAGGGAAGTCCAATCCAGCCAATTAAAGGGCTGCTGGTGGGCAGGAAGATGGTGCTTGATTGGGACAGACTGCCTGGGGAGGGAAAGCCACAGTGGAGTGGAGATAATGCTGATGTTAGGTCCCCTGGAGCAGGAGGCCAAAGGCTTTGGGAGAAACCCTGAGACTTCTGTCCCAGAGCAGGGTTAGCACCCGCAAGAATTGGAAAGCTGACAGAGGCCTCTGAGGGTACATCTACAGAGGGATGAAAGATCTGCAGCAAGGTCACGGCTGGCCCAGGTCAGCTGACTATGACTCAGACTGCAGGACTAGAAATTGCTATTGTAGATGGTTGAGCTCATGCTGACGCCCAAGCTCTGGTACCGTCCATCCTCCCAGGGTGCCAGAGCTCAGGTCTAAACAGCAGTTCTTCAGCCAAAACCCAAGATCCATGAGCCCAAGTCAGCTGTTTGTTTACTTGCTTTTATTCAGAAAATAAACCTGCTTTTAAACGATTGGGTGTGGCAACACATATCTTGGAGCTGGGGAGGAATTTGGAGGAATTTATAACCGCCTCTTCTGGGAGGAAGAAACACAGTTCTTTCAGACCTGGCTGGATTCAGTATTAGTTGTTATCCTTTCATTGGCTTAGTACCTTTGTGGGTTTGTCTTGTGAGCAGGTCACGAATAGGTTATTAGCTTCTACGTATATAGTAGAGTTGTACATTTTGTTCACTTTGATGATTATACTGCCTGCAACTTTGTATGGGGAAATTCTCAGAACATCTTTGAAAATTAGAGTTGAACTTTTTCTGTTATTCAGTTAAAGTTAAAGTTAGATATCTCTCTAATTTCATCAGGGCATAATAAGAGTTGGAATTCTGTTTCACATGAGTCCAAACACCTTTACTTTTTACAGAAAAAGATTTTCAGTTCTCAATGGACTTTTTAGACTTACATCTTAGAGTGTCTAAATTTAAATAGCAATTAGAGAAGGTAATGTCTCTTCTTAATAATCTTTGGAGAGATGGCTCTTGTCTTTCTGAGTTGGATAAGGAAGTTGCTTGAGCTTTGCCAGATAAGTAATTAATCCCACAATTAATAGTAATATTTATATATTCAGATGGCTTCTTATATTAGTAACCAGTCTAACAAGGTCATTGGATTCCATGTTGGTACATGAAACATTTTATGATTTACATAGCAATGATAATAGGAAATTCTTGCATTAGCAGCTTTACATTTTGGTAATATAGTTCCAAATATACATCTCACGAAAAGCTGGTACCATCCTCAAGCATTTAAGGAATAAACAGGAAACATGAGTTAGATAGAAGTAACCAACATGTTCTATAAAACATTTTCCAGCCCTTCATGCTTTTCTTGAAGTGTGAAGGCTTTAGAGTACTTGTAGAGGATAATACTTTCAATAAGAAACTTGTAGGAATATAACTGAGGAGAGGAGGGGAGGGAGAAAAGCCTACTTTTGTGATTGTTTTATACCTCTGATAACACATGCCTACATTCTTCTTTGCTCCTAAACAGTTTGCCCTTTTAACATCAGGACTCTTTCTAGAGTATAAATATCTTACAAAGTCCCCATCCCAATTTAGGTAAGATCATATTGATACCAACTGGTATCTTATATAAAATATGTGTACTGTTCTTTGATAAAACCTCCTTGTGATTTGTTTGCTTTTTGGCCAAAATGGTATTTGAATTTATGATCTGCCATTTGCTGTATGTTTACAACTTACAACTAATGACTTCTATTAAATATTTTATACAAGACATGATAACCAATGCTTATATATTTTCAAAACATAGCATAAAAGAAAATGGTATAGAAAGTTCAATCAAGATAGAAGTTTATAAAATCTTAATTTTAGAGTTTGTACAAACACACTTGAATGTTTTCTCCTTTGACATGAGGCTTGTCTCTGAGTGACAGAAAGCAGAAACATGGAATATCTGTAATTAGCTTGCATATCTCAGTTAATAAAATAACCAGCCAGAACCATAAACATATGTTGTTATATTCTCCAGGCATTGTGGTATAAAATAGAGTATCTCTTAAATTCTGTAAAGGTGCAGGCAAGCTTGTAATGACCTAACATTATAAGAGCAAATTATAATCTTATTAATAACCATTTTGCATAAACATTGATGTTTCCTCCCTACAGCTGTATTGTCCATAGTAAAATAATGCCAATCCAGATCTTGCTATTTCAAAAATTCTTTTTGATAAAAGACTCATAGAATGTCAAATCTAGTTTTTTATGAGATAATGCCTTTTTAAAATATTATCTTGTTACAAATTATACCAAAACTAATCTCCAGGCCTCCACTGGATTTTTTGCAAATTATTATTATTTGTATTATCCTAGTCCCTAGCAGCCTCAGTTATAGACTAGAGCCCCATTTCATGGCCACTGGAGATAGGCCTATTTGGGAATCATATGACTGAGTTATCCTACTTTGTATTTTTGGAGAGTCTAGTCATGCTAAAGCTTTTGGAAAACCACTTGTATGATCCTTGCTATCTTTGTGTGCTTGGACGGGGAAGTGAGTCCAGATGCTCTGCACTGAAGTATGTAGAGCAATACCATTAGGCCCCTGAGATGACTCAAAATATATTTAGCTTGTGATCCACTATGACCCCCTAGAATCCTTTGGATGCTGCTTAAACAAGACATCAGGAAGCTGGAGGTTTTCCATATGCATTGCCTATGGTGACTGTTGGGCATAAGAAAGTTTTATTTTTACCAGTAATAAGGAAAACTGGCCTCGAGAGGATTGAAGTCCTCATTGGTCACTGCCAACTAGCACTTCTTGGTCCTATAGCCTGCCTTGGAGATAAAGTCCCCCCCCCCCACTTCGAGCACTGAAGATCAGACTTAAGGTAAGGAGGGGTTATTGCCTGGTGATAGCCACACAGCACCCATGATTAACTTGGCTGAACCAGATCAGTAATAACACTGTAAAGCTCTTAGGTGTCTGGAATAAAGCCATACAGCATGACCATGGGTATTCAGCATCACGGACCCTCACAATCTAAGTGTGGTGTTTGTTTCCTCACAGTTTTCAGTTCTAATCAGTCATCACCATCTACCAGTATTAAATATAATAAAATATGAAGAATAGAAAGGCAAAAATCATGGCTATAGAGACATATGCAGTGCACACTAGCTTTTTTTGTTAAATTAGGGATTGAGGAAATTTGTAGCAGTGTTTTGTCAATTGGGAAAGAGTGTGCTCTTGTCCTTTTAAAAACCAAATGCTGCCTAAGTGCATTGTTTTCCTTAGTGCTAAAGCAGCGATGCTTTCAGAATTATACATCTGTTCTGTCCTCAGCTCCAAGGTCACTTCCTGGAATACCTTTGAATTTTCATCAGTTTTGACCATCTGGATTAGATGAGCAAGGTGGTGTCAGTAAAGTCCTTTGTGAACAACTATCCATATGACAAAGGAATGAATGCCTTTAACAATGTTGAAAAGCAAAAGCAAATGCTCAGGACTGAATCTTGATTTTAGCTTGATTTTTGAACTTGATAGTCTCTGGTTTTGTGTTGTTAGTTTGAGTGGATTTTTTTACTTGCCTGGGGTAACATAGATTCTTAGATCTCTTAGGGCCCAATCTTGCCAATCCTTTCTCATGTGAGTAATCCCATGAAAAAGGCTATTTTTGGAAACAACGTTTCATTAGATCATTCCTTAGAAAGCAGAAAGATATGATATCTATGTATTTTAATCATAGCAGTTTATTCATTCTGAAAATGAGATAGAGAGAGAACACAAGCAGGTTCATCAGTGTGATTACTCTAAAATAGCAACTTGTGTTTGCATTTTGACTTTCCATTGTGGGTAATCCATCCTGCAGCTGGGAGTGTGCTTCCCACGACAAGTAGACCGGCATATACTAGCTCTGCTCAAACCAGCATGCTAAAAGTAGCCAGGCGTGGCACGGTGTAGGGATCTGGGTGGGTTTGTTTCAGGCAGCAAGCTGCCACCTGTGTTACCTCAGCTACACCTCTATTTTTAGTGCAGTAGCTGGAGCTGAGCTTAGGCATATGCCTGTGCTGGGATGCATGCTCCCAGCTTCTGTATAGACATACCCTGTGTGGATCCTGACTGTGCAGGCATAAGCATAATATCAAAACACAGTGATTTATTGTGAGCCCAGAACCTGTGTCCTAGAGAGTCAGAAAGTAAACACAAGCTTCTCAACTGGTGTGGTTGCCAGCTTTGGGGCATCAGTCTGTGGCTTATCTTGTTCGAACAATTTCAGAATTGGATTATATTCAGGAATAAGGGAGAAGCAAATAACTTTTTTTTTCTGATGCGTCAATGTATTTCTCCTTCATAAAGTTAAAATGATCAGTGGCCCTTTGAATATTAAAGTGCATTAATACACTGCGTGGAAACTCATTCTGTCACACAAAGCCTGATTCTGCCCCCTTTACTCAGGTTGGGTAATATCTCGCCATGCAATCAGACCTGTTAACCCCAGAGGAAGCCTAGTAGGGTACTTCTCAATTTGAATAGGGAGGCAGAATCGAGCCCTTTACAAACTCTTAATGGGTTTCTACCATGTAATCTCACAATCTTCTCTTTAGTTAATTTTCCCCGATCCCCGGTAACCTGCTTCAGTGTTGAACTTAGTTTACTTTCTCACAGGAGTGAAGACATTACTTTGAGTTTGTCCTTTCCGCTATGGAGTCTACTGCACAACTTCATCACCTAGTGTCAATCAGGAAAACAGTAGTTCATTGGTCATGTTAATAACAAGACTTCTCTTTATGACACTATGTATCTTACTGATGGACCTAAAGTGGTGCAGTTGATCAAAATCACAGATGGATTCTGGGGAGTTCAGATTAGGAGCTGAACGTAAATCAGAACTTCAAAACTCAGACCCTCTTTAATAAGTAGAATACTGAATTATCTGACCTTTTACACAGAAGAAAGGATAGAATGTCGATACCTGTAGAATAATAATAATAAATAACCTTTTTTGATAAAGAATGGATAACTTTTGACATAACTCCTCCTCTGGTGGTGCCAGAATAGATTAAACTGCTTGTTTAATCCTCTGGGATCCTTGAACTTTATTTCATTACAGAGTATAATATCTCATAATGGAAAACAGGTAATGGTATACCAATAGCAAGAAAGCAGATATTTGTTATGGAAATAAAATTCAATTTTAATTAATCTTTACAAAGTAATTCAATTGAGTCTTCACAGGGATATAGTTCTGCTTTTCCCCACAGTTTTCTGCACCGTTTCTGCATATTTAAAATCTATAATTCAGTAGTTAGAGAGTACATGTAAACACAAAGCGAGACACGCATGTTAGACCACATCTTGGAAGATTTGCTTATGTGTCAGGGCAGGAATTTTTTTTTCATACACTGAATTGCTGCTGTTTGGGGGCATTAAGAGAGTCCTAATGATTTTTCCCAATGTTTGTAAATATTGATTTGATTTGCCATTTAGTCATTTTGGGGTGGGAGTAGAGCTTTCCTCCTCTGATTTTAATTTAAATGCAACATGAGAGCCACAGCTTTCTTTGTTATCTCTTCTGCCTCCGTTTAGCAGTGCAAAAAAGAATTATGTGTCAGCTTTGTGTGGGTCTGTGGTATATGTGTGTGTAGTCCCTGTTTATTTCTACAACCTATTGAGCTTGATGTAGTAATTCATGAAACGGGTGACAGCCAGTTTAGAAATGATCCTCTATAAAACAGAGAGAAAATACACGGAATATATAAACTTGTAGTACTATCTACTTTTTAGCCAGCTTTTTTTGAAATTACTATTTTCAACATTTATATTTTGATCAGCCTTATGGTTGCAGATCTCCACCCACTGATCCAGGTCAGAGGTGATATGGACCACCTGTAATGCAAGCTAGCCAATATGCATTGCTCTTGTTGGAGACTAAAACAAATATGAATTCATTTTATCTCTTTGCATTGGTCTGATTTTTCCAAACATGTTGCTTTTAATTAAAATGCTCCATTTACAACTGACTTTCTCTTGATTTATGATAGAGGAAAGTGCTTCACTGATCTGCACCCCATGGAACTGTCTGCACTTCATTGAAGATACTTGGTGTAAGTTAGGGAAGAACTGAGCTCACTGTAGGTGTGAAATGCATGAAAATCATGTAAAATCAAAGTAGGTCATGCTTATTGACTCCCACTTTATGTGTAAGTAACCAATGGATTATTCTCAAACTGAGGATTGAGCAGCTCAGTGTGTGAAGAAAGGCAGAGTCTGTTCCATAAAGTAAAGTGTGGGTATCAATAGGAAACAGAGAACACTGCTCTTTAACTGTAGTGTGGTTTACAATACAAAATGAATTCATATTTGTTTTAGTCTCTAACAAGAGCAATGCATATTGTCTAGCATGCATTACAGGTGGTCCATATCACCTCTGACCTGGATCAGTGGGTAGAGATCAATCTCTCGGGAGTCAATTTATCATGTCTAGTCTAGACGTGATAAATCGATCCCTGAGTGCTCTCCTCATTGACTCAGAAACTCCACCTCTGTGAAAGGTGGAAGCTGAGTCAACGGGAGAGTGGCAGTGGTCAACTCGCCACCGTGAAGACGCTGAGGTAAGTTGACCTAAGATGCATCTACTTCAGCTACGCTATTCCCGTAGCTGAAGTTGCGTATCTTAGGTCGATACCCTCTCCCCCAGTGTAGACCTGAGCAAAGAAAGAGGAAATACAGATGCAATAGAGACACCTTTGCAAAATAAAGGTCTGATCCTAAAAGGCTGTAAATGGAGCATTTTAATAAAAGCAGTAGCTATGGAAGAATCAGACCAATATTTGAAATGAGAGGAAGCTGTGTGCGACTGTGGGATCAGGTATTAAGTGCATGGATTTCTTTTCAGTTTAATTCTCCTTTGTTTTATTTTTTAATTGTTTCCATTACATAAGACTTTATGGATTCTGGGAAACAGAAGGAATGTTGGGCAGAGGGAGGAGAGAGAACCAATATTTTGTATTTCTTATGGGTATATAGTACTTCTGGTAGGGAGGACAGATTGTCTTCAGATATGGGCTTCCCATCACTGCTGTGAGTAGTACATCAAGATGACAAGCTTTCATGGGACAAGGACAGGAGATAGAAGAGAAGAGTCAGAAGAGAGAGGGGGAAAAGGCATAGAGAGAAGACAGAGGAGAGCAGAAAAGAAATGAAACAGACAAAGGGGAGAAGAAAAAGGGAAGTATGGAGTAATTCAGAAGGAGAAGGAAAAATTCTTTGTAAGGCAGTAGTGTTAGTAACACCCAAGGTGGTGCCACTATATTTAGGCATTGAAACAAACAGGGGAGTTCATTAGCTGAGGGCTGTGACAGATAGAAATGTAATGCTATACCACTAGAACTCCCACTTTTTCAAGGACTACGTAAAAAAAAACATGACTACCTAGTATGTATAGGCTATTCTTCTGACATGCTGTAAAAACTTGCTCTTCATTAAATGAAGGAAGAAAGTGAATCTGAGATAACAAAGTGTCTTCTCCTCAGCATTCCAAGCAAAGAAGTCACACTAAAACAGAAGAGTGCCTATATCAGAAACGTGACAATAGTTGCCATTGTATCAGTGGGTGATTCTAGGCCTTGGTGGCATAACAGATGGGCAACAACACAAAAATAAGTGACTTCAGTTTGATACAGACATAATTATTATGACTTCTCTTTTAGACACTGGATCACTTCAAGAAGTAATACGCAGGCTTTGGGGACTTTATCCCATATATTTTTCTAATGCTACTGACTAGTTCAGAGTTGAATTCGGATGAGTATCTAGAGTTTCAGGATTTATGTGAACTATTTGCTAGAGCAGACATTATCTGAGTTTTTCTGAACTTCAGAAGAAGGTTGGTTAGCGTTCCAAACAATGGATAACCTCTGGCAGCCATTCTAGAGTTGTCAATCAGGGATCAAGGCCCTTTATGCAAGATGCTATACTGACATGGAGGACAGATGCTCCCAGAACTTAGTCATGTTTATGAGAAGATGTACCAGATGGATGAAACAAACAGATGGTTGTGGGTTGGGGGAAAGGATGAGGGAACAGCAATTACAGAGTATGGTCAGAAATTGCCTTGCTCAGTCTATTTTTCCTTTCAGGTATCCCTTTTTTTATTCACTCACACTTTCATTTTTGTTGACTTTTATTCCACTATTCAAGCTCTAGTTCCTAGATTAATATCATGTGTAATCCATGACTGTCACATTTTCTTCTGCCAGTATTGAAAGTGAAAAATAGGCCTGCAGTGAAAAGTAGGCCTGCAGCGTATCCGGCAGCACAAGGCACTGTAGTACAAAGAGACATCTCCAGACACTCGCCCTTCATCAGTAGCAGGAATAAAAGGAGCAACAGCTGAGGATGAGCAATTGAAAAGAAAGGCGAGCAGCATCTGGAGAAGAAATGCATCATTGTTCTGTAATAAAAATAGACATCACATATTGACATTGAAAGTATGCTGAATACTAGTGAAGACACAGACAGTAGCAGAGTATTAAAGAGTAATGCTTTAAAGTACAAAACCCTGCACAACCCTTAATTTTCCCATGGTGAGGTGTGGAATTCTTGTCTCCATTTCATTATGGGGAAACTGAGGAGTAGAGAATTGTAACTTCCCCACAGTCACAGAGAGTCAGTGGCAAAGCCCAGTTTCAAAGTCAGGAGCTCCTGTCATCCAACCCCTTTTGTGCAATCAGCTAGACAGGTTGCCTCTCATAGGGTCCCATCCAGTACAGTGCTGCATTCCTCCTGCAAGATGGTGAGGTCTTCAATTCCCACCGGCAGTCACAAGAGCTGACAGTGCTCAGCCTCTCACAGGATCAGGCCCCTAATCTCTATAAATATTGGCTTGTAGTTCTTTAAATGCCAGGGGATTTGGAAAGACTTTCTTTATCTGAAAAAGCATTGAGCAAGTATTAACTTTACTGCTCTAGGGGAGACACCCCATTCACTCAGCTGTAACCTGGTTTATTAAGAGGTGGATAAACGTGTTCCTAGGAATGAACACACTCCATCGTATCTGTGAAGTGCTGGAATGGGCAATGTGAAAACCAGACTGATTTTCCTCTACAGTTCCCTAAGATACTTGCAGGATGTATCTATTTTTCCTGATGACACTCCTACATGCTGACTAATACCTGACACTGCTGCATGCAAACAATGTTCTATTCATGCATTCTAGACTCCCACAGTGTCAGCACTCTCTCTCTCTCTTTGCCCGTCACCTCCCAGCCAGGGTATGGGCCACCAACTGGTGTTGGTGTTTCATTAGCAATTGGTTCCCTTACAGGGTGGAGTTGCTAGCCCCACACCCATGTTAAGCCTACAGCACCTGGTATTCCCAGGAGGTCTCCCATCCACGTACTAGCCAGGCCCGACCCTGCTTAGCTTCCGAGATCAGACAGGATTGGGCAAGTGTCAGCACTAGGATATCTAAATTAGCTGCTTTCCATGGAACTGTTCTGAATTCAGAATGCTAGTGAATGGCCTCAGCTAGATTTTAGCCACTCCTCTGCCGCACAGAATATGACTAAGTCATATTAGCCATTCTGTTTCCCAGGCAGTGCTTCCTACCTGTGGTTTGTAGATCCCAGCTCAAACATGCATGGTAAGGGAGCGAAGCAAAGTTACCCATATAGAACTTGTCTACATTAGCAAAAAACAAACATTGAAAAATCCCAGTGTATTATTAATAATACTTTATATAGCACTTATCTGATGACCTCAAAGTGATTTAATTTGACTTTGACTTAACTGAGAGTTTGTTTCCTCCCTGAGGGTTCACCTAAACTAGCTAATTCAAGAAAATACTTCAATTTGCCCTGTCTACTCTAGCATTTTATGGAATGTTAGTTATCACATAAATAGCACCACCTTTTTCCTGATGTACAGATATCCATCCATTACTGTATCCATAGGGTAAGTTAGGGTGCTGCCAAAAGAGCCAATGTTGCTATAGGTAGAGTACTGCAAAAGTTATGTTACAGCCATTGTCCGTGCAGGGAAAATGTCTTCAGCATTTTCTGGATGAAGAATCAAATTAGTTCAGGTGTGGCTAGTGCATTCAGTTGCCTTAATTCATTTGAGAATGCTGGAATCTATAAAATACGAGGATTAAATAAACCCAGGGAAAAGATTTTAAAGTTTACAAAACATACTTAAGCCTGTAAATGAATAGTAAAGAAATCAAAGGAAAATCCACAAAAACCCTGATGAAAATTAAGAACATCTCTAGCATTAAGTAGTAACAGCAATACCTTAAAGAAACCTGTCCTTGTTTCTTGAAGGGGAAGTATTAGCCGTAATTTTATTAGAATTTATACATGACAAAAGAAAGAGAAATGAAAACATCTGAGCATTTCTCTTGTATCCCTGACCTTCTGCTTGTTAAGAAACATTGTCCAGTTATCACGTCTTAAATAGTTTAACTCTTTTCTCATTTATGATTTGAATTCAGTTAGTGAATAGGAGGAGTGAAAGAAACTGCATCAGGCACAAAGGGCCTTTGTATCAAAATGTGGGGCCAAAATTTCCTGTATAATTGTCCATGGACACTTCAGTTGGTTCGCTACCTTAAGATCCCGAGTTATGAAAACATTGCCATGAAGGTGAAGCGTCTCAAATGATCCCACTGAAGTGAATGCACCAAATTCATTCCAGGGGTCCCACTAGCAATGGATTTGCACCAGGGATGAATTGGGCCCAGTGGGTGTAGTGGCAAGGTGGCTCCTCTGCTCCCCCTGGTTCAAGTCCTCTGGGGTGCTGGTGCGGCCCTGGCGTCCTGACCAGATTGCACCAGACCCGGTTTTTCCTGCTGCTCCTTAGCAGCTCGCTCCCTCTCTTTCTCTCTCAGGGTCAGGCTCCTGCAGGCTAGGGAAGCTAGGTTCCCCCTGGAAGGGACCCTTAGTTCTCTCCTCCTGCTTGCCAGCAGCCTCTCCGTCCCTGCTTCTTCCAACTCGCTCCTCACACTCCTCTGCTTCCACCAAACTCACTCCTCTAACACCTACAGCCTCCAAACCCACTCCTCAACTCCCACAAGCCTCTCTGGGGAGGAGTCCCTTTTCAAGGGCTCTGGCAGCCTCCTTAATTGGCCTCAGCTGGCCCTGCTTCTGGCTGTGGCAGCCCTGCTCAGCTGGACCCAGTTCCCTTGTGGTAACCCTTCTAATTACAGGCCTTACTGGCAGCTGTCTGCCCTGGGTCTGCCACAGTGTGGACCGAAATCTAGTGCCACTGGAGTTTTGCAATTGATTTTGATAAGAGCAGACTTGGATCCAAAGATATCTACATCACTTCACATTAGTAAAGTGGGTCTGAAATGGTGAAATAGTGTCTGGTCTTTCATTGTTGCATAATAATGAGTTGATTATTTGTTCCACCTGGCAAGTACTTGGCTTAAAATTGAACGTGACTTATTTGCTGTTGTGAGTGCAGCTAGCTGGTCAGAAGCTAAAGCTTTTGCTAGAAAGGATTTTTGCTTTGGACTCCTCTGTGAGTATGTGCAGCCTGTATTGGGGGCTGAGATATTGGCTTGCTGGCTGCTTCAGGAGCTCCTCTCTCCCTTCCACAGACTTTGCCTGGGGATTCATAACTATTTTGTCTGCCTGTGTTTCTTGGAGGAGTATGAACTGCCAGGCTTGTGCCTTGTCAGCCCAGACTGTGAACTGTGACAATTAAACCAAATTCTCTATTTGTGTAACTACCTCAATCCCTCCATCTACCTTAGGGTTCACTGACATGTGAACATCCCACGCGGACTCTCTGAGAGGATGAGCAATCTCGTAATGCACTTCCCATTAACAGTCCTACTTCAAGGATGTGCTGGGTGGATAGATGAGAGGTGTCTAAATGTCACAGGTAGAGTAAGCACGTCAGGTGCAATCATCCACACTGCCATGAGCAGATGCAATGATGGGATCAAAGGTCTCAATCTCAAGCAAATGGAAAAGAACAACAGATAGTGACTAAAATAAAATGTCTTAGCCCCAAGCTAGTGTCTTTGTTACTCTTTTTACTTTCTTCTGTTTTGGTTTGTTTTTTCACTTCCTCCATAGCCTTCTTTCACTCTCTCCTGGCTCATCCAAGGATATTTAATATTCTTATTTAATCTTCGGGGTTTTAAAAATAAGCCATTTAAATCCAAAACTTTGTGTTGTGCCCAGTATTGAACAAAGCCTGACTGATTTCCCTGCTGAAGACATTGCGTTCTCCTCTGCATTGACACATCTCACAGATATCGTGTTCTTTGCTGGAAACTCACAGCTTTGAATTAGTTCTGTTGAAAATTTCTTTAATTTTCGCCTCTTTTGAAACCTTTAGGATTGCCATCTCTCCCAAAAGAACTATTAGCAGGCCCAGAGATGTCATTACACCATGGCATAGCTTCAAGATTGAAAACTCTTTAGGGCACAACTCAGTCATTCGATCCTTTCGTAAAAGTATCTAGCTCGAGTATATCTGAAAGCTATTCCCATGCCAACTGGTCCTACCCTTCAGCCATTTTGTTGTAAAGCTGTTCCAAAAATGAGAGCAAGGAATGGGGAAAGTATCATTTTCCACTCTCTTCACTCTCCAAAGCTGAATGATTTTTTTCTCAAAATGTCAACAAATAAATAACATTTAAAAATCATCACCTTGAGGTGGAAACTAAGCCTTGAATATTTCAGGCGGTATGGGGACTATTTCAGCTAAATCTCAGCTAAAAAGAAGGATTCAGAATAGAGGCAATTGATTGTAACACTGGTTCTTGCTCCAGCTATATTGTTTGTGACTGCTGAAACTGGTACCTGAACAGAACAAAAATGTTGGGATAAATGGACATCATTGGGGATCAGGAAAGGAGAAACTGCCTGAAGTTGTGTATCACTGTCCTGAGTAGAACCAAGCCTGTGGAGTCTACAGACTTCATGCAAAATGGAGTCTTCCAGTGCTGGTTGTACTGAATGCTCTTCAGACAACAGGTTTTTCTCTCACAAATGAGAGAAATGCAAATGTGGCAAAGGTACAATTGGTGTTTCTACACAAGAGGACAACTGCTGCTGCTGGAATTGCAGGAGCCAAATCTTTGTGATGAAACAATAATTGCTTGCACAAACCCAGGGAAGAAGGTGATCTGGAAACACATACCTGCATTATACTGTATTTCAAAATGATAAAAGGCTTTTGAAGCTGTCAAGAATAAGGTTTTGTCCATCTCTCATCTTTCAACAGTGCAGGCAGGCAAAATGAGTGATGGCCAATGAGACAGGCACTTCAAGTGGAGAGAGTGGAAAAGACATTGCTAATATTTTGTAATTGCTGTATGTAGTGCCACCAACATGCTGAATTTAGTTTACAGAACTCATTCTTTAAAAATGTATTTATTTAGGAGCTATGAAGAGGTTTACAATTCCTTGTCATGTAAACATCAGAATCAAAACAGTCATTACAACAGTGAGCTTTTGTTTAAGGAGACTTTATACAGTAAAATAGTAATCTGATTTCCCTATTTACCATACTATAAAGTAAGCACCAGCACAACACCCATAACGTGGTGTTTCTCGTGATTTTATTAAAGTGAGTGAATTCTCTGATTACACATAGGCAAACCTGGTCTGTTAACTATGAAAATATTAATATTCAGAAAAATTGGGCAGGTGTGCTCATTTTTTTGCAGTTGAATGTCCTTTGATTATTGAGTAAAAGGGAACCAAATATCTAAGTGGCTATTTGTCCCCTGTCCATTTTTCAGGGTATGTATTTGATCTGTTAATTTTTTCATAACAGCCACCTCTCAAATGCTTTAACCATTCCTCAAAGGTTGGACTATTGTTTTTCCAATAGGAGACTGTCAGACACCGAGTAGCTACTAGCAGATGCGGGATTAATTCTTCATTTCCTTTTGTATCACCATTTCACCCAAGAAGCCCCAGGAGGATGGCCAAATAATTGTTTCCAACAGGCTGTGATATTTCGTTTTGGATTAATCACATTGCACTACTTTCTAATGATTGGACATGTCCACCTTCTATGCATAAAATCCCTTTCACAACAATTTCTCCATTTATCCCCATTCAGTCTCTCTCTATTTTTTTAACCTGACTGGTGTGAGGTATCCAATGAAACAGTATCTATCTAAAAAAAATTTCTTTCATTGTGCTAAAGATTGAGGTTGCTGATCACCTTTTCTAGATCAAAACCCATTCCTCTAGGGTAATTGTGTATATCCAGGTTTTTTTCCCATCACGTTATAGATGGGTGTATTGTTATGAAAGTTGTCTGTAAAGTCTGATATAAATGATTGTGTGTGTTTCCTAACTGACCAGATGCAAATGCGTCTATTAAAGTTAGCTTTCTGTATAAAACATTTTTTCTGGAAAGCTGAGATACATAACACCTAACTTGAAACTACTGGGAGAGTTAGTCAGATAAAGTTAGTTTTGATCCCTAAATAAGTTAGAAAAGTTTCCTTCTTGAATAGATGACCCACCATGGCTCTCCCAAACTTTAAAAAATGCTTTCTGGTTCGTAATTTGGGTTGAGGTCTGGATTATTTGCAATGGGTGTCAATGCTAAGAGAAATTTTTCTAAAAAGAACTTTCAAAATTGAATACAAACATAAATCAGGGCAACTTCCTGTAATCTCCCCATTTTACAGATGGAGAAACTGAGGCACAGAAAACACAAGTGACTTGGAGTGTCACTATCAGAGCTGGGAAGAAATTCCAGGAGCAGAGGTTCACAGTCCCTTGCAATATCTAGTGGACATCTCCCTTGTGCAGGCCTGTGTGTCTGATACCTTTTGGAATTAGGTGGTGTTTTCAGTGTGGCATGTCAATAATTGTGTTGAGTATATCTGGAATGCTAAACACTTATTCTGAGTTGTAAGTAAGACTATAGCCTTTTGACTCGGTGCCAATAATTATGTGTTATTGGGAGGGAGGTATAGCGAGAGAATTAATGGTAATTGTTGACAATGAGATTTGCCTGAATTTTAAAGCTGTTATTAAATTGTTTCGCCCTTTCTTTGCTGGTATCTAATTTTTGCTCACTATATTTCCAATATATTTTACTAAGATATGGTACATGTGAAGTTTAAATTGGTATATGTCAAAAATAACAATTTCCCTTGCATTCCATTTCTGCTTGAAAACACTTGACTTAAATACAACTGCTCGAGTTTCGGCATGTTTAAATGTACCTTCTCCAATGAAGAAAAATGGCACAGCCAATGAAAAGAGGTAAATACATTTGAGAAATAATCCCTGCAGCGGATCATATTGTTTGGTAAACTTTTGCAGAAGTCTCCTGATATTATATTGCATTAACAAAGTATACATGCAAATATACAGTATTAATATTTATTACTGTATTGAAGAAAGTTATGGCTATAGTTACCGAGGTTGCTTGTGTGTACCCCGAATGACAGTTACCAATATTCCCCAGTAAGAAACAGTTCAGGCTAAACTAATTGAAAATCATTCAGATAATGATCTCTATCGCTTGCTTGCTCTCAACTTTTCTGTACCTCGTATCTCAGCAAAAATTAAATGGTTCCTTGGGAAGCAGAATTCCAGCCCCCACCCACTCTTAAAGTACATAGTGGAGAGTAACAGCTCTGTGGAGTAACAGATAAGTTGTAAGCCTGATCAGAATGGATCAATACACCAGATGGGTCAGCAATACAAAGACTTCCCATGAAACTGAATGACACTTATGCACTGGTGTAATTTTTATTTGTCAGATGGCTTCACTGAAGTCAATCTAGTCAGTGTAAGAATTTGGCCCCTAGGTTTTCTTATATGATTGAACTGAAGGTGTATGTCTGTAATAGCTGATTGATTTAAATCGGATCCCTTTCAAGAGATCAAGGCATGGGGGAGGGGGAGAGGTGACTGTTTTCATCTTTGTTTAGTTTTTAATAACTCTGAGTTTAGAACCTGCACTTCTTATTGAAGCAGCTGACAAAGGACCTACTGCAAAATCCACTTTTATTGAAGCTGAAAAGGTCAGTTTTGTTGAGCGTTTCCATGGTGAAAATAATAAATTGAACATATTCCGACTTCTCATGTTATTCAGATCTGCCAGTTGGGCTGACCAATGGAAAGATTTTTCTGTTGGTTATTTTAGTGCTTTCTTGTTGTCAAGCTTTCTCTTGGATTTTCTGTTATCAAAGACCAATTATCCTGTTCATTAAGCAGGGTTATTTAGTCCTATTATTACCACAGTATTGCCTAATGATGAGATGTTATCACCAGCACTGAGGAGCATTTAAAATGGGTTGTGGAGAGGCAGAATCAAAGTAGATATGTTCCTATTTTCTCACCAAGGACCTGGTCCTACTCCCAATGCACTCAGTTGAAAGACTCCCAGTGACTCAGATTCACTACACAGGTAAGCAAAGGATTCACAGTTTGCCCCTACATTATTATTACCTGGGCTAGTTTAAGACCTGAGCCATCACTCACTGAAGTCAATGGGAGCTTTGCATTAAGTTCAGTAGGAGTTGGATGAGGCACTTAGTGGGATTCTTCAGGTGAGTAATTGTTTTGCCATGTATATAAGAGCTTTGTGATTTTCCCCGTAATCTTTTACCATTTGAGTACTATTTGTGGGTA
The DNA here is from genome assembly GCA_032164245.1 of Sternotherus odoratus. NCBI lineage: Eukaryota > Metazoa > Chordata > Testudines > Kinosternidae > Sternotherus > Sternotherus odoratus. The sequence goes on from JAVMKO010000014.1 coordinate 15,835,426, forward strand.
CCAGTAAGTAAACAGCAGAGATCTTAGCATTCTATTATCTGTGTACTGCACCTTTAAATGTGAGGAGTCTTTCTCCTTGCCTGCCAGTATAAAATGACTATCTGTGCCCCGAACTTACAGAAAATTACTGCCTGTGCCCCAACAAGGAAGGAGAGAGCAGGGATGAATGGTGACTTGGAGGGCTGCCTCCAGGGACCACTTGTAAGAAAGTTTCAGGACCACCAATCCAGACCAGAGATTACCTTATGAACCTAGCAAAGTAGACAATCACTGCTTGCTATAGCAGACAAAAACCACTTCTAACGCTGAGTTCAAATCCAGGAAAGAGGTTTATACCCAAGCCATCATCTCGAATGGAACAGGCCAATGAGTTGGCTGAATGTACACACACCAAAAGTTGTATGTAAATACAGTAAAACCTCCATTTAACGGACTAATTTGGGCGCGGGGGTGTCCGTTAAATGAAAAAGTCCGGTATTTAATAATAAAAAAAACCCCGAGCTGTCGGAGCATCAGCCCGACCGCCACAGGGTCGGGGCGGCAGCTCTGCAGCCCGCCTGTTGGCGGGACCCGGGCGGCAGCCGGGAGCTTTCAACCAGCCCGCCCGGGTCCCGGCTGCTGGGACCCGGGCGGCAGCTGGGACCCGGCAGCCAGCCCGCCCGGGTCCCGGCTGATGGAAGCCAGCAGCCAGCCCACGACAAATGGATTTTGGATGCATCAGACTTGCTTAGAAATTTTGTCCATTGCATCCAAAGTCCATTAAATCGAAGTCCGTTAAATCGAGGGTTTACTGTAAAGGCAAAGTTTAAGTCTCCACTGATTGGAAGGCATGAGATGCACAGTCCCAGGGATGTAGGTTCCACGAGCACCAAGAGAAGGAGACGGGTGGTGGTGACTGGGGGACTGAGCCATCTATCTGCCGCCCCGACCAGGGAAACCGAGAGGTCTGCTGCTTGCCAGGAGCTAGGATTCACAATGTGACGGACAGACTGCCGAGACTCATCAAGCCCTCTGATCGCTACCCCTTCCTGCTTCTCCACGTGGGCACCAATGATACTGCCAAGAATGACTTTGAGCGGATCACTGCAGACTACGTGGATCTAGGAAGAAGGATAAAGGAGTTTGAGGCGCAAGTAGTGTTCTTGTCCATCCTCCCTGTGGAAGGAAAAGGCCCAGGTAGGGACCGTCGTATCCTAGAAGTCAACGAATGGCTACGCAGGTGGTGTCGGAGAGAAGGCTTTGGGTTCTTTGATGGTATTCCAAGAAAGAGGAGTACTAGGCAGAGATGGGATCCACCTAATGAAGAGCGGGAAGAGCATCTTTGCAAGCAGGATAGCTAACCTAGTGAGGAGGGCTTTAAACTAGGTACACCGGGGGAAGGAGACCAAAGCCCTGAGGTAAGTGGGGAAATGGGATTCTGAGACCTAGCACAACCAGGAGGGCGCAAGAAGGGAGGACTCCTGTCTCATACTGAGAAGGTGGGACAATCAGCGAGTTATCTTAAGTGCCTATACGCAAATGCAAGAAGCCTGGGAAGCAAGCAGGGAGAACTGGAAGTTCTGGCACAGTCAAAGAACTATGATGTGATTGGAATAACAGAGACTTGGGATAACTCACATGACTGGAGCACTATCATGGATGGATATAAACTGTTCAGGAAGGACAGGCAGGGCAGAAAGGGTGGGGGAGTTGCATTGTATGTAAGAGAACAGTACAACTGCTCAGAGCTCCGGTATGAAACTGCAGAAAAACTTGAGAGTCTCTGGATTAAGTTTAGAAGTGTGAGCAACAAGCCTGATGTCATGGTGGGAGTCTGCCATAGACCACCAGGCCAGGAGGATGAGATGAATGAGGCTTTCTTCCAGCAACTAAGAGAAGTTACTAGATCACAAGCCGTGGTTCTCATGGGAGATTTCAATCACCCTGATATCTGCTGGGAGAGTAATACAGTGGTGCACAGACAATCCAGGAAGTTTTTTGGAAAGTGTAGGGGACAATTTCTTAGTTCAAGTGCTGCAGGAACCAACTAGGGGCAGAGCTTTTCTTGACCTGCTGCTCACAAACCGTGAAGAAAGTAGGGGATGCAAAAGTGGATGGGAACATGGGAGGCAGTGACCATGAGATGGTCGAGTCAGGATCCTGACACAGTGAGAAAAGGAGAGCAGTAGAATATGGACCCTGGACTTCAGAAAAGCAGACTTTGACTCCCTCAGGGAATTGATGGGCAGGATCCTCTGGGAGATGAACATGAAGGGGAAAGGAGTCCAGGAGCGATGGCTGTATTTTTAAAGAATCCTTATTGAGGTTGCAGGGACAAACCATCCCGATGTGTAGAAAGAATAGTAAATATGGCAGGCAACCAGCTTGGTTGAACAGTGAAATCCTTGCTGATCTTAAATGCAAAAAAGAAGCTTACAAGAAGTGGAAGATTGGGCAAATGACCAGGGAGGAATATAAAAATATTGCTCAGGCATGCAGGAGTGAAATCAGGAAGGCTAAACCACCCTTGGAGTTGCAGCTAGCAAGGGATGTTAAGGGTAACAAGAAGGGTTTCTTTAGGTATGTTAGCAACAAGAAAAAAGTCACGGGAAGTGTGGGCCCCTTACTGAATGAGGGAGGCAATCTAGAGACAGAGGATGTGGAAAAAGCAAATGTACTCAGTGCTTTTTTGGCCTCTGTCTTCACGAACAAGGTCAGCTCCCAGACTACTGCACTGGGCAGCACAGCACAGGGAGGAGGTGACCAGCCGTCTGTGGGAAAAGAAGTGGTTCAGGAATATTTAGAAAAGCTGGATGAGCACAAGTCCATGGGGCCGCATGCGCTGCATCCGAGGGTGCTAAAGGAGTTGGCTGATGTAATTGCAGAGCCATTGGCCATTATCTTTGAAAACTCATGGCGATCAGGGGAGGTCCCGGCTGACTGGGAAAAGGCTAATGTAGTGCCCATCTTTTAAAAAGGGAAGAAGGAGGATCCAGAGAACTACAGGCCAGTCAGCCTTACCTCGGTGCCTGGAAAAATCATGGAGCAGGTCCTCAAGAAATCAATCCTGAAGCACTTAGAGGAGAGGAAAGTGATCAGGAAAAGTCAGCATGGATTCACCAAGGGCAAATCATGCCTGACTAACCTAATTGCCTTCTACGATGAGATAAGTGGCTCTGTGGATGAGGGGAAAGCAGTGGATGTGTTGTTCCTTGACTTTAGCAAAGCTTTTGATACGGTCTCCCACAATATTCTTGCCAGCAAATTAAAGAAGTATGGGCTGGATGAATGGACCATAAGGTGGATAGATAGCTGGCTGGATCGTTGGGCTCATCGGGTAGTGATCAATGGCTCAATGTCTAGTCGGCAGCTGGTATCGAGCGGAGTGCCCCAAGGGCCGGTCCTGGGCTGGTTTTATTCAACATCTTTATCAATGATCTGGAGGATGGTGTGGACTGCACCCTCAGCAAGTTTGCAGACGACACTAAGCTGGGAGGAGTGGTAGATACACTGGAGGGTAGGAATAGGATACAGAGGGACCTAGACAAATTAGAGGATTGGGCCAAAAGAAATTTGATGAGGTTCAACAAGGAGAAGTGAAGAGTCCTGCACTTAGGACGGAAGAATCCCATGCATTGCTACAGACTAGGGACCGAATGGCTAGGCAGCAATTCTGCAGAAAAGGACCTAGGGATTACAGTGGATGAGAAGCTGGATAAGAGTCAACAGTGTGTCCTTGTTGCCAAGAAGGCTAATGGTATTTTGGGCTGTATAAGTAGGGGAATTGCCAGCAGATCGAGGGACGTGATTGTTCCTCTCTATTCGACATTGGTGAGGCCTCACCTGGAGTACTATGTCCAATTCTGGGGCCCACACTACAAAAAGGATGTGGAAAAATTGGAAAGAGTCCAGAGAAGGGCAACAAAAATGATTAGGGACCTGGAATGCATGACTTATGAGGAGAGTCTGAGAGAACTGGGATTGTTTAGTCTACAAAAGAGAAGACTGAGGGGATATTTGATAGCTGCTTTCAACTACCTGAAAGGGGGTTCTAAAGAGGATGGATCTAGACTGTTCTCAGTGGTAGCAGATAACCGAACAAGGAGTAATGGTCTCAAGTTGCGGTTGGGAAGGTTTAGATTGGATATTAGGAAAAGCTTTTTCACTAGGAGGGTGGTGAAGCACTGGAATGGGTTACTTAGGGAGGTGGTAGAATTGCCTTCCTTAGAGGTTTTTAAGGTCAGGCTTGATAAAGCCCTGGCTGGAATGATTTAGTTGGAGATTGGTCCTGCTTTGAGCAGGGGGTTGGACTAGATGACCTCCTAATATTCTATGATTATATGATTATACAATCTGTTTATACCCAAGAAAACCCCCTACTTTTATCAAACTCACTCCTCTCATTCCTTATATAATAATTAATATTTATGACCAAATATGATCTTTTGCATTACATGCTAGATTAATTTATATTACATGTTTGTTTACTTATTTGCAATAACAATTGACAGGGACATTGTGGTCTCTCCTTGTTTATCCTGATTATATCCGGCAGGTAGGGTGACCAGATGTCCCGATTTTAAGGGACAATCCTGATTTTTGGGTCTTATATAGGCTCCTATTACCCCGAACTCACTATCCTGATTTTTCATACATGCTGTCTGGTCACCCTACTGGCATGTTACAGTAACCTCATCCTTGAGCTGTACCCTGATCAGGGTACTCAATAACAGGATATCTAGTAAGCCTGCTTCTACACTCCTTTCAAGAAAGGTAATTTAAAAATCTTATTAACCACATTAAATACTAGGCCAAAGATTATATTGCTTATTCATTTACTTATATATTACTTGCTAATATGTAATGTATATATTCCATTCAATATATGTAGACCCTTGCCATTCTAAATGAGGTAAGTTCACCTAGTCACAGTTTCACTTCCTTGCACCACTTCTTGGGTGGAGCAATTTATCCACCATGCCTTGTCCAGAACTGTTACATCTAAAGGAACAATCTACCTCTACTGTGTTTTTAAACAAGTTGTTTTATATTTCACATACTTTCTCTATTTATTTTCCTCTTTCATTATCACTACATGCCAGAAATGTGAAATGTGAAAATGGGGTCTTCGTTTCTTAAGAGTCTGTCTGCTTCTGCAACTCATTTCATTTTTAATTGGCTCTTCCTTTGCACATTCTTGATATCCTCCTACAGCTCTCTCTTGATTACAATATACTCTGGTGTCTAATACTGGGTTTCTTAGTTTTCTTTATATAAAGTACTATGATTGCAAAAATCTTTACAAGCTCATCAAGGATGCCTGATATAACCTTCCCTTTGCTAACTTGTATACTTTGTAGGGTTGTGTCTTTATTTAAATTATTTAATATATAAAGAAAAAAGTCCCATTGCCAGATAATGGGGAGAAAGCTCTGTTTCACAGTCAGAATATAATCTGGCCCTCTAATTGGTGGCAGTGAAGCCAGAGTGATGATATAAGTGAATATTACCAAATATTATCAAAACCCTGAACAGCTTTTACAGAATTTTAACTAATAGGATTGAAATATTCAAATTAACCACATGGTTAGCTATTATAACATGTCACAATCCCACCTCACATCTCCACTTCATAAATTACATTTAATAAATATCAACAGTGTTTTTTCCCTACATTTCACTACCAGAATCTTGCAAACAGGAGACACACAAGAGAGAGTGTTAGTGAAGTCAATGGGAGTTTCCCTGAATAGTGAGGGAAGATCAGATTCTAAATTTGTGTGGTGTTCACATTTTGGGATAATCTTTGAATATATAAACTAATGTATAGAAAATTGTCTAAGCCTGTTTGCCCTCCACTGCAGGATTCTGGTGACATAATGAACACTTCATTCTTCTCGATAATATGCTGTCATCAAAGCTGCTGTCCATACTGTGCCTGTAGACTACACAAGAGGCAATTGTGAATTATAGACCTATGCTGTAATTCCATCAAGAGGTGGTAACACCATAAGCAGGAGGCTGAACCTTTCAGCATTTTGTATAGTCATCAGGACCTTGAGGCTGAAATTCTGTCATATTAATTAAAAATCTTCCTTTTTAAAATTTATATTCTTGGATCTGTTCCCTTTATGGCATGCTACCCACTCTGTTCTCACTGCTGCTGCCTCCTCTCCAGCTCTCATTGCTGCTCACCCCCGAGTGACCTTCCCTACCTCTCTAGAGGTTTTTCTCTAACCATCATAAGAGTGGTGATTGCAGGGAATTGCTGAATCTCACATTTCACCTGCAAGATGCAACCACATGTGAACTATGGGTATTGGGTTTTTTGTTTTTTGGTGGGGTTTTTTACACATAGGTTGTACTGTGTTTAACATTGTAATCCTTATGGGTTTTTTATCTTTCAGTTCTCCTATATCCATATACCTGACAATTTCCCTGTGTGCGAGGGATATGGCAGAGTATAGTTCAAAAGCAATAACATAATACTCCTTCTCCGTCTACCTCCCCTGACAGCCCAATCTTGCAGTTCATTCTGAGCCCTTCCTCAGTCAAGTTTTGCTTGCGTTTTATGTGCATCTTTAAAAAAAATCTAATCAAATAGCTTTTAGCTATTACTGCTGACTTCAGAGGTATTTTTTCAGTCTACATAGCTGAAAGTGGTTTAATTTTGCATCCAGTGAAATGTGAATTGACAACTGAAGAACTATGACAGCTAGATTTCAAATTTCAAATTACTCACCACCAGTTTGAGTTTATATAAATATGAAAAAACACACACACACACACCTCAGCACAGCTGTGTATTACTCTGGGTAGAATCGTTTTGTTAAAGCAAAAAAAAAATCATTTTTTTTAAACAGAAAAGAATCCACAAGTTGGAAAACATATTATTTTGCCATTTTCCAGTGATATAAGAACCAAGCCAATGTAAATGCAACCAGTTTAAATGAACAGCTAAACTAATTTGAAAAGATCAAATGCAGTTCTAGATCAAGTTAAGATATTCACAGTAAGTAGAGGGTTTACACAAGGTTCCTAAAGAGTATGGAGACCTGTACACAACATAAATGATATGAAGTTAGATTCCTGCTCCCTTCTCCTGCAACATAAGCCCAAATTAAACTGCCAAAATATTACTGTGCTGTATGTTACAATCTGAACAGGAAAGGACATGATCTATAGGGAGCAACTACCTATAGAGAAAAATCTAAAAGTATTGATTATTATTTGCATTATGGTGGCACCTGGATGTCCTATTGTGATTGCATAGTACGAGCACATAGGAAGAGACAGCTTCTGCCCTGATCAACTTACAATAAAATAGACAACACAGAGAAAGGGTAAGAGAAAGAGAGTATTACCAACCCCATTGAATGGATCTTGAAGTGCAAAAGAGAAATATTAAGTGACTTGCTCAAGGTTGTACAGAAAATCTGTGGCAGAGCTGGGAATTGAATGCATGTTTACTGAGTCCTAATGTAGTGCCTTACCTGGAAATTCATCATTCCTCTTACTAATAACATAGTATTTCAAATGAGATATTGTGTGTGTTTTGATTACTTAACAGCATTATCTGCATGAAGGACCCAATCCTGCCAACTACTGATCACCTCCAGTAATGTCAATGAGAGATGATGGTGCTCAGTTCCTACCAGGATTAGGTCCTTAATGCATCTGATGCTATTGATAGATTACCATTTATAGCTCTGTATTTCTTTTTTTTTTTTTTTGTAAGTTCTCCCCCATCCCAACCCACTTCCCCTTCCCTCTCTGAGCAAATTTAATGTACAGCTCCATGTAAATATCAGACGTTAAGTAATTACTGGGTTATTTCAGCTGCAGTGCTAATAATGCATCATATCTGAGAAGCACAGCTTCAAATGTTGGTATGCTGTATTAGCCATTCTAATACCATTCTGACTGGAAAGTGAACTCGCCCCATCACAGCTAAATCACTGAATTATTGCTCACTCACCCCAGGAAACAGAGGGGTGTCCCTGAGGTTAACATGGTTAGTAAAGCAATTTTGAGGAAGCTGGACTTATATCTGTTTACAGCACACCGATGATATTTGAACAGCAGATTTCAATCTCCTGGTCTAGTCTGTAGATTCTTACAGCCCCGTCTTTCTTCTCTAATCACTGCAGATATTCTGTTGGAAGAAGAAATGGTAGTTCTGAGAATTTGGTACATACCAAATTCCTACGGCAAACCCTGTAGGAGGACAGGTATGTCAATGTGGTGCTTTTGAGATGGGAAAATGTGCAGATCCATAGATGGACGACATTACTGCCATTGTTTGGAGTGGTGACAAAGTCTTATAATTATTGCAGAGTGAGTCAGTAAAATTAAGACCCCTGAATTTGTTTGGTTCCCCCAATCCCCTTGCAGAATGCTAACAGCCTGATGGGGATCGTGTGGATAGCCCCGAGGAAGGGACAGGACACCACCCATCTTGCTTGGGAGTGGGGTAGGTCTAGGAGGAATTGTGCTTTTCAGGTTCATGGCATGAAAGGGGTGCACAGCCTGCCCCGCTCCTTTGGAGAGTGTGGGATGGTTCCATAGTTCAACTCCATAGACCAGACAGGAAGGAGAGGGAAGCCGTCGTCCTGTCACTTTCCTATCCCCTTTGGGGTGCTTGGTGCCCTGGGGAAATAGGAGGGGACAAGCACAGGCACTGTTTTACTTCCTGTCCTTAGCCCAGGAGGAGGACAAGGGCTGGGGAACTTTTATGCTTTCTTCCCTATCTTGCTACAGGACCGGGCCCAACCTGGCTCTATGGCTAGCGATGACTTTCAGTGAAAGCCTTGGATCCAAATGCCCAAGTTCCCCCACTCCTGAACTGCTCTGCCATCATAATCTGGCAGCCCTACAATATCTCATGAACACTTGCCATTCAGTAAGATGAAAACGGTGGGATTTTTGAGGCACATAATATATCCATATGCATGTGATTAACACTGACATAAAATGTGTCTCTGTCACCAGCTGAGGAGTTAGTACATTGGCCTGGATCCAGTCATGATGTATACAGTGTATTTCAAGGTGTTAAATATTTTAATAAGTGCCGTAGGCAGATTGTCAGGCCAGGGTGGGGGAAGACTGTGCTGCCTGTGTTTTACCTGTTCAGTGGATAAACGGAGAGTCATTCTTCAGAGCTATCAATCCTGCCCCTTCCACCACTACTAAAGTCACTGAAAAAATTATCAAAAGACACAAAATAAAGGTACAAACACATTTTCCCTTGTCAGAATAGGGAATTCAGGATGATACCGTGTACTGGGAAAGGCCCTTTCTCCAATGTATACACTGTTTCACATACCCAAGAAGAAATAATCTTCTAAATTTCTGCAGCTTATTTGGTAAAATATTAAAATCAACAAGATGAGGTTACTATTTAGCTGCTCTCACAGTGTCGGCAATATATCAGTCTCTGGTCTTTGCAAATTACTATGCTCTATTTTTTTCTTCAATAGAATTTGTTTTGAATAGAAACATAATTTTCAATCAGAAATGGCTCCTTTGTCATTCTTAAAGGCATGCTCAGCATTGTGGAGCCCGTGCTCTCAACGGTTGTCGGAAAAAGGCAAGACTGGCATAGTGAATACAGGTTTGGATGGCAGCTCTAGCAATTTTTTTTCTTGCAGTGATAAATGAGTCTATACTGCTGGATTTTTTTGCTGGCCTTTTTTTGGCATTTGGCTCACAGCTGAGCTAGTTGTCATAGCAGTAATGGGACTGCATGCGATCCTGATAAGGGGTCAGTTTACTGACAGATATCATGCCCTTTCCTTTTTTCCATTGAATGTGAAAAATGTGCTGCTTATTTTTCAGAGAGACCCAAAATTCAGATTCAGATTTCAGTCCCATCAACGTTTGAGGGTTTAGATGTGGGGTTTAGATTTGGCTCATGATACAAACAGAGGGGTGTATCATTAAATGGATCTGGGTTTAAACTCTGAGCCTGTTTTAAAATTTGGGGTTTTGGTTCAAGCTCATATTTCATTTCTATAGATTTGGGGTTTTACTTCTCTAGTAATTCATCTTAAGGTCTGTGGGTTTAAAAAAAAACACAGTAAGACCTTTTTCATATTCAAGTTTGTTTAATCTAGAAACAGCATTAGAAACCATGATCACTGACTTCTCTCTCCCCATATGCTCCCACTTCAGAAACAGTATTTGTATTTAATGTACATAAATTACTAAACTAGACTGAATTTAGATGTGATTTAGAGGGCTTTTTCTTCCACAGTTTTGTCCTGAGTGGAATGGATGGCCCAGAGGATTAGAAGATGAGTGGAATATGGCTTATTATCTCTGTAGGATGAATTTATCCCAGGTTGCTAGTGACCAAGTGTCATGCCCATTTGACTTTTGTGCATGAATTTGGTGGCCATGGTCTGGTTCTTTGTGGACAAGTCAAGATTGGCAGCCTATAGAGAGGCTCACAGAGTGTAAGCTACTTTCTTCTCCTAGGGGTACATCTGCATTTGAGCTGGGAAGTGTGATTCCCAGTTCATCTAGACATATCCACACTACCTTTGCCAGAGGTAGTGCACTAGTGCAACTGTGGTAGCACAGGTGGCAGCTCTGTATGTACCTTCCCAGACTCCTAGATACCTATGCAGGAGATTAGCCCTGAGCAACTCTGGCTACACTGCTATTTTCAGGCTAGCTTGAGTAGAGATAGCACAGACACATTTGTGCCAGCTGGAAACACATTCCAGGTCAAATGTAGACATACCCAGGTCAGGGTAAGGCACATTAGCAGTGTGAGAGGCATAGCTGGGGTTGGGGAAGCCACTGCCTGTGAGCTGCTTGTTTTGAAAACACACAAAAGATTCCACACAGTCATCAAGTCTGTGCTTTTCTTGAGCTTTACAATTTACAATTCAATACATTTTAAAAAGTAGTGTTCAGGATTCTTTCTCTCTTTCTCTCTCTCATATATAATATCTTGAGCACGCTTAGTGGATACAGTTGAAAGTCTTCGTTCTTGAGGAGCTCATTAGTAAATAGTATATTGCTTTGGAAAATGTAAGTTTTCTCCACTGAAAATTTTGACTCTTCATCGAAAGATCAAGAACCACAAACCTGAAAATTTTTAGATGGCACCTGCTGAAAACCTGAACGTTTTCTGGTGAAAAATCAAAACTTCTCAAGGAAAGCAGGTAATTTCACACACTTCATTTGTCAAAACAACAATTAACCCAACAACAATAATCAAGAATAGATGGAAATTTTTGGAGCCGCCCTCATAAATACTAGTATAACATTCACCAGACTCACATTCCAGTAGAATAAAACCCCATTCCTCCAGGAGAGGATGACCCAGCCATCGCTCTTTTAATTCATTGTAACCAAGAGCATCAATTTGTGATGCATTGACTAAACTCTGTAATCAATAGGCTTAGATAGCAATAGTCCTGTGAAAAAGAGAGACCTTGAGCAGATAGACACCCCTCCCCTTGTGGTTTGTAGAAATAATTAAATCCTTATTTATTAGATTACCCTAAAATACCCTGTCAGGGCCCAATCCTATAATCTTCATTTAGACTTTACTGGGAGTTTTAACAAAGAACCTTAAGAACATAAGAACGGCCATATTGGGTCAGACCAAAGGTCCATCTAGCCCAGGATCCTGTCTTCCAGCAGTGGCCAATTCCAGATGCCCCAGAGGGAAAAAAATAGAACAGGTAACCATCAAGTGATCATCCCCTGTCACCCATTCCCAGCTTCTGGCAAACAGAGGCTAGGAACACAATCCCTGCCCATCTCCGCTTATAGAATTGAGCAATTCATTGGTGCACCAATAGTAGGCTGTGAACATTAAAGTGTATTATGGTGCGATAGCTGGTTTGTATATTGCAGGTTTATAAACTCTATTGAGATCAGATGGTGTATTTTTACTACTGAGTGCAATTTCATAAAAATCTATTTAGTATTCTGGCACTTTGTAGATAAAAATCCCCAAATGCTTAAAGGCATATTTTCAGCTTGGTGCATAGGGACTTATAACACATAATAACTAGAGTTGGGTGTGTAACTCACTGCACTGGAAATGTACTCTTTAATATCGTGAGGTTATAATGAAAAGATAATTTCTACATAAGCTTCTGGTTCTCTGCTTCTTTAGATCTCACCTTTATAAATAAGAGAGGGATAACAAAGTTTGTAATGCAGCAGGAAGGGAAACAAATACATTGTTGAGTTAATCAAGGGCTGTTGAAATAGTGTGTGCTCAAGTAAGACTTTTACTGGTTGTCAGCATCACCTATTTGGGAAACAAAATGGTAATTGAATCTAATGGTTTTGCTGAAAGCTGAATGCATTTCAGATGAGTGAGTTAAAACTACGTAGCTGCTCCATAATTAAGATTGACGTTAGCTTCCTGTTATAACTCTAGCTTTCAACACATCCACAACCATCTCTCTCTTTCCCCTCCAAAAAATTTCCAGATCACCTGAAATGTCATAGGCAGCATCTCATCACAAAGTATAATTTTTCTGGAGAATCTGAAAACAAATCCAAAAAGGTGGTTTAAAATGACAGGACCAGATTTTCCAGTCTGACCAAACTGTGCTCAGCAGAAGACCAATGATATCAGGAGCAAAAGGTGACTTTTGACCACCTTAGTGGTCAATTTATTCTCACCTGTTTCAGCACTGGGCCAGTCTCTTGGTGTAGATCAAAACAATCTGAAGACTGCTATAAACTGCACCAGTTGATAGTGGTCCACAGCATAGCTAGCACAAAGAAGCAGTAGGACACCAGAGAATTGGGCCCCAGAGTCTGATGGATAAAAATAAAGATACAGAAAAGGTGTGACATAAAGCAGTGGTGAGGGAAAGAGACAAAATTCTGTGATATCAAAGTTGAGAGATTCTGGATCTGTCTTCAAAATTGTGTTAATTAGAGCTGACTGGAAATTCAAATATACTTTATGGATTTGGACATTGACTGAGACATGGATAATTTAAGATGTGTTGTAGCTTTCTTTGCTAATTTTGACTTTTGACTGCTCCTTATAGTTCAGATAAAAGTGTTGGTGAGCTGCAGTTATTATTTACTATAAATTGAAATAGTCTTAGATTTCCATGAGTGGTTTTTTTTAACTTTTTCTCTTGGTCCTTAAACATTACTAATTATAACTGTAATAATACAGAAACTTCCTAAACACTTAAGATATTTCTGGAGCTAAATATACAAAATATTCACCACCATTACACTAAAATATAAAGAAAATGGAAGGAAAAGCTACCTTTATTTGATCACCATAAAAGCAACAGAGGAAGAATGAAGAACACATTCAATAAGATCTAGGTTTAAAACTAAACTCAGTGTAGGAGTGTTTGGAGAATATAATGCCAACATCAGAAAACTTACAATGCTTATGATAGGATGGAAGGTTTAGATAGAATGGGACAACCCTAGGTATAGAAGATTCAGGGGGATAGAAAAGATGTTACAAGTAGAACAGTGTAAAATGCATGTTTCACTTCACAGGGGCCGGTGCTAACATTTTCTGTGGTGGACTTACACATCACCAGGCTACAGTAGGAATTTCAGGTTTGAACAAACATAAAAACTAAAAAGGAAACTCATTTGATTTTGAGACTGAACTGAATTCCATGTGACTTTAACACATCATTATAGATTGGGTCAGGGTCACTTAGGGTGACCAGATGTCCTGATTTTATAGGGACAGTCCCAGTATTTGAGATTTTGTCTTACATAAGTGCCTATTGCCCCCACCCCATCCCTATTTTTCACACTTGCTCTCTTCTCTCCCTAGGTTCACTCAACTGGTTCATGGTAGAGAATCACTTGAAAATATTTGTCTGAGTTTAGAGTTTGTAACAAAACCTGCAACCAGGCAAGTTTCATGTGGTTTTGTGTTGCATTGGGAACCTTCCTCAAAGTGCAACAATTTATCTTCATACTAATTCCTCACTTTATAAGAATCAAATCACTGTTGGGAATGAGAAGAGCATGGGAGTTTTTATAGGGTGAATATTGGCAGCATGGCTATAACCAACAAGCCAAAGTGATGCTGCAGCTGGCTTCACTGGCTTTACACCAGGGATGAATCTGGCTCATTATGTTTGCAATATGTTCAGTATTATATTCTTCAGTAATTTTGATTGTTTAGAAGGAGCTGAGGGGTGCTGTGATGTTATTAAAGGGCTCTTACTTCTTAAGATCCTGATCCAAAGCTGATTGAAATTAAGGCTCTACTGACTTCAGGACTATGGAATATAGACCCTGTGTGCGTAATGCAAAAGTTTCAAGTGTGTTGGGCTTCCCAGGACTGCAAACCCAAACAAGCAAAGCCAGACAGTTGAGGTGAGTTTGAATTAGATAGGTCACTGGCATGGGGTAATTTTAAGTACTTTTTAACAAGAGGTCTGATCCTAAAATTTGATTAGGAATTAATAAAATCCTACTGCTGGGCAATGAAAACTTCTCTGAGACCACTCTAAACCCTGCCTAAGGCACTCGGTGAATATTCAATGTGATGACCTCTCTATAATATTGCAATCACTTAAACTTACTAGACATGTTCATTTTCTCCATTCTGCAGACACGACATATTCTTTTTTTTTTTTTCCTGTTTGATTGGCACCCCTCGAAGCTGACTACTCAGTTGTTAACACTTGCTGATCATTGCATGCTGATCTCGATCTTGCCATTCTCATCATTAGATTGATGATTTCCAGTCTCAGGTAGCCATATAAGCACCTGATCACGGCTTTCAGATTATATCTCAGAATTGCTTCTTTGCCTTGTTGTCTAAATTAACTGACCCTGATTTGTCTCAATCTGTAAAGCAAGGAATGGTGGAATTCCTGAAGAGAGAGAGGTTTCAGTGTCCCCTAACGGATGTTCAGGTAGGGGGATCTCTATCTCCTCAGCAGTCCAGAAGATGGAGGGTTTTCATGAATACATTCTGAGCTGTGACAAGTGGATCTGAAAGCTCTCCGCTGTGGATTGGTTGTGGCATGCTTGGGTTGTGGCATAAAGGAAGGATAATTTTGTGGTTAAAACACTGGGCTAGATCATTTGTGATGTTACATGTTTTGAGGGAGAATTCCCTTCACTTTAACACACAATTTTAGATTGGCTGAGATTCAACCAGTTCATGGTAGATGATCACTGGAGAACGTTTGTCTGAGTTTAGAATCAGAGAGGTAGCTGTGTTAATCTGGAATAGCAGAAGTGACAAAGAGTCCTGTGTCACCTTAAAGACTAACTAAAGTATTGAAGCATAAGCTTTCGTGGGCTAATACCCACTTCGTCGGATGCAAGCAGTGGAAGACTGCGTTTAGAGTCTGTAGAAAAACCTATACCCAGGCAAGTTTCATGTGACTTTGTGTTTCATTGGGAACACTCTTCAAAGCAGCATACAGATATTGCATCTGAATTCCATTGCCAGCAATGTTCTTTGAGACTGCTGGCAAATGACCAAGGCTTGAATTTTCAGAGATGCTGAGCCCCCAGAATTCCATCTGATGTCACTGAGAGCTGCAAGCACTCAGCGCTTCTGAAAATCCGGCCTTTAACTTCTCAGCCTGCTCTGTAAAATGGACAAGAAGGTTATGAGGCTCAATGGAAGTTCATGTAAGTTTGTTCCTTTGATTGCAGGTGTTAGACAAGTGCAAATCATTCAGATAGAAGGGCAAAGGGAAGGCGCATACATTCTCCCCTACAAGCAGCAGATCTTCCTGCTTTCCCTAATGTGTATCTCTGGGCAGGATACAGAGTTGGTAGTTTTATTGTAGACACCTTGGCATACCCTGTGTTTCACAGAGTAACAAGGAGTCCAGAGGGAATTTCTATATCATTGTATATAGGTCAGTCCACTGGGGCCCTTTCCCTTCTTCTCCATCATCAGCTGGGGGTTGCTAAGTGACATGCAGTATTTTTAAAAAATACCAGCTGTGTATTTTTGCTAGTTTTACAGGAGTGGCTTGTTGGCAAAAACATTTTTGACCCTGGTATATTTTTGTCAAGGTGCAGACGGTGATGTCCTTGAGGGAGTTGGTGAAGCTGGTCACAAGTTGCAGCCGGTGGCTTTAAACCAGAGAGAGGTAGAATGTGTGGGGCAGATCATGCACGCTGCTCCGGAAGGGCAAAGAAATCATAAAGGGTCACAGATCTGGCTTCCTGAGGAGTCTCCCTTTCCTGAGATAATCCTTGAGTGACACAGAGCAGTCACACAGCTCCTCTGCCACCCGCCCTGCCTGCCCACCCAGAGCAAAGCAGAAATACATGACATGGTAGCCTGGAACAGCTCCAGCATCAGGTGAGAACAAAATTGGCTGAAAGCCTCTCTTCCCCCGTCCCAGTCCTGTGCTGCGCCCAGTTTGGATTTAGTAGATGATCAAGCTGTTTACTTCAACCATATAGGAGGCGGCACATGGCAACTGGTAAATATCACAAATGATCTAGCCTGATACATACTCATTCTATTGCATTTGATCTTATGCTGATACACAGAGGAGCCTAGGGGCAGCAGCTGAGAGGAAATTGCAGACAACAAAAGACCTCTGGCCTAACCGTTCATTTTGATATATGGAAGAATCATGTTAATTTATATAAAGTGGCTTTGGCTAAGGCTGCTTCTACTTGAATTTGATTTTGAAAGGGAGAAATTATTCTGCCTCCTTACTCCAAACTTAATAATGCTCTTTTGTATCCTTCTATTGGGTCACTCACTGTATATGAAGCATCCCAGTGCTGTTATGTTGCAGATAAAATGGAAGATATTGCAGCCTGGTATTTCTCCAGATTGGCTCCTTGGTCAGCACTGACCCCTCCTCTTACACCTGTCAGTCCACGTCACTCTGGTCATTCAGTTTCCATGGGTTCAGGCAGCTTGCAGCGTGCTTTCTCTTCAGGATTTAAATGAGGGTTTTGTCATCCACTCCTAATTTCGATCCTTGGCCTCCCACAATTGTGGCAGGCCATTTCCTTTAGTATCTAATACATTCTGATTAATCTTTCTGTCAGCAAGTCTGCCAGAGTAACCTCCCCCCATCCTGTTATTGAAATGAAGTTCACCAGAGGGCACCTTTGCTAATTACTGCCCTCTCTCTAGCCTCCTGCAGTTACCTAAGATTAAGAAAGTACTGTAGGGACAGTCCAATATGAGGTATGTTTGAACCATCCTCAGATTTATAATAAATTTCCATCAGGATTCCTTTTATACCACCAAGACTGCAATAATCACGTAGTCCCTAATGAGTCTGGCAAGGGGGTGAAAGGTGTGGAACATTTAATTTATTCTAGTTTTTGACATCTTAGCTTGGTGTGTGCTCTGGTCCTCTGGAATTGCTTTGACTTGGTTTGTTTCCTATTTTAGGCAGCACACTCAATTTGCATTCCTCACAGAGCTCCAATGATATTCACCATACAGCAGTGCCTTTCTCTATGGGATAATCCAGGGCTCAGTAGTAGGCCAGATTCTGGTTTTGATGTATATGTTGCCATGAGCAGGCATTAGATAGGCAGAATTTGCCCCACACAATGTGTTCCTCTCCAGGGGAGGGTTTTCCTAGAGCAGCCATGTACTTCTTAGCAGGACCCAAAGACTTTCTTGCAGCCTGATGGAGTTCTCCCTGGGATCCACCATAAACTCCCTGCCTTAGGAAATGTTCCTCTGTACTCATGGTCTTTGTGGATTTTCCAGTTCTTTTGTCCCTTTGCTCAGGATATTTCCCCAATTCACTCATTTTTTTCCCAGTGCCTCTCTGTTACGACTCTGGATCATGTTATAAAGACTGTTAACTCCCTGATTCCTAATAAAACATTGTTATTGAGCGCTGCACGTTCCTCCCTCCCCCAGATCTTAGCTATGACTTTGCTTTGATATAACTTTCCTACCTGAAATTCTTTCTCTATTACTTCTACCACTCCTGTAATCACAACCATTCTGTAATGAGACTTCGCTCAGGAAATCTACCCTTGTGGATCCAAGTCAGGCTCTTACTTTAAGACATTGAGCATAAGGACTGCAAACCCTTTGTGACAGCAAAGACCCAACTCCTAAACCTTGTACCTGGGAGGAATATACTGCCCATAAATTCTATAACACAGTGGGTGGGTCCTTAATTACGCATGTTTGTGTCAGTATTGCAAAGTGTTGCAAGGGAGGGGATGAGTCCTGAAAATCCCCAAAGTATATGTTACGTAATTCATGGATAGCTCCAGAGGAGAATCCAGAGCGCACTGATGATCCTTAGGCAGCAATAAAGGATCAAGAAGGAAATCCTTTCCACAGTTAACAGTCTCTTAAAAACACAGATTTATGTAGCACCTGCCAGTGCTTGAATTGGAAGGATGCTATATGCCCCCTTCTTTGGGTAAAAGATGGGGAGGACTTGAGGAAAAGGGAGAAATCGCATATGGGCACAGTGTTGTTCTCCAGGTTGAACGCTAGTGACTGTTATCCTAAAAGATTCATCCTAAAGCCTTTGACAAATTGCAACATACACTTTATGTGTATTTACCTAGAGCTATAGGAGTAATTTCACCCGTTACTGAATTCAGTCATCTCTGGCATGGATGCCAGCAGCTGTTTAACAGCAACACTATGTACTGTCTTCCACAAAGTAAATCCAGACACAAACACACACAGTCAGGTCTAAGATGTCTGTTCTAATGGCAGATCTCTACAAACCTTCACTGTCTTGATAACTTGTGCACTACTATTTGATTCTTCCATCGTACTGGGGTCCCCAGGTTACTGGTGTATGGTAGCATGAAAAGAACACACTATTATATACTACACCAGTTATACACTGTAATACATTACTAGGGCATGATTCTCACTTACACTAAGACCCCTTTATACTGTCTGGTGGTGTAAAGGGGCCTTAGAGAATAAATGTAATGTACATTTGCTTTAGGGTAGCTTAGAGAGGAGACTTAAGAGAGACTGATGAATGGGATAGCAAAGGTAAATTGGGTGTATTCCTACTTACTCTGTTTCATAAAAGAAGAACATGGGAATGTTAAATGAAATGGAAAAGCAAGAATTTTCAAACCTATAAAAGGAAATAGTTATTTACATAGTGTATAATTAACCTGCGGAACTCACCGCCTCAAGA
This sequence comes from Sternotherus odoratus, assembly GCA_032164245.1. Classification (NCBI taxonomy): domain Eukaryota; kingdom Metazoa; phylum Chordata; order Testudines; family Kinosternidae; genus Sternotherus; species Sternotherus odoratus. Next base: position 15,854,520 of record JAVMKO010000014.1, read on the forward strand.
TATGTCTAAAACTTGGGTGGCTTTAGAAAGAAAAAGAACAATATTTATGTGCTATATAATATAATGAGAATATCTGCCATTAAATGTATAGGATTATATATTATAAATATATCTATATATATATAAGTTAAATGGTGTATGCGTGCGTGCGTGCGTGTATGTATGTTCCCTTACTCCTTCCACACCGTTTGAGCTAGAGACTTGAAATTTGGTACAGTTATAGGCTTTAGGGTCCTAATCAGGGTAAGAATCGAAATTTTTTCAAATCTCACCTCCGACGCCCCCTAGGGGTGAAATTCTTTAAAGCCCATTCACATCAGCTGGGCAGCAGGTTAACACCTGCTGTTCTCTGTGACATAGTTATGATGTAATAATACCCCCCTCCAACGGACCACGCACTCGTTCAGCTCTCTCCCCCCCTCCCCCTTCCAATGCCCCCTCCCCACTCGCTCAGCTCTCTCCCCCCTCCAATGGCCCCTGCACTCGTTCAGCTCTCTCCCCCTCAGGTAAGAATCGAATTTTTTTAAAATCTCATCCCCCTCCCCCCATTCCAATGCTCCCCCCACTCGCTCAGTTCTCTCCCCCCTTCCCTCCTCCAACGGACCCCCCATTCGCTCAGCTCTCTCCCCCCTCCCCCCTCCAACGGCCCCCCGCACTTGCTCAGCTCTCTCCCTCCCCCCCCCCCGACGGACCCGAGCAACGCCAGGTATTTTTGCTAGTTTTATATAAGAGAGATAAAACCCCTGTCTTCAGATCATAAACCAATTGCTGATGGATGAGGAAGAGGAAGAAACTTCCCCTACGGGTAAGTTATTTTATATCTGTCCACCACTTGGTTTCTTGTATCTTTTTCTGAGGCATCTGGTACCAGGAACCGGAGACAGGAAAGTGGACCATTGGTCTGATGTGGTATGGCAGATCCTGACACAAGATTTGAGAGAGAGAGAGACAAAGAGTTGAAACTGCAAAGGCCATTTAGCCAGTCTGATTATATTTATCTGTGTTAGCTTTTCCCCAGCACAGTAGGACTAACACGTCTGCATTTCAAAAAACCACTATGTGATCAGTTAATGAGAACAAGTGGCCAGATGGATGTTAGTTTTATAAAGTTTCTTTTTACAATAAAATGTAACATAAGTCTGAGCAGTGAATTTCAGCTTCTCTTTCACCCTGTGCACCATTGAATTATTCTGCTTCATGTATTTAAAGCCTGAAAGACATTGCATTGAACATCCACCTCTGAAGGTTTTTTCCCTCAAAATATATAGAGATTTTTTTCCCTAGGGTATGTTTTGTTTAATTTTTTATTCCAACATTAGTCAACAATATTTTTCGCACTGTTCTGCAGTTGATTACCTCTCCAGAACTAACTTGAACAAGCAAAAGAGCTCCACAAACAACGTCAGCTTGTAACTGACCAGTATAGAATGGTATAGTATAAATGTAGGGAACTAATCGGAACTATAAACTGGCACTAGTGACAACAGTAAGCACTTATTTTCAGTGCTTCATAGGCATTAATGAAACAACTGCCTTGTGAGACAGCAAATTACTAATATCCCCATTTTACAGATGGGGAAATCAAAGGAGAGAGATCACAGCCACAGAGGAAGACAATGTCTAAGCAAGGAATGGAACTTAGGAGTTCTTGTTGCTCGGGTCACCATTTCCCATCACTAGGCCAATCTCTGTCTCACTATCATTATCCAGTTCTATCTCAGGCAATGCGAGACAGACAAAAACAGGATTACAAGGTAAGCAAACAGAGTGTTAGTGACATTCTTGCTATTGGATTTAAACTGCCAATCCCGATATACAGCAACAAAATATTAAAATGACATGATCCTTATGCAACTTTTAGAGGAAATTGGGGAACTAAAGTGAACTGGTGGCACCTGTGGAAAAGAGGAAGGATTATTTTATTTATTTATTGTTTATATTACCATAGGACCCAGGAGCCCCAATGGACTCTATTTCAGGACTCCACTGAAGAAGGTGCTGTACAAACACACAACAAAAAGATGGTCTCTGTCCCAAAGAAAGTCTTATTTAAGGTTAAGACAAATGGCAACAGATAGACATTCAGATTGATGGAGAGTACAATGAAACAGTATAGGTCCTATGATAGGTTATGGTATTGGGACACCAGTGGCTTAGCCATTGTTGAGTCTTTTGTAGACATCGTGGCATTAAAGGGTCAGTATGTAATAAAGTAATGGCTATATAGCTAGCATGGCACAGTACATAGCAGTAATATGAGAGAGAGAGATATTAACACTAACACTTCCTGTAACCATTTGATAAATAGCTACAGTAAATAAGAGATAAGATATTGTGATACAGAAGCAGATAGGTGAGGTATGTTTGGAAGAAAGCAAGTTAGATAGCTTTATAAATCACTCAAGGAGTTATTCAATACAATGCTTAACACTAAACTAGACAGGCTAATGAAGAGAGATGGCAACACCAAAAGTCAGGATAAGCAGGGGAATATGGGAAGGAGGATAGGAGTTAAGTATGGAGAGGTACTGTGGAATGATAAAAGAAGGCGGCCTTGCTATAAATACATCATTTTGATCTAACAGGTTTTAGCCAGACCTGGATTCCACCTATTCTCTCCAGCTTTTCCATCATTAAGAAAAGGAGCTAGTTGGAAACCAAGGAGAAAAATAAAAAAATGGTCAGTAAGAGCCTCATCCAAAGCTAATTGCAATCAATGAAAAGACTCCATTGACTTCAGTGGGATTTGGAGAAGGCCCCTCATTCTGATGACCTTTTTTCTTGAAAATGTGTGTTTCCAGATAGTTGTTGTTTTTTTTTTATCAGCTTCATCTGGAATCATTTTCCCTGTTTTCCTGAATTGGGGAAGTTCCAATGTGTGCGTGTCAGAGATTTCATCAATTGCAAGGCACAACAGAGCTTCTAATAGTGGGGGCAGCAAAATAGAAACTAGAATATAATCCTCTTCAGGGGGAGATAAAAAAAATCATCCATTTGTGGGTTTTGTCAGTGTATCTAACACTCCTAGATCCTGTGTGTGTTTCCATCTACTTTATAGCAGAGCAGGCCTTGCCATGAGGTGAACTGAGGCAGCCTCCTCAGATGCCAGGAGCTGGTATGACAAATTTGCTTCTTAAAAAGCTCAAAGATACAAGAATTGTGATCACTGACGTAAGAGGCCAGGGCTACAATAATGGTGCAAACATGAAAGAAATGCAGACACAGATCTAAGAGTCAAACCCTCAAGCTTTTTTTGTCCCATGCAGTTCTCATTCATTGAACATGGTGGTTAGTGATGCAGCATCAACTTCTAGTGAGGCTGCTGAATTTTTAAATGTCATTCACAGCATCTATGTATTTTTCTCAGCATCAACTCATCGATGGCAAATTTTGAAGCAACATCTGGGAACATCCTCTCTGACACTGAATGCCACATGATGGGACAGTCAAGTGGAGGCAATAAACACCAGACTGGGAAGATAGATGATGCCATAGTTGCCATTATGGAGGATAATGCTATGACAGGAACTGTTCACGGAGAACAGTAGCCGAGGGAAATGGAATCACCAGAAACCAATATAACTTCAAATTTCTGCATGGTTTAGTGTTGTGGCATGACATACTGTTTGAAATCAATGTTGTAAGCCTGAGACTCCAAGGTGTTGACCTTGATATATCTGGAGCAATGGAACAACTGGACAAAATAAAGTCATACCTATAGTCTTACTGGTCAGATGAGGGATTTCACCAGAGAAAAAGACATTTTGATTACAAGGAATGGGATAATCCCATAAGAGACCACAAACAACAATTCAAGTTGAATTCTTTAAGCAGGTGCTAGATTGTGCAATACGGTCAGTTGAAGAACATTTCATGCAGCTCAAGGAACACAGCAGTATATTTGGGATGTTGTATGATATTCTAAAACTCCTCACTAATACTGAAGAAGACTTGCACCAGCAATGCAGGGCACTAGAGACAGTGTTGACACATGATGACATGCACAGTATTGATATGAGTGATTTAGGTGATGAACTGAAAGCCCTTTCAAGATACATTTCAGCAGGATCAACTCCAAGGCTGTTCTGGAATATATGTACACAAATAAGATGACCACTCTATTTCCAAATGCTTTTGTTGCTCTGCCCATACTTCTAACACTTCCTATAACAGTTGCCAGTGGAATACACAGCTTCTTCAAGCTGAAGTTAATAAAAACCAGGGCCGGCGACAGAGGGATACTATGGGTAGAGCTGTACCGGGCCCCGCACTTTAGGGGGGCCCCGGTACAGCTCTACCCGTAGTCATCCGGCGCGGCTCTCCTCCGGACGAGCGCGCGTGTCCCCGGCCGAGCAGTGAGCCCGGCCGGCGGCAGCGGCTCAGTCCGGGGGAGAAAGGGCGGGGAGGAGGGGGGAGCAGCAAGGGCGGCTCATGCTGCTCCCGGGCTCTCGCTCCCGCTGCGGCCAGCTGTCAGCTGGGGGGGAGTGCTGGCTGCGGGGGGGGGGGCGGGGCGGGCTGGGCGGGGGGGGGCGGGGGAGTGCCGGCTGGGCGGGGGAGGGGGGGCGGCTGGGCTTCCTCCCCCAGGCACTGTCAGCTAGGGGGGGAGCGCCGGCTGGGCTGGGGGGGGGGGGCGGCTGGGCTTCCTCCCCCAGCCGCTGTCAGCTGGGGGGGAGTGCCGGCTGGGCTGGGGGGGGGGGGCCAGCCGCTGTCGGCTGGGCTGGAGGGGGCCCGGCTGGGCTGGGGGGGGCCCAAACTATCAGAGTAGGGGGGCCCCAAATTTCTGTCGCCGGCCCTGATAAAAACACATCTTCACTCCACAATGACACAGAAGAAACTGGGTGGCCTAGCAACCATCTCAATAGAGCATGAGCTGGCCCAGACTGTGGACCTTCAGGAAGCAGTTCAATTCTTTGCAACCAAGAAGGCACGGAAAGCACCTCTTTGATTATTCAAACAGGTAAAAATGCCAGTGTTTACTATGCAGACAAGAAAAGTTACATTTGCTGTTCAGATGTTTGAAAGTTGTGTCACTTAAAAATTTTGAACAATGCATTTTAAGTTGTTAGTTCTCCTTTGTTGGGGTAGGTAGTGGAGCCATGCAAGGAGCAGAACAGGAAGAAGGCAGAATTGAGACCTTTCAAAGTTTTGCCCCAAGCAAAAGGGGATGGGGACATCATTTGAGCTCCCCACCCCATGTGCCAAAATGTTGTGAGCCAGCCCTTCTTTGTAGTCTTCTTGAGCTGAATGACACATTGATAAACTGTCCAGGATGAATTGTGTTTTCCAGACATTAGTAGACAGTGGGGAGTTTTTTCAAAGCTTCTTTGTCAGCATTTAAAACCAAAAAAGTTTGTAACCAGTGAAATGGGAGGAAAAAGGCTTTCTTGATATTGCAGAGAGTATTTAAGTATCCCATTGTTTTGTTAATATGTTTTGACAGATATAGTTTCAAGATGCATAAAAGTCATATATAGATAGATATAAACCTGATCAGCTGAGGACTGGAATTTAGATTTACTTCTTATTGAACAGAGCTATGTGTTGTACCATGAATCTAGTGAAAATACATAGCCATAACATTGTTTGGATTTAAAACACTATATGCCAGGTGGACTTGCCTGCAGTGATCAGAATACTAAATGTCACTAGTGGGTTACAAAGAGACAGAGAGATTTTTTGTTTTATGAAGAAATATGGGTAGGCATAGTGTAAGAGTGTAAAGAATCTATGATTGGAGGACACAGGATGTACAGGTCAAACATTTTTTCATTATGATTAAGTGACATCAAGCACTGAAAGTTAGATTGCTTATTACCGTTACGCTATTGCTCCCTTCATGTCTTGGAGACTTAATTTGTGCGTCCATCTCAGGAGTTTTGGGGGGAGGAATTTTGGCATTTGGAATGTGCTTTATCATTCATTTCCATTCTCTGATGTCTTCATTTTAAGTTACCTATCTGTGTCAGAACTCAGTCCATCCATTACGTCGATTTAGGGTCAAATCCTGAGAAGTGGCCCAAAGGGAAGTAAAAGACCTTTGCTCTAAGAACAACTGTGCTGAAGCTAAGGAAAGGAATCTGCATTCCCAGCATGAATCCAGGCATGCACAACTGCCGTCCCTCGGACTCATGCCTGTAGGCAGACCCTGCAGGATATAGGCTAAGGGCATGGCTACACTTGCAGATGTAGAGCGCTGGGATTTAAACCTGCCCTCAGAGAGCACAGTAGGGAAAGCGCTGCAGTGTGTCCACACAGTCAGACTCAAGTGCACTGGCGTGGCCATATTAGCAGCTCTTGCAATGGCCACAAAGAGCAGTGCATTGTGGTAGCTATCCCAGCATGCAAATGGCTGCAATATGCTTTTCAAATGGGGAGGTGAGGTGGAGTGTGACAGGGAGTGTGTTGTGTGTATGTGGGAGGAGAGAGTTGGTTTTGGGGGGACTGAGGGCATGTCAGCATGCTGTTTTATAAGTTCAGACACCAGCAGGCTCCCCACGCCTGCCTCTCTCTCACACAGCACTCCACAGTAATAGGTTGCTTTGCCCAGAGCAGATAAGAAGCCAGCTGTCAGAAATGGAGCTTTGAAAGGGGATAGTCACATTCCTGCAGTGATGCCAAAACAATGACAAGAGGGGCCACTTGATTTAGGGGATTATGGGCTGTTTCCAGAGTAATGCAACACCGCCTTCACACTGACGCTGGGGCATTTCAGCTGGAGGTGGGTTACCAGGAGCACTCCAGCTGCAGAGTCCAGGCACTCTAAGTGCCTTGCCAGTGTGGATGGGTTGTGAGTTAGGGTGCCCAGGGCTGCTTTAATGTGCTCTAACTCGCAAGTTTAGCCAGGCCCTAAGTAGCAGCTACCGCCTGCAACTTCAACTCTACTGCCAGCTCTCCTTTATCTGCCATGAACTGCAGAAAGCTGCCTCAAAAGCTGCCTTCTCCATGATATATGTGGGGATGATTCCCACATTGTGGATTCTTCCCTATCTGAACTTTCTATGCGGCACCAAGTTTGGGCCCAAGTCTTCATTGTCTGTGAAATGCTCAGTGGAGTATGTGGTGTGAAAAAGAGCTGGGAGAATAACAAAGAAAAAATGTTAAATGTGTTTTTGACTGATTTCTCAAACATATTTGTAATAAAATATTCAATGAATATATTCACTAATTATTCATTCAGTTCTATAAAATAATATTAAATAATGATTTGGAGGGGAAGAGACGGGGAATCATTAAATGCCTTATTCACGGTAAATCACAATATTCATGCGATCAATTATTTGACAAATGTGATTCAACCAGAAGCCACAGATTTATTAGTGTTACATTCTTGATCACTGGCATGTGTTATATGAGCTTTGTAAATGCATGAAGCAAGTTATTAAATTGGTTAAGTTCTTTAGGTATTTGTTTGCACTAAATGCTAGACTTGGCTTTGCTTTGCCAGACATCAAAAACAGACGTATGTCATTGTTGTTTTTATTCCTTAAGGGTTTGATTTACTTTATGCCCTTGGCAGAGCCTTCATAACAGAAGTTGACTAAAGAATAATTTCTATGAAAATCTTCCCATTTGCTTCCATTTACTGTAGCTGATCCTTGAACAGTGTCTGTTCCTTCATTTCCTTGTTTAGTCAATTTGATTTAGTTATTAGCTTGTGAAATTTCTGGAGAACTTAAAAAAATCTTTTCCTGGTGGAGTGATGGCTCATTATTAATAGAAATAGCTTTTCAGAACTCATTTGTATGTTTTGTTGGTACATTAGCCTATTCTGTAGAGTTCATGTCCTCTCTAATTTGAGAGAAGACTTTGATTCTTAATTTTTTATCCAAATGCTGCAATCCAAACTGACAGCATCTCCTTACTTTCCTTTCCATTTCAATATACACAGCATTTAGAGCCAAATCAGGCAAAATCACTCATTGACTCATTAACTATTAACTTCAATGGGAGTTCTGCTTGACTAAGGACTGAAGGAATTAGCTGATTATACGTTTGGTGCAGCAGGAATACCTTAAATAGATTATTCTATTGTAGACCTGTGAATAAGGAAAACATGCACACCACCCACAAACACTAGTGTAAATGACAATGCTTTGAAATATCATTGATATCTAACAAAGAAACGTATGTTAAAGGACACTAAGGTTGCAAAGATGTCAAGAGCCAAGGATGTGAGGGTGGATAGGAGCAGAGGGGGTGGAGGACAGGAGCCAGCGGGTAGCAGTGTTGGGGAAGGCTATGGAGAGGAGCAGAGATGGCTGGGGGCACACAGATGTAGAGAGGGAGATGGGCAGTTTCTGGGGTGGGACATTTGGATAAGAGCAGAGGGGAGGAGGAATATGGTGAGGGACAGGAGCTAGGCTGAGACAAATAGGAGCAGAAGGGGATAGAGACTGGGTATCGGCACAGAGGAAGAAGGATTAATACCCACTAGATGCACTCTGCTTTAAAACATGGACTTGAACCCGGGAGTTCTCGGTCTCTACATTATTTGTTAACAGCAAATAACTGTAAAACCCACTGGCAAAGTATTTGTGTGTGTGTGTCATCCCCCACTAGTGACTAGTCCACAAAGAGGATAACAGCCTGCTACTGCTACTAGTTACTCCATTAACTCAAATGGTAGAGGTCTATGGTATGGCTCCAATGATGCAAACCCTGCTGAGAGAACCCAAGTTGGGGGTCTGGTTGGACTTGTAAGCAGCTTTCCACATGATGGTATTTCTGTTTTCTCTGTTTTTTAAGATCTTGATTATTTTGTTTAACCAGCTAAAAGTTTAACTAATCTTGCACTGGCGATAAAGAAGCAGCGAGAATGTGCTAAATTCAGCGATTATCATTCTCCCTGTTACAGCAGTGGAATTCCGCTGCAGGTTGCACAGTACTGACCATACCTTAATTCAGTATATTCATCTACATAGCTGTGTACAGAAGAACAAAATTACTGTACAATTTCACCTTCAGGAAGAGCTTCTTTTTTCATGTGACTTTCAAATAATTTAGAGCCACGTACATGCAATATTTGATGACTTAGGCAGAAAAAAAGTCAATTTTAAGAACTAATCTTTGCATTACACATTGAATCCATGATGGATTTTTGTACTTTAATGAGCAGTCTGGGTGAATGACTGAAAAAAAGAAATAGAAATTATATCATAAAAAGGACTGAGTCTGTTGCCTGAAAATAACTGACCCTGAATACATTGCTGTTAATACCCTATTAGTAGAATAAAAACTGATAATCAATGGGACAACTTAGAGTAAGATACTACTCAACATGAGTAAGGGTTGCATAATTTAAACCTATGTTTCCTGGCCCCTGTGTGCATATTTCCAGAGTAGAGGGCAATATTGCCATAGAATTTTAAAAATACTCCCAGTTTTCACTAAAGTGGTGTTTGAACATAGGAGAAGCGTATAACTTTAAACCTGACACTTTCCCTTTAAGGGAGAACACTAAGGACAATAAGGTTGAGGCATGTCCTGAAAATAAACTTAGATCAAGGATTTACAGCCAGTAAGTAAGAGGTCATTTTTGAGGGACCTGAAACATGAGAAGGTAAGTCTTTCATGAGTGGATTATAAAGCTATTACATTGTACTGTGGTATGTTTCAGACTATCATAACCCAGGGTATCAAATAACTATTTGAGTGACACTTCACAAGGCTCTTGTGTAAGTGATGTTCTAGGTATAGGAAAGGAAGAGAGTAATATGTGAATCTTGTCCCAGTGCGTACATTGTACCAAGTTGTTATTCTTTTCAGATAACAACCCCGTGAAGTGCAGCTCTTCACTGTCCACAACAGAAGAGGGTGGCTGTCCATGAAAGACTGAATTAGTTGTGTCTGGATTACAGTTACATTGCAGGTTTGCATTGGCAGTCATGCTCTGATTTTATTTACTCTTAATAATGCTGGCATGTTATAATGGTGAATGGATGGAACTTGGATAGTGGAAGATGTGGCCTTAGAGGACTGTAACATATGTATCATGACTTCATTTTTTTGTTTCCTTTCCTAAAATCTATTGGATTGTAAAAATGTTGTCTTGTTGTCCATGAGCATCACCAATATGTTTTTCTTGCTCACTACTAAAATTGGCCTTTTTTCCTTAACAGCGAGAACAGTGTGAACTAAGTGAAACTACAGTTTGTTTATAGGGTAAGTGAACAAGTACTTTAGCGGAGGACATTGAGCACGTAGAGTGCAATAGCCAGGTTTTTCTTTATATCACAGAAGCAGACTTCGATGGTTCATTATCATCTTGCATTTGGAAGGTCATTTTCATTGTGAATGTTCTACACTATTTACCCCCTTAAAAATATATTCCATCGAACCTTATATATAACATGTTGTTGTCCTGGGTACGTATGCTTATTCACGAACTCCATCAAAACAGATCTTAAACAAATCAGATAAACACAGACAAAAGTCTTTCTGCTTACACAAGGGCTGCGTTTGTGCTCAGCATCCCCTCTGCACTGTATGCAGCTGCTTATTTAATTAAATGCAGTAACATGGAGCCATATGCCCCCTCCTCTGCAAAAACCCACAGGAGGGGGAAAACTATATCAATACAGCTGCAACTTTCAAGCTCTCCATAAGCTGAGCCGTTCTCTCCTCAGAGGAGAAGGAGTTTGTGGCCCCTTGAATTCCATAGGGAATGCTGGCCACAATCCTGCAGATCTTGGACATCTGCTCACTCAATGCTAACCCATCTGTGGAACAGCCCCTCCACTACCCACACGTGCACACTCATGGCATCATGACTGACTTTTTGCCATTGGCTATTGGATATCTGCCTCTGAACTATTCCTCACACCACATCTCCTCAGGGAAATAGAAGCAGCAGATTGGAAGTAAATGTTCCAAGGTGCAGTATTAACATTGTATGGATTCCTGCTGGAAAATCCACCAGGGATCTAGGCTGCCTAGAGCAGCTGCCCCAACTCTATTCACTCTCTGGTCACACAACCCAACCCATAATCTGCACAACCCCGTGTTGAGGAGGAAGGACTCTGGACCCTCAAATTGGGGTAGGGTGGACTCCCAGGAATGCACTAATAGTGGCTCTGCTCTGGGTCTTCCTCAGCTTTTAGGACATTTTTGTGACAGCATGCATTTGCTCCCCTCAATGGCATGAAACAATAGCATAGCATTATTAGCTTCATCTTTTCAACACAAGTAACCAATTGTGTTGGACCCTTAGGGAGTGACAGAGAGCTTGTCTTTGAGTTTTAAAATTTCTATCTGTGCACACGTATAGAGATAGTGAGAATGAGAAAGGGAATGGCGAGTAAAGAAGCTTGTGAGGAATATGAATAACACAAAGAATAAGGGATCCTGACTATACACCATAAATAGTCTTGGCAGAATTAGATATTTATTTTTTAATAATTTTGATAACATCAGTGTTTATAATTAAGCATATTTTCAATATTTAGCAACTTAAGTTTTCACAGTTGTGGGAAACTGAGTGTCAGAAAATTATTATTTAATTCAAAAAGTTAAAGCTTTATAACCATTGCAGTACAAATTGTCAACATCACATGTCAAAATAGCCTTAAATCAAATTCTACTAAGTTCTCAAGCAGCATTTTCCGTACTTTGCCTGTCTGTAAATTTCAGTTATCATCAATGAAAATATTTTTAATTATATTCAATTATCATCAATTTCTATGAGGTGAAATCAACCTATGCCAGTAACAATCTAATCCTTCCAAGCCTAACAATAAAACTCTAATTCCTCTGAAAGAGTATCTAGTGAGATCAAATACAAGAGAGCCCAGCCCAAACTCTTTGCTCTTGCCATTGGAACTGAAGGTGGAATTATCATCTGAATTTATGTGCATTTTGAGGAACATTATTTATTATAATTAGGGTATATCAACTCCACACTGAGCCAGCCATGGCTAACAAGCTGCTGTGAGCCCACTCACCTCTGTCTCATTACACTGGACTTCTTGCTGTCAGGTAATAAAAGAGCAGCTAAAAAAGATAGTTCAGTAGCTGTGTGTCTAGGGAAGAAAACAGACCACCTATGCTTTGCTTCCTGAGGAAAGAACCTCTGAACAGACTGCTAGGTAGGTCTAGCACAGGTCTAGAGTTTGTTTTCTTAATGAGACTATTTCTTTGCTTTACTCCAGAAAGACTATTAGGCTGTGTGTGCTGCCTGGGACGGGCCTGGGGACCTGGCAAGACTGTTGCAGGGAACCCCTGTCTGGGTGGCAAGTAGTGGGTAACTGCCTCAATAAACTCTGGAGTTTTGCACCCTCCTCAGGTTTGACCCTGAAGAGCACAGTCACAATAATACATGGTTTAAAGCACCTTCTCCCCTAATTTGCCTTACCGCTCCTCCTCCTTCTGTATCTCAATCTTCACCTTCTTCCTCATCTTGCTTGTCCTCCTCCACATTTACATTTTGCCTGGCATCGTCTCCCCATCCCGACACTTTAAAGTGCCCTTGTTATTTACATTCCATGACATAAGTGAGAATTTGATTGTGTACTTTTCGGCTGTGCTGCCTTGTTATGGGAATTTTTTTTCTGTCACTTTCTTATTATATCAATGTCTGAACAATAATAAGGTTGTAAAAACCATTGTATAACCTTAATACAGGCTCCCAAGTTTTATGGAAACATTAACATTATTTCATTACTGTAATAAAAACTCCACACATTTAATATATATAGTGGAATGCAGGTTAGAGTTCATATTTTTACTAAGTTCAATGGGTAAGCAAGCACATAAAACACCACACAGTATGTATACTGTGTGTTATTGGGGCATATGTCACTTCTGAAATTTATAAACTCTGGTCCAATGTTCTCTAACCTCTCTAATTACATCCCCAAAAGCTGGTGGCATTTGAATAACTACAAGCTCACGTCAGCATCTGCACATGCATTTACCCATCTGTCTTGGGTGTGTTGTTATGCCATTAAATAGGATAGGCACAGTTAAGGGACCCCTATTAAAATTTAGCACCACAAAGTTTGGGAGCCATTTTGAATGACAAAACATTGTATCACAGCTAGAGATTATAAGATCAGTCCAGGAATAACTCCACTGAAATCTCTAGGTCATATCATCGGATCAGTCATTATGTTGCTCTTCCCACAATGGAATTGCTTTCACAGTTTGAAGTTGAAGTAGAATTGGTCACTAAGCCTTTTAATCATCTTTGTCACCTTACTCTGCACCTTTCCTATTTTTTCAGTCTCTGGGCATAAGTATAGCATCCAACTAAGGGTTATATTTCAGGTACGACTTGCTAAAATTTGTGTACATTTCCAAAAAATCCTCAGATGATTTATGCTCAGTTCTCCTATTTACAAATCCAAGAACCTTACACATTTTTCCTTTATTAAAGCTATTTGTTAAGGCTCGTGCATATAGCTAATACATACAACAGTCAAATAGTAAGACATCTTCGTAAAGATACAAATACAGATTTTGACCTATACATAATGTGCTAACATATCAGCTGAGCAGAACTGCTATGTAATACATAAAAACATTAAAATCAAGTAATAAAGTAAAATAAATGTTAGGAGTTTCATCAGTACAGTTTATTCTGTTCAAACTGAAGTCCATGGCAAAATTCCCATTGACTTTACTGGGAGTAGGAGCAGGTCCATTGTGTTACATGTTTCATTTTTCTGTTAGACTATGTCTATACCTAAGAGTGTCTACTACTAGCTATATGTGCTGGGCACAGGGACATGCTGGGTATACATGTATACCTGTGTCCACACTGCCCTTTATTGGTATACGACATAAATGCTTCCATTTCAGGGGTGGTATCCCGGAGTTCTCTGCATCACAGGAGACATTCTAGGAACCACCTTGCTGCATGTTACTGAAACTGTCCTCTGCCTTCATACATTTGCCAATAGCAGCTCCCACTTACCTCTCCCTTCTGCTAGAAGATGTGGATCAAATCCTGGATGATGTGGTTCTGTTCCTGCTACTTGTCACAGGAAAAATATTCCAGAGGTGCAGTGTTCAATCAGTTAGATACTTGATGGAAGCAGACCACAACTTTTTGATACACTAAAGATGGTAGACTGAGAGGGTGAGTCACAATCCACTATGGTCCCATGCAATAAATATTATCACTGCTAGTATTACCATGGTGGACAGTTGCTTCTGGTCTAGGAGAACCAGCATGGTATGGTGGAATACCTTGTTTTAATGACCAGTGGTTTCAGAACTTCTGAATGAGGAAGCAGACCTTCATGTTTGCACCAACACTCCAGTGCAAGACCACTGATTTTCCAGAAACCCATACAGGCACCAAAGTGGTTGGCTATTGCCATTTGGAAGATGGCAACATCTGACAGCTACTGGTCAGTTGAAAACCATTTCAGGATTGGGAAGCCCACTGTTGAGGTGGTGGCTGTACAATTTTGCCAGACAGTTAGTACTGTTCACAGGTGGGTGCCATAATCCACGTACCTGAAATTATATCTGAATTACAATGGATGGGGTTTCTGAACTGTGAAGGGGCCATTGATGACACCCTCATCCCCATATTTTGCCGAAATAAATTGAACTGAAAAACTACTATTCACTTGTTGTACAAGACTTAATGGACCACACCGGTCTGTTCATGAAGACCAGCGTTGGACACAAAGGAAAGGTTCATGACACCAGGAAACTCCAAAGATCAGGATTGTACTTGAATGGGGAAGAAGATATTAACTAAACTGGACCTACAGGGAGCTTACAGTCTTGTCCATATCAGAGAGCAGGACAAATAGAAGACTGCATTTTGGACCTCTATGTCCACTTTGACTATTTAATTATTCCATTCAGACTGACTAATATCATGGCATGTGGACTAATTTAGACAACAGGCTCATGCCTACTCCCTGAAATAATGGTTTGGCTTTCATCCGCACACCTCCCCATGGACAGACCATCCTGGGAACTAGACTATTGATTCCTTGGGACATGCTAGATTTGGTTGTTCTGGGAACATGATTCATGTTCATCCGCAATGGCCAGAGTGTAGCGGACCACTGTTCTGAAGTTGTCAGCATAGCTTGCTACTACCGCTGATAATGGGGGGCCAGATCATTATACACTGGGTGAGGGTCAGGTAGGAAAGGATTAATTGCATTGTGGGAATGGACCTGGAGGACTACCAAAACTCAGGACCTTTCTCCTGTTCATGCTGCACTGTAGCACAGATACAGAACCATGCTTCATTGGAGGCATGCACATACCAAGACCTTTCATGCATGCTAGCTCTCGCATCATGCAATCTCCTTCACGCATGTGCTTCAGGGATTCAGATATGGACAATAGGGGGATGTAACAGGGTGCTGGCTGGGAGAACCAAGCCAGGCCCCTGTTAGCCCAGCTCCAGGGGAAAAAGGCTACTAGTTGGGGCTGGCTGGGAGGCCATGTCCTAATTATCCTGAGAGGTTGCACCTGCTGGCCTGAGTAGCCAGCTTGGTAGAAGAAGCTGACAGGAAGGAAGCAGGGGGAGCTGAGGAGTGTTTGTGGAGCCAGATCCGGGGAGAGCCCGGTTACAGGGGATTACACAACAATGTCCATATTTGCACATACTGTTGCTAGTGTAAATGTAGCTTTAGTTAATAAACAGTGGCTGCCAAAATTGGCTTTTAAGTCTGTTTTATAACCACATTCAAGGTATAATCTCTGTCAAATCTTCAGTCCCTTACATTTCTAATTGTTGAACTGGATTAGCCACTTGCCTTCCCATGTCACTACTCTGTTCTGATCCTTTGGTTACGATTGCCGTCTTCAGTACTGTCTGTTCCCTCAAGGCATCTGCTAAATTTGATATCCATCTGCTACATATGATATGATCTATCTAGAATGTATACTTATCTTATTACCAACAATTCTGTAAATATAAGGGTCTTACAATTAGTTTCTATGTGAGAGAACACATGTTATTATCAGCTCCTCTTATTGTCAAAGTTTCTGTATACACACCCCTGGTGGTGATGGGATAATTGTAATCTAAATTATTTGAACTAAGATGCTTTGAGGAGTCTTCCTGGCAAACCCTAAGAAGTCCTTGATGTGACTAGTGCATTTTCTGAATCTGTTCATCTTTACGGCATGATAAGACCCATTGCTTTTCTCATTTTGTTGCCTTACTTGAGATAGGTAGTTTATCTTGTGGAGCAGGAGTCTTCAAAGGCCCAATTTCTAAAAGACAAGGTACATTAATTTATGACTAAGAGTGTGCAAGTGACCGGTGTGCACAACTACTTAGCCTATTTAGGTAAATTATTTGCCTATACAAATTACTAGATAGACACGGAAGTATCTGTTTGTGTAATTGTGCATGGAAATTAGATGCACAAATATGTGCATATTTTCTGTGAATGCATTTACATGCCTACAACTTCTGAAACACAGAGCCTTCCTGTGGACAATTGTTTGAACAATTAAGTGTGTTTTAATATTTTGTATCTGACCTAGATACATCTTATTATTCAGCTTGTAAATATCCTCAGGTTTTACATTCTTGGATTGACCCAGCTCATTGATATAATAAATATATTTTTTAATGGAAGGAATTCTTGGGAGCCATATTATCATAGCTTCCTAATGAGAAGATTAATGTACAACCTGCCTTGCACTGAGCAATAAATGCACATATAATTAAATGCCTTTCTATTGTTTCAGACAGGGATTTCTTTCAAAATCTTCCTAACTGGCAAGGTTAGAGGAAGCAGCACTTACTGTACTTTTTCAGTCAGATTAATTTGTATCCAGAAATTATTTATCTGCAATGCTATACTTTTGCAAACAATTGGAAAGAGGATTTGTATTGGTTGTGTGTTTGTTCATTTGTTTTAGATAATTTAAAGTATTTAACATGTGATCTGGGTTAAAATAATGAATTCCTTTGTATCTGTCTGCATTTAAAATTCTTTCAATACTATGGAAGTGGCCACAAGGACATACCTAGTTATGTTATATATATATACTAGCATAAGTGCCCGGCGTTGCTCGGGTCAGTCGGAGGTGGGGAGGGGGAAGACAGTCGACACCCCCTGACCAACCCCAACACCCACCCTTCACCCACCCTGACACCTTCCCACCCCCCCGACCAACCCCAACACCCCCCGGCTCACTTACCCCCCGACCAAACCCAACAACCCCACCTCACCCCCCGACCAAACCCGACACCCCCACCTCACCCCCTGAGCAAACCCGACACCCCCACCTCACCCCCCGACCGAACAGTGTATTTAATAATCTGTGTGCTACACAGTGCACCGTGAGCCGGGGGGGGGTGTGTCGGGTTTGGTCGGGGGGTCAGGTGGGGGTGTTGGGTTTGCTTGGGGGGGGTCAGGTGGGGTTGTCGGGTTTGGTCGGGGGGTAAGTGAGCCGGGGGGTGTAGGGTTTGGTCTGGGGGGGTGGGAAGGTGTTGGGGTGGGTGAGGGGTGAGTGTTGCGGTTGGTCAGGGGGTGTTGCGGTTGGTGGGGGGTTGAGGTGGGGGTGTCAGGTTTGCTTGGGGGGATGAGGTAGGGGTGTCGGGTTCGGTCGGGGGTAAGTGAGCTGGGGGGGTGTCGGGTTTGGTCTGGGGGGGTGGGAAGGTGTCGTGGTGGGTGAGGGGTGAGGTGTGGGTGTTGGGGTTGGTCAGGGGGTGTTGCGGTTGGTGGGGGGGTGAGGTGGGGGTGTCGGGTTTGCTTGGGGGGGTGAGGTGGGAGTGTCGGGTTCGGTCGGGGGGTAAGTGAGCCGGGGGGTGTCAGGTTTGGTCTGGGGGTGTCAACTGGCGTGGGGGGGGTGAGGTGGGGGTGTCAGGTTCGGTCGGGGGGTAAGTGAGCCAGGGGGTGTCGGATTTGGTCTGGGGGGGTGGGAAGGTGTTGGGGTGGGTGAGGGGTGAGGGGTGAGGGGTGGGTGTTGGGGTTGGTCAGGGGGTGTTGCGGTTGGTGTGGGGGGGTGAGGTGGCGGTGTCTGGTTTGGTCGGGGGGTAAGTGAGCCGGGGGGGGGTGTCGGGTTTGGTCTGGGCACCCACCCCAACACCTTCCCCCCCCCAGACCAAACCCAACACCCACACCACACCCCTCACCCCCCCGACACCTTCCCACCCCCCCAGACCAACCCCGACACCCCCCCCGGCTCACTTACCCCCCAACCAAACCCGACACCCCCACCTCACCCCCCCAAGCAAACCCAACACCCCCACCTCACCCCCCCACCAACCGCAACACCCCCTGACCAACCCCAACACCCCCACCTCACCCCCCGACCGAACCCGACACCCCCACCTCACTTACTGTCCCACCAAACCCAACTCAGATCCGTCGCAGGGAGGGAGGGGGCCCAGAGCCGAGGGATTCCGGGGACCTTCGCAGGTGGGGGGGGGGCACAGAGCTGATGGAGTCCGGGGTTGAGGTGGGAGGGGCAGAGAACTGAGGGCTCTCCGGGGTTCCGTTGGGAGGGGGGAGGGGCAGAGAACTGAGGGATCTCCGGGGTTCCGTTGGGAGGGGGGAGGGGCAGAGAACTGAGGGATCTCCGGGGTTCCGTTGGAGGAGGGAGGGGTGAGCTGAGCGAGTGAGGTGTCTGTTGGAGGGGGGTATTATGACATCATCACCACCTAACCGCCCAGCTGATGTGATTGGCCCTGAAAGACTTTCACCCCTGGGGGGTGTCAGAGGTGAGATCCGAAAATTTTTCGACCCTTAACAGCATCTAGACCCTAATACCCCTCAGTGTACCAAAATTCAAGTCTCTGGCTCAAACGGTGAGGGAGGAGTTCACTGTCATACGTACATACATACATACACACATACATACACCACTTGACTTTTATATAGATATATATATATATATATATATATATATATTTATTTACTACGGACCATATCTAAATGGGCATAAAGATGAGATATAACTGCATGCATTGTGCTGCATGTGTGAGCTAAGGTCAGAATAATAGATTTAATATAAGAACGCATGCTTTTTCAACAGCTCCTGCTGTACTTTTGGTAGCTCAGACAGGAAGCCCAGGTATTGAGAACAAATCCTTTTTCCTGTCCAAAGAGACTATTAAAATTAAAATTGTAATTTAGAAGCAAAGACCATGATTTTAAATAATTTGTACATGTTGTAACAGAAGAATGTGTTCTAAATAACACATTGATCTTTGCATTCTTTGTCAATGTTAACATGGTTTTCATTGGCAATGCAAAAGCCACCTCCAGGTCTGATTTAAAGCAATAAAGCTTGATGAGGAGGTTCACAGTCTTCCAGAGTTTCACTAGGTTTGAGGGCACATGCAGTATCTGGCCTAAATGTAAAGGAAAATTAAGCAGGGAGATAGCATTGAAATGTGATTTTTATTATAAATCCGTTATTATTGATTTAGAATTTTGATGATTATGTTATGAGACTTGGTGGAGAATTTATTTCAGCCAAAAACTCCCATATTCAATATGAGCAATCTTTTATCTTTTTCATGCTCAATTAGTTCCACATCCAAAGTATTTTCATTCCCTTCGGAAAGTTGGAGACCGGTTTAAATTAACCAGGAAATCCTTTGATTGCTATTTTTATACTTCTGAACTATAACGCATGACACAATAATAATCAAAGATAGGATTAATCTTGGGCAGATCATGAGTTATGGAAGAGTTTGTGATGTTAATTGTGTGTATCAGATGGTTAACAACTTTCTGAGTCTTTCAGGCTAGGATGTTTGTCTCTTCCTCTTGGTTGCTGCAGACAGCCATAGCTATGCTAGCATGCTGAATAAACACACACACGCGCGCACACACACACACTCGCTTTCTCACTATTCCTCCCCCTCTCAATTAAGCGGAAGGTTTTCCTGACTAAAGTCTGCAGAATGAGTCCTTGATACAGAATATATTTATATTCATATTATCTTGGTATTTGGCTAGCGCCCTGAAAACTGTATATAAAGTACTAAAAACTGCACTGACACTAAAAAAGGATGTTCTTTGCATGGTCAGAGTTGCTTCAGGATTTGCATTAGCGATGGACCCAGGCTGCAAAATTCAGATCTGGATTTCAAACTTAGACGTGTTCAATTAATATTTGTGAAGTGCTTTGAAAGCTTCAGATGAAAGGTGCCATATAAGTGCAAAGTGTTAGAAGATGAAGGTTCCTGTCCATATGACCAAGATTTATTTACTGTGGGATTTAGGATTTTATATTGGGCCAAATTATGAAATTTTTACACATTTCTTGATCAGGAAAACTCCCAATAAAAACAAGTGTTGAACAGTTCTTCCACCCTTACCCATTGTTAGCAATACCCCACTGTGTCAATAGTGCCATTGTAATGAACATGGGTAAAGATGGCATAATTTGTAAATAAGGGCCTCATGATTTGGCCCCATACGGTTACTGTTCACATAAAACAATTTGGGCTGTACCTTGTCTCTCCTATAACATTCACATCCATGACTGACTCCTAGGCACTATGATAATACAAATAAATCCCCCCACCCCCGATTAATAGGGCATCTGCTCTCAATTCATGTGCTCTCCAGTTGTGCGGTCCTGACTCCCCAGCGCTATTAGATGCCCAAATAATCACAGCAGCAAAAATACTTCTATCAGTGAGTGGTCCGAGGATTGCACTCTGTTCTATCAGACACAGGACTGACAGTGATCCATGCATGTTTGTCCTCTGGGCTGGATTGCAGAAAATCATTATATCTAGGTATGAAACCACAGGTGCTGGAAAAGCACCAGCTGGTAAAAGAATGAAGAGCTGCTGCTCCTGCAGGTTACTATGAACCAACATGTTACCCTGTGCTCTGCTCTCTGCACTGGATCCCTATTGATTGGAGTCTATTTCTAGGTCTCTGTCCAGATATCGAAAGCTCTCCATGGGCAAGGCCCAAGTTACCAGACTATGATTGGGAGTTTGACTGGCGTCATCTCTCTCTCTCTCAACTATCATTTCCTTTTACAACAGCTGCAGTGGAACCAGGAAACTGACCAACATGGCCAGGCTCAGGAAGGCAGGAGACAGAACTTTCACAGGGGCTAGACTGGGGAACTCACTACTGCAAGAGGTAAGAATGACTATAGATCTTGCCCTAAACTAAATACAAAACTCATCTCTACAGCTCAGCTTTCCCTCACTAAGTTCTTTACACATGCACATACACCAGATTTTGAATTAATCAAGTTATTTCTTCTACACTCTTGGAAGTGAAAGAGACGGCTATTGTTGTTTCCATATATATAAATGCTTGGGAGGCAGTCACATAGTGCTGCGACAGGGAGCTAGGTAGATGTATCATGCCACCAATTTTTGAAAAGAATGCCATTTCAACAGGGACTTCTGTTTAACAGTCAATAACATGATACAGTCCTTTGTTTGCATATGTTGAAGAATAGATAGAGTTCTAGAAAGAGCACACGTTTCTGAGGAAAATGGATCATAATGAAACAGCTTTTTAATCATTCCAGTGAGTAAGCAAAATGGCAATATCCTAGGTAAGAAAATGTAGAGGTTAACTGATGTTTCCTTGTCAGCTGTGAAAGTTAGTTCAACATTACCTTTCATTAAGCATTCAAATTGTAATTCTGACATGGTTGCATTGAATTATATTATGACCAGTATCCAGTTGTTATGTGATGATGCAGTGTGACATTGTTGCGACAATCTTTGATAACGTCTGTTCTCTAGAATGCAGAGGTTAACACTGGTTATACATTAGGAATTTTAAAAATAAACATTTTAGTCTAAGAAATAGAAATGAGTAAATATATAGACAGTCAGAAACATCTAACCAGGGACTCATCTGTTAAAATTACCAGACCTCTTATCTCTGCAGTGTTTCTTTAGCAATTTGATCCTGCATTTTTCATTTTATATGTATGCTGGCTGAAAAACTTAACAATATTGCATTCTAAGTCTTATCTATCTTACTGTGGTAGAATGCTACAGTGTTTTTCCTTATAGTAACTATTTATTCTTTAGGTTCTTTTGCTCCAACTTAAAAGTCCTCATTTATCTGAAATTTTCATCTATTAGTCCAAAAGCATAATCAACCTAACACATTTACTTTATAAGAAATGGGTTTGATGTCTTCTGTAATTTAATCTCATCTGCAAACTTTGAAATATAACTCCAACAGTCATGTCATTTATATAAAATACAGCAACAGAAAGACAGAGTTCAAAGGTTCATACACATAGCCTACGGTAACCTCTCTTGAGTTACCAACAATTTCTGTTTTCTATTCTAACCCCCTTTTCAAGTACCAGTTTTATGTTCGCTCTTTTCCCATGTACAGAAATTCTGTTTTGTTGGATTACCATCTTGTGGAAATGCTTTCTAGAAATATAATTAGTTTTTTCCCCTCTTTTTCAGCATTCTGATATTTATAGTCTTAAACTAGCTCTTGTCAAATTAAACAGTCCTAATTTTTTTGGTATATTTAATTTCTAGAGCCACAGTGTTTGCTTCCTCCCCATTTCCTCACAAGCACCCAGAAATCACACAAGATATGCTGTACACATAAATAAATACCATAAAACTTCCATGCCCAGAAGTCTCATCTCTGGTTAGGAATATATCACTGTAGTAGGCAGCTGCCTCAGTGCCTGCTGAGTCAGCCCCTGCTCCCTCCAAGCCCAGTAACAGGCAGAAGCCTCTGCAAGCCCTCCCTGCTAGGGAAGGCTAATCAGCCACCTGGGGGTAACCCTGAGCTGCAGAGGGCTTAATGTGCTCCACCTGGCAGCCTCCACAGGATATAAAGCCTGCCAGGGAGGAAGCCAGAGTGGAGAGGGAGAGTGTAAGCTGAAGGGGAGGAAGCCAGCTGAGGCGGAAAGCCTGCAGTAGCTAGCTAGCTAGCTAGCTAGCTAAGGCCAGCCAGACTGAGGGCTGAGCCTAAGCTGTACTTGTATAGAAAGCTGTACATAGGTGGTGGGGTTTTTTCACTGTGTGTGAGCAAAATAAAGACACTGGTGAAGCCAAAAGCAGTCTCCTGCCTGTGTTTTGAAGAGGGTGGTCCGAGGCCCGCTTACAATCACCATCATAAGCGTTCGCACGGGGTGTGCCCAGGCACACCCTAATGTAGGGTGGACAAGCTCATCCTGCATGGCCTGACTGAGCTCCTGGCCAGGGAGGCTCCCCCCAGCCCCGCCCATCTCCCACCAGCCTTCACCCATCTCCCACCACCTCAGCACACCGTGTCCAGGAGCAGCCCTGGACAGCATTGCAGCGGCGTGGCTCCAGTGCGACCTGAGCTCCTGCTGGAGGGAGGAGGAGATGGGGCTAAATGGCAAGGTAAGGGGGCCAA
The DNA here is from genome assembly GCA_032164245.1 of Sternotherus odoratus. Taxonomy (NCBI): domain Eukaryota; kingdom Metazoa; phylum Chordata; order Testudines; family Kinosternidae; genus Sternotherus; species Sternotherus odoratus. The sequence goes on from JAVMKO010000014.1 coordinate 15,877,805, forward strand.
GGGGTTGGATAAGGAGTAGGGAGTCCCGGGGGCAGTCGGGACAGGAATGGGGGTGGTTGGGTAACAGTCCTAGGGGGCAGTTAGGGTGAAGGGGTCCCAGGAGATGACAGGGAAAAAGGAGCAGGGAGGCTTAGATAGGAGATGGGGTCCTGTGGGGCAGTTAGGGGCAGGGGTCCCAGGAGGGCAGTCAGGGACAAGGAGCGGAGGTTTTATGGGGGAGTTTTGAGGGGGACAGTCAGGGGGTGGGAAGTGGAAGGGAGTGGATGGGCAGGGCTAGGGCTGGGCTCCCTGGGTGCACACCCTAATGAAATGTGCTGCGCACGCCTATGATCACCATCTCAATTCCTGCACTGCCTGCAAGGCATATCAGCCAACTATAAAGATCATTACTAAGCATGGTTTACATTTGTGTGTGCCCAAATAGAGCTTTAATAGGCTTTGGCCAGCCATTGCAGAAAAGGCCAAACCAGCTGAGACTAGAAAATTGTTCAAAAACTGTGCTCTTAAATGGACCACGAACTATGGCATGCTACAGCATGATTATTCTAATATAGCTTGATGAGCTACATCGTGTGGAACTCTGTTTATCCACAATCATGTGTAAAGCACCCTTAAGCACAGTCCTGAAACTCATTTGTTGACCCAGTGGAAATGGGCCCTTAAATAAAAGATGCTTTATTTATTTGTTTTCAACATCTGAGATATCTGGCAATATTTGTAGAAACCCAGCAATACTTGTAGTTTAGAGAGAAATTAAAAATCTGTTTATCAAACAGATTTTTCATAGATGTCCTGCTTAGAAGCGAGCTTCCTAAACAAGGGCCCGATCCAAAGCCAAAGTCTTTGGGAGTCTTTCCATAAACTTCAATGGGCTTTGGATTGGGCCTGAAAGAGGAGAAGTAAAAGTAGTTAAACAGGGTGTGACTCATCTGGGGGGTACCCAGATTTGTGAGGCACCTGCCTCAGAATGACGAAGTCTAGTCGGTACCTGCTATGGATCAGCTCCCCAACTCCTCCAGCCATGGGGAACATAAGCACTCCCCTGTAGGCCTAACAAACCCTGCTGCCACTCTACAGGTTAGCAATTGGCACACCCCCACCCTTGACCCCTCCTTCTCTCTGGAGTGTCCATCCCCTTATCAGTTGGAAACTTGCAGTATTCACAGATTCACTGCTTCTGCAGAAACAGTACTCCCCACCTTACCAGTTCCACCTCAGTTTGCCACTCTGCTTAACACACGGCACTTAGTGTGACATAAATATTTATAGTGCCATAAATAAGTTTATTTAACAAAGCATAGAGATTCAAGTAGTAGCAAGTAGAAGTATTGGAAACAAAGGGTTTCATATAAAATAAAATCATGACATGCATTCTAGAGCCAAGACCTAATTAACAAAAGACTCTCGTGTCTTGTAGAGTATTGTGCACCGAGAATCCGTGCAGCGTTTTACAACTAGGCTGTGAGACTTGTTGCTATGTGCTGACACTTGCTGTGTAGATGTACCCTACCAGTCTTCTAACAGCTGTCCACAATGCCTCAGTTCCCATGACAGTGGTCTGGTCACAACTTTGAAGTCCAGTGCCTGGGGTCATAGATGCCAGAAGTTGCTTCACTCTTTAAAACTCCCCTGTGGTTTTGTAAAACCTTTTCTTGATTGCCCATCTTGGCGAGCACAGCCACTAGCCCACGTTTGGTTGTGTGCATCTGACTACACCAGCTCCACGCACACACAGGGTTTGTCTACACTGCAAATAAAACCCTGCAATAGCAAGTCTCAGAGCCCAAGCTCTATAGCAGAGGAGGACAAATGTTTTGGCCCAAGGGCCACATCTGACTGTGGAAATTGTATGCACGGCAATGACTGTAGGGCTGGGGCAGAGGGTTGGATGCGGGAGGGAGTGTGGGGTGTTGGAGGGTGTGCAGGAAGGGGCTCAGGGAAGGGGGTTGGGGTGCAGGGAGGGGTACAGAGTGCAGGAGGGGACTCAGGACAGGGAGTTGGGGTGCAGGGTGCAGCAGGGGGCTCAGGGTAGAGGTTTGGGGGCTCAGGGCAGTGGATTGGGATGCGGGGTTCAGAAGGGGCTCAGGGTACAGGCTCCAGCATCACACCCTTTACCTTGAGCAGCTCCGGGGTGGCAGCAGCATGCTGGGGGCTAAGGCAGGCTCCCTGCCTGCCCTGGCCCCGTGCTGCTCCCAGAAGCAGCTGGCACCATGGCCCCTGGGAGGGAGGTGGAGTTTGGGTAGAGGGCTCTGTGTCAATCCCATGGGCTGGATCCAAAGCTCTGATGGGCCAGCTCCAGCCCGAGAGCTGTAGTTTGACCACTTCTGCGCTATAGACTTGGGCTTATGCTATGACACAAAAAAGAGCTGTGGGTAGATATCCCCGCTTGGTTTGGGCTCTGCGGCACCCCACCCTGCAGGAATGTCTATATAGCTTTTTTGAGTGCCAGAGTATGATTCTGAGTTTGTATATCGGGGCTCTGAGACTCATTCTCATGTGCAGGGTTTTTTCAGTGCATAGATATTCCCCCAGAGAGCTATTAGATGTGCTCCTTGCTGGAGTAGGAAAGAAGTCATGGATCTCAGCCTGTGGGGAAAAGAGGCTGTGTACTCCAGCTAAGGAGTCTCTGAAGAAATACAGACATCTACATGCAGATTGCACAGGGGATGCTAAATCTGAGGCACAACAGGGATAAGCTGAAATGCGGTGTGAAAGCAAAGGATCTTTGGCAGAAGCTGAACACGGACAACAACAAATCTGGTTCTGCCCCACAGACCTGCTGCTTCTACAACCTATCGCATGTCATACTTGGTGGGGATCCCATGTGCATCCTAAAATGACTGGACTTTTTGGTGCTAGAATGAGCTCATTCCCAGACTGACCAGCTGGAGGTACTGCGGTGGTGAGTGCATGCCCTGTTCTCTCAGGCAAACGTTTGTCAAAAAACATCTTCTGAATCTTTTTTGTTGTCTGTATTGTTACAGACATACTTGCTGGCACATATTTTGAAATAAATGACCAAAAATTATTATTATTTTGACAAATAAAATATGCAGAATTTTGCAGAATTTGACAATATTGTGCACAGAATTTTAATTTTTTTGTTGTAGAATATCCCCAGGAGTAATGTTTTTAATATGTAAACTTTACTCAATACACTTCTCTAGTACAATAATAGAGTATGAAATCAGTTAGTTCAATTGTTCATTTTCAGGATTTAAATCTTCCATTCTCCCTTAGGGACCCTGATTGGCAAACTACTTACTGAAAAAAGGACAGGGCATCTGTCAAAGGTGATTATATATTAATAATGTCAGCAAGCTGGGATTTTTCCATTTCTTAGCAAAGCCGCACAGTGTTATGTTAGTTTTGCTCCTAGATGGGCTATAACGCTTTACAAGGATATGGCCTATAGGTCAACATCCACCAAAATGACTTAAAGCAGAGGTGGCCAACCTGTGGCTCTGGAGCCGCATACGGCTCTTCAGAGGTGAATATGCGGCTCCTTACTTAGGCACTGATTCCAGGGCTGGAGCTATAGATGCCAGCTTTCCAATGTGCTGGAGGGTGCTCACTCCTCAACCCCCTGCTCTGCCCCAAGCCCTGCACCCACTCCACCCCTTCCCTTAAGGCCCTTCCCCTGAGCCTTGCATGCCCTTCCTCCTCTCCATAGCCTCCTGGGCATGTAAAACAGCTAACTGCGGTGGGCAGGGGGAGGGAAGAATAGGCACTGGTTGGTGGGGGCTGCTGACAGGCTGGGGAGTGGATGGGGGGTCTGCTGATGTATTACTGAGGCTCTTTGGCAATGTACATTGGTAAATTCTGGCTCCTTCTTAGGCTCAGGTTGGCCACCCCTGACTTAAAGGCTCTGATTCTGCATTTGAGTGCATGGGGATGGAATGCTGGGTCTCCACAGATCTTCACTGATTTTGCTGAAGTCAATGGAACTATTCCTGGGCCTCCCAGTCTGCCCATGCACGCTCACTTGCAGGATTGGGGCTAATGAATTATAGTTGAAGTTGTTTTTAAAATTCTTGATTTTGTCTGAGCTGATACCTGGTTCAAAAGACCATGTTAAATTTTTATATAAGTAACTCACTCAGTAAAGACTCACTGTCAGACAAGAGAAGGAAAAGTATCAATTGTTCCAGTTAATAAATGCCTGTATTTTGTCTTCCTATGATGTGTTGTCATTTATCATCTAACCTTTGGGAAATCACAGGTACTCCAATGATATAAGAGGCCAATAAAAAAGAAAATGATTTCAGTAAAATTGTAACTAGAGAAATGCAAAACAGAAATGCCCAAGGATGATAAAAATTACCCAAGCATAATAGTTGTGAATGTATTGAGAAGAATGTATACGGCATGCTATATCAGTTACTCTACCGTATATATCTTCTCGGAAGGCTGTGGTTTAAAATAACAGTGGAAGAGGAAATAGTCACAATAGGAGGTCAAGCCCAAAGGCAAAGGGCTGATACAGCAATTGCTAACTGCTGATGCACTTTTTGCAAGCTGCCCCTAGTGCTCTTGCCTTTCTCACTACTGCTGTCTTTTGTAGAACTCGGGCACAATATACCTATTCCATGGCCCAATCCTGTTCCCATTGAAATCAATGGCAAATCCTTCCCAAGGTTCAGCCTCTTCTCTTTCTCATTAGACTCTAGCACAATTCCAGTGTATAGTTGCTGTATCAATCAAATGCATTTGCTTACTCTCTCTCTCTCCAGTTTTCCATCGTATTTGCACCGCTCTCCTATGGAAACATTTTTGTTACCTACTGAGTTGGTTACTAAAGCTTTATGAAACTTTCTAATATATAGATACTCAGTCCCCACTGTTTTGTTCTATTTTTAAAGCGTAATTTTTTTCTTCTGCCTTGTCTTCTTAATGAACCATGATTCTAAATATTTTGACTAGTAAGATGGGGTCCTTATAAAAGACCACACACCTGATAGAATGTTGTCTTTATTTGTGGCGAGGCTGGTTACAGTTTATTACTCATTTTACTTGTTTGTTGTATTTTTAGCTTGTTGGTTATCAAGTGACAGACAAGGCTGACTCTAGGGTTATTGCTGCCCTAAGCAAATGGGAAAAGGTCCACCCTCATAGCCAGCAGTTACTCACACAATAAACTTGGACAGTTGCCTGCTCAAACTAAGAGACATGCAAAAACCATATGAACATAAGATTGGCCATCTAGCCCAGTATCCTGTCTTCTGACAAAAATGACAAAAAATAATTATTATTCACATCTCAGAAAATGCACAGGACCAGATCCTAAATTGGCATAGGTCCATTGACTTTTTGCCAGCTGAAGATCTGGTCCACAAGATCTGGTCCACAAACCAGCTGAGCTAGCCAGCTCACTAAAGCAACCAAAAAACAACTTCATTTAAAAAAAAAGAGGAAGAAAAGTGTGGGGGGGGCAAAGAGGTGAGATGTCTTGCCCAGGAATGAAGAATAAAGCTGCCACCTGCTATGTGCATGTAGGTTACGTGTGAGGGGCGACACAGCCCTCTGCTCCCATTTAACATGTCCCCAATTTTGGCATTGTTACAGTGAATCTATATTCTTTCCTGAAGCTCAATTCTTTATCTCTGGCTGTCATATGACACCACCTTAAAGGAGAAGAATTGTGGCTGTCTCCAATAATAGCAGCAAAAAAGTTACATCTTTGGCAAACAAACAAAATCACCTCTCCTAGCAGGATAAAAAGCAAGGACACCAGGCAACAGTTCAAACAGCCTACAAAGAAACAAACAAAGCCGTCTGTCAGGGCTGATGCCGGGGGAAAAGTGGGGGAGAGGGAGAAAGAGAGTGGCACAGCTGTAGCATCACATTGGTGAAACGGTATGTACCTTTTTATTTTTAAAGACAGAGACAGGTGCCACCTGAAATAGATGATGCTCAGAAATATCACACCTGCAAAACATTAAAAGCCACAAATATTCTCCAACTTTCTCTTCTAAACCTCCTCAGCTCTAATTAAATTAATGTTATGAGTGCCAATGGAAAACCCTTGACTGCCAAGTGAAGACGTTCTTACAATAATTTAAGCTGGCATAGGTCTGAAATGTAACCTAAGAAAAATGAAGCGGGGGAGGGGGGGGAGGTCAGACTGTTCAATAACTGTCTCTTAGGAATTCATTCCAGATTCTTAACCAGGATTTCGGAACAACGGAAGAAAATATTAGAGACTTTCCCACATTTACAGTGTATCCCAGCTCAGACTGGAAGATTTGGCAGCAGTGGATAATGATTTTAGATATCAGATTTTGGGTGCCCAACTATAGAGTCCCATTCAGCCTAATTTTCTAGCATGCTTGCAAGATGGGTTTGTGAGTAGATGTGTTCAGAACTCATTAGCTTGTGCATAGAATTTTGCATGTTGTTAAGAATCCCTTGAAAGAACCTCTTCAGTGTACCAGACCCACAGAGGGTCCCACTCTTCCTTAAAGGTAGGACTCTTAGCCACAATGCCTCAGAGACTGGGCTCACTGTGAGCTCTGCTTAGCAAGTTGATTGGCACAAACTCCTTTCAGAGACTTTTTCTTCCTTCAGGGATCAGTGCATCTCCACAAGTATTTGCAGTGACACGAGGCAGCCTTTTCAAAACAACGTAGGATTTATTAGTTAAGTGGAACACAGCATCAGAGTGTCCTTACCTTGGCATAGAGAAGAAGCAGCTAAGCCATAGTCATACTCTCCGAATCAGGACTTCTTTAAGCCATGCTGCTGAGTGTAGCCTAACTGATGGATTTATGTATTGATTATTAATTTCTTAGGCCACTGTGTTTGATAGGGGGTTGGTTTCCTGTGTGGCTACAGCATCAGGAAGATTATTACCAGTATCATTAGATTGAGGGACCCGAGGAGCGCACGGGAAACAACTGCAATTTATCACTAGTCCAGAGGGGCAGTCATTATCTTCATCATCATCATCTTCAATGTTGTCATTATCAACTGTGGTTACTGTCCTGGCATCTCCCAAGGCATGCAGACCAGGATACAGCTTTTATAATGTGCAATGCTGACACACCCTGTATCTTATGCATACATATGATAAAAGAGACAGAGTCCCGTGGCACCTTAAAGACTAACAAACGTATTGGAGCATATGCTTGTTAGTCTTTAAGGTGCCACAGGACTCTTTGTCGCCTTTGTAGATCCAGATTAACATGGCTACCCCTCTGATTCTTGATACATATGATAGTTTCAGCTCCTTTTCCTTATTGAACTTTCACACCCCATTTCAAGTTGGGGTTCCCAATCTCTATAGGAGGGTATCCAAACTTATAGCCCCTCTGAGACACATGCGACAATCTTCAGACGTTTGAGAGCCAGGGCACTCCTGCTGGGGCTTCAGCCCTGAGGGGAAGCTCTTAGAGCTTCAGCCCCTCTCCTGTTGAAGCCCCGAGCCCTGGCAGACAAGCCCTGTGGGGCTGAAGCCTGGAGTTCCCCTTCCTAGTGGGCAGAAACTAAGGGCAATGCATGGGGACACATGCCTTTCCCCCTTCCTACCCCCATCTTTTGCCAGGGTTTGCTGGCCCTGCTCCATCACATGGTGCTGCAGGGCTCCCGCCCTGCTTAGCAGCTGCTGTAGCCTGCAAGGTGGGAGTTGCAGCCATGGGGAGAGGATGAGGCAAACATCTGGGAGTGCAGGAAGAGTTACTGCTTTTGCTGCTGCTTCTCCTCACTGAGCTACACCAGGGAGCTGCAAGGTGTCTGCCTGGGGGGCATGACTCAAGCTGTTGGGTGTGTGTGAACCTTTAAATCATGTCCCCTCCCCTCAGCTGGCACTACTCATCTCCAGCAGAAGCCCCTAGCCCCACACGCTACTACAAGGCAGAAGCCCCAAACTCCCCACCCCTGCAATCTGTTAGATGGAGAGGGGGAGTACAAGGGGCCCTTTAGCTGTAAAAATGCCACATGCAGCTCACAAGCTATGGGTTGGCCATCCCTGCTCTATAGGTTACTTTAACCACGTACGTTATACGCATTAGCATTTATGACAGTTGATTGCTATAGCATTTACTGTGGTTACATCTTTTAACTTTCAGTTACACTTATTCCTTAAAATATCAGTAACCCGTGTTTGTGGCTTCTCACTTCACAACCATCAGCACGTAGCACATCTTATTGTGCAAGCATCTTGTGACTTAAGGTCATTTATTGGTTACTTGTGTCAACATAATTTTTTAGACCTCAATCAGTTTGTCTAACTATCTTATAGTGTTGGTCTCTCTACTTGTGTTACAAGTTTTAATCACTACTTATGCTTACCTATAAATCTATACATCTGGCTAGAGGTGGAACCATCTTGGTTGCCTCTCTGTCACTTTATCTTGCAGTTCCAGATGAGCTCCTGTCTCTCCCCAAAGGCCACCTATTATCCTAGTGTCAGGGGAAACTGAGGCACCCTCCTCTCGGTCAAGAAAGGGGGTTAGCAGCAGCTCTGTTTATTATCAGTACCAAGCAGACTTTTATAGAGTATATTCAAAGGGGAGGGGGAATGGGTGGAGGGAGGGAAAGACCTACTTGAAGCATGCACATCAGCAAACCCTGACATCAGTCCTAGGTCAGTGCCCTCTTGAGGCACCTGGTGTGGGGACCTTGAGAAAGCTTACATGATGCCAACAAGCTTATGAATAAGAGTCTATTCATTCTCTAGCAAGGTCGTTACATACATATAATGCAATCTGGAGATAGAACACATTAGCTCATCTAGTTAGGCCTACAGACTGTAATTGTTTAGGCAAGGTCACATTCTCAGTATAGATAACAGTACATAAACAACTTGTTGTCAAGCACTGTTGCACTGAACTTCTAAAGCCTCAAGCGAATGATTTACAACCCTTGGGAGTTTAACTATGTGATTGCTGGTGAGGAAGAATACATGGTGAGAAGGAGCGAGGGAAACTGAGTTTGTCCTAACACTAGCATCCTTTGTCTTCCTCCTGCAGACCCATACTGAGTTCATATGTCCTGCCTGCTGGAGTCCCATGCTTAGGTGTCAATTTTTCAATAACTGGGTTTCCCACTGTCTCTCTGGATCCTTCATTGATATAGGCCAGTCTTTTTAAGAACCCATTCATATCATTCCAGACAGCAACTTGACATAAACATCTCATGTCTCCTGCTCTGCCCCAGGAGCAGCTTTTTAACCCCTTTGCACCTCATGGGCAGCAATCCCTAGTCAAGTAAGTCACTGCCAGGCAGATCATTCATAAAAGTATTATAGAAAATTCCCACTTTGTCACACATGTGTCAGACAGATGAATACAGCATTGCATATGCACAGACATTTCTGAAAATTTGGGCAGAATGGCATTGTAAATAACCAAAAAATGTTGTTTCCACATGCTCTCTATGGCTGGGTCTTGCCAAATGGGAAGTCTTTGAACAAATCTGTTTGTATGTCTAATCTTTTGTACAAAGAGGAGCTTTTCCAAAAGACCAGAAAATCTGGAGCATTTTATCTCTTTGTTTGGGATGGAAACCTGCTTTGTACACTTTGCCACAATGTTTATTGTCTAGATGAAATATTCTGTTATTTTGCCTTTATTAATGGTAGTAGGGTAAAACAGCCATTTTTACAGGGCAGAAAATAATTGCATCTCCTGATCCATGAGGATTTCTTTTAGCATCACTGCTATATAGCAGATTTTCACACTAACTCCTCAACTGCCTTTTGGGCTACCACATTACAGCTTTCTCAAGGGAATGGTCTTTGGATAGCTGGTAGCATAATTGCTTCGGACCAAGATGGTTTCTCTAGTCACAAAATATGATGAGATGGTATTATGAACCAATTGCTTGCCACTTTGTTTTGAAACTGAAGCCAGGAGACAGCTGAGTTAAATTTTCAGTCAGATAAAAAGGGGATTAGATGTGTGATTTATATTAATAGGAAGTTGTATATCTAATCTGCTGCCATAAGCACTAAAAAGTAACCCTTGTTTTCACTTTGGGGCTGGAACACTCATGACTTTTGGCCAGGAACCGATGCACTAAGGGGTTCACTTATGTGGCAACCATATGAATCCATGGCAACCACAGTGTCATTCTGAAGCCTTAGACCTACTGTAGCTCTAGAATAATGCAAGAACATGATAGCAGAAGAATTGTTTGTATCAATCATCAAAGAGCAGTATTTTTAAAAAGTAGATTTTTTTTGCCATTAAGATTATTTGTATTTCATATATAAAGTGAAAGTAGTAACTTCACAAAGATTGCCTAAATGTTTTAAATTAAAATTGTCTATCTGTATAAATTAACTTTAAGAATTAAGTTTAAAGATTAGCAGTCTGTAAAGAGCATGCTACAGCAAATAAAATATTAAGTATATCTTCAAATGATCAGATTTTCTTCTAAAATACTACAATATGTATATGCACAATTTTTTCCTCATCAGCAAATAAGAGAGTTTTATAAACCAGTGGTTTAAAATTTTAATGTAAGTGCTGGAAGTAGAAAATACTTTCCATATAAACAGTAAATAATTAAAGATCATTTTCTCACAAAAAAGTGGAAAATCTGACTTTAAATCAGTGTGAAAATATGAATCATGATCTGCATGAACCTGCGGGCATTACTCTTTGAGAAAATATTTACATAAGCATATTTATGAACCTCTTTTTGGGATTTGTTATGCATTAGACGGAGAGTATACTATGCAGCAAGTAGTATAAGGAAATTAATAAATGTAAACATGTTTTGCACTATAAACTATTCTATATATTGGTGGGATTGAAGTGAGTTTGCAGTTGCATAGGGGAACTGGCATAGGGAAATACCATATACCCACCATACGAGTGACCACATAGTCATAAATGTAGATTACACAAACTAATCTGTCACATAGCACGGCAATTTCAATTGCCTATCCTCACATTTCCATTGCATATCCAACAACCATTTGCATTACGCAGCCTTCTGTATTAAAAATGTAGTCAATCTGCCTATTCTCTTTTTTGGCCATACATTTTAAAATGGAAAATGCTAAGAATATATGTTATGTAACAAAATAATTTTGTTTCAAAATAACCTACAATAACTGAAGACATAAGGGAATAATCTACTTGCTAAAATCATTTTTAAAAGAGCCTGTAAAATTTCAGTCCAAAAATTCATGTAATATGTTATCTTAATTTACTTATGCCCTACCAGCTATTTAAAATTACCAAAAACCCCACCCCAATGCAGTTGCCCCCGTTGCCAAGCATCATGCCATAATCAAATAATATCCACATTATAATCAGCATATTTTTTAGATGTGTAAGGTTACAAAACAGGTAACATACAAACACTGCATGATTTGGAAGTCATAATACTGTGCACTGTATGAAGGACATAAATTCAGATGTAAATTACGCTCTTGCTTCTATTGTTCACAAAAGAAGCCACTGTCACTTAAGTGAACAAACTTAAGTCAGTAACATTGAAAGGTCTCCTTTCACTACAGCAACACAGTATGTTGCAATATCCAGTGCCCTGATTTCCTGCAAGTTACCCAAAGGTATTAGAGAAAAAGACTCATAGACTGTAAGGTCAGAAGGGATCACTATGATAATTTAGTCTGACCTCCTGAACAATGCAGGGCATAGAAACTCAACCACACACTCTTGTAATAAACCCTCAACTTATGTCTGAGCTATTGAAGTCCTCAAATCATGGTTTAAATACTTCAAGGTGTAGAGAATCTTCCAGCAAGTGAACCATGGCCTACACTGCAAAGGAAGGCAAAAAAACCCCAAAAAACCCCAGGGCCTCTGCCAATCTGCCCTGGAGGAAAATTCCTTCCAAATATGGTGATCAGCTAAACCCTGAGCATGTGGGCAAGACTCACTAGCCAGACAGGAAAGAATTCTCTGCAGTAACTCAGATCCACCCCATCTAACATCCCATCACAGGCCACTGGGCATATTTACCGCTAATAAGCAAAGATCAATTAATTGCTAAAATTAGGCTATTCCAGCATACCATCTCAGACATAAATTTACTAAATTTAATCTTAATCTTGAAGCCAGATAGGTCTTCAATGTACCAATGATCTCCATCACAGACAAAACTCCTTAAAAAATAAAAGTAGTCTGAGTAGCTTAGAGCGCACTATTATGAAACACTCTTCATATGCGAGAATACTTCTTTCTATGCATGAACTTATAACTATGGAGGGATGTATCCTCAGCTGGCATAAACTGTCATACTTTCATTGACTCAAATTGCACTGTGATAATTTACACCATCTGAAGATTTGCCCCAGTAAGTCTCAATAAGAACAAAAATAACCATAGAAAACAAACAAGAGACTGAGAATCTACTTCAGGCCCTCATATCCTTGATGGACACATTTTGATTATACTAGAATTTCTGAATCTGAAACAAAAGTCAACAGGGAGAATAATGAGACAGTCAGAGTAATGCTTTACCTTCCTTGTCCTTCATAATAATTTAGTTCAAACAGGCTTTGGGAAAAAATTGCATTTTTTATTTCAAGATCCAAAAGATCAATACAGCAGTATAAATTTAGGACTGGAGGGAAAATTTACTCAAAACTGTTTCATGACGAAAATGCCAAAGGCAGATGCTTTTGTTCAATCAGTTTCTTTGAAGCAGCCTCTAATCTTAATTCTGAATTAAAGACTTTACTTGAAGGCTGTATGTCAACCAGAAATAGATCATATATGCCTCTTTCAGTGATCAAATGCTATAGCTGTGTAGTAGTAATATTGGGGGGAAACCCACCTTGATGAAAGAAGTTGTACAAATGTTCAAGCTTTAGCCTTTGTTTCTGTATTAACAGATTTGTTCTTTTTTTTCCAGTGAAGACTGACATAAATACTTGAATCCTTCTGCCAGGAAACCAGAAGCACACAACGTTTCTGGAAATGTGAGTAGAAAAGCCCCTCAAGAACAATGGATTCTATTGAATTTTGATAAGAATTCCTGCACTGATAAATCAGCATTTCATATTATCTCTGTTTTTCTGCATGTACAAACAGCAGATGATTATAGAAATTTTTGAGATTCAGGAAATGGATTAAACCTGTTCACGAACCTATAAACCATTGAATGTCACCATACAAAGTTACCCTCAATAAGCCTACTGAAAACCATCATCATCTTTCTCTAAAACATGGAAAAGAAAATCTATCCCTGTATTCACAAAGGCAGAGTAATTTTCAGATTGTGAAAAGTAGTGTCACAAATATAACATTTTTTGTTGCAGTTGCTTTTGATTAGGATAACAGGAGCTATATATATACATACTATGGATACTCAGATAGAAAGGTGAATACTAAGATACTATGCATATAGAAGTTTAAAGCCCTATGATAGTATAGTGACAGATGCAGGAAGAGAATGGAAAAACAAACACACCAATGCCTGTTTATCAGGGCAGGATTCTTACCTAAGTCCAGGTATGACTCATTGGTGGGAGACCTCCTGTTAACATTCTCTGACTTTTCTGTTAAAAGAGTGTCTTTGTCAGAAGAATATAATTTGTTTTACATATATGTAATGAGAAAAAGACAGAGGAATTCCCTCTGAGACTCACAATTGCTATTGGCTAACTAGATCTGTGGTTCTCAACCAGGGATACACATACCCCTGGGTGTACTGAAAGGTCCTGCAAGGGGTACGTCAACTCATCTATGTATTTGACTAGTTTAACAAAACGTTACGTTAAAAGCACCAGTGAAGTCAGTGCAAAATAAAATTTCATAGAGACAATTGCTTGTTTATACTGCTCTATATATTATATCACTGGTTCTCAAACTGTGGGTCATGACTCCAAAATGGGTCATGAGTTCATTTTAAGGGGGTTGCCAGGGATGGCGTGAGACTCACTGGGATCTGGAGCAGAAGACTGAAGCCCAAGTCCCACCATGCAGGGCTGAAGCCGAAGCCCAAGCCACTTAGGCTTCAGCACTTCATGGTGGAACTCGGGGTCCTCTGTGGTGAAGGGGTCTGGGCAATTGCCCTGCTTGCCACCACCTAACGCTAGCCCTGAGTACAGAAAGAGTACGCTGACCTTGGGAACCAGGTTTTGAATGGTCTGTTACCTTTTGCGTCAACATATCTTTGTGAAGTCTCATTTTCTGCTATGACTGACATCAAGACAAAGAGTAGAAATAGACTCAAGGTGGAGAAAAACTTAATTGTTGCTTGTTTACTACCTTTCAAAATGACTAGACTCACAAGTGAAAAACAGGCTCACATATCACACTGAAATGCAATTATAATATTTATATTCCACTAGATTTATTTTATAATTATATGGTAAAAATGAGAAACTAAGCAATTTTCAGTAATAATGTGATGTGACAATTTTGTATTTTTATGTCTGAGTTTGTAAGCAAATAATTTTTAAGTGAGGTGTAACTTGGAGTATGCAAGACAAATCACACTCCTGAAAGAGGTACAGTAGTCTGGAAAAGGTTGAGAACTACTGAACCAGACTGTAGAATAAGAAGAGATTGGGCCTCCTGAAATGAAGGAGCCAGCAAACAATCCTTAATAGAGATGTCTGAAGTACCACTTCAGAAACATGGCTGCATTGGCCAGTAATCAGATATGTAGTGGTTGATTTTCCTTTTTAGGTATGAATATTAATTTTAAGATTTCTCAGTTTCTTTGCAAACTGGAGAAAATTCCTTTGAAATTGAATGGCTTATAAGTAAGAATGTAGAAAACTGTGCTTTATCCAGTTTATATCTAGCCTTATTTTGGAGAAAGCAATGTATTAGTTCCCTGTCAAATGGATGACTCACAAAATAAACTTCAGACTCCTAATTTGTTTAGATTTCCTATTAAGGGTATGAGACCCTCGGACATGAAAGCATATGACTACCTGACTTTTCTAGTTTTCCTGATTTACACACTCCTGTCCAGACTTTTGAAAATCAATATTTCTGTGTGATTGCCTCACAACTCTCACATAGCATTTCAGTGCTGGAACTGCATCAGTAATTGTAACTTCTCCCAGCATCTAGTGGACGAATTCTCCTGCAACACCTTCAACACAAGATTTGAATTATGCATATTTCCTAGCAACAGTGGGCTATTTTGTTTTAACAAACTGATTTAAAGCTTTCTGTCAATTATTTGGAAAATATTCTCTGTAAAAAGCTGCCGCCTTATTTGCTTCCTGAGTAGTGAAATATAAACAATGTCTGGTAAATGACTAGATGGAGACATGCGTGGCACTCTCGAATCCCTTTATGTAACTTGATTATTTATTAGCTTTATATTGGCCATTAGACCACTTATTATTTTCATGTATCTATTTGAATATTAATGAATAAGTAGAGATTCCAGTTTTTTTACATGTTTGAAAGAAATTAAATTGGGGGCAGTGAATTTACCTCATTCTAAAAGGAGTATTAAATCCAGTTTTGTGCAGATTTTTTAAAAACTTAAAGCTGAGCAGAATCAAGCCACTGTAGTTTTAAGGTGAATAGAGGGAAATGTAACTTTCCCCATACTAGTAGGCTATAACAAATCCAGTAAGTAACTCCAGTGAGTCATTGTGAATGATATTTTGTTGCAAACCATGACCACTCAAATTTTTGGGGGACAGGGTGACAGAACTCCTTATTTTAAAAGCACAGGTAGTTACCACCCCATTTATCAGTGTATCAGTATAAAGCCTATGACTCACAATTGAGCAGTTCTGCTTCCATCCAGTAGAGGACAGTAGTGTACATATACTGTCAGAAGCAGGCAGTTATTTATGTCACTATTTTACAGAGGCATCTAATCTAAAGAATTTATTCAAGTCACGCAAGAGGTCTGTCAGGCTTTAAACTGTAGTTCATGCCTTTGGGTCTTTTCTATTGCTGCTGTATTACAGATAGTTATCTGACCTTTAGCACAATAATACTTCGTTTCTACAGGTAGCTTATTATTTGTGTGCAAGGAAGTCAATTCAAGTTCTGAAGTAGTCTGAGGAGAGTGTTTCATCAAAAGGACCAGATTTAGGGCTTGGCTCCATCTCCCACTGACGTCAGAGAAAACATTGACATTGATGGACATTGGATCAAGCCCTTAAGGATTATGAGTAAACAAGTTCTCAGTTTCACAAGATACAGAGTAAAAGGATCTCTTAATGTTAAAGGGATTATACCTCTATAGTGAATTCTAATGGAATTTTTGAATAGCTAGCCATTTATGTCAGTAACCTCTATGCTATAAATGAAAGCAATTCCTGTAAAAGGTAGATTTCTAGTCTGTTTTTGGCAGAAAACTCATTCCTTCAACAGGCCTATTTCTTGTACAACGAAACCTACATAAGAGGCCAGACTTATTAGGCAATCTGTTGATCAGGGAAGTGTTCACGAATGTATATTCATTTGATCAAATGAATTCTGCTCCTATATAGTGAGTGGGGCCTTTAGAAGGTTCAAGTCCCATCGTTTTATGTGTGCCTGGGATTTTTGCTGAAATCATGCGCCAGGCCTGTGGGATTTGTAAGAGGCAAGCAGGGTGGTCTTGGGGGCTGTGCGGGGTCGCAGGTTGAGGCTGGGGAAGAGCTAGTCAGTGGCTGGCCCCCAGAGCCAGGCGCTGTAGGAAGCCGCTCTAAGAACGAGAGGAGGAACCGATGTGGGGCTGAGGGTAAAGGGTTGCCCCGTGGTTTCTGGGCCGAGGCTCCGCGTTGCTCTTAGGGGAGGTGCAGTGCGCGGCCCCCGAACGCAGGGCTCTCGGCCTGGCCTGCAAAGGAGCATCGATCAGCCTCCCAACCCACTGCCTCAGCGGGTCGACGCTCGCGCGCAGCAGGCAGGTGCGCGCGCACTCGCCCCTTTCCAGCCCGTTTCGCGGGGCGGGGCAGCGCGGCGCTAACGGTCCCAGCGGAGCGGCGCCGCGCCCCGCTCGCGAGCCCAGCCCCCGGGAGCCGGCGGACGCCAGCTGACGAGACAGCGGATCACATGACAGACGAAGTCCAGCGAGGCAACATGGCTGCGGCTGAGGGGTAAGCGGCGGTTCTCTGGCAGCCGGTGCACAGCCCCTGGCCGCTGCCCGGGCGGGACCCCTGAGATAGCTCCGCGCCCCCCGGGGATGAGGATCTGCCCCTCGCGGGAAGGCCAGGCGAGGTCCCCTTCTAGTCGCTTTGCGGACTGACCCACCCGGCTAGTCTGAGCTGGGTGTTTCAGCAGCGCCCCTGTGTATGGACAGACACGAGAAGTGCCTGTGGCGTAGCTTGTAAGAGCGGGGTTGGCTTGTGAGTCCCTAGTCAAAACTCCCCTTCCCTCTTCTGCCCTGGAGGCTTCACTTCTAGGAAGCTAGTGTATCTAGCATCACTTTTTCTGAGAGATTGAGAGCTGTTCATCTGTGTGGCATAGGCCCTATACTGCTGACAGATAAAGGAGTTTCTCTTGTAACTCAGTTGTGCTTGTGCTTGGAGCAGTGCGGGTCTGAGTTCTACTGTTGCCCTCAGAATGAAATTCTGGTTTGCCCTGATATGTGGTATAGTAATAGCATTGAATTTTCTAAGTGTCCCCCAGGTTTATCTCAATGATCTTGAGACCCCCCCAAAGCTCTTTTTTAAGTCACGACCCTTACAATTGCAACACTAGGAAATTGTAGATTTAAATATCTGAAATCATGAAATTTACAATTTTGAAAATCCTATGACTGTGAAATTGACCAAAATGGATGGTGAATTTGGTAGGGCCCTAAGTATACGTACACTTAACTATAGCAGAGCTCTTGCTCTGCTCTAATAAATGTGTGTAGATTTGAAATCCTGAAGGCTCAAAGGGTCTCTCCAGATTACTTATACACAGAAGTCTATGCGAGAAGGATATTAAGACCATTTTGAACATGCCTGCTTTGATGTCCAGCAGTTGTAACAATCTTTGTGGTGCCCATCGCAGTTATGCTGAGGATCATTTTTATCAGCTGAAATACAGAGGCCAAGTCTCAAGTTGGAAAATGAGAGAATTAATTAGATGCAAAAAATTTCATTACAATAGTGGGAAACTGTAAAATGGGTTAATCATGTGTACAGCATATTATGTGATTTCCTTCAACTTGGGTTGATTAATACCAGTTGTATTTAGCATTAACTTGCCTGTTGAAATCAGAGCTCCATTAAGTTACAGAAAGTGGTGACGTGTTTAGAAATAGATTTGTGCTGAGTAGGCAATGTGATTATAGCTCAATTTTTATAACAAAATTAAGCCATTATACAGTTTTAAAAAAAAGCCATTCAATGTATCAAAATGAGGAGCCTCCCTCCAAATAACAAGAAAAGGTAGGTCTGGAAATGCATTAATAAATCTTGTATATCTACATGAAAATTAGCATCTTGTGAAGTTTCTATCTCCACACCCACTCACAGTTAAGATAAATAGTTCCTTTTTTTAAAGGCTCTCACATGCTCCTATTAAATTCAGTGGCAGACTCCCAACTTGCCAAAAGAGAGCAGGTTGCATGCAGGAAGATAAAAAGGACATCAATTTAAAATTGATGAAGTTTTTGACTACTATAGTTACAAGCAACACTTCGGATTACAGCCATTAAAAGATTAGTGGTGAGGAAAATATTAATTTCGATTGTTTGGTTTACTCTGTGTATTTGACAGCACATTGTGCATGGATGCAGTTTTTTTATGGTTTCCCCTGTATAGTCGCAAAATATACTACACAGAGGATTAATGTTAAAAATGTTGACTAGAATACAAGTTAATAGTGTTCCTTTTAAATATAGCTTTTTAAAAGGTGCTCTTCATTAGCGAAAGAAAAGGATAATCCTTTCAAAGCTTTCAACATAGGTGCAACTTGCTGGCAAGATTAATGAAGCCTCAGTCTACACTACTAGAGGGGTATTACAGATTTTACAGATGGGCAAACTGAGGCACAGGGAAATTAATGGTCTCAGTGGAAGAGCCAGAAATATATAGGAGTCCAGGCTCTGAATATGTGTTAATCATTATACCATAGTTCCCTCTTCCCCCTCCCCACCCCCAGACATGACTCATGGTACCATATAGTAATGAAATGTAACCTGTTTGAAATACATAAACTCTTCACATAAGCTTTGAATGCCTGAAATGAAAGAGAGTGACATTTTAATATGATGTGGCTTACTGTTCCTAGCTATGTTTCACTTTTAGTTTAACAAAGTACAGAGTAAAGTAAACAGCTATTGTTCTAATCACCTTTTGATGTTCTTGTCATGAACTGGGTGGAATAGTAATCCCTCTTGCAGGGTTGTTAAATGAATTTTTGTAGATCTCTCTAGAGGGATGACACTACTCTGTATGTTTACTAGTAGTATTGTCAGGTAGCAAATATGGCCCCAGTTCTAAACACATCCTACAAACACCCACATGTCCCGTTGACTTCAATGAAATACTGACAAGTGTAAATCTGCGGGATTGGGGCCTAATTTTATCCATATAATTATCCTTCCACATTCTGCATCTTATATTTGCTTAAATTGCAAGTATAAGAAACACATAAACAATAATTTTAACATATCTAACATTGTGTAGTCACAATAACAGCTTTTAAACAAAACACGTTTGGTTTCTGAGTCGCTGCTGTAGATATGCAAAGAGGACTGACTCAGTAGTTGGG
Source organism: Sternotherus odoratus (assembly GCA_032164245.1). NCBI lineage: Eukaryota > Metazoa > Chordata > Testudines > Kinosternidae > Sternotherus > Sternotherus odoratus. Next base: position 15,897,397 of record JAVMKO010000014.1, read on the forward strand.
CAGCCTGTCATCCACCTTTTAGTTGGCAGTGCAGCTGATAGTCGTTGAACTTCTATATTCTTCATCTGAAGACGGGTTTGATTAGTGTTGCATGCCTAAATACTATACAAGTCCCATTTCTAGTGTCACAATGTGCAAAAGGAAACTGAGTAAAGGATAATACATGCTACATTTTTCGTGTTGTAACAATTGACTTTCTGTGCAGTTACTAATCTGAGAAAGAAATGATTAAAATGAAGAATGGAAAGAAGTTAATACGAGATGTGCATGCACAGAGGCTGATCCTATTTCTATTGGGAAAACTCTCATGGATTCTGCTCCCTTTGTAATCAGTCAGTCTAGCTTTCTATAAGTGCCATCCTTGTAGTAAGAAAAGCTCAGAAAAGGAAAAATGGGATTAGGGAGGGAACAGTGAGTGAACAAAGATAGTAGAGAAGGTAAGCAGTTTTTTGTTTTTGTTTCATTTTAAATAAAGTACTCAAACCCTTAACTTTGTACTCCATATAATTTTCAGTCTGGACATTTGATATCTTTCCTAGCAAAGTTGTATGAATTCATGCTGTGGGCTCAATATTATGTTCAGAAAGAACCTGAGGAGCTAACTAGAACTTTGCAAAAACATTCAGCCAAACCCTGCTGTGTCCTACAAACCTTGCTGTGGGGGGGTCCAGCACTCTCCACTAATCTCACTCTATTTGGAAGCCACAAAGTAAAATCCAACATGGTGGCATTTTTTTTTTAAACCACCATTTTGTATTATAGTAGACTCTCAATTATCCAGGATGATAGGGAAAAAATTAATCCTGGTTAATAAACTGCCGGATAATCACCATCTATAGGAAATATTGGGGCGGGGGCGGGGGGTTGGTTCACCAGCCACTCTTTGCCAAGGGGAAGGCATGTTGGTTCACTGGCTGCCGTGCGCCCTGGTGTTTGTTTTGTGTGTGTGTGTGTGTTTGGGACGGCAACAAAGCCAGAGCCAGCCCTGCAAGTTATGCATTTTTTTTTTTGACATCCTGGTTAATCCACAACCTGGGTAACCCAATCCTGGATAATTGAGAGTCTACTGTAGTGCCAAATTATGCTGCCAGTTATATCCATGCAGTCACATTGACTTCAGTGGAGTGTGTAATTATTGCATCTCTTAGAAGCAACTGAGGGTAGAACTTTGCCTGTATGTCTGTAAAAATGCGCTTAGGGGAATTAATTTTCATCCTTATTTTAATGAATGATTCAGTCAATATATTCAACTGCTAGTAAAAGATCCTTTGTAAAATGGCTCGGAATGAAGTTAGTGAGTGTAGTTGTATGTAAACTGATAGTTTACTCCTGAGGACATTCTGTGCCAAAAAAATTAAAAATTATGCACCTAAAAATTATGCGCACAATATTTTTAAAGTTCTGTAAATTGTATCTCATATAAATGTGGAGGCTTCAGCATGGCATTGGGGAGCAGAGTAGTGGCTGAGCAGAGGTGGGAGATCACTATGCAACTGCCCCTCCCGAGGGACACAGACTTAGCGGTGAGACTGTACCCAATCCTGACAGCGCAAGGACTGGACCTGCCCCAGAAACACCCCAGGCCAGGGCCCTTCCCTTCTGTGCCAGATGCACGGGGCTTGGGAGGCAGGATCCAAGTGTGTGTGTGTGGGGGGGGGGATCCAGGTGTGGGTTGGAGGGTTCTGTGTGGGTCAATCTGGGTATGGGTATGGGGGGATCTGGATGCACAGGGGCTTGTTGGATGTTCTGGGTGCAATGGTAATGGGACTCTGTGGGGAGGTCCAGGTGAAGATGGTCGGGGCTCAGCATTGGGGATCTGAGGGGGGGTTAGAGCTCAGAAGGGAGGTCTTCATGTGGGGGGGCCAGATACTGAGGGAATGGGGCTCAGTGAGGTTGGGATCCAGGTGCAGGTGGTTGGGGTTCGATGGAGTGTGGGGGCGCGGGTGAGGCTTGCCAGGAAGGTCTGGGTATGAGGAGGTCTGGATGCATGGGGGTTGGGCGGATGGGGGAGGAGGTGCAGGAAGTGCAGGGGGTGGGGATGTAAGTTTGCAGAGCTTTCTACAGCTAGGGAAAAAATCTTGAGGTGGGTCTAAAATGGCCCCAGATGCCATGCAGAGGAAGAGGAAGTCCTGTCTCTCCCAGGCAAGACTAGCAGCTGAGCCTGGCTCAGGGTACGAGCCACCAGCCAGCTCTTCCCCAGTCCCATCTCTGCCCCACAGTGATTTACCTCTCTTCCGGCTGCCCTGGGCACCTGAAGCATATTGCATTGACTTTGTCTCAGAGGATCACTCCTGTAGGGCTAGTCTACACTAGAAGCACTACATCAGCACAGCTGCACTGATGCAGCTGTGCCACTGCAGCACATCTGGTGAAGATGTTCTCTGGCTGTAGCTATGTCAGCAGGAGAAGCTCTCCTACAAACATAATGCTGTCCACACTGGTGTTTGGGTTGGTGTAACTTTATGTTGCTCGGGGTGGTTTATTCACAGTCCTGAGTGACATAAATTATGTCTAAATAAGTGGTAGTGTAGATCTGGCCTCAGTCTTGTGTTCAGTGATCCTGCCTGAGCTGTGTAGTCAGGTTTTATAGCTCCCTTCTAAAACAATGCAGTCCAATGCACACAGCCACACCGCTCCTGAGAAACTGACCTTAGTTTCTAATTAAGTTTTACTGCATTATTTGAAGATTTAGAATATTTATTGCTAGGGTTGAATGGATTTGCTTTATCATTCCTATGGCTGGAGTTAGCCCCCAGTGAAAGCTTATTCTGTGCAAATGTGCTGCAAAGCTAGTGACTCACTGGTCCCTGTAATTATCACGTAGCATGTTGCTGGGGTTGTGGGAGAAGGTAATAAAAATAATCAGATTTGAGCTTTATGCCTCATCAGCTAAATTCCTATACCTGTATTCTATCTTTCACCTTTTAAAATTTATAGTTATATCAGTGTTATAAAAAAATAAAACATAAAACATTTTATTAGCTTTTTTATGCTGTATCTGCAGTTAGAAATTGTTGGTTAGATTTCTGATTATAAAGGTTGCTCTACACAGCTATAAATCAAAGGTTACCTTTCGGATGTGTAATTTTCCATGAAAGCCATATAATAATTAATACATGAAGGTGCATTGCTCTAATACTCTCAGGTTAATGTGGGTTAATTTTTTTAATCTTAGCAACAGTGCAGAATAGTAACAATGTGGCTGAATTCAGAACTACCATTTTTCTCAGAAATATTGTAAATGTAGAAAATGATCCTCCAACTGCTGAGAAGAATACATGCAATAAGGTGCCTGGGAAGAGGTTGAACTATATTGAACTAGTTGAAGTTCAATCCTGGGTTTTTAATAATACTTCAGTTTTGAATCTCCAGATCATTTTTTTCCCGTTGTAAATATAAAATTGAGGAATACTGTTTTTAGACTTTTCCTTTCAACTGGTTATCAATCAGTAACCTATATATTTATGGAATTTTAAACACCGGAGTTATTTACTAGTGTCCCTGAATTCTCCTTTCATTCAGCCATAGACAATAGCCGCTCCTTTAAGATTCAGGGCAAAATAGTGAATGATCATATAAAACCAAACTCATTAGTTCAGGGCTTTGGAGCAGTGCTCCAGGCAAAACCTACTGCTCCATGCTCCAGCTCCAGGCTCCTCTCCAAAGCCCTGCATTAGTCTTCACATGGGCCAAAGATGGAGCTAAAAGAACTTATCTAAACATGGATAATTCAATTTTATGTAAAGCTAGCCTTTGGCTAAGATATTATTTGTTGTTGTTTTTAAAGAAGTGTATTTCTATCCTAAACTTTACTTAAACAAATTGATCCTTGAAGAAAGTTTCTAAAAGACTGTCCAGGCTTTGCTTTTGCTCAGCAATTTGCTGTATGGTCTGACCCAGTTATGAAGAAACACACAGTCATGTGTAACAGTAGGCTACTGATATTTAGGTTATGTTCCCATTGGCCATCTATACGAAAACTATAGCATTTCTTTGAAATCCCGTATATACATACAAATAGTAAGGGAGTATCAAAAATGATGTCATTCTGTGTGCCATTTAAACCGCCATCTTTTCTAGGCAATCCTTCATTCAGATTCTGTACATTTTCCCAGATGTTATATAATATTTGTTAAAGAAATTGTCCCATTTTAAATGTAACCTTTCAGTTCTGTTGTTCTCAACAACTCATATTTTTCTCTCTCCCATGTTTGTTCTTATTTCAAATATCTCTGCAGACTAACACTGTGGTAATTTATTGCATGTCTCCCCTAACCCCAAATAAAATCACTTCTGTTTTCTTTAAAGGAAGCTAATTTCTGTGTCACATTATGGACTATAACTGTAGCCAGCAATATATATATATATATTAGAGAACCTATTTGTCATGTACTACTTGTACGACTTAAGTTTTGATATTTCATTCCCGCTGTCAGCAATACTATGCACTGAGATTAAAAGGTTCTTCTTCGAGTGATTGCTCACATGCATTCCACTATAGGTTAGGCACGCGCTGCGGGCCTGGTTGCCGGGTAGATTTTCCCCTAGCTGCAGACTGGGTGAGCAGGGAGCCCCCTGGAGTGGCGCCACTGAGGCACTCTATAAGTACCCCTGCGACACAGTCTGGCCCTCAGTTCCTTCTTTACCGCTCGAGCTGGTAGTCGGAAGAGGAGTTCTGCTTTTCAGCGTCTCCTTATCTCCTAGCTAGTCGATTGTTCTCTTAATTGTTCGTTGTTAGCAGTTGTTGTTAGTTAGTTTACATAGTCTTTGTAGTGTAAAGAGTCAAGTGCAGGGGTTTTCCCTGCTGCCGGAGCCTCTGTCTTCAAGGCTCCGGGATTCAAGCACTTAGAGTGTGGGAAGCCTACGCCTGTGGGAGACCCACACTCTAAGTGCCTCTCAAGTGCCTGGTAAGTGCACTTGGCAGTTTCTTCCTAGATCTGCAGTACCTTCAGCCCAGGACCCGCAAAGACAGGGAATCCCGCTTGCGGCACGTCCTGATGGAGGCGGCCCCGGACTCCAGTGCGGCACCGGACCCCGCACCCAAACCGCCGAGAGCCAAGCCTCGGCACCGGTTGCGCTCCCCCAGCACCAAGCGGAAGAGGAGCGCTCAACTTCGCCCTGCTCCGGACCGCGTCCAGCCGTCGGTACCAGTGCCGCGACCTCAGCCTTCTCCGGGGAGCCGACCTGAGGAAGAGCCGCCAGCACCCGCACCGCTGACTCCGGCGCCGCAGGAGGCCCCGTCGAGTCCGGTGCCAGTGGTCTTGCCACTTGGGGTGCCAACTCCGCAGCAGCTTCCCTCCATGATGGAGGCGTGTACTGCTGCGAGAGGGTTGCTTGCCGGGGACGCCCCGCAGCAACAAGTCCGGTCGACGGGCAGGCCGCCCATGACCGAGGCAGAGATCGCGTGTCGGAGCCCGGCAGGGCATGGACACCGCTCGATCTCGCGGCGCCGACCAGACTCCCGGCAACGGTCACCCGCCCGGCTCCGGTCGCAGTCTCGGCGCCGCAAGGAGTTGAGACCCTGCTCAAGGTCTCCTCCTGGCCGTTCGCGCCACTCGCGCTCTGGCCGCCGATCAGAGTCCCGGCACCCTGGTAAGGGCCGGTCGTACTCTCGGCACCGGTCGCACTCCCGGCACCGGTCCCTCAGCTGGCGCCGAGACCGTCCGAGACGTCGCTCCACAAGCCGCTCCGCGTCCAGGCACTGCTCGTCGTCTCGGCACCGAACCCCGTCGCGGCGCCGAAGGTCCTCCCGGTACCGATCATCGTCTCGGCACCGAGACTCCCCGAGGCGGCACCGTTCAGGTAGCCACGATTCCTCGGATGGGCACCATACCGCCCGGTACCGGTCGAGAAGCCCACGGCACCGGGAGTGTAGAGAGCAGCACCGGACCCCGTCGCGGCGCCGAAGGTCCTCCCGGTACCGATCATCGTCTCGGCACCGAGACTCCCCGAGGCGGCACCATTCAGGTAACCACGATTCCTCGGATGGGCACCATACCGCCCGGTACTGGTCGAGAAGCCCACGGCACCGGGAGTGTACAGAGCGGCACCGGACCCCATCGCGGCGCCGAAGGTCCCCCCGGTACCGATCATCGTCTCGGCACCGAGACTTCCCGAGGCGGCACCGTTCGGGTAGCCACGACTCCTCGGATGGGCACCTTACCGCCCGGCACCGGTCGAGAAGCCCACGGCACCGGGAGCGTCGAGAGTCCGCCGGCACGCGGGCCCCTCGCTCGGCGGGACCAGTCCAAGTCACCCAGAACCCTGCCTGGTCAGAGTGGGCGGCATGGGGGTACGATCGGCCCCGGGAAACCCAGTCTGAACCCGGGTTCCCGGTGAGCTCAGAGGGTCCAGTGGACGTGCTGGCAGGACCATCATCGGCAGTCCAGCCCTCCACGGTACGTAGCCCTATGGAGCCGGGTCCCTACGCCTCCCCCGTAGGGGTAGAGGCAGTGGCGGGCACTTCATCAACTAGCCCGCCCGCCTTGGACCTCTCCAGTTACCAACATCTCCTCCAGGCAGTTGCTAAAAACATGAACCTGCCTTTGGAAGAGGTCCCAGTGGTGGACGACCCGGTCACCACCATGTTAACTAAGGGCACCCCGGCACGGGTGGCAGTGCCGTTCATTAATACTATTAAACTCCACACGGCGGTAATTTGGAAGACCCCCGCCTCTATCTCCCCCACTGCTCGTGGGGTGGAGAAGCGTTATTTTGTCCCAGCCAAGGGATATGAATACTTGTATGTTCACCCAACGCCCTCCTCCCTGGGGGTGGACTCTGTTAATAACAAGGAGCACCACGGGCAGGAGGCGCAGGTCCCCAAGGCCAAAGAGGCCAAAAGGCTGGACCACTTCGGCAGGAAAGTTTATTCCTCCGGGGGCCTACAACTCAGTCGCCAACCATCAGGCACTCCTGAGTAGGCACCATTTTGACACGGTGGAGGCCCTTACTAAATTTGAGACTGCTCTCCCGCAGGAGGGCAAACAGGAGTTCAGGGCCCTATTGCTCCAAAGCAGGGACATATCTCGTCATGCCCTGCAAGCGGCCCTGGACTCGGCCGACTCTGCGGCCCGAACAATGGCCTCGGGCATTGTTCTCCGCCGGGCAGCATGGCTCTCGTCATCCAACCTAGCCCCGGCCATGCAATTTAAAATCCAGGACCTCCCCTTTGAGGGACAGTCCCTCTTCTCGGAGGATACGGATGCCCGTCTCCAGGCCCTCAAGGACAGGGGGGTAACCCTCAAAGGCCTGGGCATGCACACCCCAGGTCCACAGAGGCGTCCCTTCATCCCGCCACGCAGGAAATTCTTCCCACCTGCGCGCCCGCCCCAGGACTCCTCCCTCAGGAGAAGCCGCCCTTACCGCCGGCGGCAAGGGCCTAGGCAGGGCGGGAAACAACAAGGCTCTAAGCCTTCCCAGGGGCCCAAATCCAACTTTTGATGGTGCGCCCGAGGGCAGTTCACCAATCATAAACCTGGATCCTCCCTTTGGAGACCGTCTGTCCTACTTCCGCCGTGCATGGTCAGACATTACATCAGACCAGTGGGTCCTCCGCACAGTGGAGGTGGGATATTCGCTCCAGCTCTCCTCCACTCCTCCCACCCACCCACCCTCCTCGTCCCTCTTCAGGGACCCCTCTCACGAGCAACTCCTCGTACAGGAGGTGAGGTCGCTCCTCGCACTGGGAGCCATCGAGCCCGTACCGCAGGAGTTCAGGGGGAAGGGGTTCTACTCCCGCTACTTCCTGATCCCCAAGGCGAAAGGGGGCCTCCGGCCCATCCTGGACCTGCGCGAACTCAACACCTACATGATCAGGTTCAAGTTCCGCATGGCCACCTTGGGCACTATCATTCCCTCTCTGGATCCGGGAGACTGGTTCGCTGCCCTCGATATGAAGGACGCTTACTTTCACGTGAGCATCAAACCCTCACACAGACGTTACCTCCGCTTCCTGGTAGCGGGGGAACACTATCAGTTTGCCGTCCTACCCTTCGGCCTGTCCACCGCACCCAGGGTGTTCACAAAGTGTATGGCGGTAGTAGCGGCATTCCTTCGGCGCCGCGGGGTACACTTATACCTGTACCTCGACTATTGGTTGATCCGAGGCACCTCCAGGGACCAAGTGTCAGCTCACGTGCGGCTCGTTATCAGCACGTTCGACCGCTTGGGAATCCTTCTCAACAGGGAGAAGTCCACCCGGGAGCCTACCCAGAACATAGAGTTCATAGGAGCCCTACTAGACTCCACGGTAGCAAGGGCATCCCTGCCCCAGCCTCGGTTCCTCACTATCCAGTCGGCCATCAGACAGCTACGCAACTGTCCGATGACTACGGTCAAGGTCTTCCTCAGCCTGCTAGGTCACATGGCATCGTGCACTCATGTCATACAGCCCGCCAGACTACGGCTACGCCCACTGCAGTCGTGGCTCGCGGTGGCCTACAGACCGAGAAGGGACAGTATGGACGCCCTCCTCTCCATCCCCAGAGCCACCCTATCCGCTCTGGCTTGGTGGGAAGACCAGGACAATGTGTGCCAAGGGGTCCCCTTCCTTCCCCCCAGCCTGTCCATGTCCCTAGTGACGGACACTTCGTCACTAGGGTGGGGAGCTCACCTAGGGGAACTCAGGACCCAGGGCCGCTGGTCGGAGTCAGACCTCTGCCTCCACATCAATATCAGGGAGCTGAGGGCCGTCCGGCTCGCGTGCCAGGCGTTCCGGGACACATTACGGGGTCACTGTGTAGCGGTGCTGACAGACAACACCACAGCCCAGTATTACATAAACAAGCAAGGCGGGGCCCGCTCCAGCCCCCTGTGTCAAGAGGCGATTCTCCTGTGGGAATTCTGTATAGCCCACGCTATTCACCCGGTGGCCTCCTTCCTTCCCGGAATCCAGAACACCCTGGCGGACCGCCTCAGCAGATCCTTTATGACTCACGAGTGGTCCCTTCGGCCAGATGTCATCCGGCCGATCTTCCTGAGGTGGGGGTTTCCCCACATCGATCTCTTCGCCTCCAGACAGAACAGGAAGTGCCTCCAGTTCTGCTCCTTTCGAGGCAGCTCCCAGGGATCCCTGACAGATGCCTTTCTCCTACCCTGGACGGGGCACCTGTTCTACGCGTTCCCTCCGATCCCGCTTCTCCACAAGGTGATCCTGAAGATCAGACGGGACAGGGCACACGTCATCCTCATAGCCCCGGCCTGGCCCAGGCAATGCTGGTATGCGTCCCTCCTCCAGCTGTCCAGGGCCCCTCCCATCAGCCTCCCGCTGTGGCCAGACCTGATCTCTCAGGATCACGGTCGCCTCCTGCACCCGGACTTGCGGTCCCTTCACCTCACAGCGTGGCTACTCCATGGCTGAGAGGTCCTGAGCTCTTATGCTCAGCCGAGGTACAGAACGTCCTTCTGGGTAGTAGGAAACCATCCACCAGAAGTACCTATACCGCCAAGTGGACCCGTTTCTCTGCCTGGTGCACACAACATGACATCGTTCCAAGTGAGGCTACTATCCCACGCATATTGGACTACCTCTTAGGCCTCAGAAATCAGGGCCTTTCTACCTCTACTATCCGGGTCCACCTCGCTGCCATATCGGCTTTCCATCCGGGTCAGTCGAACCACTCAGTCTTCTCCGACCCTGTGGTATACCGTTTCCTTAAGGGTCTAGATAAGCTGTATCCGAGCGTCAAGCGTCCCATTCCACCTTGGGATCTCAACCTTGTGCTCTCACGCCTCGCGATGCCCCCGTTCGAGCCCCTCGCCACGTGTTCCTTACTCCACCTTTCCTGGAAGGTGGCATTCCTAGTAGCTATCACCTCGGCTCGTAGAGTGTCAGAGATCCGTGCACTGACCTCCGAGCCGCCCTACACTATCTTCCATAAGGACAAGGTGCAGCTACGTCCCCACCCGGCCTTCCTGCCTAAGGTGGTCTCTCCCTTCCATGTTAATCAAGACATTTGTCTCCCAGTCTTTTATCCTAAGCCACACACCTCTGGAAGGGAACAGCAATTACACACGTTGGACGTTAGGAGGGCTCTTGCTTTTTATTTAGATAGAACAAAGCAATTCAGGAAAACAACCCAACTTTTCGTGGCAGTTGCGGAGAGGATGAAGGGCCAGCCAGTTTCAGCCCAAAGGCTCTCCTCCTGGATTACCTCGTGCATTCACACCTGTTATGAACTCGCGGACAAGCCGCTTGAGAGAGTAACAGCACACTCCACGAGAGCGCAGGCGTCCTCTGCGGCCTTCCGGGAGGGAGTCCCTATTACGGACATCTGCAGGGCGGCTACCTGGTCCTCCGTCCATACCTTCGCCGCCCACTACGCCATAGTCCAGCAGACCAGGGACGATGCGGCGTTTGGGTCAGCGGTCTTACGATCAGCAATGGGTCAACCCGACCCCACCTCCTAGGTATTGCTTGCAGTCACCTATAGTGGAATGCATGTGAGCAATCACTCGAAGAAGAAAACAAGGTTACTTACCTGTAACTGTTGTTCTTCGAGATGTGTTGCTCACATCCATTCCAAACCCACCCTCCTTCCCCACTGTCGGTTTAGCCGGCAAAGAAGGAACTGAGGGCCAGACTGTGTCGCAGGGGTACTTATAGAGTGCCTCAGTGGCGCCACTCCAGGGGGCTCCCTGCTCACCCAGTCTGCAGCTAGGGGAAAATCTACCCGGCAACCAGGCCCGCAGCGCGTGCCTAACCTATAGTGGAATGGATGTGAGCAACACATCTCGAAGAACAACAGTTACAGGTAAGTAACCTTGTTTTCTCTCTTTAAAATCCTAAAACCTAATCTACTTTTGTGATTGACAAATGACTTTTTTCAGGTTTGACTTCCTTCTCTGTTCGACTTCAAATAAACCCTGTGCCTCTCAGTGATATTAACCAGTATATTATTTTGCAATAAGTTATCTTTTTTTTAAATCCTTTCTAGACCATCTTTTTGGTTGGGGAATGAAACACTGAAAGTGCCAGCAGCACTCTTTGCTTTGAATAGAAAACGGCTGTGTGATCGACTAAGGGGGAATAAAGATGTCCAGAAGAATTCTATTGTTTTGATGCAAGGTGGCGAGGATGCCCAAAGATACTGCACTGACAATGGCATTGTCTTTCGCCAGGTAAGATTTAGGTTCATTATACAGAAACAAACTCTTGAATTACTCTTTTCTAAGTTCGTCTCTCTTTCGCGTTCTCTTTTCTTAGTTTTTTCCTCCTTTTATTTTAGACTAGGGGCCAGATGTTTAAATGTATTTAGGTGTTGCTACCCTCTGCATTGCAATGCCTAATTGATGTAGGAGTCTAAATCCCAGTTTCAAATGGAATGTAGACACCTGAGAGCCAAAATCTCATTGACAGTTGATGGGATTTAGATTAAGTGCCTAAATCACTTTGAAAATAAGATTTCATGGAATCTCATAAATGTAGGGCTGGAAGAGACCTTGAGAGGCCCTCAAGTCCAGACCCGTGTTCTGAGGCAGGCCCAAGTGAACCTAGACCTCTCTGACAGGTGTTTGTTCAAACTTCATAAAAAAACCCTCCAATCATGGGGATTCCGCAATCTCTGTAGGAAGCCTATTCCAGTACTTAATTTTAGTAGTAGTTGTGCAGTAGTTTGTATTTTTGCACTTATTTTATAATGCTGTTATCCTGTAGGTGCCTACACATTGATTTAGGCTGAGCGCAGAAATGCCTAAATTCCTTTAAAAACCAGGGCCTAGTACATTCCACACTGTTTAAAAGGAATTGCTTTTACTGTTACTGACTAGTTCAAACCCTAGATTAACCACTGCTTTGGCTTGGGGTTGCTCTTTTTAATTGTTTTAATTTTAATCTAATTCTTTTAAATTTACTATATGTTTTCTGTTGCCTGGGTTAATGGGGCTCCAGCCTGGCTGAGACCTCTAGGCACTAGTGCATTATAAATATTTGATAACAGCACATGTAGAAAGTGAGCCTTTATCCTGAGACTTGCTTAGTTTTTGTCTGGCTTGTCTCATAGAAGCCACAATCTCCTACCTGGCTCTGTAGTACAGCATTTTGCTAAATGAGTGGTCTAACCCAGGTTAAAAATCTTTCACTAATTTATTGATTCCCCCCCACCCCCCCAATATAAACATTGGTTTAAATGCCAGATCTGAACACAAGTTGTGGAAGAGCATGGATATGTATTTTAACTTGCACATTGGACCTAAATTTAATAGATTATAACTTGACTAATACATAGATACCTGTGTATTTCTTTGTTGGCCCAAACAGGATTTTGTTACTTGCTAATTTCATGTTGAAGACATCAGTGTTTGTCATTAGATGATAATGATAACTGAATGATTTTTAGCTAGAATCAAGCTTAATTGGGTCGTCTTGTTACAGTGGACTGTTTTCTGCTTTGCCAGTTATAAAATGAATTCTAGAGTAATGCTTCAGTTCTGTGAACTGAACTTTCACATCTTGAAGAAGGGGTAGGGGGGAGTAGATTTTATCTTCTATGACAGCAAGCTGCTTAATACATTCTGTCTGGTATCTAGGGGAGAATGATACACCATCTATAGTCACTTTTTGCAGAGGGTAAAATGGAGGCTTAGTCCCCAATCTCTCTTGTCAAATTTTGTTGTTCTATCTCTGCCTCATCTTTGAGTTTTGTCCATTCCTTTCTGTTCCCAATGCAAAATATCCCTTGATTTCAGCTCTTGATAATCTTGTGCCATTTTTTTATTGCAGCTTCTTCCTCTCTGAAGGAACTCACTCTTCTCCCCTCGAATTTGTCCAAAACTCTGCTGCAATTTAGGGCTGTGACTCAGAGGCACAATGTGCCCATAAGCCTTGCTCTTGTCTTACCATCTTCTTTGGTTGACTGTTTCTTCTTGCTATTCTTTTACCTTGTTTGACATAGATTCTTCCTTAAGGCTTACAATCTTATACAATAACATGCTATATAAGAATTTTTTAGTTCCAAAATAAGGTTTGTATCACCAAGAAATGAAATGAGGTATAAATTATCACAAAATCTACAAAAATTGTGATACACAAAATAAAAATGTTCTTATGTTCACAGAAATAGGAGTTAATATTGGTGAACTGTTAGTATTGTGGTGTATTGTATTGGCATTTTGGGGCAGGGCGATGGAGGGATAAAGTAATGACATTTGATTTATTTATATAGGAATCTTATTTTCATTGGACTTTTGGAGTAACTGAACCAGACTGCTATGGAGCAATTGATGTTGATACTGGAAAGTCCATTCTCTTTGTCCCCAAGGTCCCTGAAAGCTATGCAGTTTGGATGGGAAAGTAAGACATCTTTTTCAATGTAGTCACTTTATTTTACAATTCTGATGTATCTGGCTGTTAACTGTGTGCATAATGTAATCAACTGATATTTCAGTTCTTCAAGTGGCTTTAATGGTAGTGAAAGGTGCCGGATTAACCACGTTGTCGATTTGAAATATGCTGTTTAACCACAGAAGAAGGAAGGCTGTACTGCAAGCTTTCTTATGCTGCCCTGCCAATTTACCTCAACCCTGACTTGGGAGGGTCACTTCTAATAGTGAGACGAAAGATCAGTCTTCGTTACTCCACTCAGTTCTTGAATTCCCCCCCAGAGACTGGTAGCAACTGACATTTTTGTTATGGGGTAATCTATGGAGCATTCACTAGATTTGACAAGAACTGAACTAAGCTGAATGCAGTTCATTTCATGACATTTTAAACATGTATTTAATCAAAAGATCACTTAGGATTTTATATTGATTGTACATCAGTTTAAAGTCGTATTGTCCTAACCTTTGATAATCCTGGTTGAGCCACTGACATGCCATGTGACCTTTGGTAAATCACTTGACCTCTTTGCATTTCAATCAATTCATGTAAGAACAAAATAAAACCAAATGAAAATATCATGATGCTGCCTGTTTAAATAAAGTACCCAAGTAAACGGATCCTGTGAAGCACTGAGCACCTTCTGCCTGGTATAGCATTGAGGCTTGGACCCTCAAATATTATTAGGGCAGATTAAATTTGTGTCTTATTAAAGGCCTCATCTTGAATTTATTGAATAGCCATATATCCCATTAATTTAAGAAATTCTGGATTGTGTTTTAAATTGATAGTTGGTGTTGTAGTTTTCAAGTTGATTTAAAATGATTCTTCCAAAATTCTGTTAGGTAACATGTTTTTTATTTTTAAGGGTTATGGTGCAGCCCTCTTCTTCCCTTTTCCCCCATGCCCTGACATTTAAGAACATGTAACAAAATATATCAATAGCAAGCCATTTTACTAAATTATAGAACTAACTTGGAAGTTTGTGCGTGTATGCATGCTGCTTAATATATGCGCATATGCACTTTCTGATGGGTGAATTCTTGTAACAATTCCCATTTGTTGAGAAGCAGGAGACTGATGAATGAATCTGCACCCTTGCAATGTTTTTTCTACATTCTTCTGCGTCTGTCTCGCCATCAGGAGCATAGGATTTGTCAGACCCAAGGTCCATCTAATCCAGTATTCTGTCTCTGACAATGGCTGGTGCCAGATGCCTCAAAGGAAAGTGTAAGAACCCCTCACTGGGCAGGTGTGGGATAATCTACCCCTCAAATTAGGTTTTATCCCAATATCTAATAATTAGAGCTTAGTTTAACACCTGAAACATCAGATTTGATATCCTTCCAAAATTGTTGTTATCAGTTAACGACAATTCTGGATATCTGTATAAATATCAAATTACTTTTTGAATCTTGCTAAGCCAAGAGGCAGGAGAGCTCTTTTTAAAAAAAGAGCCTCCTTTTAAACCTGATTTTCAATTTAAGCCCTCAAGACCATCCATTAACTCTGCATTATTGAATAAATCCCATCAAGCCAAAAAGCTTGTGCTCTGGCATATTACTATGCAGTGCTTTTTTGGTAAACCTTTTGCAAACTTTGCTAAAGTGATTTGGGTGTTATAAAACCCCTAGTCTTATGAACAGAGTGCTGGAAGTGTGTGAATGCTGAAATTGCTAACGCCCAGATTTGCAAACAAGCCCTTCTCCTTGGACCAATCCTAAACTGATGCTTCATCAGCTTGCAAAGTCACCTAGGCCCTTCTGATTCTTACTTAACAAGGATTTTGGCATCTTAAAGAATCAAGAGCTCTTGTCTTTTTTGTTTACTTCTTAATCCGTTTTCCCTCTTCAGATTCAAATCCTGTTTCAGTCTTCTGAATCTTAGTTTCCCAAAATGTACTTGTTATGGTTTAGGGGTGAGCTATACTTGTGATCCCTCTCCCCCCACTTCTTCCAAGTGACAAGCCCACCACACCTGCACTATTGAGTGCAACCTCCAGTTCACCTGATTTTACTGTATCACAAGTATACTGTATACAAAGCCCCCATTTACCACTGTATCTACCTCAGCTGGCTCTTCTGTGTTTGGGTCACAAGCTCCCAGGGTAAACTTTTTTGGTGATTCAGGACAGGTCTTTATTGTATGAAGGACATAAGCAATTCTCTTTCCAGATCCTGTTGTTTCACTTCACTTTTATATTAAAAATTCCTCAATACCGCAGTCCTTTGGAAATTGGCCATTTTATATTCATTTACTTTTTCAGAATCTTAATTATATTTATCCGGTGTCTAATGACTTATAAAATTTTTGGCCCCCACAACATTTCAGAATCTGACTGTTTCTAATTTTGTTATGATCTCAGATTGGATTGTTTCTAACTGAAGCTATTACCTTTATTTTAATGCTAATATTGAGGAATGCGGTTGCAGCCAATCCCATGTGCTGAACTGTGTTAGATAGACCATATGGCAGGGCATGTCTGCTGTCTTCTGAGAGAGATTATGTGACTATTATTGTCTTAAAGCTACCTTGGAACAGAAATTGTTTATGATCACTTTAGAGTGGAATATTGCTAACTGAAATGTTGTAGTAGAAAAGGTGCACCTGTCTGGCTAAGTGTAGATGCTACTTAACTCCCACGTGTACACCATAAACTCTCTTCCCAGTGTAGGTTATTTGCCTTTTTGTAGCTAAAGCTTTACTACCTCCTCCTTCGTTCTTTTTTGCTAGTTGAGATATGCTGTTTGCTGCCCACACTGATCATGAAGTCTGGTCTGAAAGAAAAACCTTCTAAATATAGCCAGTATCCATCTTGTCATGTTGTATTTCCCCATTCCTTTGAAATGTACATATTCTAGCCTTCTCAGCCTAATGTTGTGAGGCACTCATCAATTTGTTTGGTAAATTATAGGTTTTTTACATCAACAATTTTGGTAAAACTGAGTTTTGTTGTAATTCTCTCCTTGCAATGTATATTAGAATAATTTTATCATCACTGGTATCTTTCTGTTCTCCAGACTCATTTCCCTATCCTTACTGAATCCCTTTGTTTGATTCTTGTTTTGTTTTGTCAGCCACTGTCATGTACCTTTACTACTTGTCAGAAAGATGGATGAATAACTCATTTGTGAGTCAGAAGTCCTGCTGCATAAGCTAGTTGGCAGAAGGTACTGCATTGTGCTGAGGTTTAATTCCTCCCCTGAAGACTCAATTTTAAGTCAAAATTAGTATTGAAAGAAAAATAGCAAATTAGTTTGCCTTCCATCCCATTTTTATTTATCTAACGTGGTTAGCCTTGGAAGTTCTCTTGTATGCACATTCAAAAGGTACTATTAATGCACTGAGGAAACTGTTATTTAACATCAGAGCAATGCAAATTGCTTTTATCCTTGTTGTACAGTATTCTGCAGTTTTAGATGTGTCTGTAGCATCTAGTCTCCCAGTTCATAGTGCAAAAGGCTTTTAATTTATTTGTTGCATTGTTTATTTTTATATAAAATAGAAGTGGGAAGTTTTCTGAGTGCATTTTTGTCTTGACACAAACAGGTAGTATGAGTGAGTCTTAAGACTTCTCTGTATAAATGTTAAAAGGGTTGTTATCAGTTGTTTGTAAGATCCTGTTTAACTGGATTTTGTGTAGCTCTAACTCATTTTTGAGGCAATTAAATTTTCTTTTAGCTGCACATCTAAGAAAACACATACAATTACATGTATAGAGAGCAGTTAAGTAAATTCTGCAGATTGGTCAGTGGGGAAGTTAACATTTTCTTGTGCATCTTTTAAAAAATGGGTTTATTGAACTTTTTTATTTTATGATCTTATTTTGGCCAAAGATAATTAATTGAGTGCCACAAAGAGAATTTGCTTACAGATGGATGGAATGTTGGATTACAAATATGCTCATGACTATTGCAATCTTGATTTCACCAGCTGCAGGTTTTTTTCATTGACTGTTTTGCTTATCTTTAAGCCAGTGAGCTTTCTGACTGCTAATGCAATATCAATTAACTGTTGAGGTGATGATACAAAGCTCTAATGGATGCTTAACCCTATATAAGGCAGAGTTAAAATCCAACAAATAGTATCTAATGAAGGCAGGAGGTGAGGGTTGATAGAATTCAGTTTAATGAGCTTGAAAACTTGAGAAGACTGAACACAATGCTCAAGTATCAATTGGATGGTGGAGATAAAGTTCTCCAGGTGAGATAGGCAAGCTTAACATGAAAGGTAAAATTAGAAGAGATTCTATAAATACAATAGGACAGGGTTCTCAAATTTCATTGCATCTCAAGTGCCTTTGGACAACAAAAATTACTACATGACCCCAGGAGGGAGGGGGACTGAAACCTGAGCCCGCCTGAACCCTGCCACCCTGCAAAGCCAAAGACCAAGGCAGGGGCCCTGTAACCTGAGCGCAGCTACCTAGGGCTGACGCTCCGGGTGGTGGGGCTTAGGCTTCGGCTTTGGCCTCAGGCCCCAGCAAGTCTAACATCTACATTGCTGACCCCATTGAAGTAGGATCCTGACCCACAGTTTGAGAACTGATGCTTTAGGAGTAAAGCTGAAGGAAAGTGTAGATCCTCCATTTAGTGGGAAAGGCGCGGTAATAAGGGATGACATCAAGAAGGCTCAGGTGGTTAATGCTTATCTTGCTTCAGTCTTCATTAAAAAGGTAAATTGTAACCAGATAATTAATATTAAACAGCAAGGAGGAAGGAATGCAAGCCAAAATAGAGGAAGAATAGGTTAAAGAATATGTAGATAAGTTAGATATATTTAAATCTGCAGGGCTTCATGAAATTCCTTAGGGTACTTAAGGAACAAGCTGAAACCATCTCAGAACCGTTAGCTATTATCTTTGAGAATTTATAGAGGATGGATGAGGTCCTGGAGGACTGCAGAAGAGCAAACATAGTACCTGTCTTTAAAAATGGGGAGAAGAAAGAGAACCTGGGGAATTATAGACCAATCAGCCTAGCTTCAATACCTGGAAGGATACTAGTACAAATTATTCACCAATAATTTTGTAAGCACCTGGAGGATATTAGGGTTATAAGAAATAGGCATCATGGATTTGCCAAGAGTAAATCCTGCCAAACCAATTGAATTTCCTTCTTTGACAGGGTTACTGACTAGGCAGATGGGGGCGGGGAGATTTAGGTATAATATATTTTGATTTTAGTAAGACTTTTGACACAATCCAACATGACATTCTCATAAACAAGCTAGGGAAATGCAATCTAGATTATAATAATATAAGGTGAGTGGGCAACTGGTTGAAAGACCATACCCAAAGAGTCATTATCAATGATTTGCTGCCAAATTGGATGTATCTACTGGAGTCCCACAGGGATCAGTCCTAGGTCTGGTGCACTATTCGATATTTTCATTAATTATTTGCATGATGGAGGGGAGAGTATGCTTATAAAAGTAGTAGATGACACCAGGCTGGGAGGTATTGCAAGCACTTTGGAGAACAAGATTAGAATTCAGAATGACCTTGACAAATTGGATATTTGGGCTGCATTCAACAAGATGAAATTCAATAAAGATAAGTGCAGAATACTTCATTTAGGGGAAAAAAAATAAATGCACAGTTACAAAATGGGGAATAACTAAGTGGTTGTACTGCTGAAAAGAAGCTGAGGATTATAATAAAAAGGTTTAGAAAATCCAACCTGTAAGGAAATATTTTAGGTAAATAAAAACCCTGGGCATGTTTTGTCGTGAGGAGAAAGAGAGAGAGAGGGGATCTGCTAACAATCTTCAAATATGTTAAGGGCTCTTACAGTAAGTATGGTGGTCAATTTGTTCTGCATGTCTGCTGAAGGTAGGACAAGAAGTAAAAGTAGTAATATGCAGCAAAGGAGATTTAGGTTAGATATTAGGAAAAACTTTCTAACTATAAGTGTAGTTAAGCTCTGACTTCCAAAGAAGGTTGAGGAATCACCATCACTGAAGGGTTTTTTTTTCTTATTTTTTCTTTATAGAACAAATTGGATAAACACCTGTCAGGGACTGTCTAGGTTTACTAGATCCCATGTCAGCATAGGGGTCTGGACTTGATGATTTCCCCAGGTCTCTTTCAGCCCTATATTTATATGCTTCTGTGATTATATGAACTGAAGAAGTACTTTGATTTTTGATGTGTTCAAATATCTCATGACTAAAATTGGTAGGGAACATTTTTTTTCATAAGGAATAAGTCCAAGATGACAGCTACAGGATAATCTTATGTTTTGAGAATGCCTATAGGAATTATGAGTCCACTGCAAATCTTAAAGTGATAGAACAATATATATATATAGCAGTTAGGCTCTTAATAATATGGGAACTGAGTATAAGCAGTTTCTCTAGTGTTTAGGTGGGCTCTTCCTTAGCTGAAGGATCTGTTCTGGGCATCAACCGAGGAGAGCCATTTTATATAATACTTTTGATTCAACCTCCTTCTTGGTGTTTGGATGGCAAATTCTCCTACGATGTTTTAGGGAAATGTCTTGCTTTTGAGAAATATTGGTTCCTTCTCTTCTCATTTTCCTAGCAAGATATTTCATAAAGTCAAGAAAAGTATATGGGTGTAAGAGTTACAAAACTGGAAATACACTAGCATTTTTTAATAATGTATTTCCAAGATTATGAGATGCAAAGCCATTGGCACGTTTTGTTTTTATACTTAGAAAGGATTAGGTTAGTATGACTGCATATCTTGCAGAGACCTCAGTTTTACTAATTAATGCTGCACCTGCCATTTTCCTTGCCTTAATTATAAATGACAGAACTAGTCACTGTGCTGATTAAAGATATTTTATAAAGTGAAACATACTGTACAACAGCTGCTTTATGTGCAGCACATGCCAAAATAACTTAATTGCCTTGCCATATAAAGAACAGTTTTTCGTGAAAATAAAAATACTTTAACTCTTTCATGCTTTATTTTAATTGAAGAAATGTATATTTAATGGGGACTGAGCAAATATTTATACACAGTTTCATATGTTTTTAGAAACTGAAATAGAATTAGGTTGCTTAGTGGTGGAGGCATTAATCTAACTCTGCATTCCATTTTAAGTAACTTCTTCATGGAGAAGCTACCCTTGACTAGTAGCTACCTTCATTCACAAATAATATTTGTGCTGTAAGACTTATATAAAAGTTTTATCTTCATAGCATGGTACAAATGTTAATCCAACACCCTAATGAGCACATCACTTTATTAGTTTCACCATTGTCTAAACAGGCTAAAGCCGAAAGCAGCCTATGGTTTTGGGTGCTGAACTTGAGGCAGTTTGTGGCTGATTTTTCAGAAATGTTCAGCACCTCCAGCCACTTCTGAAACTGGCAGTTCAGGTGACCTCCGAATGCCAGACAGTGAGTAAGTGGAAGACTGGAGATTAGGATTCAGATCTCTGAGTCCTGTCAAGATTGCACTGCCTCATCGTTACTTTTCTTACGTGTGGCTTTGTGTGTGTGGATTGTAATTATATGTATAGCGTTGTAGTATCGCCTTCTCAAATGATGTTTCTTTCTAGGCTGGAAGTCGTTGACTTGTGTGGCTTGAGTTGACTCTGCATCTCTTGTTAAATGACATGTAGTATGGTAAATGAATAACCTCCCTGGAAAATATGGTGTTGCACGTTTATCTTCTTATGCCATGGTAGTATTCATTTCAATCACTGTTGAACTCCATTATTACCAGTGCAGTCTTAGGTTCTGGCTTCAGCAAGGCGAAGTAAGCAGGCATTGAGAAAACTAAGCTGCTTCCCTTACCTCTTTGCACAGATAGGTGTTTGGTGGCTTTAAAGGTGACCATTGCTCCTCTTCTTTGTATGGGTTTTTCAAATTGAATACAGTTTTTGAGGTATGGTCATACCAACACTTTATGCAGACTGGCCTCCTCTGTAATATAATACTCTCTGTGTGTAGCCCAAAATTGCACTTTGTGTGTATTTTGGTATTGCATTCCAAACTAATTTGCTGCCTCATCCCTAAGTCTCTTTCAGCATTAGTGCTTTATAGGTTTCTCCCTAAAATGAAATGTGTTTGGGACTATCCAAAAAGCAATCACATTTGTCTGGCGAGATTTGTTCTGTGTAAATCCTCATGCTGCTTATGCCTCATTAGTCTATTCTTCTCCCTAAGTGTAGTAATTTCCATACCTGCCTTCCATACCTTTGTAGGAACCAGTAGTTCACTTGACTTACATTATGGTAATTGTCAGGATTGATCTTGCCACATTTGATGTTAATTGCATTTCTCTAATCTGCAACTACTGTCCTAGTTCTCTGACTTCTCAAAAATTGTCAATGGTACAGGAACTTCATTGGCTGACTCTCTTAATATGTCCGCTACATACAAGTCTGCCAGTCCACATTACATGCTCACATTTACACAGAACAAATCATGCCAGACATATGTGATTGCTTTTTTTTGGATAGTCCCAAACACATTGCATTTTAGAAAGCACTAATGCTGAAAGAGACTTAGGGGTGAGGCAGCAAATTAGCTTTGAATGCGATACCAAAATACACCCATAGTGCAATTTCATATCTCTTTATCAGTTTTTTTAATCAATATATATTTGTAGAGGACTTTCCGTCCCTGCTAATTGTTTAAACTTCCTTGCTATATATTTCTAATTGAGAAAGGTTGGTAACTGCGACTTTTGTCATTATTTTTCCATCACTAACTTGTAGGCTGACCAGATAGCAAGTGTCAAAAATCGGGACATGAGGTTGGAGAGTGGGGAGGAATAGGTGCCTATGTGAGAAAAAGGCCCAAAAATCAGGACTGTCCCTATATAATTGGGGCATCTGGTCACTCTTTGAACTTTGGCAAAACTACTTGCATGAGCAAGACTGCCAGATACACACTGAATTTACAAGTTGTAAGACCATGTAGAAATACCTGAATATGCAATTTAGCAATTTTAGTAAATGTTAAAGCTAACTTTTTCAAATTCAGATGTGGAGGAGAATAAATTTAACCCTAAAGTAACAAAATCTATTTAATGGTATTTTCACTGAAGTTTTTTTAATCTCTTGCTGTGATTTAATCCACCACAACAGAAAGTTGAAATTCTTGCATAAGTATGTATTATACAGGACTCGGCTGCCAAGAGACTGTTCTTAAACCCACCAAGCATTTATTTTATATATTAACTTTAAAAACACTACAAGGAATATATAGTACAGTGCAATAAGCTCCTAATCACATCTCAGCAGTATCACCAAGGTCTAGTTTTCTTTTGAGCAGGCATGCCATCTGTTTTTGTCCAAAAATTCATAAGCTGTTATCTGGAAGGTCAGTTGCAGTCAGAGAAATTCCCATAGTGGATTGTACATAAGTGCTTCAGAAAGATTTCTGCACCACCTCTTTTTGGATAGAAGCCTGGGTTTAAACTGACTCAGGGCCTTCTTCCTGATGCAGCAAACAGACACAGCACTCTTGGTCCATGGAGTTGACCTACTGAGGCCTCATAAGACTGTGTGCTTGTTGTAAGTGGAAGCTCTGATGAATTTGTAACCCACAAAGAAACCCTGAGGGTGGGGTGATATCTGGTAAGTTTATTAGTATGCACGTAGGCTATTTTATTGTTCTTTTTTTAAAATATGGTTTCTTAATAATAATTTTTTACATTAAGAATAAAGTGGCTTGAGTAGAAAGTCTGTGTAGTAACTTATATCTGTAGCAAATACTCTGTTATCAGTCTCTGAAGAGAAAGCAAGCAGGCCTATTTCAATGAATTGTTTTTGCTGGGAAATACACACTGAAGGCAGGGAACTGTGCATCCCGGACGTACCCTGATAAGAATCAAATGACTCGTGTGTCCACCCAAGGGAGGCTACAGCTGGGGAGCTGGAGCCTTTACTAGGCCACTGAAGGGAAATGCAGGTACAGTTGCCCCAAGCTGTGACAACCGTAACTTTTACAAAATGAACATTGCAAGGTGAGAGAAGACATTGCAAGGTGAATGACCAGGGAAAAATCTGGTTGGTTGTGGAGTTGTAGAACAAACTGAGGCAAACCTAGAATGGAAAAGTAGATGAGATCCAATGTGTGTAATAGTGCAGTAGAATTTTTTTAGGAAACTACATTTCATGGTGTACCCACTTTTGCTCTTGTAATTTTAGAGTTTTGAACATGTGAACTCCCTTCCCCCCCAATCTTGTTGCTTATACATCAGAAGTTCTCAAGTCTCCTCTGTTAGAGAGAGAGCATGGTCTAGTAGATAAGGCATTGGGTTGGGAGGT
This sequence comes from Sternotherus odoratus, assembly GCA_032164245.1. Taxonomy (NCBI): domain Eukaryota; kingdom Metazoa; phylum Chordata; order Testudines; family Kinosternidae; genus Sternotherus; species Sternotherus odoratus. The sequence continues at coordinate 15,920,968 of JAVMKO010000014.1, forward strand.
CTAAATTCTGTTCTTTTCTGCTCAGTGATTCCTGGTGTGGCCTTGGGCAAGTTATTTTAAACTTCTTTGTGCCTTAGTTTTCTTATTGTATGATGGGGAACATGAGACACGCTCCTTTTAAAGGTCTTTGAAAATCACTATAAAATTACGGAATGCTATTTGTATACTAGCACAATTGAAGATGACGTGTGTGTTCTACTTGAGACTGCTGCAATATACTTTGGAGATGACACACCCAAACAGTGGTTTTGGTTTTGTGTTGGAATTTTTCTCTAAATAAAATCCATACACCTTCAGTGTATAGCTATTTTTTTAAAGTACATAAAATACAGGGCTCAAGCAAGACAACAGCCTCTTAATACCATGCTTGTAGCACTGTTAAGATGGCATTTTCTCTCAAAATTTTGCCTGTGCGCCAAACTTGTTCAACTTTATAATTTTTAATACTCTGTCTTCTACAGTTCTCTAATGTGCATTAATTGAACATTGTTAAACTACACGCAGTTCTGAGATCCTGGCTTTCTGACAGGGCTTTGGAGCGGGGCTCCAGCTCTGCTCCAGCTCTGGGCTCTGCTCCAAAACCCTGCTTTCAGAAATATCCTGGAACTGAGAAATTAAAGGATATAATATTTTCAGTGTAGTATTTGTGTAGTTGCATGATCTCGGTACAGCAAAATCCTTTATTCTCAAAGTGGCACAATTTGGGCAACAACAGTGCAAGTTTCTGAAGGCTACCCTGCCAATGTGTATGTAGTTGAGGCACCAATTCTAGCAGTGAGAGGATAGTTCAGGCTTCACAGATATTTAGTCCAAGAGTGCCATTTATGATGATGATACTCTTGTGATGTGAAGAGTCTAGCAGGAACAGTATTGAGCCTGCCAATCTATCTTGCACCAGCTGAACAATCGCATTATAGTGTTTGGTCACTGTCGGGGTCAGACAGAATTGTAGTCTGAGGTGTGAAAGAGTCCTTAATGTATTATTTTTAATTCCCCGGGTACTACAGGCTAACAGCCCAGAAATTGTTTATAGAATTGTATTGTTTTTAAGTAATCTATGTGTTTGGGGAGTCCTGCATCTTGTATCATTTCCTCTTGCATATGAGTGGGCTCAATCATTCTAGTAATCAAGAAGACTTGACTAAAGTTGCACATTCGATTACTTTGCCTTTTTCAATCAAACCCATCAGGTTGAACATTTGACCTTCAGTTCAATTCCTTTTTGAATTCTGCTTGGTTAATGGCCTCTCAAAAATCCATCTTAATCTTGACTGCATCAAAAGCAATAAAGTAAAAGCTGCATACTTGTATGCAAGATATATTTTTTTTTCTCTCATGGCACTGAAACCTGATGAAATTGGGAAATTCATAGTACTGTCAAGCTGATTTGGGCTTTTTTATATTCCATATCTAGTTATTTTTTTACCTTTTCTGTAAAGGTGAAATTCCTTTTTTGATGCATATAGGTGAGTTGTATTTTTGACAGAGCCAGGAATGGTGCCTTGTAAAGCCTCCTGTGTTCCTTCTAGCAGTTCTTGACAACCTCTCATTTTGTTAACACTTCGCCATCTGTTAACCTGATGCTATTGTAATGAGGGGTGAGTTTCTTGACAGCATTAAAAGGTCCCTCTTGCAGCTCATCTCTTATTCCACTTCTATATGGTTGTTGATGTTTTCCTATTCTGCTTGTCTAATTATTAGCCAGGTTCTTATCCTTTGTATAAAATCTCACTAATTTTGTCTTGGTTTTAAGCTTATTAGGGATGAGCGATTACTTTTTTGTTTTTGCCATTTGGGGCCTAATTTTAGGAAAGCTATAGTTGTCCACTTTGCAACCAGAACTTGTGTGTGTGTGTTTGCATGAATGTGCATGAATTTTGAAAGATGGGAAGAGGGATTACTGTGTGACCTGTTTTGTTTAATGGCTTTCTAGTGATTGAGCGAATCCCAGTGCTGTGTAGAGATATGTTAAAAGATACATTCATATACTCTTTTTACTTTTAGAATCTAGTGGGTTAAATTTGTTGCTCTGAACTTGAAAGTTAATTTGGAATGGAGGAAGTGATACTGTTACATGTAAGTATTTTTTTCCTTAAAGCAGAAATACTCTTGACTGTACAGCCTGCTGGCTTTAGCTCTACTCTCTCAAAGCTTTCAGAATTCCCTTGTTCTCATTAAAGGGATAGAGCTTCAATAAAATCTCACCTAATCGAGAACATAATAGGTGCAGGATCTTTTAAGGAACTTGGATTTCTTTAGGCTGAGAAGCATCTTGCATAGCCCTATTCCTTTAGACTTTGTTTTACTATGCACCTTTTTTTCATATTCATCTGCTTTGTTTTTTTCTCCAGCTATGTTAAATCTTATTTATAACTAGCGAAAATACCCAGCGTTGCTTGGGTCAGTCGGAGGTGGGGAGGGGGCAGAGAGCTGAGCAAGTGCGGGGTCCGTTGGAGGGGGCAGAGAGCAAACCTGACACCCCCACTTCACCCCCCTGACCAAACCCGACACCCCCACCTCACTTACCCCTCGACCAACCCCGACTCACATTTTCACCCCCCACCCAAACCCAATACCCCCACGTCTCCCCCCTACCAATCCCAACACCGCCTGACCAACACCCACACCTCACCCCCCGTAGACCAAACCTGACACACCCACCTCACTACCTACCACCACAAACAAACCTGACACCCACACCTCACTTACCCCTCGACCAACCCCGACCCCCCTCCTCAACCCCCAACCAAACCCAACACCCCCTGACCAACCCCAACCCCCACACCTCACCCACCCAGACACCTTCCCACCCCCCCAGACCAAACCCAACACCCCCACCTCACCCACCCCCCGACCAAACCCGACACCCCCACCTCACCCCCCCGACCAAACCCGACACTCCTACCTCACTTACCCTCCGACCAAACCCGACACTCCTACCTCACCCTCCGACCAAACCCAACTCGGGTCCGTCGGAGGTGGGGAGGGGGCAGAGAGCTGAGGGATTCCGGGGTCCGTCGGAGGTGGGGAGGGGGCAGAGAGCTGAGCGAGTGCGGTGTCTGTTGGACGGGGTATTATGACATCATAACTATGTCACAGAGAACAGCAGCTGCCCAGCTGATGTGATTGACCTTTAAAGAATTTCACCCCTGGGGGGGCGTCAGAGGTGAGATTTGAAAAATTTTCGACTCTTACCCTGATTAGGACCCTAAGACCTCTAACTGTACCAAATTTCAAGTCTCTAGCTCAAACGGTGTGGAAGGAGTAAGCGTTCATACATACATGCATACGTACACCATTTGACTTTTATATATATAGATTACCACTTGTATGTTATCAAGATATGTTGTTACAAGGGGCTTGGAGACCCAAGCTAACACAGTAAGTAAATGGACAAGGCTTATGAGTCTACATTTTAATCGTATTAAATACTCTTTAGTATGGCATGTCTTGCCTCCTTCCAGAACTTATTGTCTTTCTCCCTGACATACTAATAGAATCTCAAAATGGTTGCTGACTTTCATTTAGAAGGCATTACTGATCCTTTTTAAAGTAAATTGAATGAATCACAATGGTATTTTTAACTGAAGGCAGACTTCAGCTATTAGAAATTGCAGGTGAGTCTTAATCAGCCCATTTATATAGTCATTAATAGCATGCAGGTGGACAAATAGCATGGAATACTCCCATTGTTGTCTACACTGCATGATATTAATTTAGTGCCTTCCTTTCACAGGAGACCCATTATCTAATATTTTTAGCTTGCTTTAATATATAGAGTTTATAATTCTTGCTTTCTTTTGGGATGTAGCAGTGAGGTAAGGCCTTTCTGCATAATCACAATGTACAAACAAGCCATGGTGTAAAAGACACCACAGAATTCTGCGTAACTGTCAAACAATGTAATGATTGGTTATAGTACGTGTTAGTCATACATATCTTAGATGTAAAAATTTACTTTCTCATATTAAATCTCTTTAACCTTTAAATTATACTTTCCAAAAATGTTGGATTGATTCTTCCTATAGTGGAAACATAAACATAACTAAAGTATTTGTTAGGATTCTGATGTTTCTCATCCATCTGCATAGTTAAAGAAGCTGAATAAAAGAGAACATAACTAGGACGAGGTGTTGAATGTAGCTGAATTGGATTGGGGGTTAGTTTAAGGAAAAAGATAGCATTATTATTCCATAGAAATCCTATTGCAAGTCTCATTATGTGCAATGAAAAATGTACATGAAAATAATATAGGACAAACTGACAAAAGCAAGTAAGTCCATATTGAGTCAGTTGCACCACTTTGTAACTGAATGGCATTTTACTAAGACATTGCAGAATCTATGGGCTTCAGCAGACTAACACAATATAGTGTAGTGATGCAAACCATAGATGGCTGTTACATTTTAATAAGAGTGCAGAAGGCTAACATGTTTAAGCCCTAATAAGGAAAATATATTCTCTCTCAATAATGTGCAATAACAAAATAAAATAAATTTGCAGAGTTCTGTGCAGAGTTAGCTTTTCAGTATTCATTCATCTCATTGTTCTGTGTGTGAACTGTCTCTAGATTCAAAGGTGGCCTTGATTCTTATGCCATACTCTATTAGCTGTATTTGCTGGAGCATTTCCTACAGATGTCAGTGGGAGTTGTGCATGTTTTATAGCCAACAATATCAACAGAGCCACCATTGGAATAAATATTCCAACTATATGGGGGAAAACATGTGGATAAACATAGTGGGGGGTTTTTGTTGTTGGTGTTTTTTTTTTTTTTTTGGCCAGATATAGTATACAGTAAAACCTCCATTTAACGGACTAGTTCGGGCGCGGGGGTGTCCGTTAAATGAAAAAGTCCGTTATTTAATAATTTAAAAAACCCCGAGCTGTCGGAGCATCAGCCCGACCGCCACAGGGTCGGGGCGGCAGCTCTGCAGCCCGCCTATTGGCGGGACCCGGGCGGCAGCCGGGAGCTTTCAACCAGCCTGCCCGGGTCCCAGCTGCTGGGACCCGGGCGGTAGCCGGGACCCGGCAGCCAGCCCGCCCGGGTCCCAGCTGATGGAAGCCGGCAGCCAGCCCACGACAAATGGATTTTGGATGCATCAGACTTGCTTAGAATTTTTGTCCATTGCATCCAAAGTCCGTTAAATCGAGGTCCGTTAAATCGAGGGTTTACTGTATTATAGTTGCCATTCTGTCCAGGATATGCTGTTGGATCCAGTTCCCTCAATGGCAGCTGTTTATGGAAAAATAATGGCCATCAGTCTGTATTGAAGATCCATGTAGAGATGTATCTTGATTTGAGTTGCAAAAGAGATTCACAATATTATTAAAATAATATTTAGACAGTAACAAGCACGTGTTCATGCATTGCTAAATGGTATCCATGATGATGTTTGTCTTAACATCTGAATAAAGGAAAATGTGGGTAATTACAAACTCCCTCCTCTGTCTGTAGTATCAGATTTAAGATTTCTTTAATTCAGCCTGCCGCTGAGCTACTTTTATAGCTGACTTTTATTGGAGAGTGCCTGGGCATACTTTGCTGACAAGATGGCATTTAAATGACTTTTCAGTAATTAGCATTAAAAAATCTTGAAAAATTAACTACTATTCCAACTTTTTTATCTCTGCCCTTTTTAAAAAATAAAATTTTAAATGTCACAAAAAGATCTTATGACTTTCCAGTTTTTTAAATTAAGCCTCTGTTTAGGCAGAAAGCATTTAAAATTGGCTCCAGACTGTTTCTTCAACTTTTGGTAACTGAAAGGTATCTTAATAGATGTAAAAAAAATTTTCCACAAGAAAAGTGATCGTTTTTCATAATGCTCCTATTGTTGTTTGATAAAAGTGAGATTCAACACACGGGCTTATGTGCCCTTCTTCCCCCCTCCCCCCCCACCAAAAAAAAGTGAGTTCCACCTTAAAGTAGATCTACTGAAAAAACAGGAAAAAAAATGTCCTAAAAATTAAAGACTTATGAAAAGTTACATATTTCACCAGTAGGACTGACTAATTACATATGGAAGGTTGGTAGGAACAATGTTTGCAGATCTAAGCAAAAAAAATAAATCAGTATAAAACGTATCAAATCATTAGGAATTGGCTTAGATACATGATTTCATTCAACAGTAGTTGTTATCTCATAAATTCTGCTCACAACTTTAATTCAGTATTCGTCACTTGTAATTTGGATACATTTTATTATTTGTAGGTCTCTTGGCTGGAGTTCTGAAAACTAAAACACTATTTCATCATGTTTGCATTATTATACTCTTGCCACAAAGTACTTTAATGTAAAATGAAAAGTTTAATGGAGTTTTTATGGTAATATCAAATCTTTATAGAATCATCGGACTGGAACAGACATCCTGAGGTCTTCGAGTCCAGTCCTCTGCACTCATGGCAGGACTAAGTATTATCTTCTAGTCTAGACCATCCCCAACATGTGATTGTCTAACCTCCTCTTAAAAATCTCCAGTGATGGAGATTCCACAACATTCCTAGGGAATTTATTCCTGTGCTTAACTACCCTGACAGGATATTTTTCCTAATGTCCAACCTAAACCTCCCTTGCTGCAATTTATGCCCATTGCTCCTTGTCCTATTGTCAAAAGTTAAGGAGAACACTTCTTTTCCTCCTCCTTGTAACAACCTTTTATGTACTTGAAAACTGTTATCATGTTTCCCCCCGTATCTCCAAAGTCTTCTCTTCTCCAGATTAAACAAACCCATTTTTTCCAATATTTCCTCATGGGTCGTTTTCTAGTCCTTTAATCATTTTTGTTGCTCTCCTCAAGAATTTCTCCAATTGGTTCACATCTTTCCCCAAATGTGGTTCCCTAACTGGACATAATACTCCAGCCGAGGCCTTATCAGGATGGAATAGAGCATAAGAATTACTTCTCGTCTTGCTTTACAACTCTCCTACAACATCCCAGAATGATATTTGCTTTTTTTTAGCTTGTGATTCATTATGACTAGGACCCTACCAAATGTACCATCAATTGCACAGTTATAGGATTTAAAAAATCTTAAATTTTATGATGTCAGCTATTTAAATCTGAAAATTCATGGTGTTGTAGGGATCCTGACTCATAAGCGAGTTTGGAGGGGAGGGTTGTCACAGTACTGTCCATGCCAGTAGCAGCGCAAAAGTAATGGCACTGCTTTCAGAGCTGGGCAGCTGGAGAGCAATGGCTGCTAGCCAGGAGCCCAGCTCTGAAGGCAGTGCCACTACCAGCAACAGCTCAGAAGTAAGGATGGCATAGTATGGTATTACTACCCTTATTTCTGCCCTACTGCTGGCTGGGACCACCTTCAGAACTCGGTGCCTGGCTAACAGCTGCTGCTCTTGATCTGCCCAGATCTGAAAGCAATGAAGAGGTAAGGATGACAATACCACAACCCCCATAAAATAATCTTGTGCTCCTTCCCTTTTGGGTCAGGACCCACAGTTTGAGAGAGGATGGTCTCCTCTGTGAAATCTGTATAGTATAGGGTAAAAAGTGCACACAAAAAATCAGATTTCACGGGGAGAGCAGATTTTGTGGCCATGAATTTGATAGGGCCCTAACTATGACCTCCAGCTTCCTTTCTGCACTAATCCTTCCTAGGCAATCATTTCCCATTGTGCATGTGTGCAACTGATTGTTCCTTACTTAGTGAAGTACTTTGCATATTGCACTTTGCATATTAAATTTAATCCTGTTTACTTCAGAGTATTTCTCCACGTTGTCCAGATCATTTTGAATTTTAATCCTATCCTCCAAAGCACGTGCTTAAATTGGAGGCTCCTCCCAGCTTGGTATCGTCCTCAAACTTTATAAGTGTACACTCTATGCCATTATTTAAATAATTGATGGTGATAATGAACAGAGCAGGACCAAACACCAATCCTTGAGGGACCTCCCCCTCCCCCCCCGATATGCCCTGCCAGCTTGACTGTGAACCACTGCTAACTACTCTCTGGGAACCATTTTCCAACCAGTTATGCACCCACCTTATAGTAACTCCATCTAGGCTGCATTTCCCTAGTTGGTTTATAAAGGTCATGTAAGGTAGTATCAAAATGTTAAATCTCTTAAGATTTGAAGTTATTTTAAATTATTGTGCAATGTAGTCAAGTGTAGCTTTAAAATAGTTTTAATCAATGGAATCAAGGTTTTATTGGATTTCAAGACAGAAAACGCAGCACAGTTAATAAAGCTGTTAGATAAGTTTGTGATATTTGGCTATGTCCAACATACAACTATTTAAAATAACTGAAACAATAAACAAAATCTAGTGATATATTTGTAGATATACTTTTAGATCTATTTCACTGATGGAAAAATGGGGAGACATTATCTCTACTTTGAGGAATCACCGGAAAGTGTCTCTCACCCCATTGAACTTGGACCAGGAGTCTAACAAATTGTAGTTTTGCTAGTTTGAGATAACCAGCTGTAGAATACCTCTGAAATCAAGACCTTACCACCATACATGATGTTCTTCAAGGACAAAGTCCAAGTGTGCCCCCTCCCTCCCCGCCGCCTTCCTGCCAAAGGCGGTTTTGCAGTTTCATAGTAATCAGGCCATTTTCTGTCCTCTGAAAAATGGCGACTTCATTCATTGGATGTTAAGCATGCCCTCGTCCTCTAGACTGAGAGGACTAAATCCTTTCGCAGGGGCTTCCAGTGTCAGCCCAGAGTATTTCTCAAGACAAATAGAATATTAAACATTTGAAAATAAATCTAATTGCAAATAACGTGCTGCTGGCTAGCGTCCTGTGAAGTGTCACTCTGTGATTTTGAGCATGTAAAACTTAAAATTCTTTTGCATTTTTGTTACTCAAAAATGAAATCTGAAACCTGTCTCCGTTAAGGAAAGTTACATTGATGTAACTGTATCAATGTAGTGACACTGATGCAAACCCCCAGTGTATCTGTACTGCACCTGCACCTGGGTTTACGCTTGTGTCAGTATGTTACTGAATTAATTTGATCCCCTGCTTTGCAGCACATCTACATTAGGGGTTTACACCAGGGTAACTTGATCAGTGTAGTTATATGGCCATGAATTTCCTTTGTGCAGCGAGGGCGTTGGATAGGATTCCAGTTATGCAGTGGACAGAATGGGGAGTGGGGCCGGATGGAGTTTAATGAAGCAGAAGTACCTTTGGGGAGGAAGGGAGTAGCATGTAAAACGGAGAGGGAGAAACTGGAGGGGTTGGCCAGGGACTGGGTATAAACTACCATGGAGAGGCTAAGCAGCTAGGTGGCATAAAGCTGTCTTTGCTCCTACTTCTCCCTGAGACTTTTTGCTGTCTCTTGTATGGAACAGGATAGAATCTGTCTTTGCTTTACTGTAGAGCAGTGGTGGGCAACCTGCAGCCCATATGCTGCATATGGCCCATCAGGGTAATCTGATTGCGGGCTGCGAGGTATTTTGCTGATGTGGCTGTCCACAGGCACAGCCCCCTGCAGCTCCCAGTGGCCGTGGTTCGCTGTTCCTGACCAATGGGAGCTGTGGGAAGCGGCACATGCCTCATGTTGCTCACCAATGCTGTAGAGGTTCCTAGAATCTTCTCCATATCCCTTGTGCCTATCTCTTTCTGCTTTAGAATAGGAGAGTTCCTCACATATAATCGTGGGGAGCCATGATTAGGGAGGGCACTTCACTCTTCAGTGTGGAGATTAAAATAGCGAGAAGTAAGGTAGAGCCTTAAACGGTCCAGAGAGGAAGCAAGTCCTCATACCAAGCAGAGTTGAAATGCAGTGAAGCAGGAGACAGTGTAGCTGTTGCATATAATTGTAAAATTTTGTCCTGGAATAATTAAATCCAACCGACGACCCATTTCAGTGAGTTCATTTTGCTACAATAAATCAAACAGAAAAAAGTGAACTAAGTATTGATGATTTTAGAAAAGATTAGAGAGAGGAACAAGAAGTTTGTCAGTAAATGAGAGAACACCTGGGGAGTGAATTTCAGCAATTTTCCGTAGACCACACAATAGTAAAGGACAATTTACTGATCAAAAGACAAAAAAAGTTAGCAAAAATAGAGGAATGAGTATAGTAGAGGATTTGACCTACTCTTACTTAAATTGTGCTAAGTGAAAGGAATAAAATCAAGCACATTTGTGAGCATAATATAGGAATTACTTAGACGCCATCAGGAACTATTCTCGGCTTTGCTTTGAACAGTTCAGCAGGACATAAATGATAATTTGGAGGCACTGCAGTGGAGTATTAAACAACAGTCACCATAAGTTAACTGGGTTCATAGTTAGGGTTTAACTGTTAAATAGAGCCAAAATTATAACTGTTAAATATTCCAACAAAGTTGGGAATAAATTTAAATACTTAAATATTTGAGGAATGAGGGGGGAAAAGAAACCTTGCTATTGAATGGGGAGTATGCAAAGACTTCAGAGATAAAAGAACTATAAAATGTTACATATAGAAAGGGACTAGAATTCAAGTTATGTTTAAATAAAATGTGTAAAAATAAAGAATTTCTGCAAAAGAGGGCAAGATAACTAATGTATTTTTCTATACCTCAGAAACATTAATTAGAAGAGGCCACTGGGGAGGGTCACTCAAAGGAGTCATGATTTTAAAAGTTTTTCTTCTGTTATCAGTAATTCCTCCATTTATTAGACTGGCAAAAAACCCTCCCACAAATTTTACCTATGATTTGTCGTTATTACTTTCTGCATGAGAATAGTCTAGCCTTTCCTTTTGCTGGTGAGGGTGGGAAGGGATATGATTTAGAACTTACTTGTCGATTCATTACCAGGACTCATCAGTTAGTGGAAAAACTCACCTGCACCAAGTTGTTTCCACATCTTTTGAAAATTTGGACACACATGAGTGTGGCACAATTCACAACTCTAACAAGGAGGATTACTCTGGGAATACAGAACATTTTAGGACTGGAGGAGACTAAGTCTAAGTTTCAGACATGGACTAGGTCAAAACCTTAAAGTAATGTCACCGTAGTAAATTTTGTTATGAGCTATTGTACTGAGACATCAGTGTTTTATTAACATTATTATTCTTGATTTCTTTGTCTACTATGGTACTATTATGCTAAAGCCCGGGTACTGTGTCCTCTTTCATAACCTAAACTATTTAATTTTATAACGTGTCTAATACCAAGTATGGTATTTTTTTTTTGTATTCTAAAGGATTCATCCTCCCGAATATTTCAGGAAGAAATATGCTGTGGATGAAGTACACTATACAAATGAGGTGAGTGTCTGCTTTTTCTAATATTTCCCCATGAATACAAAATTAATGATCATTCTGAAAGTGACAGTAATTTCCTACAAAAAAAATCTTGTTCCATTAAATGTTCTCTTCATTTCCTAATTAATTAGTCCTACTTCCAGTTCCTGAATAATGACATTTGTTTTATAAACTTTTCTAAAGCTTTTTAAAATATGGTGCTGTCATTTTATTGCATGATACATTGAGGCCAATTCAGAGACACTTTTTAATATGCTCTGTATTTAATAAAAAGGTTCATTGGGCATGATTCTGAAGGGTTCTGGAGACCTGTGAGGAAAAACAGACAAAATGCCTGACAATGAGTTAGCAATGCCTTCATAGCTCTTAGAAGCTTGCAATGGGGAAATGGTTCCAAATGCTTAACCAGTAAGCATAAGCTTTCCTCTTTATCTCTATTTCATAAAATGTATTAAATTTGCATTAGCTGTTTGAATGTAAAATATTTTATTTTTTCATTTATTCAAATATTACTTTGCCTTTTGTATTCATGTATTTTAAAATGAGTATTAATTGCACACTTAAGTTTCTCTTTGTATAGTTGTTTTTGAGCAGATGTTATGTTTTTGTGCACCTGGCTAGTTTATTTTTTTCAGTAGGAAAGCTCAGCAGGATTATGGCAGTATGTTTGCCAAACTCCTTGGTGGGTCTTATGGAGAGCAGCTTAAAAAGGAAGATCTTGCTATTTCTATCCCCTGCAGGATGCTAACCTGACTTGCCATACTCAAAATCTTATTTTTACTAGCTGTGGAGATAATTTCAATATGAAGATGAAATGAAACTATTTCTAAAATCTGGTTGTGCTAGTCTATTTCCTTAACTGTGGGTTGAGAAAGCTGTGAAGAGATTGCTGCTTTATGCATTTGGGTAGGAATCATAGTTTTTTGTTATCAGGCTTGATGTGTAGAATACAGAAGTACAGAATACAGAAGCCAAGGCAAGCAATTGCAAGTGGGAATACATACTTCTCTACAAAGGATCACATTTATTGACATTTTGTGTGCAATCAACAAATGCCATTATCATGTATCTTTATATTCTGTCTCAGTGCTTAAAATTTTATCCAGGAAGGAATGTGAATCTCTTTAATTTGGAACAATTTGTAAATCCATGTATTGACATTTTTCTCCCTGGAGTATCCCAGCTTAAGTCAGAAACCAATGAAGTTTTGCAGTATTGTATTTCTCTGCAATATGAACCTGTCTGTATTTGACAAAAGCATATTGCCAGGTAATCGGTTAGCAAAGTCAGAATGGCCTGTAGAAACTCTGTGATAATAGCTTGTATATACATTAAATAAACACAATTCAAGAACATTTTAGCTTTTTAACTTCTATGCTTAGAAAGGATAAGGGGTTTATATGAAAATTGTCCAGTGCAGAGCTTTTGAAGGTAAGCTCTCCCTTTATTCATTTATTTAGTAGTTCGTATGTACATATTTTGAGATATTCCTGGGTTATGCAAACAGCCTTTCATTTTTCAAAGGCTCTGGATACAATGCTTGCCTGTTCTACTAGGAACATACACTTCCCCAATGTCAAGGGACTAGGGGCCTGATTTGCAAAGGTATTTTAAGCACCAAAAGATGCAGATAAGCACTTAACCTGCTCAGGCCTTTTTGTAAATCCCACTAGGTGCCTTGCTGTCATTAGGTACCTCTGTAAATTCCACTAGACCTGTAAATACCTTTGTAAAACGACTCTAGACTGTGGCATAGGAACAGTTTAATAGTGGGGATAATGAAAGCCCGTGAACAAAACTATAAATCCTGTAAATATGATGGAAACCACTTCAAGCTAGGGGTTACTGCCGCTCTCCAAGCACCCTTACTTCCAGTACTCCGACCCTCAAAGTCTAACACTTTGGTGATCGGTTGTGTTAGCATCTTTGACTTGAATGCATCGGGTGAGCATATGTACCAGATTCTTCAATGATGGATACTGCTTAAAAGTGTGTAATAGTCACAGTATCTCATGAAAGTTAGAAAATACAAAAGATCTGTAAAAGACATTGCAGTACTGATATGTAATGTACTCATGACAACGCCTCTAGTTCTTTACTTCATGTGGTGTGTGTTATTGGAGCAAACTGGTAACAAGTTGATGCTAATTTGGTGAAATATCCTTGTCTTAGTTATGTGGTTTATTTATTGGATCAATAAATGCATATCTCAGCAACCATCTCTGTGCAACTATATTAAAAGTATACCTGTCTGTGACCCCAATGTTTTCTTCTCAAAGAGATGGTAGGGTAAGAATTGACTTTAATATAAAGTATCTACTCCTCTCCATTTATTTATTTGTAATACAGTTGCAACCAAAAGACAAAACATTTTAAATTCCAATAGTGGTATGAGATCTATCCCTTGTAACTTAAGTTGAATTCATACTGATTTTAAACAGAAATGTATCTAGTAAAGGGGTTCCCAAACTTGATCCGGAGCTTGGTTCGGCTGCTTGCAGCTCCCAGTGGCCACAGTTCACCATTCCCGGCCAATGGGAACTGTAGGAAGTGGTGCCTGGCCCAGACTGTTTCATACTTTTCACCAGTTATATTGTTGCCTTTGCCTAACAATCAGAATGTATGAAGTGACTTCTTTTAGCAGGCTTGAAATGCTCTAAGATTGACAAAAAGCAAATTGTCCATAATAAAATAGTGATATATGATGTGGATAGGAAAAAAAATGTACTGTAACTGCAATCCTGTTTTTTTAGATAACCAATGTCTTGGCTCAAAAGAAACCCTCCGTTCTTCTGACATTGGTAAGTCATATTTGTCATTTCTGGAGAATACTTATCCTGTTGCTCTTCAGTAAACAGATGAATTCATCAGAGATGTCTGCTCATTATGTATCCCCTTTGTCCCTTCTCCAAACGAGAGGATAATGTCACCATACTCCAGTGTGAGGTCAGCCGTCTTTGTATAGTTGACTAGCCTTTCTCCTCTCTCCTCACATTGTCAGTGAGTTGCAAAATCCTATCCTTTCTTCCCTGTATCCTATTACCAAAACTCTTATATGTGTTCTGGTAGTTTCACACTTAATTTATAAGAAACCCACTTCGCTTCCCTCCAGTCCATTCAAAATGCTGCAAAATCACATCCTGCTTTCTCATTGTTCTGACCACATCACTTGCGTCTTTGACTTCTCCCATTGGCATTTGGAGGAATTAGAGTACTGCCTTTCTGTATGATGAGATGGGGGCTCAGAGCAGTTTTCCTTCAGTAGAATGAGAATAGGATCAAGTTACTATCTAGATCCCACTTTAGCTTACATAGAACATAACATTCACACAACTCCAGGGTGGGAGGGTAAAGTTACAATGCTCACCCCTCAGCCACTTCTTCCCAAGGTAAAGTGTAATTAGAGCTGTCCTTTCCCCTTCTTCTACTTTCCAATATTTTGTTGGGACTGGTACCTGTGTCCGTCATTAGTTGTCTATTTTTATGGAGGTTGAGCAATTCCCTTTCTGCTGGGTCTATTTCACTCAAAACTTCCTACTTCTGTGAGCTGCTTTCCTTCCCTGAGCTCTGGAGGAATGCTGATCCAAAGAACATTCTTTGCTTTGTTCAGCAGAATTCCTGCACCTGTGCCTCTTCTCCATTGGTTTTGTTCTAAGCACAGAAAGGCAGTGGTTCTCCATATGATTCCCCACAAACCTAGACATGTTAGCAGTGCTGTGGTTCAGCCAGAATGTTATCTTTCATGCTTCTTGTGTGAATGCCAAGCTGTAAGAGAAAGGCACTCCAATTTATGGAACAAGAATTGCCAAGGCAGTATGAAATTAAGTGTTTCCAAGGAAGCGTGTTTAAAAAATTCGTAATACAGTTCTTATTCTACTACCATCCATTATTGTCTTGTTTACAGAATGCACCTCTCTTGCCCTCTGTTTCCCTCCCTCCCCCAAGAAAATTGTCACCACGCTATTTTAGAAAAGAGGTTAGGCCTGCTAAGATCTTAGGCAGAAAGTGTCAACTTGAGTTCCATCTGTCTCTTCAGTAATGAATAACTATTTGTGTGTCTAAATGTAAGCATTTTTACCTCTTACTGATTTTATGCAATCGTTCAAAATATATTTACAAGTAAGCTTTCTAAAAGACATTATGTAATGCTTTCTATCACTTTAATTTATTTTAAAATACTTGTCTTTAACACACAATGATAGTTCTTTTCATCTTCCTCTCCAGTGTGGTGTTAATACTGATAGTGGAAACATCTCCAGGGAAGCTTCATTTGAAGGAATCAGCCAGTAGGTGACTATTGAGGTGGTTTTTATACATAAGTTAAATTGTTGGATAATTATTAATAACTAGCATAAGTGCCCGGCGTTGCTCGGGTCAGTCGGAGGTGGGGAGGGGGCAGACAGTTGACACCCCCTGACCAACCCCAACACCCACCCTTCACCCACCCTGACACCTTCCCACCCCCCCGACCAACCCCAAGACCCCCCGACCAAACCCGACAACCCCACCTGACCCCCCAAAACAAACCCAACACCCCCACCTCACCCCCCGACCAAACCCGACACCCCCACCTCACCCCCTGAGCAAACCCGACACCCCCACCTCACCCCCCGACCGAACAGTGTATTTAATAATCTGTGTGCTACCCAGTGCACCGTGAGCCGGGGGGGGGGTGTCGGGTTTGGTCGGGGGGTCAGGTGGGGGTGTTGGGTTTGCTTGGGGGGGTCAGGTGGGGTTGTCGGGTTTGGTCGGGGGGTAAGTGAGCCGGGGGGGTGTAGGGTTTGGTCTGGGGGGGTGGGAAGGTGTTGGGGTGGGTGAGGGGTGAGTGTT
The DNA here is from genome assembly GCA_032164245.1 of Sternotherus odoratus. Lineage (NCBI taxonomy): Eukaryota > Metazoa > Chordata > Testudines > Kinosternidae > Sternotherus > Sternotherus odoratus. The sequence goes on from JAVMKO010000014.1 coordinate 15,937,032, forward strand.
GCGGTTGGTCAGGGGGTGTTGCGGTTGGTGGGGGGGTGAGGTGGGGGTGTCGGGTTTGCTTGGGGGGATGAGGTAGGGGTGTCGGGTTCGGTCGGGGGTAAGTGAGCCGGGGAGGTGTCGGGTTTGGTCTGGGGGGGTGGGAAGGTGTCGTGGTGGGTGAGGGGTGAGGTGTGGGTGTTGGGGTTGGTCAGGGGGTGTTGCGGTTGGTGGGGGGGTGAGGTGGGGGTGTCGGGTTTGCTTGGGTGGGTGAGGTGGGAGTGTCGGGTTCGGTCGGGGGGTAAGTGAGCCGGGGAGGTGTCGGGTTTGGTCTGGGGGGGTGGGAAGGTGTCGTGGTGGGTGAGGGGTGAGGTGTTGGGGTTGGTCAGGGGGTGTTGCGGTTGGTGGGGGGGTAAGGTGGGGGTGTCGGGTTTGCTTGGGGGGGTGAGGTGGGAGTGTCGGGTTCGGTCGGGGGGTAAGTGAGCCAGGGGGTGTCAGGTTTGGTCTGGGGGGGGTGGGAAGGTGTTGGGGTGGGTGAGGGGTGAGGGGGGGGTGTTGGGGTTGGTCAGGGGGTGTTGCGGTTGGTGGGGGGGTGAGGTGGCGGTGTCGGGTTTGGTCGGGGGGTAAGTGAGCCGGGGGGGGGGGGGGTGTCGGGTTTGGTCTGGGCACCCACCCCAACACCTTCCCCCCCCCAGACCAAACCCAACACCCACACCACACCCCTCACCCCCCCGACACCTTCCCACACCCCCAGACCAACCCCGACACCCCCCCCGGCTCACTTACCCCCCGACCAAACCCGACACCCCCACCTCACCCCCCCAAGCAAACCCAACACCCCCACCTCACCCCCCCACCAACCGCAACACCCCCTGACCAACCCCAACACTCCCACCTCACCCCCCGACCGAACCCGACACCCTCACCTCACTTACCGTCCCACCAAACCCAACTCAGATCCGTCGCAGGGGGGGAGGGGGCCCAGAGCCGAGGGATTCCGGGGACCTTCGCAGGTGGGGGGGGGCACAGAGCTGATGGAGTCCGGGGTTGAGGTGGGAGGGGCAGAGAACTGAGGGCTCTCCGGGGTTCCGTTGGGAGGGGGGAGGGGCAGAGAACTGAGGGATCTCTGGGGTTCTGTTGGGAGGGGGGAGGGGCAGAGAACTGAGGGATCTCTGGGGTTCTGTTGGGAGGGGGGAGGGGCAGAGAACTGAGGGATCTCCGGGGTTCCGTTGGGAGGGGGGAGGGGCAGAGAACTGAGGGATCTCCGGGGTTCCGTTGGGAGGGGGGAGGGGCAGAGAATGGAGGGATCTCCGGGGTTCCGTTGAGAGGGGGGAGGGGCAGAGAACTGAGGGATCTCCGGGGTTCCGTTGGAGGAGGGAGGGGTGAGCTGAGCGAGTGAGGTGTCTGTTGGAGGGGGGTATTATGACATCATCACCACCTAACCGCCCAGCCGATGTGATTGGCCCTGAAAGACTTTCACCCCTGGGGGGCGTCAGAGGTGAGATCCGAAAATTTTTCGACCCTTACCAGCATCTAGACCCCAAGACCCCTCACTGTACCAAATTTCAAGTCTCTGGCTCAAACGGTGCGGGAGGAGTTCGCAGTCATACATACATACATACATACATACATACATACATACATACATACATACATACACCACTTGACTTTTATATATATAGATAGATGTTATACTGGTTTTATATTTCAAATTAAATCACCATAGTTTTTGCTCATGACAAATTATAAAATGGTAATATATTAACAAGAGTCTCTGAGCTACCCTTTCATTGAAATCCAGAGATTTGATTTGCACTTCTAATGGCTTAAAGGTATGTCTACACAGGAATTAGCCATTCATGTCTGGCCTTTGCCAGCTGACTCAGGCTCACAGGCCTTGGGCTATGAGGCTGTTACATTGCTGGGTTGACTTCTGGGTTCAGGCTGAAGCCTGAGCTTTGGACCCTTGTGCTTCGACCCAAGTCCAGAAGTCTGCCCAGCAGTGAAACAGCCCTGCAGCCCAAGTCCTGTGAGCCTGAGTTGGCTGGCACTGGTGAGCTATGGGGATCTAGTTCCTGTGCAGATACATACTTAGTTTTCCAATTATTTGGTTGTGGTAATCTCTTTCAATCTGTGTTAGCAACAGCAGAGATATGTACATATGTTTCTTTTTATATTGTACATGAAAGAAAAACACTTAAATTCTTTGGCAGCGAATTTTTGAATTTTACAATATGTGGAAAACAAACTTAAAATAACTTCTACTGTATGGCTTCGATGCTTTATTCTCTTATGTACAATACTTTGTCTGCTAAGGATTCTGGAATGTCCACTATTCTAAAAAAACCCTATGATATTTTTGCATAGATATGACTTTTTGAGGGCAATTCATATACTTTCAGATTTAATTCCTTTAAAAAAAAATGCTGCCAATGAAAAAGTGCTCCTAGATACAATTGTGTGAAATGGTAGTTAGCAAGGATAACAATTGCTTATTTCCTAGAGCAATCCTACATGATATATCATAGACTTATGCTATAATATGAAGAAGATGGTCTGAATGTTGAATCAAATGCAGTAGTCTGCTATAAATTGTGATATCCCAAGATTTGATCATCATCCATTTGGCTGAAAAATAGGGAGGGGGGCAAAAACTGTCCGGAAGCCTATTCAAATTAATGTTCTCTCAGAGATAATGAGTAGGTGGCCTTTTTATGATCCCTGACTCTAAGTCAGCCTGTTGTATTTTCCTCCATTCACCTTTCTGTCCACAGCAGATAAGTGTCACAGAGATGATAATACTGCATAGAATTTGTCTGTTGCCTGTAATTCTAGACACTCATTTTGCCAGGTCATATGAGCACACTTTCTCTCCTTCCTGTCAAATAATGAGATTTGGAATCTGATTGCTTAATTGCTTTTGTTTTCTTCTATAACCTGACTGGAAACTTAACCAGTCTGACACAATTAACGAAACTGGAAAAATGGGCACCAAAAATTAAAGATTCTGTAGATTTCAGGATCTTTCTGGTTTCCCAGGAGCACACGGCTAACAAGTAATAGAATGGCTCTTATGAATACTTTGTTTCTGTGTATAATGAAAATCTTGTTGCTATGCTAAATTACTTCAGGCCTGCTCTAATCCAGAGGCCAAAATAAGCAAACTTTCTTCTAGAGCTGATCTTATACTGTATGTTCTCCAAGAGTATGTGGACTCTGACAATATGGGTGGAGTCATGTGTCTGAAATAGGAATTAGAGACCTCTCTATAAATATAATTTAACAAGTCTTAGGCCTCAAGGCAATTCTTCCCAGGAATACCATACACAGGCTGTTTTGAAGCAGTGGAATTTCTCATCTGTCTGAGGTAATGAAAGGTTGCTTTCTGCTGCAGTGTGTATAACTTTGTGGAGTTGCTACTACTGAGTAGTGCTCCAGACACATTCCACTACTTATCTATATTGAAGTAGGAATCTACCCCATTTGGCACATGGCTTGTATCCTTTTACTATTGACATAGTGTGTGTCCTGAGGCACTCAAGGGGCCTAAATAATTGTTTATCACTGCCTTCCCTGCTTATGGTAATTACATCCCCTTTTTACTTCAAGAGGACAACATCTGTACTTTTTCAGGAGAGACTTCTAGCTATTTAGCAGACAGGTCTCTGCTTGAGAGCTCCAATAAGCTCATTCTTCTACAACCATAGGCAAGATACTGTTTTTGTTGCTTCTGACAGATGTGAGTAATGTTTTTCAGACTCTCTCTCCCTCATTCCTCCCCACCTCATATTAAAGATTATTCACTGATTTTTGCTGAATATGCGGGAGATCTACAGTATCTCACCTCTTTTGACAGATTTCATGCCCTCAGCTCTTAAACCACTTGGCACTGTACTTTTTTCCTTTAGCTCCCTAATTTGTAGTTGTATCTTCTCAAGAGGCTGTCAGTTCTGTCATTACAAATTGCTTAATTTCTTGGACCAAAATAGACAGTCTTGCTATTAAGTGCTGCTAACTAATAGAACTGTGGGGGGAAAAGAGCTTACAAATGCTCTATTTGTAATCTCTTGCACTGCAACAAATATTTCTGTGCATTACTTAGATTTCTTTTGTAATAAACTTAAAACACCTTTAATTTTTTATCCAGGCTCTTATTTCTCCAACTCTTTGCTTTATTAAAATGCTTGCCTATATGTTTATATGAAATGTGATGTCTAAACATGACTAGACTGGACTGTTTGACAGAACCTATATTCTCCCTCACATATATAGTATGCAGTCTTTTTAGCTCTTGCTATTCATAGGTTATCTAGACTTTCTGGGCTATTTATGAAGATGTACGTTCTTTCCATATTCTTGGTTGTCTCAATATTTTGCAGACATGTAGATGAATTTGCTTTTCAGGACCCTTTCTTGTTTTACTTAGTTCCATTTGTCTGTCTTCTCCTATGTTTGCTACATAAAGCAGTTCAATCTTGCTCTCTGTTTTCAGGATGTTCATCTGCTTCCAAGGGTGAAAGTAAGTCGGTGTGGGCCAGTACAACATACCAGTAAAAAGTGGCTGCCTGTACCGGCCCCTACCGGTTTACTTTAACGTTGCTGCTCTTTTTGCTCCCTGCCCCGCTGTCGGTGGCCTTGCCAGTAGGCACCCGGCAGGGCTGCCGACGGGGATGGGGCGCAAAAAGAGCAGCATTGTTAAAGCAGCAAAAGGACTCTGCTTAAAATGCATCTGCGGCAGCGCTTTAACATCCCCGCCTCTTTTGTTCCTCCTCCTTCCCCCCCACGCCGATGTGGGGGAGAAGTGGGACACAAAAGGAGCAGCTACTGTGGGGCTGGAGACCCAGGAGGACGCTGACTCCCCTGAGCCCCGCCCTTTCCTGTGTGTGTGTGTGTGTGTGTGTGTGTGTGTGTGTGTGTGTGTGTGTGTGCGCGCGCACGCAAAGCTGCCCCCATACCAGTAAAAGAGAAATTTTACTTTCTGCTCCTGACAGAAGCTGCCTCTTACTTGCTCTAGTAATGTTGCTTCCTTTCCTTGCTTTTTCAACCTTTGGAACGTCTCCTTGAGCATTAATTATCTTAGCTATTTCATTAATTTCCCACTTCAAAGCAATTACCTTGTCTTCATTATGATCCTTGGGTTATTTCTACGCTGCCCGAAAGGCCAACCTTAGATTGCCTTTGTCCTGCCAGTGATGAGCAAGTTCACTTTTATGTATCTGCAGAAATGAGCCTCTAATAATGATTCCTATTATCATTTCCTATAGTATAGCCATAATTTGTTCTCCTCTTTCACTTCAGACTGTACATTTTGAGGAACTAAAAAGCTTGTATGTTAGCTGTAACTTGTAAAAGTACAAAATTGTTTGTCTTTGTAAATATTTCTGTTCACTAATGAGTACTCACGTGTGGTAACATAGTCCTCCATAGGGAAAAACCTGTTTTTAATTGTTTACAGTGGGAGACTGCTTAAGAAACCTGGTTCCTGTTCATGCTTCTGAAACATACTTGATTTTTAACCTTGGACAGGTAACATAGCCTCTGCCTGTTTTCCCATCTGTAAAATAGGCACAGTGATTTACCTGCCTCACATGACTCTAATGAAACATACTGCTTGTAAAATGCTTTTTTATCTTGAGTATAAGCACTATAAAATATTGAACTTCAATCATCAGATTATGTTCATATAAATTACAGTATTGTGGTTTAACTTAAAAAGTCATTGAATTAATCTTTTTTACTTATAAGACATATTGAAGTGTATTTTTTCCCAAAATTGTTTGATATAAGAGATTCAGACCTCTCCTCCTTAAAAATTGTTGGAATGTTTGTCACTTTCAGAATATCACCTGTAGGTCTGACAGAACAAGACTGACCTTTAGATTACTCTTCATGGTTCCTCTCTCTGATGCAGGCCTAGTACATTTTGGGGAAGTGTTTGACATTTCATAATAGAGAAGGAGGGAAGGAGATTTGGTCTTGTCTTTAATTGATATGCTGACAAGTGCAAGATTTCTATGGTTTTGATCATACATGAAGAGTTTCTGATCATCATGTTTTATAAGCAGGAAAAGCATTTACAGTGACTGCTTATTTAGGATATGTAGACTGACTTTTTGGAAATGCATGAAATTGCCATGTTTATTCAAGAACAACTGGGCATAAAATTAATTCTGTTTGAACATGCAGATAAATATAATATATCTTAGTTTTGTGTTGATTAATTGGGGATATTAACATGTTACAGATTGAATAGCCATGGCAAAATGTCAGTTTTCCTTCTCCCTCCAGTCCATGTGTCAGATTTTCTAAGTGTTGTCAATTTGCAAATTGCAGTGAGATTTAGATTTGGTTTATTAGGATTGTTTTATATGATCCTCTTAGCAGGAAGACAGCCAGGGTTTCATTTAGTTTGCTATCAAGCATAATCTAAACTTAGAAGAATAACAGGAATATTTATGTAATACTTTATGTAAAATAATTTTGCATCTCTACTATTTGTACATGCATGTTAATGACTACATGTTCTTCCACTTAGGCTTATAACTTAACCAGTAACCTTTACAATGTAGTTTGTCCAACTCCCTTATTGCTAATTAAAGTGAAGTATAATTTGAGTAATTAGTACAGGCGCCCTTGCAGTCATAAGTAGGGATAACCTGCAGCTGTATTGTGAAGGTTCACAAAGGATTGAGCCAGGTCAGTTCTTAGCTGATAGATTGCCAAGGATGAACTGTGTAGAATAGATGATGCTGTTTGAGCCAGTGTCCCACCATTGTGTTCTAAATTGCTATCCTGTACCAATCATTGCAGTATCTGTAGTGCTATCATTCAGGCCAGGTGTAACATTAAATGTTGCATCAGTGTTGTAGCACTTTAATGAAGATGCTCTATGCCAATGGGAGAAAGCTCGTAGTTAATCTGCCTCCCCAAGAGGTGATAGGTATGTTGGTGGGATAAGCTCTCTTGCCACCATAGTGCTGTCTATATGGGTAGGTGGAGAGGGGGAAACAAAGGAGGGATGGTTTTGTTGGTAAAACTACATTGTTCAGGGGTATGGATTTTTCACACCCCTGAGTGACGTAGTTATACCAATACAGGTCTGTAGTATAGACCAGACCTCAGATGAGAGATAAAACTGAAGTCCTGACTGTGACCTCTGGTTCCTTATTCGTGCCATTCCTCTGTTATCTGGCTTTCCCCACATGGCTGCTGACTGCACCTGGTATTTAAGTGCCATATTTTAGGCGGTTGCCTCAACGTAGTGCTCTGGAATAGGTACTCTTTCCTATGAAGATAGTTACTTCAACAAATCTATTCAGTGACTTATCTGTCTCTGGCTTTCTTCTTCTCTCAGTCCTAACCAGGTCTCCTGAAAGAGGCTTATATTTCTTTTTGTTTCATTCAGTCCTATGCAGTTAGCTGCCTTTTTTGAGTTTGAACTCTTGTTTGGTTGGTTTGAGTAATTTTACATCCTTGTATGTTTTTGTTATGGCTCTAAATTTAATAAGATAACCTGATGCACAGGGGAGAGACTATGTTGACTGACTAGATGTGTATTTTCATCCTTCCCAGGTGCTTGCCTTCTCTGTCCTTTATGATCTCTTAATCTTTTCCCTCAGAAATTGTGGTGGGTTTTTTTTTCTACTCATAATGTCATTGGCTGTTTTGCCCTTGTCCATTAGAGAGACAAGGTAATATCTTTTATTGGCCCAACTTCTGTTGGTGAGAGAGACAAGTTGGGGCCAGACCTGAAGAAGACCTCTGTTGTAGCTCAAAAGTTTGTCTCTTTCGTGAACAGAAATTGATCCAATAAAATACATTACTTCGCTCATCTTATCTCTCTAATATCCTGGGACCAACATGGCTACAATGCTGTATTTGTCTATGTACATTTAAATAGACAACTTTATGCCTTGTTACAATATCTCTTTGTACAATTTTTCTTCATCAATCTGCTCAGAGTTTACATTTCATTTGTTGTATTGATGTCACTTATGTCATATGAAGCTTACATCCTTTCATGTCTTGTTTCCTTTAATCTCTCTTTAGGGGCATGGTGGAATACCCATCAGCCAGAGATGGAATTCAATCTCTTATTTATTGAACCTCTATATATTGTTCATCAGTTTTTCTCTATGTAGGTTTGTGTTTAACTGGCTCTTGCACTCCATGATTACTTCTGTAACTATTTTAATGGCAGTTATTGGGTTAATGTTCAAGTGACAAGTTGTTTTCCATAATGATGCAGAATGCTGAATTGTGGTTTTCAAGTTGTGGTGGTGATCCCCTGGTGTCTATATGAAGACCCTTGATATTGAATAGGGTGCAACATGTACTTGTATTTGTTGAAATGTGAGATAAGTTGACATTTTCAGTCTCATGCTTTTGAAGTAGGAACACAGAGCAACTGACTCTCACATTTGTAGATTATATAGGTTCATGAGCACATGTAGAAATACTTTTGTTTGTTGTATTCATAGATTGATAGGTTATTGCTCTGCCATCTGAATCCCCAGACATTTAAATGTGACTTTGAACTCATCTCTTAAAAATTAGGTTTGTGTTTTTGTGGTGCCTTATGATATATAAAGAAGACTTGAAAGGCACCTTCACACACTTTTTTAAAACAAAAAATACTTCAGAAGTGTGAAGAACCTCCAGTTTGTTTTCCTTAGTTTTGCTGAAAGATCTATTGGGGTAGGAAATCCTGGGGCATTTTCATTGTGAGCCCTCAAACTCTAATTGAAGAGCCCATGACACTGGATTGTCCTTTTATTCAAAATGTTTATTAATCATTGAAATGAAGTGTTAACAACAAAAACAAAGTTTTGAACAACCTAACTAAAATCCCTTTTCCCTGCTTAATGTCTCAACCTTCACTCTATTGGCTCTTGTATTATGAAATGACAACTGTGCCAGTTATCAGTACAAGATGTAAATGTCTAACGTAGGAAACAGAGCCCCTCCTTCCACGCTGCCTTGAGAGGTGGTTATGGGGAGCTGGAACCTTCACATTCCCTTTATACATCACAGAGAAGCAAAAAGAGGACACAACCTTTTTTATTTTTTCTCTGTTCAGTTCACCTCTGACAAGCTTATTTAATCTAAATATTTGATTTCCCCAAGATTTGAAACTGCTAAACAATTTTAGGGATGAACATGAAACATTCACCATTTTAATTTTATTCAAGTGTTTTTGAAGGATAAAACTGGAAAATATTTTACCTTTTTATTAAAAAAAACACAAATCCTCACCCCTAAATAGGGACAACTAGTATGTATGTCCTCTGAGCCTGATCTTGAATATGCTTAAATGGAAACATATAATTAATGCTATTGACTTCAGTGGGACTACTGACTTGGGTAAATATAAGCTCTGCATTGGGAGCCTAAGTACATTTTTAAAAATTATGATGCAGTACATTATTTGATAACTAAACCCGTACTAGTTATGTGCTCAGATGACACACTATATAAAATGTGTTTTCGTATTGTGTTTAACATTTTTTTGACATTAACAGTATTGCTAGTTTTTAATTCTGGTGTTTTTCTTTTGGTTAGATTTAATGTGAACAATAAAATTCTTCATCCTGAAATTGCAGAATGGTAAGTAGTTTATAACCTTTCTTTTCCTAAGCCTTTTTTTGGGGGGGGAGGGGGGAGGTAACTTGTTTATTTTATTACTTCTCCCAGAAGAATCTGGTAAATTCCTTATTGCATGTTTTATAGTAGACATTCCAACAGAAGTCTCTCCCTTTACTGTTTGACAGTTTTTTATTCTTATGTTTCGTTCTGGGAATGAAAATAACATGCAAAGATTCAGTTTTTAGTATCTTTTAAAAATCAACATTCTGTAACACCAGAAGGAACAGAAAAGTTAAGTAACATTTAAAATGAATAGTCATTATTACAATGAATATCAAAGGAACAATTAATTTAAAACTTGATATAAAGGGTGCCATTTTATAAATGTTGTTTGTTTTTACTTCCTTTATGATTTATTTTAATAACATTAGTTCTGATGAATTCTTTTGTTGTTCATATATATGTCCTATGTAATTCTAGAGGAATTCCACAGCAATCTATTTATATATTAATAGCAACATAAGATGAACTAAATTATAAGGTGCCACCAAATATTAATAATATTATTAATAATAATAATTCTTAATGTGTTACAATATTAGTTACATCCCTTTAATATGCACAAGCTATATTAATATACTATTTTGTCTTAGAAAGATTTCAGGTTTTGGTACCCACGATTCCTCCATTTTAACAGCACAACGTTAATGACACTAACAACCATTTTATAACTAAGTCTTTATGTTTTTTCATTTAGCAAACTTACTGAAGAGACAAAAGAGTGGATTTTTGCTAATTAAATTGGTTTTTAACTAAGCATTTTAAATGTATTAGTCTGGAGCTGAGAAAACAAAACCTTACTTATGAGAGATAAGCTACTTGTTTTTCAGAACCTTTAAAAAATAAACAGGAAAAATACATACTGCATCCTATTGCATCTTAATATATTACAGGCTACTATACATTACTCTTCTTAATAACTTGTGTTAATAATAAACATTACTCTAGTATGAATAATCTTCTGTACCATAGTCCATGTACTGAAAATAAGTGTGAAGTTGAAATTTGTCTTGAAGGAACCTGATCATTAACATATCAGAGTAATGGAAGCTTAATAATCTTAAAAGAGTTCGTTATACATTTCAAGAAACTTTTTATAAGTCGTTGCTTTTAATTTTCCCTCTACTTTTTCTGGTATTAAAAAAGATACAATCCATCTCCTGTTCCTCTTCTCAAACTAGCATCTTGGTTTTTTTAAAAAAAAAAAATAATAAAAAGTTAAGTGTTGCCCCAGACTGGGGTTGAACCCATGAGTTCTATATGAACTAGCATTGTCCTAATCCCTGGTTTCCCATTGGTATATTGATATGGGGTTGAACATGGAGATTCAGGTAGTCACTGTTATACCTAGATTAGATAAAACTGACTGGTTCCCATTATGCTAATGTGACAGATATTGCAATCCCTTGCAATATTGTCGGGGATCATATTTTATTAAGTTTATATATTATTGTGGGCCAACGATTGTATGCAACTCAAGAGGGGCGGGTTACCACAATCCTTCCAGGAACCCAAAATTGTAGGGGTGGTTAAGGTGATATTAGGTTGTGAATATGTCCATAGAAATATCACCCCCTGAGGAGGCTTTCATATACTGGTTCAAACTGGGGTTTCCAGAGACCAACAGACCAAAAGAGGCACTCAACAAGTCTCTCAAGAAGTTGAAGTTTCTCATGGCCACCTTGGCCTCCATCAGACTGGTATGCCACTCTTGACTTGAAGGACACATATTTCCATCTTCCCAGAACACAGGCGCTTCCTCCATTTTGTGTTGGGCCACTGCCATTTCCAATTCACTGTGCTGCCTTAGTAAGGAGAAGAAAATACTGTATTTGTGTACTGATATACACTTCAGCATCCTATTAAAAATAGTTTGTGGCCAAATATGCATACTTTCATTGATATTTGAATAGAAAAAAGTGCTTCCTGGCTCAAGCTAATGCAACTGCAGAATATACATAAGTTGGTATGTAAACTGAACTTCGAATTAACAGCTAAATTACTGAATGCAGTCAATTAAAAACATTCCACACAATTCTGTGATTTATGACTGATCATTATATCTTCAAAAATTAGTTGTTAATTGTAAGGGATGTAATCTTGCAATAAAAAATCCCATATCCAGTAGTGTGCTAAGGAGCAGCATTAAAGATCTAGGACAACCCTAAATCTACATTTACTGAGTTTAAGGTTACAATTTATTTTAGAATAATTATTCTGTTAGAAGAATGAATTAATGCAAACTACTATGCTATTGAAATCCTCTCCTTGGTTTGTATGTGTATGGCAAAACACATTTACAAACATTTATTGATTAAAAATCTAATCCTTTCAAACCCACAAATGTAGATACTGTTATTCCAAAATCGCATAAACACAGCAAGGTTAAAATAAAAAAGGTAAATGTGGATGACAATTTCAGTACATAGCTGAACTGTGATAATTTACAGTCAATGCACACGCTTAAGTTAAATTTGAAAACAAAACTTAAACATCTCCACAAAACTCAATAGATGTGGTTCTGATTTGGTCAGGCTCGCCACTTTGACAGTATAAAAAATTCACTTTAAAGTTGCTTTTGAGATGAACATATGAATAGTGTGAAAACATAAAATCCTTAATGTGTAAAATGAATTCAGTTTTAATGGAAGAATATGCAATTATCTGCACAGTGTAGATGATATCAAAGGTGTTTTTTTACTTGAAACGTGCAATAAAAAGCACCATGGCCTGTAATTAAAAATATATTTTAAGTAATCTCAAGAATTTGAGTATTGAAACTCATAAGTGTATATACATACAATATTCTACATCAGAGTATTCCTTCTAAACAAAAATTCTGTCAGGAAACAAATACATGAAGAGAACGGGTAGAGTGGCCTTAATTACTCTTCCCTTTTGTTTTTGGAATCTCATATACTCTTTTATAGCAAATGACCATCTTGTTTTTTCTTTGCTGTACTGAAAATAAAAAGGAGTTTGGATTGTGCTGCATATGAGCCATAGGAAATTCCATTATGTAAAACAGTTTTGTATTGTGTTAAAAATAAATCAGGTGTGGAAATGTTCTGTTTGGAATGGTGTTTGAGACATAACTAAGAGAAAAGCAATGCATTTTTATAGTTAAATTACACTATGTCACGTTTAGAAAATGTTGATTGGGCAAAATTTATGCTCGATATTATTAAAATAATGCAAGTCTGTTAAAATGCATGTGATGTCCTTTGCAAACTTGCTGTGTTAATGGCAAATTAATGCCTCTAAAAATGTTCCTTATGTCGTTTTACTTATATCTTTTCACTTTAGAAGCATATTTGGTCTAATTCTACCATAGGTTTATATATTATTTCACTTGATTTTTTTTATTCTGTTGTTAGTTGCTGATTTGCATGAAAAATGACTAACCTAACCTCATTCCTTGTTTTTTTTTCTTCTTTGAAGTCGGGTGATTAAGACAGACATGGAGTTGGAAGTTCTGCGGTACACCAATAAAATATCCAGTGAAGCTCATAAAGAGGTAATGGATCCTTTATTGTTAATAATTTTTGCTCTTAGTGTAACTGTAGCATTCAGAAAATGTTCCCAGCAACCTGAATTGCTTAGTAATGAAATAATGGAAGAGCTGGAAAGAAAGAGGAGGCTAATAGCCCTCCTATTATAGCTCTATAATATACCTTACATTGTCCTTGAGCTCACTTGTGATGTGGAGGAAATGAAGTTTTTTGAGGCAGGAGGCTGGAGTGTCACATGGGAGGTGACTCTTTGCAATCTATGTAGTTACTATGCTTACTATACTCTCATGCACTTCTGGAGGAGGCCAAGAGGTTTCTAGTCTGTGCTATTGTGGGGTCAGAATTTTTGGGGATGTGCATAGTCTGCATAATCCAGATTGCTTGAAGCCTGAGACAGTCAGCAGTTGCTCTCTCTTAAGAGTTTTTCATTGCCTTTGGTTCAGAATATTGATCAGCTCAGCAGAGGATGGGCCCCTCACTGTTGAGACTGTCAGATCAGCCCACCCATGCTCGGTTGAATGTCAGGAGGAATTTTGGCTCAGACCCATTGTTTTAGTTGAGGTCTTTGGGAGTGAGTCTGTCTCAGCTGCTAACTTCACACAACACTGGGCCAGCAATAAGACTCTCAGTCAAAGGCCATAAGTTGTTGACATTTTTATATTATTATAGCATATGAATTTCTTACCAAAGTAGAGAAGTCAATGAGGGACTCCAGTGAAGCCTGCCACTCCATGGTTGCCTGGTGTTAATTCCCCTCTGGGTTCTTCATTTAACTCACTTGCAGCCAGGAGTTTTAGCACAATGTTCCCCCTCTTTGAGTCTAAGTTATTACCCTGTTTCCCCGAAAGTAAGACATCCCCCGAAAATAAGACGTACTTCCAGTTTTGCCTCTCGCTGTAATATAATGTAATGTAATTTTGGGAGCAAAATTTATTTTAGACACTGTCTTATTTTCGGGGAAACACGGTAAGTCCACACAAAATACACAGTTCTTTTGGCCACTACAGGCTGAAACCTTTCTTTCCCCCTCCCTTTCCCATTTCCCTTGTTCAGGGTTTCAAACTCCTCCCCTGTCTGCCCCACTTTGGCCTCATAACTTCTCTGAAGAGGCTTTCTCATATGTCTTTTCCTAGCCCTGAGCCCAAATGTCTTTTGCTCTTGGGACAGGATCTCCAAGGTGCTCCTTTTTGGAGCTATTCTTGACCCCTGGGAGACTTCCCAAGACCAGGGGTTCTCAACCCTTTATTTTTTTTCTTCCCTGAGTGGGGCTTCCCCAACATTCTATAAAAAATCCACACACCATCTTGCCATCAGAACTGGTTTTCTGCATATTAAAGTAGGTCTGGCATTAGGAGGTAGCAAGCAGGGCAATTGCCCAGGGCCCCAGAACCCCACAAGTTGCTCAGGCTTTGGCTTTAGCCCCGAGTGGCAAGGACTCCGGGCCCTGGGCTTCAGCCCTGCACAGTGGGGCATCAGCTTTCTGCCCGGGGCCTCAGTGAGTCTAACACTGGCCCTACTTGGTGTACCCTCTGAAACCTGCTCGCGGCCCACTAGAGGGCTCTGGACCCCTGGTTGAGAGCCACTGCCCTAGAGACCACTAATATCATGGCTGGCCACAGGAGAGCCTCCTTTCAGGTTTCTCCTCACTCTACAATTCATCTCTGAGCTAAGAGTACTTATTTTTAATTCTCAGCAGGTGATCACTTGATTTAAGGACCTGATTATCAGCCTCCTTTTAACAATTCTGTTCTTTCTGAGATTTTTAGCTTCAGCAGCCACCTAAAACCTTCATAGTAAAAACAACTATAAATAAAAGAAAACTGCTAAAAATAAAATATCTCAATGAACATCTTAGTTTCAGATAACAAAATCCAGATGTGGAATCTCTTGTGTGGAGAAAATTCACATGCCAATTTCAGTATCTTTCTTCAGTGACCATAGTATTGTAATTAATTTTTTAAAAGATTTCCATATTTCACTTCCTTCTGTGTTTTACAAAAGTGAATCCCTTTTGTACCTAATCCAATAGAGTTTTCAGAATTAAGTTTTGATTTGGTAGTATTTTGATTATCCATGTCACTTTATTCAGGTACACTTAAAACTACTGAGCTTATTTTATTGCATGAAGTTGAAACCATTCATAACTATTAAAGTAATACTAGAGTTTGATTTCTAACCTGTTTTTCATATATTTCTAATTATGTTTTAATATAGGTGTATAGGTAAATGATGTATATAATATATTTTTAAAATTTAGGTTCTCTGAAAATCAGTCATAAGTAATATTATCTTAATATACCTTCTTACTAAGAATGTCCCATGTTAATATGTATCCCATAGGTAATGAAGGCAATAAAAGTGGGTATGAAAGAATATGAGATGGAGAGGTAAGAGCTCCACTTTCCTCATTTATGATAAAAATAGAAAAAAGTATTTATGTTAACAGTAATAGCAACAGTTGAGGGAAAACAATAACATTGACTGAAGGGAGATTGAGAGCTCATTGCTGTTTCAAGATTGTCTGAAGCATTATTTTTATTGTTTGCAAGAGGCATTTCATCAGTTTCAACCATGTCTCTGATAGTGGTTGATTATCTTTGGATATGACTTAGTGCAGTATAATTCCATTCTTAGACTTTCTGTAATTTACAGAAACTTTGCAAAATAGCCAGTATTATTGCTTGAATACATCCAATAAAAGTTCTAGGGGTAAACATTGCCATTATGCCTGTTATGCTTACAGGGCTACATATGAGTATTTGAGGCCCTCATAAATGTTCCAAGGTGCTCAGTTACATTTCAGCTACAATTAGAGGCAGCATTGCTTATCCTGTGCGCTTTACTATGCTTGACTGTGATAGAAGGATGAGGGGCTTACCCTCTTACTCTCACATTAGCTAGTGGATATTGTCACATTTCTTGAGACAAATCATTTGGAGTACTGTGCATGTTCATATGTATTCAGTTATAACATGCGCTATATGATACATTATTTCTGTCTTTTGACCTTCCCTGAAACCAGAATGAAACTTGTCATATAGTATACTAGGATTAATTCAAAAAATGAAATCTGAAGCTAGAAGGCAACAGTGTTTACCAAACCACTGAAAGAAAAGGTGAATTTGAAATGGGAGCATTTTAGGATGCTAGGGTTTAGAGTACTGGACAGCCATTTAAACATGGGATTGACTTCTGTTAATTGAATAGACTAGTGTCAGGTCTAGATATGAAGGTGATAAATTTTCAACTTCTTTATCAAAAGTTTCATCCAGTAGCTCATCAGCAATGTAACTGTCCTCAAACTTGCTTTATAACAATGTTGATAGTCACAATAATATTAAATATTTACAAAGTGCTTTTTATCTTCAAAGTACTTAGAATTGTGAGATATTTCCCAGACATCTGTCTGTCTTGACAGTTGTCTGCAGATTCCAGAATGACTTCTATTTTGCTATACTTCAGAGGTCAATTGCTGGTCAAAATAAAGAAGATCAAGGGAACCTGATATCTTTAAGAATTGGGGCAATAAGGCCTCTAATTCTACTGAAGAGTAAACAATATGGGCAAGCCAACTAAAGTTATTTCTAAATAATAAGATATTTTAATAAAATGTCCCTGCTTTATTGAATATGCTTTAAATTGTTTTGCAGAATACAATTACATATCCTGCAAAAGCTAATGAGGAACAGCTCATAATGTGTGTGTGCCTGCACTCACTCAATCAGCCTCTCAAACTCATTCCCAAATGTAAACACCTACAGTAAAATTCTCACTCTACTGAGGTCACTGGGAGTTCTATGAATACCTTCAGTAGTGCCAGGATTTCACCCTTGCACCTTTGAACAGGATGATTCTGGTAATCCAGTCTTAAAACTGCATGAGGGATTCAAATACACACCATATTCCAGGACAGAGCTTCTCATTTTTCACTTTGCTCTGTAGCTAGCTTCTCCCATACATTGCCATTTCCAGCAGATTACTTGCTGCTGCAGATGATGATAAAAAGGGATGTAGGCAACTGCCTATTAAACCCTTTTAAAATTGCCTTCTGTTCTTCCATTTTGTTACATTAGACTTTTTGAAAGAGGTTGAGGTCATTCTATGATGAAAGAGGTCCTAGTGGGCTACCTGTATGATGTCTGCCTTTGTTATCACAGTGGATGTTTCTACAACTACAGTTAGAAATTGAGCTTCCACTATTATGCAGAATGTCTTGCATGCTTCAGCTTTCATCATCTGATCACTATTCCAAAAAGAAGAAAGTGAATAATTTTAAATATTTCTGAACCCTTTTGGGAAAGAGGCAATGTCAATAAAATATAAGGAAATATAATTTTAGAAAGAACCCATGAGATTACTCAGACTGATGCAAATGCACCACTTACTATAGTCTAATATGTGAAATGTCAAAGAATTTTAAAAATGTGTTTAGAAAGATATCAAGAACATACATAGTGGCCTTTTAAGCTGTTAGTTGATTCTGTTATGTAACAACAATCAGCTTGCACCCTGCAACTTAATCTATCAGAAATATATATATTAGCCCTGGTCTACACTCGCGGGCTGGTGCGGGCAGGGAAGGATTGATCTAAGAGATGCAACTTCAGCTACGAGAATAGCATAGCTGAAGTCAACTTACTTAGATCGACTTACTGCGGCGTCTTTATGGTGGTGAGTCAACTGCTGCTGCAGTTTCCTTAAGAATACTTAAAGGCGACTGTCAACTCCACCTGCGCCTCTTGTGGTGGTGGAGAACAGGAGTCGAAGGGAGAGCACTCAAGGATCGATTTATCACGTCTAGACTAGACTAGACGCAATAAATCGACGCCCAATAGATCGATCTCATAACGTCAATCCCCGCCGTAGTGTAGACCAGCCCTTAGATGGTAGCACAGATTCATTGCCATGTAAGTTATCAGAATTATCATCTAATGAGATCAAACTTTTCTTAAGAGAATAAAGTTTTAAATCTGTGTGAGGAAGTAATTTTTCAATCTCCCACAGCATCATCCCAGGAATTTAGTTGTCACTCTGATGGCTTTCTGAACTATTTTTGCCAAATTCCACCTTTGTGTACAGGTGCACAAATCTGATCAGTGGCTGTGGGTTATGTGTGAAGATGTCTGAAAATAGACTTTGACCCTTACATATAGTAGACTCTCGATTATCCAGGATTGGATTAACCAGGATGTGGATTAACCAGGATGTCAAAAAAAAATACATGCAACTCGCAGGGCCGGCTCTGGCTTTGCTGCTGCCCCCAGCACACACACAACCTCTCCCCTCCCCCCCCCCAATCAGGGCACAGGGCAGCCAGTGAACCCACACCTCCTTCCCCCCGACTCAGGGTGGCTGGTGAACCAACCCCCACTCCCTATATTTTCTATGGATGGTGATTATCTGGGAGTTTATTAACCAGAATTATTTTTTTCCCTATCATCCTGGATAATGGAGAGTCTCCTGTATATAGGTCTTGGAAAACAGCTTTATAAAATACTTAATTACATATTGCTTTACTGTGTGTGTGCCTACGTGAGCACATATGATCTGTACGTATCTTCTGGCAGGAGGAATGGGGTAGCTACACGAGCTCTTTTCCCCTCCTTTCAGGTCCTGAGGGGTTGTCTTTTCCTTGCTATTTTGATCAACTATTCCACCCACTGAGATATAGAGGATAGCAGAAAGTTTTATAATAGTCTAGAACACTTCTTATATAGTAAGCAATATAAAGAAAGTATATTTCCATTTCTGTGATTTTTGGAACATTCTCTGTGAATTAATTGGAAGGAAGTATAGTACATTGTGGCACACACTCTAGATAATCAACCTCTTTTATTACTAGGGTTGAAAGATAACTTCAGAAATATGCTGAAAATAATCTGTATGATTAAGGCTTAGTGAATGATGTTAAACCAGCAACACATTGGTACAGAGGTATATCAAAAGATCAGCATATTTAACTTCAGGCACAGTTAACCCCCCCGTTTTTTTTAACTGGATGTTCTTTAACTTTAATAACTGATCAGTTAACTTTAGAGAGAGAGAGTCATACCAGTTATTTACAAATAGTGATTCAAAGCATGCTCAGTTGAACATAAAACTGTTTCTGCAGATTGTGCTTTGGATTTGCTCTGGCATTGTTAATTAATATTTGTGATTATCTGGTATTTTAATTGAAATAGCTCTTTACGATCAATACATTATGATGAATTACACCAAAAGGTTACCAGAGATCTGTTTAGGAGGAAATGTGATGAAGTAATAAAAGCCCAGTAGTTCAGTCAAGATGGTCTACATAAATGTATCTATAAAACTATTTTCAGCCGAAAGTGCTAATTAGGAAGCTATGATTATCTATTTTATCGCCTTTTGAAATTATGCCAGTATCTGACCTTTCTTGTGTACCCTTCCATGTTCACTATCTTCCAGGTTACTGCTTTTCATCTGTTATTTTTGTCTAGTTTAATATTTACAAAGTCAAATTATAAATCATTATCCCTCTTTTATAGTTTCTATTTCTTATTGGAGGAGGAGGACAATTTGATGTCTTTCTTTTTACTTTATATTCTGACAGTTTGATTTGATCATGAAACAGTACAAACATGCGTTGCTGTAACAGAGGAAGAGTATAGAGTGGAACCAGTCTACTTGATCATAAGCACAATCCTATTTGCTGTTTTGTGTATTGATTTCCCCCCCTTTCTCTGTCTGAGTGTTGTCCATTTTGCTTGTTAGCTCATCACAGCAAGGACCTATCAGGTTCTATATCTGTAAAGTCCTTAGCAAATGACTTCACACACACTTTTGTGCACATTAAACTATAGTGTGCTCAATGTTGCTCCTAATAACAGGACAGAGTTAAAGACATAAACTGAAGGTAGGACTTGGATAGTTAGATGTTGGTTTATGTAGCCACCTCTGAATTCTTTGTAGTTGTGGAGACCAGGAGGATTACAAAGCTGTTGTGCAGACAGCTTCAGGCTAGATTGTACCCTAGAGTCCTGGTCCTTTACTGAGAGTGTGTGGGCACAGTTCCCAATGAAATAATGGGAGACTAATTGTGTGGAATGAAAGAAATTTGATTGATTCTACCATTTTATCTACCACTGTTAATTCAAATTATACCCTTTAGTGACACAAGAGCTGAGTACTGTCATATGATTTGTATGAGGTCATTCACCTTTTAGCAGGAAACTGCCATTGCCATGAGTCTTTTGTGGAAGTTATTAGATATATCAAAGGATCAATAGACCCTGAATTGTATTGTACATTCCTTTCCATCTGCAGAATCAACGTAATAAGAAAAAGCTGCCAAACCTTTCAAGCTTTGTTCAATGGAATAGGCATGGACTGACACTCTGGAAACTTCAGTTCTATCAAGACCCCTCTCTTCCCTTAGAAATTTTTCCCATGGTACACTCCATCAGTACCTGGAACCATCCCTGCTGTGGTTGCTGATCCTGATGTTGCACCCGTGGATTCTCCACCACACTCAGCACCTGCCTGCTCAGATGCAGTCTCTCCATTCCTGAGAGAGGAGACAGGCTGGAATTGGGACAAGGCTGGATGAAGCCCTGGTGTAGGAGCTGGCCCAAAACAGCTAATAGGAGGAGCAGTGCTGGCCACCCCACTGTCCGGTGCACTCCTAGTGGTTTGACCTTGTGGCCCCTCTGTCATGAGAGGGTCGGCAGTGCCAAACCTGATGGGAGGGGGGACGGCGGCGGAGCTGCTCCTGGTCACCTCTATGAATTATGTTCATCATAAATAGCATTTGATAGGGCTGTCAGTGCAAGTGAATTCTAGTACCAGTTCTGCTACTGATCTGGCTTGTAAACTTGAATGAGTCACTTCTTCATCCATCTGTCTGTCTCTCTTCCTCTTTTTCCCTCTTGCAAATTTTGTCTGCCTTGTCTAGTTGGACTTTGAACTCTTTTGGGTTCAGAACCTGTCTTAAATGCTTGTACAGTGCCTAGCACAATTGGGCTCTGGTCTCATTTGGGGCCTCTAACTGGTACTGTAATAAAAATAAGAATAAACATAAAAGTAAAAATAATTAAAACCCACTGTCTCATGTCAGTGACATTAAGAATAAAATACTGAGAAGACTACTAAAGAGATTTTTCTTTTCTGGCTTGCAGTATTTTACAGTATATTTCTACTTCCTACTTCACTTCACAGCTTGACAAACTGATTTGAGTTCTTTATCCTATATTCTTTTCAATGTTGTCCGTGATTTCTAAGTCAGAGTTTATACTATGAGATGAGTTGCTGTCATATCTGTCAATGTTAAATTTCCTCTATCTGTGAAGGTCTGCAAGCACTTTCACGGATTACAGCTCTCATCTTTTATTTATCTCTCTCTTGTGCTTTGCTGGAACAAACTGAAATGCTATTTCTCTAGAAAAGGGAAAATAAGAAAGACCCATTTTAGTTTCCTCTGTGTATTTCCCTTTTTTCTAAACAGTGATTCTGGATTTTCTGCTTTCCATCTTTTAGCTGATTTTATTCTTTGAATGTTCTGGGGAAATCATATTGCTCACTACAGCAATTGATGTCTACAATTCTTGTATTTAATTTTTCATATTAAGCTCAATTTACGAATTTTGAGTTTCATTTGGGTATAGTCTTGTAATTCCTCAACATGTTTTATATACATTCCTAGTAAATAAAAATGACCTCATTACATTTTCTTTCAACAGACATAGCACCCCCCCCCCCCCAAATTTCTAGAAGATAGATGAATAGGTGAATTTAACTAACAATAGCTTCTGATACAGAAACAGATGTTACCATGTTCCATGAATGTCAAGATACTATGAGTTGTTAGTACAGATGCCGCCCGATTTGCACAGTCGTTCCGTTCTGAAAAGCCTTGCATAACTCTAATTTTGTGTAAGTTGGAAATGTATACCCGTACGTAACGCAAACATTTCCTCAACTCAAAAATCCTATTTCTGGCTTATGGAACTTTTTCCATAAGTGCAAATTTGCATAAGTCAGGACTTGCATATCCCAGGGAGAGTCTGTACTGTGGAAGTGGCATGGAAGCATTTTGCTCCCTAAAACTGTCAAAAACTGTATGTGACCTGTTGTGTAATTTTCTTGCTTGTAACCAAGCCACAGCCTCACCTGATGAAGGGTTTGAAGCAAGTTTTTTTGTTTTGTTTTTTGTTTTAAATAAACTTGCTTTAGCAAGGAGGGGAGGGAACAAAGCATGCCCAGAAGCAGACAAGACTGTGTAGTAAATAAAAGGAAAGGAGGACCTTCTAAAAAAGACACTAACCAAATTCCAAAGGGCTCTTGGAGTGATGAGGAAACTGAGGCAGGGTTTGTGTGAAGGATTTGTTTTTCATAGGTCTGTAGTTATGTTGTACTGTCTAAGACTAAAATATGTGTGTTTAGAAATTACTTTGTAGAATCTGTGGTTCTTGCTTTCACTGCCTTAGTCCCAAAGAGACAAACAGTAAAGCAGAGGAACTCTGGGAGCATGTATTACTGTGAGAGAGGTTTATAAGAGCAAGCACTAGTTTTAGGACCTTGGCAATTGGACTTCAGCTTCTTCACAGCTGGGAGGTGTCAGATACAGGATCTGCATCTAGAGTGTGCTTAGAGGCCTAGAGACAGACAGACAGACAGCTAGCTCGGGGCATCCTGCAGTAGTAACTGTCCACCACGAAGAGTTCTTCTAGAGTTTTAACACCATGGATTTAACTATTTCACTATGTTAGATTAGATTAGGAACTCTTTGGGGCAGGAGCCATCTTTTGTTTTTGTTTGTATAGCACCTAGCTCAATGGAGTCTTTGTCTATGAGTGGGTTCCTATGTTTAATTGTAATACAAAGATTTATTACAAATTGAACTTAATACTGAATACTGTGCAACTTTTTTTGTAGACGGTTGTGATATAGATTGTGTTGGTTTGATGCTGTGAACCGTGGCCAATGACAGTGCAGGGGCACCAATCAGGGGTGAAGGCAGTGTGCTGAGCTGCCTGCCACACATCTGCCTAGGAGCAGCAGGGACAGGCCACTTGCGGGGAGCCGCCCGAGGTGAGCAACCCCCAGAACCGGCACCCCGAAACTCTTCCCTCACTTCAGCACTCTGACAGCCCCACACTAACTGGACTATGAACTGAAATTTAATGAGGATCAGAAATGCTGGTTTATATTGGTGAAGTGCCGCATAAAACAGCTTTTACTACAATTAAAAAGGTTTTCTTAATATCTGATGTGCCAGATCCAAGTTTAAAATTACCTTACTGTATTGTCTGACACTCTTCTATTTTAACCTTTGGGCACTTACAATAATATTTTTTTTGTTGTTGTTGTTGCTTACCCTTCTAGAGGTCAAAAGGTATAGACCCTTGATTTTTATATCTGTTTTCAGTCTGATTGAAAATGACAAGCAATATAAACTCATAGCTCTTTCTTTGAATACATATAAACTCAAACATGTCTACAGTAGTAGAAGAAGCAGTAGCTTTCTTTTCACATTAGTGATGTCCTCAATTTTTATTGAATCTAGCATCAGGATGACATATTGAGCTAATTAGCATTACTAATGACAAGCTAAGATTGCAGATATGTGAAATGGAACTCATTGTAAAAGACAGCAGGCTGAGCTAATTATTCATTTGCTGTGGATTTTCTTCATGCCTGCTCAGACAAGTCAAAAGTAAAGATGCTACCATATGTGAGGCTTTATTGGCATTATGAACTTAAGTTTTAAAATGTACTTTAATTGCTGTGAAACTGGAGAGATCAATGGTTTGTATTTGTTCCTCTTCTTTCTGTGACCAGAGCTGGTACATAATTGTGCTCTGTCAGTAGAAGTTCTGACAACTTCAGAGTGGAATGTGTAGAATATTAAGATTGTCCATTAATAACAACTTGTGACACACTGACCTTAATATCAAAAACATTCTAGAAAAGTGGAAAGAAAATGAGGTTCAGCTCCCCACTGCCTCCATGCCTCCCTGAACACAATACATTTTGTTACTCTGACATTGGGGAAAAAAAACCCCACATGAAATGTGATGTTCTATGGACTCAAAGCCATTATGCCACAATAGTATTTCTCAATTAATCACAGTGCTGATGATGTCTGTAAGATGTGTACAGAAAATCTTATTTCTTCAGCCCCTATCCCCAGAATAATTTTGACTGGTTTTACTACAGTGAGAGTTAAATTTCTTCACATATTGTGAGCACCTACTAAGTGTTATGGTCTTTATTACCCACAGGAGGATAGTTTCCTATATGGAAGAATACTACGCTTTTTCTTAAGAATAGTTAAAGTTCAAAAAGAGCATCAAGGGGTAAATTAAACTCTCATTTGGAAGTCTAAATTACTAGCACTAATTCAGAAGTACAGTAAGGGCTTTCTTATAGTGTATTGTGTACAACACTCAGAATCTTGAATATTCAACTTGAAACTGAAATAAAGATTCTAAACCATAGCTGTTTCTCTGTACAGCAAGTGGTGATTATGTTGGTATTTTGGGCCACTGAATAGCACTTGTGTACTATGTGTTATGGAGGTGGCTGTGTATTTTCTAGGAAGCATAACTAAAGATGAAAGTTTAAGTAATTATTTCTTAGAGGCAAATCTGCCCTCCTATGGTTTGAAACTTGCATAGGAAAAATTAAAATACATCTGGAATGTCAAAATTGGCTAAATTAAAAACCATTTGTTTTTAGCCTATTTATTCTTCTGAACAATGAAATTTCCCTATGGTTCTTTGGAACATCTGCTAGATAATTACACTGCAGAAGTGGTACTTTAACTCAGCTTCTAGAGCTAGGGCAAACATGATTATGCTGCAAGCTTAAGTCCATGTTTTATAGAAAATCTCATTCAAGGCTCTGTTGCAGTCAAGTGCATAAAACTGTGACCCATGGATTGGTCCCTGTGGGAGCAATTATTCTTTACAGTGAGCTTTTTTCAGCACTGAATATTATAAATGTCAGGAAAAAGTTTAACCCCAGTAACTCTAAAAGAATGTTTCCATATCTGCTGGTAAGAAGATCAGTGTTTAGTCTTTGCATCTACAAGATATTTCTGATTAAGCTTGTTTTTTAAATCTGTCTTTTATCCACAACTCAAAAATAAAAATTTTAAACTATATTTTATATTTTGTTTTGAAGACAAAATAAAGAGCTGGATCTGGCAGAGAATACATCATATACATCTGGGAAACCCAAGTTGGAAGCACTCACTCATTCGCTGCACTGTGTATTGAGAAATAAATTTCCTTGCCTTCCAGTGACAGATGGGGAGAAAGTGGAGTGAGCACAGTGTTGCCTAGGAGCACGTTAGCATTTGATACCCAGTAGAAATGAGTGAAGTTTTCAATTTAAAAAAAATTAAAAAAGAAAAACATCTGCAACTATCAGTCTAGAAAGGAGGGAAGAGGGTGAAGTGGGGATTCCATTGGCCTCATACCTGCCTCTAATAGGCCTATATCCTTTTTAGGAAGAGATAAGGGGGCCTACTGCATTTATCTAGATTTTTTAGGATGAATCAATCATAAGAATGCCCGTACTGGGTCAGACCAATCTAGACAAGTATCCTGTCTTCCAACAGTGACTGGTGCCAGATGCTTCAGAGGTTATGAAGAAGAACAGTGATCCATCTCCTGTTATCCAGTTTCAGCTTCTGGCAGCCAAAGATTTAGGGACACTCAGAGCATGGGGTTGCGTCCCTGACTCTGTTGGTTAATAGCCATTGTCGGACCTATCCTCCATTAACTTATTGGATTCTTTTTAAACACCATTATTCTTCTGGACTTCACAACATGCCCTTTCAATGAGTTCCAAAGGTTGACTGCATGTTGTGTGACATACTTCCTTATGTTAGTTTTCCAATTCTAATGTATCTTTTTTGAGATGGGCTGACCAGAACTGCACAGAGAATTCAAGGTGTGGATGCACCATGGATTTATATAGTGGCTGCCACATTGTCTGGAGTGGCTCTTGACTGTGAGTGCCTACCTCAGGGCAGATTGTTAGAAAACAGGACAGACACTCAAACTGATGGCTTACCTATAGGGCATGCTATAAGGTTAAACTATTTATTCTGGCTTTTGTAAAGAAGCTGGGAAGATCTTAATTCTACTTGTGTTCAACTTTTTTTGTTTCAGTTGTGGATTTTAACTTCTTATAAACTCCCTTGGAGATTATGATGTATTTTATAAACCTAAAAAATATTGATGATACTAGAATGATCTCAGAAAACAGTAAGTGGCAAGCTATTCTACTGGAGAACGGAAAATAATTCTAATTCTTTAATTGTTTTTATTTTGGCCTGCAGCTTTACTCTGAGGGGCTGATGCTAGAGAATGTAGAGAGATCTATCTCTTACCCATTGTATAGTAGAATTTCAGTAAAATTAGACAGGTTCTATAGGTTTTGATTCAATTATGCAGCAAAGTGCACTATTACCTAGTTTGTGGCCATTATCTTGCCTTTTGCTGTAATTTTCACAGCATCTCCAAATAAGAACAAAGATAAACTTCAGCAAATGAAGCTGGCCCAGCTGCCTTTATGAAAAAGGGCTTTTTAATTTTTACCTGTGGAGAGTTCTTTTCATATCTATTTTGATACTAATTTTTCTACATGTAAAATAAATACCCTTCCTAGAAATAAATTGATCCCGTCTTTCTTTTTCCAGATGAACAAAAGATGTATTTTTTCATGGTTTATACATAAAGTCCTTCATTGTATTTGCCTAAATTTAAAGAACAAAACCAAACCTCACCACTCTCAAGAGTTTGACCTGAAAACTTCAACCCAATAAGTGAAAGCTTGAGAATCTTATAAGCTATTGGAAAAGACCCTTTAGAAACTGAATACATTGAGGCACGCTTATAGTTTGTCGCTTCTGGGTGCATGGCATACTTAATATGATAGTACATTAAAGCATGAGGCATTGAGGGGAACAAAGGTGACTTGATGAGCTAACATTTATAATAGTCACTCTGTAAAAGCGACAAAGAGTCTTGTAGGACCTTATACACTAACAGATGTTTAGGAGCATAAGCTTTCTTTGGCGAAGATCCACTTCATCAGATGAACGTTGTGGAAATCTCCAAAGGCAGGTATAAATAAGTAGGCAAGAGTCAGGCTAGATATAACGAGGTAAATTAAGTCAGGGAGGATGAGACCCACTTCCAGCAGCTGATCAAACTTGCAGATGAATTGTAGCTCAGCAGTTTCTCTTTGAAGTCTGGTCTTGAAGTTTTTTTGCTGCAGGATGGCTGCTTTTAAATCTGCTATTGTATGTCCAGGGAGGTTGAAGTGTTCTCCTACAGGTTTTTGTATATTACCATTCCTAATATCGGATTTGTGTCCATTTATCTTTTTACGTAAGGCTTGGAGGGGGCTCTGGGCTGGGTGCGGGTTGGGGGCTCCCGCTCCGCCTGGGGGTGTGGGCTCTGGGGTTCAGGAGGGTGGGCCTGAGGGGTTTGGAGGGTGGGAGGGGTTCAGAGGGCAGCCAATGGGAGCTATAGGGATGGCACTTGGGGTGGGGCCAGTGTATTATCAACTGTTCCTTGCAGAGTACCTGTGTGTTTTTTTCTAAGGGTATGCCTACACTACACCCCCCCTCCCCCGCATTGGCAGCTAGTGATGGATCTATCGGGTCAATTTATCGCGTCTAGTTTAGATGTGATAAATCGATCCCCAAGTGCTCTCCCGTTGACTCCATTACGCCACTGCCGCGAGAGGCACAGGCAGAGTCAATGGGGGAGCGGCAGCAGTTGACTCGACGCCATGAAGATGCTGTGGTAAGTTGATCTAAATATGTCAACTTCAGCTACGAGAATAGCTGATCTTAGGTTGATCTCCCTTCGCCCCCTATCCCTCTCAGTGTAGACTAGGGCTAACGTGAACACTGAAAATACTGTAAAATTACAAATATTGGTAATATAGATATAGGTATAGTTATCATTTGGCAGTGGTGGCATAGAACAAGTCAAATCAGCCAGAATCTGAAAAGCTGGGTTCTTGCTGTCCTCTTCTTCCTACAACATATTTCTGATACTAAAAATAAGATTAATTTCTCTAACCAATACTCCACAGTCTATTGCCTCCTTGCTATACCACTTGCTATCTACAACATAATGTTCCTGCTCTTCCCACCCGTAATTATCCAAGCTTTGTTCACATGCTCAGCAAATATTCCTTTCAGCCAATTGAATGACTTTGCCAACTGCTTGCTATGTTCATTCCATCATGAATTTGTCTCTACATTTTATTTTACTTTTTTGCTTCTTTGATATAAAGACAGCCTGGAAGTAAGTAAGTAAATAAGTGTGTGTGTATTTGTAATCTCTGCTTGTTTTTTTACTAATATGACTTGATAAACCTCTTATTGCCACTAGTGTAAACTCAGTTTGCCACTTAAATTGTTAGTCATGTTGATATATGAGGTAAAAAAAGCCTTCATTCATATGTCATACAGAAACACAGACAAATGTCTATATTTTCCCTTACTTTGAAGGTCACTATTAAAGGGCAGTGGTAGTTTGGTCTCTATTTTCCTAAACAGCTTAAGCCAATTCTTCCTCTATTCTTTAAATCCAACCCAAGCATCATATCAGTGCATATTGATATATAAACAGTAGACTATGCATTGTAGTTTCTTCAGCTATGGGTCACTCACAGCAGGTTTTACATATTCTTTTATTTCACCATGGGCCAATATTTTGAGTCTACGAACTATTTGTCTTGCCAGTTCTTTTCAAGACTGGGAGCAGGTATAAATTCATTTAGCTGCTGAAAAAAGGGAACTGAAATAAAAGAGTAGCAGCTGCCATGATAGGTAGTGCACTTGGGGACATTGCCGGTGGCTTAGAGATCAAACAGCAGAGAAATAGATTCACAGTAAGAACCCAGGAAATTCTAACTAGATAACGAGTAGTGGCTTTCTTTTGATTTACAGCATGGCTTCACAATCCATCTATAATGCTTTGAGAAGAAAAGAAATAATCCTCTAAGGGAATGGAAAGGGCTATGCAATTAGTTGTTACTGTCTGCTTACTTGTCTCCTCTGATTCAAGGAATGTGCACTGAAAATGAATGATAGTTTATATTTTATACTCTTAACTTTTGATTCCTACCTAGATTCAAGCTGACACATTAGGGTGCATCTCATGCCAGCCCTTGGAGAATATTCAGTTTCATCCTGACTATAGATTATGTGTACACTGACATAGTTGCAAGTATTTATAGCAAAGGTTACATGTGTGATGTAACTTTCATATTTTGAATTCCTGCTCTGATCTTCTTTTCTTTCATCTGTAACATATGTCATTTCAGATTAGGATGTTGCAGTAGGTGTGAAAAATGGCACAATATTTCAGAACCATATATAGTGCTATTTTTTGCTGAAGTGAATCAGTATAATTCAGAAAAACTACTGGGGAATATTGCACTGGAATCTGGATTTAGAAATGTACTTATAATTATCAAGGCAGGCTTTGGTTGAGCCTGCTTGGTCATTAATTTGTTGGACATTGACACTTGAGTTGAAAGACTAATAGCTACCGTATTTTTCGCCATATAAGACGCTCCGGCATATAAGACGCACCTAATTTTAAAGGAGGAAAATCTAGGAAAAAAATATTCTGAACCCCCTCCGCCGAAAAGCCGCAGATTTTTTTAAAAGCGCCGACCCCCCCCCCCCCCTGCCGGCTGCACCCCTGCCCTAGTCCCCGCAGCTGCACCTCCCCCCCATCCCCGCCGCGCTGCCGGATCCACCTGCCCCCCCCCCCCCCCGGTCCCCGCCGCGCTGCCAGGTCCACCTACCTACCCCCCCCGTCCCCGCCCCTGCAGGCAGGCTGCCGGGTCCGCCTACCCCCCCCCGCCGTCTGCGCCGCCGCCCCTCCCCCGTCTCCGCCACGGCGGGGAGGGGGGAACCGGGGCGCACGCGCGGTTTTTGGTTTTTTTTGTGACCGCGGGCGGGCTGCCGGGAGCGCCCCGGTCCCCCCTCCCCTCTGCGGGGGGGCTGCCGGGAGCGCCCCAGCCCCAGTCGCCGCGAGTTGCGGCCGCAGGAGCTCGCGACCCCCCGGGGAGCGCTCGGCGACCCCCCGGGAGGTCGCGACCCCCAGTTTGAGAAACCCTGGGCTGGAGCCTCCCGTCCCTAACCCCCCCCCCCCCCCGCGCAAAGGGCTGGCCCGGCTTTTTTACGTGGGCGGGGGAGTCGCAGGCAGTATATTCGCCGTATAAGACGCACCAACTCCCCCCCCCCCCCCCGTTTTGGGGAAGAAAAAGTGCGTCTTATACGGCGAAAAATACGGTACTTCAATGCATTGCTCAATTTTAAAACTAATCTGTTAGAGTTGGGTGCACTGTGATGTAATTTGTCATTTTTATAGCTAATGGGGCAATGCTATTGTTTTGGGATTTGGGGGTTCACTATCCTTTCACATGCCCAGTCTTTTTTATGCCTTAATAGGGGTTGGATTCACTGAGGAGTGTAATGATGTGAATTGAAAGTTTTCAGATCTGTAATATACAGAATTGTATTTTCCACCATCTGGAACAATATTTCGTTTACTTAGCATTAAAAAGGAAGACAATTATATTTCCGTGGTTTATAAAATGAAAATAATTATTCAAAAGTCAAGTTTAATTCTTACTCTGTGTGTGTAGTACTTCATCAGATTGCCTTAATAACATGTACACAATCTCAGTTGGTTTTCAGTACAGTGGGGGGGGGGGGGTAGGGTACTGACAAAAGTGGATGTGACTTTTTTTTTTTGAGGTTTTAAAAAAAGTGGATTCTAATTTTGTGAATAAGTTTTTAGCTTCCATAATTAGCATTTGCAAATTCAAGTGAGGTGTACAGTATTCATGCAAGATGTTTTTCTGACATATTTGCTTTTTCACATTGTACAATAATTCATTAAACTTTAATCATAATACCTTTAAATACTGTTGAAATACTGTGTTCATATTACAAAGAACATGAAAGATACAGTATATACATGAGCTATACAATACCTCTATGCTAGCAAGCCACTGTTCCTTTGGGAGCCTTTTTATGCATTTTATGTCCCATGGCTCTTAATGTTTTTTTATTATTATTCCAGCTCTTTTTTATGGAAGCTAGCAATAGTCAACCAACAGGTTTTTTTATGTTTACATGCCTGCACTCCATTCATTATTCCAGTATCAGGAATATTTGAAACTTGGAGTGTAAAGCTTGAAGTATTTGATGCACTGTTTGTTACATAGCTAATAGACATCTCAGATCCCCAAAGTGTAAATCAAGTTATATATGCCTATTATACTGTACATGGAAGAAGTAAAATTTGAAATATTTTACAACCATGAAAATGTACATGAATCAAACTTTTTTCCTAAGGGAAAATACCCTTGACAATTTTAGTTGGTTGTGATATGTTTATAGGAATGGTTAGTACAGATTTTGTGAGAAGAATATACATACAGGCACACTACTAACAAGAGCACACTTTTTAGGTCACTGTGGCTATAGGTACTTACTGTTATAGTGAAGAGTCTGGTAAGTGTGTATATTATACATGCACATTTTTACGGGTTTCATAATTTTCATACCAATTCAATCCAGGCTGAATCTTGAGGAAAAAGGTTAGGAAAGTTGTTGATCTATTCTCAGGAACTTTTTAAAAAAGCAATTAAAAAAAAAGTAATTGGAAATTAAGTAATCCCTTCAAAGAAGTGATCCTTCTGAAAGGGTCAGTAACTGCCCTCTGATTTTATGCATATGGATCTACAGTAGTCATGCTCCAGCCAGCCCTACGCCACTCTATGGTGTGGACAAATGTCCTAATCCAATCTAGAGTAGTATGTTTGTTGGAATGATATTTGAATTAGCTCACCTAGCTCTGTTAATACACAAAATCCAGGAATATGTTACTGTACAAAAAATATTTCAGGCTAAATCGTACACTTGACTACATACATGCAACTCTCATTAAAGTCAGTGAGAGAGGGTATACACATAGGACAAGATGTGGCCTTTTATATTTACAGTTTATAAACTCTAAATTTATAAACTCCAAATTTGCAGCCTCATTTTGTAATTTTCTTATTTTTAGCTGTTATTTCTTTGCAGTTTTTTGGTTAGCATTCAAATATTTTAATAAATTTCTATACAGTAAAACCATTTCAAAGCTATGCAAATCAATAACCAATAATAATGGAACAGTTATACCTGTCCCCTTTTTGTTTAATGCTTTTGCTCCATATTTACATTTGCTGGTTATACTTGTGTCTTTGAAACTCATTGTACTTGACTTTTTAGCACTACCAATTAAATAAGCTGTTGACATTTTCTGATCAAGGTCCTAGCAAAACTATGAAAAGTTTAGTTGTATTCTAGTATATCCTTCAGCAAAACATAGTAAACATCACAAATAGGTGAACAACAAAATGTGTTGAAGTAAATGGTGGAATTCACATTATCCATTATTCATTCTGCTAGTAGTGATAGACTAGATAATCTTACAAGACTTCCCCTCTCTGATCTCTGTTAGCTGCTTTGTGGGAATAGAGAACCTGTTCTTGGATTCCATTGCCACACAACTGTTGTTGCTACCTGAATTAAGGCTATGTAAGCACTCATCATTAGTGTAACAATTACTAAAAGTCAAAGAAGTGATTTTAGGCAAGATGTTTCACCTCTTTGCCTGTTTTCCCTTCCCTGTGTTCTGTCTACTTAGACACCACACATTAGGGCAAGGACTCTTTTGCTATCTATTTGTACAGCCCAGGACAAGGGGTCCTCAATCTAAGTTTTCAATTGACAGATTTCTCATTCCCAAAATAAATTCTTTTTCAAATGCAACATATCCAAAGTATACACATCCATTTCCTTTATAATCACACTCAAGCTTACTGTGTTAATCAGCATGGTGTTGCTCTTCCTATATAAAATCTTCCATTATTTCATACTGGGGTAATGTACAGTCAGTTCACAGCAAAGCAAATGACTAATTAAAAGGGGACATGTATCTTTAAAAGGAAAATGGTTCTCCATTGATATGAACAGTAAAAATGAGGGAAAAAATAAATAAATATTTATCAAGAAATATGTCTCGATAGTTCTAGGACAAGTTCTAGTTAGGGTGTAGTTTAGAGTTCACTTTACCATGGTAATTGCTGGAAATGAGGAGAACAACTAAAGTAAATAGGTCTAGATTTTTCTTGCCCAGAAAGCTTCAGGAAAACAAGGGAAAGTTGTCACTTGATATGGAAGCTTTATAAGAAAGGGGACAAACCTCGCTTAGGAGAAATTATAAAAACAAAATAAAGATATAAATAGTGGAGCAAAGACAATTTGTCAGTTACATTTGCTTATTTGGCTATTGGTAATTTCTGTGAATTTTGCTCTTATTTTATTTCAGTTTAACAGTAATCAAAAATATAATCATGAAAAGGAGACTTGTAGCAATGTCAAGAACTGGGTGCATTGATTATTTTGGCAGAAAAATAATTGCATAAAATAGTTGAGAGAACTCCAAAATTACATGTATATTGTGTGCTCAGAGTAATTGTGCTTTCTTTCATTGCTATTAGTAGAAGTTTAAAAAGAAAGGTATCCATGTTCCTCCTAAACAATTCAATTATTGGTAAATTTAGATTTTGCAAAAAGTAGTCTTTTTTACAAAATCAAAGACTGAGAAATATTTTCATTAAATTATTTGAAAAATCCAATATAAAGTATGTTTTCCCCAATAAACATTCTCCTGCTCCGTTGTCACCGCAAACATTTCAGTATTGTGCTGATGCATGAGAAGCTGAAAGTGACACTGACTCAGCTATTTTCATTGCCCAAGCTAAAACAAATGGAAAAAATAACAGCATAAGTAGTGAAAAATGAATTAGATTTTTTGGAATTCTTTGTTTTAATAATCCAAGGCACTGTTTGTAATCTAGGTAAGGCTGTTTGGTTACTAGATTGTCAGTAAAATTTTCAAAAGCAACTTTCCATGAAACACAGTCTCCTAAGTCACTTTTTTGAAAATGACTTTTGCAAAGTCACTTATGAACGTAAGTCATTTAGGAAGTTTGAAATTTTTCCTCTGTGCTTTTTAAGATACAATTCTGATAACGGTGCTGTGTGAAGTTGCCTTCCTCACCCCACCACCATATAATGGGTTCTTCAGGAGGCATAGTTCCACTCTGTTCTTCCCAGAATGCAAAATTGTGCCTCTGTTTCCTTGTATTCCTCCCACACCACAAAGACTAACAGAGAAAGGGCTTGATTAAGCTACAGTGCCAATCCTCCAATGCCATAGCGCCCATTAAGGACCCTACATGTGTGGTACCCTACATTTCTGTGGTTCTGTAAAGCTGATCAGCCTCAGCTCTAAGTTATATCAGAGCCAAGGCTGGCCCTCCAAATCAGAAACAACTATTCCTTGATGCTGTATCGAGCATATTCTATTGTGGGAGAGTATCTTGCCCACAGAATTTACAACTTACAATTAAGTTAATGTTAGTAACTGATCTGTGCTCATAAACTAATTCAACAAAAATAATTTTTTGTTGCTGGGCTATTTAAAAAAAAGTCTCCATTTTCACACAGCAAAATCACAGAGGATTTTGGTATGTGCAGCACACTCCAATTACAAGGTAATGGAGATGAATTAGCACCCAGAAGACGTTGCATTGCTCAAAGTTGCATGTAGGTTCCGGAGTTCATAATGGTGTAGTTGTTTCTCTATACAGAACTCAGTTCTGCTTCTTTTTAAATCTGTGGCAAAACTCCCATCAATTTCAGTGGAGCAGGATCAGCCCGGTAGTTACTGCAATACCCAGATATTAATGTATAGCTTTGTAAAGCCCCAAGGGATGGATACCTTGAACATGAGAACTAATATTTGTTGATCTTAAGGGAAAGCTGCAAAACTTATGTATTCACTTGGGCCTTTTCCCGGTAATTGGTTGGGCTGAGTTTCTTCTTTGGGTTTGGAGATCTTTTCAGTTGTGTTTTACTGCTTTTCATTTTGTGTGTTTTCAAATTTCTGTAAATGTGCTCAGAGACAGATGATGAGCAGCTATTTTATAAATAAACTGCCCCATATGAAGTTAAATTCTTACTCTGTTGACTACCTACTGTTAGACAGAATTCTGAAGCACCACACGTTTTGTAGCTAAAGCAGCACATTTTGTGTAGTGTTATCCACTGTAGTCTATGAAAGAACCAATCCACCTGATCCTGGTTTATGGGAAATCCATTGACAGAGCTCTCAGCCTTCATCCTTTCTTAATGCTCTCAGATGTTTATTGTACAGGTATTAAAAATCATCTCAAGGCCTTTCCACTCTTTGGAAAACCCAAAGAAATGGATTTAATAGGACAGAGAAGGAACAGGAACCACTATAAAAAGTCAGTTCTCTCCGGTGCAATACTTCTGCATTTTCCCGTCTCCCATAATAATTTTCTGATTATCTCCATGTCCGGTAACTCTTTTCTTCCTAAAAGATCTTACTGCAGATCTTTGCTCAAGTACATGTTGTCCTGAGTAATTCTGTCTAATTTATTATGATGAGCTATATGCACTTAACAGTTTAGCAAACTATTTGTCACTTTGCTATAAACTATCTCGTATGCTATGACCTAACAGGTTCTGACAGCAGAGAGAGTTCAACTACAGCATAGAATTTTAAAGTTATTTACAGTGCTTGAAAGATCTCTTTGCCTGCACTATCCACTTAATCCAGTCTAAAACTAGAGAGCTGTCTTCCAGTTCTGCCACTGTCTCTCTAATGGCTATTAATAATAGCTGTTCTAGGCACCATGTCTGCTGACTGAAAATCCATCTGAAGCTTTTGCATCTCATGAGGCAGATCAAAATTGACATTTTTTATTGATGTAACTGGTTTTTGCCAAAGATGGAGCCATTTGTTCGATGGAATTACCAGCCAATTGATGTCTGTCGTTAAACAAGTGATTTCTCTGTCTCTTCCCCCGACCTTTTTTAAGGCTTTAAAATCTAGTTGACCGGTTGAGAAATATAATTGGATTTTTAGTCAACAGTGATTTGTGTATCAAATGACATTTTCAATTGTCAGAATTATTGATGACTGGTTTATTCCTTCTGTAAGTGCCTAAATATTATACTAGACTAAATTAATGATCTTGACTAATTTCATTCAACATTTCACCATTCTACTTTTTCAATTTATGGACTAAGAGAAAAATTAGATGCATCTCTTTCAAGAGTAAATTCATGTCACTTGTATTCGTTATTTATTTTCTCCCAACTTAGCTTTTCTTGAAGATAAAAAGATGGACTTGCTATTTTTTAGTTATTAATAATTTTTTTTAAAAAGTTTTGATTCCAGCAAGCCACTTGTGCAGATTTACGGTTGGAAAAATTGTTAGGTGAATATAAAAACAACAAGGAGTCCAGTGGCACCTTAAAGACTAACCGATTTATTTGGGCATAAACTTTTGTGGATAAAAAACCCATATTAATGTACTTGCTTGAAGCTTTGAGGTGCTTTGAGGTGTACATTAATATTGTAAGATTACTTACTCCCTTCTCTTCATGTGCCAGTATATTTATGCCTGTATCCGTAATTTTCACTCCATGCATCTCAAGAAGTAGGGTATTTTACTCACAAAAGCTTATGCCCAAATAAATCTGTTAGTCTTTAAGGTGCCATCGGACTATGGATACAGACTAGCATGGCTATCCCTCTAATTCTAGGTGAATATAGTGCCAGAAGATACCAGATTGAGAGCCTGAGAACTAAGGCCTTCTAGCCACATATCCATTGTAGCACATACAGGAACCTTGGTCATGCTTCTGTGGGATTCAGTTAATGAAGAATTGAAGAATGGAAATATAATTAATGCCAGTGAACATGATTCTATGGAAAATAGAGCTTGTCAAACCTGATTTCATTTTTTGGTTAGATTACAAGTTTGGTTAATAAACCTAACTATGTAGATGTAATATTCTTATATTTTTGTTAGACACATGACCATCCAGTATTCTGACTTTAAAAAATAGAACTGTACAGTATTAATAATGCAGACATTAAATAAATGAAGAACTGCCTCATCGACAGATCTCTAAGTAGTGAAAAAAAGTAGTTGGCAGTAGGAAATCATCATCAAATGGGGATGTTCCTAGTGGGATTCCTCATGTATTGGAATTGCGCCCAACGCTATTGAATAGTTTTATCAATTATCTGGTAATACATATAAAATCATTTCTGATATAATTCGTGATTCATGTTAAAATTTGGTGACATGGTATATGGTGATGAGGGATCACTTGGTGAACTGGCCGTTTCAGAAAAATGTGTTTTAAAAGAGTCAAATGAAAGATTGCATTCTTTGTTTCAAGATGTACAGGCTATATCTACACAATGGGGGGACTGTATCTTGTAAAGCAGTGACTCTGAAAAATATCTAGAGGTCATAGTGGACAAACAGCTGAACATGAGCTCCCCATGCAACACTTTGACAAAAAGAGCTAATGAGATCCTTGAATATATAAATAGGGAAGTAATGAATAGCAGAATAAAGGTGATTTTTACCTCTATGTATGGTATTGGTGAGCTTGATGCTTTTAACACTGCATCCAGTTTAAAAGTGATGTTGGAGAGGATTCAGAAAAGAGCCGCAAAAGTGATTCAAGGGCTGGAGAAAAAACCTTATAGTGATAGACTTACAAAGAGCTCAGTCTGTTTATAAACCAATCGTTGTATAAGCAACTTCAGAAGAAAATTTGAGCAACTAAAGGGCAGAAGAAGGCATGACAAGAATAATAGCTGGAAACTGAAACTAGAGAAATTTAAATGGGAAACAAGGTATTTTTTATTTTTTTTAAACAGTGGGTGACTAAAATTGGAATAACTTCCCATGGGGAAGTGGTCAATTCCCCATTCCAAGAAGTCTTCAAATCAAGACTGGGTGCCTTTCTGAGACTGGATGATTTAGTCAAACAGAAGCTACTTGGCTCATTACAGATAAAACTGGTTGGAAGTTTAATGGTCCGTTATATTTAGGAAGTCAGACTTGATCATCTAATAGGCAAGAAGAGACTACACCTATGGATTATTTTTTAGTGTATCTGCTGAGGTTATCGACAAGTGTATCAGTTAGTAAAGTATCCTTATAAACTGAACTAGAACCTATACCAACACCTAAATCATTCCACTAAGGACTTAGTTACACTAGGATTTTTAATTTTGTTTTAACATATAAACTATGATGAATGTAAATTCTATTCCCTGCATTTGGGCAGATACTCAAATGAATAAATATAACTGAATATATCTAAATATAACTAAATATATCTGAGAGAGCACAGGGTCATATCTCTTAGTAAATCTTGGTTTCTAATGGCAATCACTGAATGTCTGAGAAGACTTGCCAAATAAGGAGGCACAACAAGCTTAAAAATTCTACATTTGATGTTACTTGTAGCTCCAAAAATATTTTTAAAAGCCTATTTATTTCAGCCACCTAGTGCTCCAATCCACATGCAGAAAGAACATAAAAAAATAGAAGCTCTAGTTAGCAAATGTGTGTGTATGAGCAAGCTAATTGTCAGTATTTTCCTAACCTTTGTTTCCCTAATTGCTTAGGAACAAATAGTTGCTTGAGTAGTTATGTAGGCAGAAAATTAGATAAGTAAATAGTATTTTTATTTGTTAAAGATAAACAAGATCAGGTTAAACTCATTTTAAAATACTAATTTTGTTCCTTCTGAACATTTGAATGTATAAACCTGGTCACGTTTTAAAATCTTGTGAGGGTAAAGTGAATGTTCCTGGTCTATATTCCAGACATTTAAATTTATCTTCTCTTGAATGCTATTAGTTTACTTCTAAAAACTCAATAAAAGAGCATGTGTGTTTTGTTTTTAATTACTCCTATGCTCATGGATCTCATTCTAATGCACAAATAGCATAGTTTTCATTATGACATAACAAAAATTGTACTGTTTCCATGCCTTTCTGGACACTGGAATTATACAGCCATAGTTAGCTTCCAAAGACAACTTCATTATAACACCAATTTATTTACCTTGCCTATGGATCCCAAATATCTGTCTCCACAAAGCTATACATGAGATTTTTCTCTAGCTTTTTGATTCCTTGCAACAGGTTGGACCTGTATCTTTCACTGTTTGTATCACAGAAAAACAATTGAGAAATTCAAAGATAATTTTCATCTCAGCCTTTTGGCAATAGTTTCTGCTTCTTTGAAGGCCTCTGTTATTCCCACTGATGGAGTTTGGCACCTATAGTTCTAGCTATGGAAGAGTATAATAAAGCCATGTGTGCTGTAGGGTGTACTCTTCTGCTATTAGGACATCAGCCCCATCTTTAGAAGGGAGTGGATCCTCTGCCCACCTCTGCCGAGAGCTAAACAGAACTACCTCTTGTGTCTGAGAGCTAGTTAAGTAAAAGAAGATAGAGTAGTTACATTATAGGTACAGTTCCCATAGTATAGTTAGTGCTTTTATGATTGTTTGCCTTGGTTTGTCCCCTAGACCAGAGATCCCCAACCCCCGGTCCGCGGACCGGTACCGGTCTGTGGAGTAATTGGTACCGGGCCGCGGCCGCCTTCCCCTCCGCATCGGTCACCTTCCCTTCCTGGGCGCCTGGATGCGTTCCCTTCCGCATTCCCTTTCCGAATCGTCTTCCGCATGGTCTTAACTTCCGTTTCCGGCGGCTTTTCGGCGGACACACAAGGCTACGCTGCGGCGAATGCCGAAATATACTTGTTTTTAGGAATATTAGTTCTATTTGGCGGCTTTTCGGCGGACATACAAGGGTCCGCCGCGCAGAGAGAAAAATTAAAACTACCACCCGGGCCGCAAGCAGTGACCGGTCTGCGTTGACCGGTCCGCGGCGGTAAAAAGGTTGGGGTCCACTGCCCTAGACTGTGTCTGTTCCCAGGCCCCTTATGGGATTCAAAAGGTGTGTGACCTGTGCTGCCATCATTCTAGACACGCACATATGTTCAGTGTCTAGCCTGTTTGGAAGAGGCCTCGTGTAGTATCCCAGTGCACAACTTGCTGCACAGATAGCTAAGACTGCAGACACATTTGGCTTCTTTGAGCCTTCAGCTGCACCCATCCGTGCACTCCTTCAGGAGTTTCCAGGTCCATTTCTTTGCCAAATTCTTCTGTAAAGAGACCTGAGATGCAACTTGCTGCCCCAGCTTCAGCATCACCTTTGATTATTGGACCTGTGAACAAATTACCTCTGAGACAAATGCTTACTGGGGTGAAGTCTTCCGTCCAGTACCACAGGCTATATCAAAATAGATTGCTCTGGCACCACTGTCTGTATCTGCAGTTGAGATTCCTCAGTGCCCCAAAGTCAGCAGTGATCAACATAGTGAATCAGGCTTCTGGATCTAGTCTTGTTCCTGTTTCAGGAAAGAGGAAGGAGAAAAGGAAGCTCTCAGCTCTACAAAAGGGGTCAATGAACAAAAAAAGAAAAGTCATTGTTTTCCTCCAGTGACATATGCCACTTCTGGAGAATCTTCCAGTTTTGATACTGCCTCTGGCATGCATGGTACCTTACCTGACAATCAAATTGGGGCTTCATCCATGTCCTACTCTCACCTTAAGGAACAGAAACAATTCCAGGAGTTCCTGGTTGAGCTTCATTTACAGATTGAGGGGTGGGGGTCAGCACTAGACTCATCTGATTAGATAAAAGAAAAGCTTACAGGCTGGCTCAGTCCAGCAAAGGACACTTGGCTTTAACCAGTGTCCTCTCCATCAGTTATAGGTATCCTTTGCTCATGGAAGGTTATTAATTTATATTGCAATAGCATTAGACAGTTCAGTACTAGTCTTTGCAGTTCAGGAATTCTCCAAAAGTAGCAGGATACCTCTGATGGCTCCCACAGAGAAGAGTGTAGCCTGAATGCTCTTGTGGGGGGAAATATTCTTCCACTTCCTTCATCTTTCTTTATGGTGGGCAATGCTTCCTAATCTCCCGTAAATGGGAATCACAGAGACTCTAGAAGAAAAAAAAAGAGGTTACTTACTAGTAACTTATTATTCCTAAAGAGTTGGTTCTGTTTTCGCACTGCCCACTGCTTTCCCCTCTGCCTTGGAATTCTATACATCTCAAGACCCTGGGGGTAGAAGGAGCTGAGGTGGGTATAGATGATGGGGAGAGGGAACCAACCTTATATAGACAAGGCCAATGACATAATAACATGCTACTGCACCCCACATTGGCCATGGCTTTGTTCTGTAGTTTCACAGCTCGATGCTAGGTGCCAAATCGTGTGAGTGTGAATGCACAGGGGTAACTCTTGAATAACAGTAGTTACCAGTAAGTAACCCTTCTTTTTTCATTCTCTGCATGGATCCACTCTCCACAAACTGTCTAGTTGGACACCAGTCAAACTCATTCTATTTGCTGGCAGTGCTTCAAGTGCATGAAGGCTTGTGATCGTGAAGTGGGGATGGCTGGAAGCTTCCTCAAAATTCCAAGCATATACTATAGTAGTTTGTGGGGTGGGTAGATCGCTGTTCCCATTTAGTCAGTTGATGTCATCTTTAAAACCATAAGGATGGGCTTTTTAAAAAAATTAAAGCCTTATACTTACAGAAAGTGCTAGTTTGAACCCACAAGTGAAAGCTTCATTTGCCGTTTATGAGCAGGTTAGTGGATTTGTCAGACCCAGCACAAATCCTGAGTGCCTGAACTGTTATCCCGATAAGTTTTTGTCAGGGCTGCAGAGCTTGTTAGTACGATACCATACTTGCCCACTTAACCAGCTCTTCTGCTTACTCTGCATTGTGGACTATAAGGAATTATGATTCACATCATGAACCTTTACTTGAGACTATCTAACTAAGGAGAGATGCAAGAGGTCCAAAAACACTTAATTCTCTCTACTGAACACACATCATCCCCAAAGTCTTATTCTGGCTTTTGAGTTTTGGAAGCCATAAATTGTCTGATGGTTTATAAAAATTGAATCTAGATAAGGTTTTTGGAATCTTTACTATATTCAACTTTCACGCAACTGATATGAGAAGAAAAACATAAGTGAGAATGTGTAGGTCAGTGAATTGAAAGGTCCTGCTTCCTTTGTCCTACTGAATTAAAACTTTCTTTGGTTCTGTTTTCACCTTAAAATGAGTTGAATTTAGTCCCCTAATCTGAAGGGAGAGGAGGTTGTTGTGGACTCAGTAGATTAGTCTATACACTTTAAGCCAAATGATATTAATGTTTTCATACACTTTTTTTACCCTAAATCTTTTTCTAGGAGTTGTAAATCCTTGCTAAATTTTTGCAAGATAGTTCATAGCTCCGAGAGTGGATCCCCAGAGCAATACATCTTGGAACTGGCTCTCAAAAGAGTAATTCTACTGGTTTGAAGTAGCAAATGTTTGAGATTCGGGAGACTATAAAATTGATTTTTCCATAAAGAGGTAATTTGTGGTAAATGGTGTAATCCTCTGGGCTGCTATTCACTCATTTTATATGTCCCAGACCCTTGACAGGACGTGGACAAAAAGACTGGAGAAAGACCTCTCACATCAGTCATTTATCCACACAAGCGAGGAAAACCTTCCTTCCCCTTTTGAAGGCACAGTAGCCAGCAGCTGACCAAGACAAACACTCAATCTCACTCTCTCGAGCCAATGCAAAAATAGCAAGAGCCACAACTTCTTGAGAGGAAGGAATTTGTTGGCAAGGGAAGGGAAATGCAGTATTCTGAAGGATCAGTCTAATGCAGGGGTGGGGAACCTTTTTTGTGCCAAGGGCCATTTGGACATTTATAATGTCCTTCACAGGCTGCCCCCCCCCCCCCCCCCCGAGGAAGCCCAGGCTGGCAACGGGAGCTGAGACCCCAGCTGGCAAGGGGCCAGCGGGGGAAACCCCAAAGCAGTGGCAAGCGGAGTGCTTAGCCGTGCACTGCTTTGGGGTTTCCCCCACTGACCCCTTGCCAACCGGGGGGGGGGGGGGGTTCCTGCCACCTGCCCCAGTCAGCTCCCGCTGTCAGCCTGGGTGTAGGGGGTGATCTTCATTTACCCCCGCCCAGCCTCCCCCCAGTCTAACTGTGTTCCCTCCCCCACCCCTGCCTGGCCCAGCCCATGCCACCAAACCTTACCTCCTTCCCACCCCTCCCCGTCCAGCCTGGCCTCTTCTCCCGCCCCCCCCCCTTCACCGGCCGCTCCCCCACCCCATGCAGCCTAGTCTCCTGCCCCCCTGCCCACACGCCCAGCCTGGCTCCCCCTTCACTGGCGGCTCCCCCTGGCGCTTCCCAGACCCTTTGCTCAGAGCAGAGCCGCGCGCGTACCTGGCCGGAGGCTGCGGCGCATCTTCTGCCCACGCCCAATCACTTGCGGTGCGCAGGCCACGGCCCTCCCTCCACCCGCAGCCCACTGGTTCCCCGCGCCCGGCCTGCTGCGAGGGGGGAGGTGCCGCCGCTTTCCCCTCAGCCGCGCCCGCTGCCGCCGCCTCACCGCTTCCGCCACGCCGCTCTGTCTGCAGGCCCGGCGACAAGGGGGACTACGGCCTGTTGCTGGCCCTGCTC
This sequence comes from Sternotherus odoratus, assembly GCA_032164245.1. Taxonomy (NCBI): domain Eukaryota; kingdom Metazoa; phylum Chordata; order Testudines; family Kinosternidae; genus Sternotherus; species Sternotherus odoratus. The sequence goes on from JAVMKO010000014.1 coordinate 15,980,699, forward strand.
CCACCGCCATGTTGGTCCGGCCAGCTCTACGGCGGAGATTTGAAGACCCGCCTGCGGGCCGGACCAAATGACTTGGCAGGCCGTATACGGCCCGGAGGCCGGAGGTTCCCCACCCCTGGTCTAATAATGCATATGGATAGCATTTCAGAGTTAAATAGATAATTTTGACCAACTTTTGAGAAAGATATTGGTTACAAATTCCCTATTAAGTGAAGAGAATGTTTAGTCAGTATCTTGGTATGTTATTCGGATTTTCATGTACTGGAGTTTTGTTCCATTGAATACAGTGGTACTTCCTAAGGCTTGTCATGTTGGGATGAATTTGAGGTGGATAAATATGTGCCAGTTCGGAGGTCATGGTTATGCATTGATTTTACTGTACCTGTGTTAAACTGATAGTCAACAAATGCTGTGTGGAAGCTGTTTGTCCAGACAGGTGAGCAGTGTTCTGTGGTACAGTAGACAGTAAAGAGGTCCACAGTTTTTGCATCAGCTACACAGATCATTCCTGCCAGTTTCTGAATGAGACTTACATGCATCTTTATTTTGCCATGGATATTTTTCAAGTGCCAGTAGCATGTGAGGCTTCAGTCTAATGCCACCACAAGATATTTTAGTGTGGGATTGTATCCTACCAGCTGGTCACAGAAGTCCTTGTGCAGTTCCACCCTAACCTTTGGGTTGTTTAAATGGAATACTACATGACAGTCTTAGTAGGGTTTCCTTGGATAGGATTTGATAGGCAAATCTCATGCCTATGTCTCATCAACATAGACAAATTTCAGTGAAAATGGTTGCTGGTGTAAATATTAAACAAGATCAGTGCTAGGATTGATCCTGTGGAAGGCCATCATTGAGAGTACATGGCCTGCTGACCTGGTCACCAAGGAAAAGATGAAACCTATGGTTGGTCAGAAGTTCTTGGAAGAATTTTATCATTACATTGCATAGGATAACTTTGCTAGCTTTCCGGAGAAGGCTGTTCCTCCAATTAGTGTCATAGGTGGCAGATAAGTCTAAGAAAGCTGCCCTGATCTTGAGTCTTCACTGTGTTGTTAAGACCTCAGTTTGTGTTATTAAGGCTAGTTCTTGGTCTGAGCAGCTGTGGCTTTATCAGAAACCTACTTGTTCATTCACATTCTTTCCACAGATGGCATGATCCTTGCCAGTAATATTTTCTCCCAAGTTTGTGTAACATGCAGAGGAGCGATGTGGTCTGGCATGGTTGGCTTCCCGGGGTTGATAGCGGCACTGACTGTAGTCTTGCACCAGATCCTCAGAATGACACCTGAAATGGATATAGGAGATTAGTGTGTTTCCAGGCATTTCTGTGCTTTGGCTCTGAGATTTTTAAATCATTCTGGAAAGACACCGTCGGGTCCTTTTTGCTTTTCTAGCCTTCATGAGTGAGAGGATCTTGTTTATCTCCCAACAGTGAAGGACGATGACAGAGGGGATGAACTGGGCAATGAACTGACTATTTGTCAGAATTCTCTGCACACTTTGCATTTAATTGACTCATCCCATGTGCTTTTGAGTTCATAAGAAGCATTTTTATGATGGCATCAGCTGGGACTTCAAGGTTTTGAGGTTGCACTGTGTTTGCAACCCCAAGCTGATGTGATTATAACCTAGTTTTGCGGCTGGAGTGAGGAAAGTTCAAAGTTTCAGCCATCTCAATCCATCTTTGACAGCACATGAAATTCAGTAACTCTAGTAGCGATGTTGCAGTGTTCAGGTCACCTGACATTTGGAACTCCTTTAATAGCCTTTCTGTTTCTGGTTTCCAGTTGGGACTCAAACATGAGGGTCAGGAAGGGAGGCAGGAGATGGTAGGAGAGAGGCAGCGATAGGAGAATGTGGGTTTGCAGTCCGGACCAGGTTTAAGAGATGTCATCAGAGGCTACGAGGAGGAAAAAATGAGGGCTAGGTCCAGAAAAAATGGAAGGGAGATAAGGCAGAGAAAAAGGGCAACAAACATGGGGAAAAGGACAAGTGGTGCTGTGGGGATGTCAAAGGTAGCTAGGAGAGAGAAAAGTGGTATGAATGTTAACAGGGTGCTAATATTAAGAAGCAGCGGTTGGATGCCTTCCACAGTAAGTCTGAAGTTACTTTTAATATTGTAAAAGTAAAGCACTTTCTTGATTAAATGCTGTGATAAAGCGATTTGTAACTACAGCATCTGTTCCCTGTGTTTATTAAGTATACATTAAATTACAAAGTCTGAAACCTCAAACTGACCTTTACAGACAATGCAGGAATGTCTTGTTTTCATTTTTATTATTACTTATTCAGAGAAATGTGAATTGTTCCAGTCCCAAAGAGCTTGCTCGGTAAGTGAAAACAGCCAAAATGGGAGGAGAAAGGACAGGAGATGCATAAGATTATGCAGTTGCTTAAATTTTACATGTCACTTCTTCAGGGGCCTGTGAGATGTTAGCATTTGCCAAGTACTAGAAACTTAAAACACAGATGACAGTAAACCAGGAACATTGACAATTTCATTAATCTGTCGTAAAAGAATAGTGTTAATTTCATTGAAGTTTTTTTAATGTATTGAAACTAGTAAAGGATAATAAGGTAACGTACCAATATCATTTTTGACTCTGTCAAGCACAATTTCAGAGATGTCTTGTACAGTTTTCTCCAATAGGTTTACACATTAGTTTCACCTTGTCAAACCTTAAATCATTGAATGCAGTAAAATCTTGACACTGTATCTGCTGTGTGATATGACTATTTGGAGTAAACATAGTTTAGCAATATATTTAATAACTGTAATTAATCAGGTCTGCTAGGTTGTCTTGGAATGCTTAAAATGCTCATAGTAATAGCATATAATTTTAAGGCTGGATTATGTAATTATAATATTATGCAGAGTTGACCAGTTACCCTGTGTGCTGTGTAATTCAAGAGTGTATAACTGATCCTACATTTGCATTGAAAACTCTTCTTGAAGCCATTGCAAAGAATTATTACATATTTGAATCACCTTTGTGCCTCCAAGTGATGTAAAGCTGAATTTTGCATCCATATAATAGGTGTTCTTATAGTTAGGACTGTTTTAAAAATGGATCTTTATGAACCCATCCTTGCTGTGTTATTTGCTATGCTTGGAATGGGAGATGTCTCAAATACTGTGCTTAATATAACATCCATATAGTGCCGATCACTGTAGTGATCAATGAGGAAATATGGACTTTTGCACTGCCTACAGAACTTTGGAAAATCATTTTAACTGGTATCGCTATCTTTTTCAGCGATTTTAAAAGAAATCTACTGAGTCTCTGTAGACCATATGGTGGTGCAGGAGATAGCACAGTCATTGATAGGCTAGAAGGTTGGAGAACCAAGTCCCGTATGAATGCTGGGGGCGGTTGGTTTTGAATGTATGTAGAACTAATATTGCAGTGCATAGCAGAAATCTGATTTTCTTTTAAGAAAGGCCATCCTTCACAGGAGATATTCAAGTGAGAAGGTCCCTTCAGTCATCCAGCTGTAAACTGGTGGCCACTTGGCAGTTTTTAGAATCTTTGATAAAGTCAGCTTGCCCTTGGTAACATGCTTTCCCAAAACTTGGGCCTACTGTTCAAAACTGTACATGGGCTGTTGCTGAGCTCAGCAAGTCTCTCCTATTTACTACATAGTCACAACATTACCAGTAACTAACTAAATGCTTTGTAAAGCATTGTGGGATATCTTCAAAATAAGACATTTCATGCTACCAAAGTAAATTCTACTCTGGGTTCTCAGTTTAAACACGGGTGTGTGTGTATATTTATACATATTCTTATGTACAGGTTGAGTGCATTCATGTGCATCCTGTCTCTTAAGAGCAGGCCATTTACTGGGATTCGTTTCTTCAAGGTATGGTAAATCAGTTACTCCAGAGAAACTGTCTAGAAATCATGTGACCAAGAGTGACTGGGGGTGGGGGGGAGGCAATATAAATGTCAGCCTTTCCTCTGTAGGTAGGAAGATAAGCTAAGTGCTCTTTGTGAGGTGGCCCTTGAAGGAACCACTAGAGTGTAGCACAGCTACAGCTGTTGGATTGGAAGAAAAGGACAGTATTAAACAAAGAAGTATTGTAGGGTGTAGTGAGTGATGGCAGAACCAGAATTTAAGAAAAGGCTTAGAGATTTTTGGAACAGACTGATCAGATGAGAAGGAATCCTAAGGGAAAATGTTCAGAATGGGCTAAGAGGGTCTCCTATGTAACCGTTGAAAACGTTTTGGGTTGTTCAACCAGATCTCAGGAAGTTTGGTTATGTTGAGACTTTAAGCCAGAATGACTCTATTTTGAAACTTTAGTTGTTTCTTGGGAAATGGGAGATGGAAACTGAGGCACAGTTGCACTAAACTCCTGGCTGGGGGTAAGATAACCCTTTTACAAGGTATGTTTGTTTTTCATTATTTATCCTTTATTTTTTTTCAGTAAGAATCCGAAGACATTTTTAAGTTTAGTTTGCTTTGGTTTTCCTTGAAGCTAAAAAGACAGTTGCTGTCTTCATGCTGCAGTTTGATATTCCATTCTCTGCAACTTGTATCAAAAATACATTTTAAAAAATTATTATTCAGAGTACTCATATGAAATACTGTTTTCTGACTGTGGCTGAACCTAGGAAGTGGCCATGCTGATCCCTTTGCAGGATTGGGGGATGTAGGAGGAATTTGAAATTTAAACAAATACAGTATTCCTCAGGAAAAAGTACTATATATAATCTACTAGCGAAAATACCCGGTGTTGCTCGGGTCAGTCAGAGGTGGGGAGGGGGCAGACAGCTGAGCGAGTGCGGGGTCCGTTGGAGGGGGGCAGAGAGCAAACCTGACACCCCCACCTCACCCCCCCGACCAAACCCGACACCCCCACCTCACCCCCTCGACCAACCCCGACTCACATTTTCACCCCCCTGACCAAACCCGACACCCCCACGTCTGCCCCTACCAACCCCAACACCCCCTGACCAACACCCACACTCACCCCCCGTAGACCAAACCTGACACACCCTCCTCACTTCCCCCCCAACCAAACCCGACACCCCTACCTACCACCACAAACAAACCTGACACCCACACCTCACCCCTTGACCAACCCCGACCCCCCTCCTCACTCCCCCAACCAAACCCAACACCCCCTGACCAACCCCAACCCCCACACCTCACCCCTCACCCACCCAGACACCTTCCCACTCCCCCACCCCCCGACCAAACCCAACACCCCCGGCTCACTTACCCCCCCCGACCAAACCCGACACCCCCACCTCACCCCCCCCAACCAAACCCGACACCCCTACCTCACTTACCCTCTGACCAAACCCAACTCGGGTCCGTCGAAGGTGGGGAGGGGGCAGAGAGCTGAGGGATTCCGGGGTCCGTCGGAGGTGGGGAGGGGGAGAGAGCTGAGGGATTCCGGGGTCCGTCGGAGATGGGGAGGGGGAGAGAGCTGAGGGATTCCGGGGTCCGTCGGAGGTGGGGAGGGGGCAGAGAGCTGAGGGATTCCGGGGTCCGTCGGAGGTGGGGAGGGGGCAGAGAGCTGAGGGATTCCGGGGTCCGTCGGAGGTGGGGAGGGGGCAGAGAGCTGAGGGATTCCGGGGTCCGTCGGAGGTGGGGAGGGGGCAGAGAGCTGAGGGATTCCGGGGTTCCGTCGGAGGTGGGGAGGGGGCAGAGAGCTGAGGGATTCCGGGGTCCGTCGGAGGTGGGGAGGGGGAAGAGAGCTGAGGGATTCCGGGGTTCCGTCGGAGGGGGGAGGGGGCAGAGAGCTGAGGGATTCCGGGGTTCCGTTGGAGGGAGTATTATGACATCATAACTATGTCACAGAGAACAGCAGCTGCCCAGCTGATGTGATTGGCCTTTAAAGAATTTCACCCCTGGGGGGCGTCAGAGGTGAGATTTGAAAAATTTTCGACTCTTACGGTCATTAGGACCCCAAGACCTCTAACTGTACCAAATTTCAAGTCTCTAGCTCAAACGGTGTGGAAGGAGTAAGCATACATCCGCGCATACACGCACGCATACATACACGCATACACCATTTGACTTTTATTTATATATATAGATTAATGCCAGGACCTGAGTATTCAATACAGTAAAAGCAATTACAAAGTAGATAGGCCTAAATGTTTCTCATTTGATTAAATGATTTTAAATATGCATTACTCACTTAAAATCCCCACCAGCCTACTGAATTCTTTTAAATAATTCTAAATAATCCAAAACTATCAAAACAGGTAAAGAGGAGATTAAATAATTATACATTAATTTTACAATAATTATAAAGTAGTTAAATCCTTCCCAAGGTAAAAATAACTATTATTCTAAAATAGCCTCACAAGCTTTGTCTTACTTTCTGTCAGGGAAAAGGCCCTTTTTGAAACTGATCACGTTTAGTTAAATATTGTGCAGGTACTAATCACTACAGCATCCAGTACTTCTTGACACAGAGTTGAAAGAGCAACAAAATAATCTTTGTTTACATAGTATATTATCATCCAGAAAGACCATGTGCATGAACCCTGGATTTAGAGTAAATTGCTCCAACAATAACCAATATTGCTCTGTGTGGATACCCCAGTCAAGTCCCACATTCATACTAAGAGGGTCCTTTTAGCACCAGCTGCTCTTTTCCATAATAAAGAGAAAAGGTCCTCTAACCAAATTTTAATCCCTCCCCTTCTCATGCAAGCATTTCAGGCCACTAACTGCATTAAGTAGTTGAATCTCCTATACTAACCCTCCATCACATGCCATGTGCCAAGCTTCCTGAACTTATTCAGTTTGCTAGCTTGTCGTTGGAAACACCACTGGACTCCATCAAATGTTCAAGATGAACTTGTCACCTTTCTTACACACTGTGGTGTTCTCTCTGCTCCCATCCCCAGTGGCTGGACCAAATGAGTTTTGGATTTGCTACAGACTTTGAGCTAACAGAGCTGGGTCTTCTAGCTCAGGCAGAAGAGGCTTGTGCTTTTTCAGTCTCCAGAGGTCCTAGGTTCAGTCCCTCTGCTGACAGCCAATCAAGCAATGTTGTCATACATGCTCATAGCCAAGAACACTAGACCTCCTGGCTGCTGAAAATTTTAAAAATCCACTTTGTTCCAGCTTTGCATTATGAGATGCAGTGGGGAATGTCTTCCCAACACCTCAAAAATGATTACCCACAACCTTCTGCCAGAACCACAAAATCAGGCACCACACGAAGGTCAGGACAGCTACTGTTGCCAGGAGGGGAGGGAAAAAGGGTCACTGATAATGCCCGTCAATTGCAGGCTAAGAATGTGGGACAAAGAAGAGTGCAGCAACTTTATGGTACTCTCTTCATCTTGAAGGTCACAGGCATGCTGAAGGGAGAGTGAGGAAGCCTTCCTGCCTACCTTACCGTCCACTTTGACCACACCCATTAGGAAAAGGTGTTCATGAAACAGATTTTTCCCTTATTCCTACCTGGCCAGCCCATAAGAAAGATTTATTATTTTTTATATGGGAAATTGTGGCACAGCAAGTGATTCCGATAGTACTAAAATACAATTTAAAGTAAGAACTCCTGTAGAGAGAGAGAAACGATTATTGTTAGTAGACATCTCAGCATATGTTGGCATCCGCTTTCCCCTGTAAACCAAGTGGCAATAGTCAGGTGAGTTTACAAGAAAATAAGTGAAGGATCTTTTATGTTCAAACCATGGTATCTATACGGGGTATGTTTATAATACAATTATAAACCCATGGCTGGCCCATGCCAGCTGACTCTGGGTGACAGGTCTTGGGCTAAGGACCTGTTTAGTTGCGGTATAGACATTCAAGCTTGGGCAGGACCCTCCCATCTTGCAGGGTCCTAGAGCCTGGGCTACACCGCATCTGAACATCTACACCACAATTAAACAACTCCATAGCCCAAGACCTGTGAGCCCAAATCAGCTGGCATGGGCCAGCAGCAGGTATATAACTGCAGTTTAGACGTACCCTGTATAGATACCATGGTTTGTATATAAAAGATCCTTCACTTCCTTTATTGATTGTAATAGTGTTGGATTGTTGTTTTTTAACTTCCCAGTTGCCTCAGATTGTGAAAAGTATCTGCAGTATTCAGGATAATTTTCTAGCTAGATGAATTCTGAAGACAGAGAGGTCACTTTAAGTGCCACCAGTGTTATGCCAGTTTAGGAAACTCTAGGAAAATCCCATTTTAATAATAGGTATAAAGGCATTTATCCCTGTTTTCTTATATTTATGGCCAGTTATATCTAATTCACTTTTATGGTTTTTATTAGGGATTTACGAGGATTCATTTGTATTGTAGGTTTTGAGATAATTAAGTACCTTGCTGCTGGAAAGAAGAAATGTAGAGAGAATTGGCTCAAACCTAAAACAAGATTTGTGTATTAGTGCATCTATTAAGCTTCCTTTTATTTGCTTGTCACCCCAATAGGAATGATTAGTGAGTCATAAAGAAAGAAAATGTATTGCATTACATCTATTAAAGCATGTTTTATATGTAACAGTAATTAAAATATAATTGAAATCATGAGTTCTTCTAATTATTGGCTTTACATAATGCATGTTTAAAGAGTGAGCATCTATAAATGTGTCCTTTATATACATTCAGAAACGGTTTGCTGGCAGCATTTTAATTAAAGATAGATTAGTTAAAATGCTGTTTAATCATTCTGTCATCAAAGGATTTAGACCTCATTAATTAGCTGTTGATAAATAGGTTTAAACTACAAAATTTAATTTAAAATATGCCAGTTGAGATCTAGAATTATTAGAGAAGAAATGGAGCAATGAGTCTTAGAAAATCTTATGTCATCCCTTTATATAACACTAGATTAAGTGTGAAATTATTAGACCATGATAGTACTTGCAAATTTTGTGTATTGTTAATACTTTTAATATAGTGGCTTTTACAGTTGGTTAAGAAGTCAAAATGAGATCCTTATTGTTGACCACTCTTTTCATAGTACAAAGGACTACTATGCTATGTATTTAAGTATTTATTTTGTGAAAGACTGAAAACTCCAAGGCTCATATGCCCAGGGGAAATGACCCATTACTGAAAAAGGTTGTCAGCAGGGGTGAGGTTCCCCATAACTCCAAATTCCTCTCAATTATAAATTATTTAGCTGCTAGAGTGGATTAGCCAAAACCATTTTCAAAGTAGTTCCATAAACTGTGATAGATATGTGGTGGAATTTGGTATTAATTACTCTTCTGTAATGGCAAACACTTTAAATCTCATTTATACTGACAGTTACAATGTTTTCGATAACAGTAGGAAGTAAGTTACTAATGAGGATAACTGTTGACAACTATTGTCTTCACTGGATGACGTCCCCGAACAGGCATTGCTTCAAATTCTTCCCCTCACTGTGCCACAATCTCACTGAGCTGAAACTGAAGTCCAGATGAGTTTTCCAGCTTTCCTGTTAGAAACCTGCCCCTCAAACTGAAACCTCCAAGGAGATTTGAAAGGTTTGTTGTGTTTGAAGTGAAACTGTTAGTTTGCAGTAAGAATCTGACACTTCCTCTGTGATTCATTAAGCACAGAACATGAGGTGGTTGTTTAAAAACTGTTCTATAAACAAAATGCTATTAAATAAGGGGTCTCACTTTCTTCCTGTTTTATGTGTCATTTCCAAATCCATGTTATGTTTTTAGAAACACAGGACCCTCACAGCATATGTTCTCTTCCAGAGTCACACTCTTAACATGATCGCCTTAATAATGGATCTTTGATCCAAGGCTTCACAACTTCTACATGAGTGGAAACAATGTACTGAGTAACAATGAGATAGTGTGGTGCTGTTCATTATCTATCTAAATGCAACAGATAGATAACTGCATAGGTAGGTGAGCTTCAGGTGTGCAGGCATGACAGTAACTATAGAGAATCCTTGAGCACTATGGAATCCGCACAGGAAATGAAGAGGACATGTTCTCCCACCCCAGACTTTTTATTATAATAACATTTCTGAAGAACAGGTACCATGGGAGCTTATACTTTTCGCACTCATTGTTTGCATTTCCAGGCTTTCACATACATAGTAAATGCTTCAGCTGAATCTCCATGAAAATGAATATTTGTCTAATTTTGATAGCTGAGTGAAGGAAGTTTTCACAAAATTCATAATTCTTTGCAACCTATAGTACTTGGAGAAAAGTTAGAAAACTTCTTAAAAACTTTGGCTGTAATTGCATTTTCCCACCCCTCGTACAGCTAAAACCAGGTTAAATTTAAACTCAGGAAGAATTGTTAGGATGACTTCTATCAATATAATATGGTGCAACAAAAAAATAAAGTTAACTAGAAAATAGAAGTATAATCTGTCAAAATGCAATTTGCAAACAACGGGATCTCTTTATCTCCGTCTTCTCAGGCAAAATTTATTCATTCCTTGTGTGTTCCCAAATACCATTGGGAAATCTAGGAAGATGAATAGTTTAATCAAAAAAGATCAAAGAAATATCAGCTAATGTCATCTCATCTATTCAGTTCTTAACATAAGACAGACAATTTATAATTCCCAATTATCCAATTAATATGCTAATTATCTCTCACCTAAGTAAACTCCATTCTTAAACTAAGAATATAATTTACCTTCGATCATCACAAATCATACATGACATTTGTGACAGTGCTGGATTTTGTATTATTTATGGACTTTCTGCTTGTTTCTTATTTCCAGGTGGTATTAATCCCTGGTGAAACAGATGACGTCATATGCTTAGCTCCCTTGTGATCTTAAAAGCCCACCATCCTATTGTCTTGTATTCTGTTTTGCGCCTGTCAGGCATTGTCATTCATAAATTACTTTTTTCTTAATCTTTTTGGTAATTTCACTTTTTGTTCCTGTCCTGAACTCTGTATGGGTATCCATATGTTTTGGGGATAGAGTGCAAGAAAGGTGGCATAGCTTCTTAGAAAACGAACAGGAGGCAATATTTGGAAATAAAGCAGATGCTGGAGAGTCATTTTGTTTCCTATTCTTGAAATTCACATCTTCAGTGCTATTGTAATCCTCCTTTGGAATGTATGTTCTGTTTATGGTTATTTGACATGCAACCAATTACATTTTATGCCCACTTACTAAGGTTCTAATTCTGGCATCTTTACTCGACTCAAGCATCCCCTTACTCCTCAAACAGCCCCACTGAAATCAAGAACCAGTCCCTGAGTTTGACCAGTCCTTTTTGCTTCAATTTTCTAGGACATTAAAAGATAGTCTGAGGAACAATCTCTTATCTTTTTCTTCTTGACTGTCACTAAAAATCTCAAAAGTGAGAGTGACATTTAGAAATTTGTGCATGCACACACACCGCCCAGCTCACGTCTCAAATTTATAAGAAGCTTTTTCATTAGAGGAAATTCAACTTGCAAAGGATTGGATTTGAGAAATTAATCTGTAGCAATGTTAATGTAGTAAACCTGTTATGTATAGTGCCCTTCTGATCGGGTGGTAAATTGCACATCTTACCACCCCATCAGCAAAAGGACTGTACATAACAGCAATTTCTGATATCATGCAGAACATTGAAATAGTATTGCTTCATTCATAAAATTGTTGGGTATATTTTCCAGAGAGCTATAGGGTAAAGCTTCACTCTTCAGAATACAGTTAGTACTAATATTACTTGTTCTTTCATCAACCTTGAGCTACTGTTTGTGCCTGTGGACATGACAGTTTCTTTCTTTTAATTTCACTAACTATTTCTTCCAACTATTTTATGTATAACATTTTTGTATGAAAAAACTTCTGCACACACAGTATACAAAACTGAAAATGTACACCAGCGTATTAAAAGTTAAATGAGACTGAGTTTTAGTCAACTAAATCTGAGTAGTTAGTTGGCCCCAGATAACCAACAAGATTCCCATCTTAACCTGGACAATTAAGAAAATTGCCCTTCAAGAATTAGCAACAGAAAGCTTCATAAGTGGTTATGTATGCTGTTTATGCTCATATCTCGGGATAGAAAATGAAGTACTGTTCCAAAAATGTATGCACTCATTGATACTGATTATCTGCTAGACTTTAACTGGTGCTTTCATTTTTGTGTCTGCAGTTCTGCATGTTTATGGTAGTGAGTGCCTTAAAAATATTTTAGATACAATAGATAAATTGTACCGACTGGTAGCTGTGGATGCAAAATTATAGACTATTTAGGCTTCTGTAAGCACCTTATCTGTGGGTGCAGTCAGGTACATAAATGTCTAACTGATTAAAATTGTGACTGCCAATTGCAGCACAAAAAAGAGAGACCA